>JABTTQ020002781.1:0-652331 GCA_016081115.2 Rehmannia glutinosa
GCTACGTATTGCTAGATGAAACTACCGCTGGGCCAAACCAGGACTCCATTTTGTCCCTAACACAAATCAGTGTCAAATCGTGGTCAACAATTCCAAGAACTACTCACTAACCCCGTTCTAAAAATGACTGTAACCATGCAGTTTGATTCCTATTACGTCTCCTTGTGTCAAAAGTTGTGATATACCGGATAGCTAACTGCTATTTCGTGATTAAAATTGTCGATTTTTACTTTTTTCTCTCGCAAAATATCGGGCATCGTTAAATATTTATTATGATATTTTATATTCATAACCGCATGAGACACATTTTAAAAAACAAAATATTGTAGCGAGCTAAGTAAAGTTTATTTCTTCTATACCCCAAGAGTAATGCGTTGGTAGCTTATTATTTTATTAATATTAAGTCCAAAACTTAATATTATGAATATTAAGTTCAATCCCTTTTCTATTTTTATTTTCTCATGTAGACTAAATTGATAAATCAATTTAAAATCTAAAAATTATCAAGAGAAAAAAATGATTTACGTTAAATTCCGAATCGATCAGCGATGAATCGTGTTCAGATTTTGGAAATCTAACCGTGGAGGCAAATTCATTCGCAATGGTTCCAGCTCCGCTATTTTCGTTAACCAAACCGGCGATTCTGCACTATGACCACCCTTAATATACGTGGCATTATCATTTTCCAACTTATATAGTTTTTATTTAAATTCATTTATCGAAATATATTATCAAATTCCTCATTAAATTGAAAATTCATCATGAAAATATAAAATCAAACAAGCCAAAGTCAGAAATGTCAAGCTAAACTTTCAAAGAATTTGTACGACCACAGAGTGGATATAATACGTTAACAAATCCATTCCTTATTCGACTAGATAGAAAACAAAATTAAACTAATTTTGTAATTATTACTCAAAATATTCACTATTTAAAGATCCAACCACTCGATGTAGGAACAACGATGGTCCATGAATACGGCATGCCGTGAATCATATATTGAGCGTGGATTCAATGAAGAATCGAGTTTGTGATCTTAAGTCGAGAAATTTATCCCAAAATAACAGGCGTCAACTTGTGGAGTCCGAAAGACAGCTTTCATGTCAATATTCACATTGAATGTATATATGTTTTGTTTTGTATATTTTTATTAGTATTTTGTGTGAATATTTACTTTTGATTTTCATGTTTTTGGTTGTGTATTTTATTTTGCGTGTTTAGTAGTTTTCATCATAGTCATTTTATTTTTGTGTGTCTTGTTGTATCTGGCTTATTTTGGCAAGGTTTGAACGTATAAAGAAACCGGATCGTGGGTACCATTCGGTTTAAAAGTCGCTAGAATTCGGAAAGACGCTTCACGCGAAACCAGGCGAGAGGAACGAATATCGGGAGGATGGAGAATTCAGAACTTAATGCTCACGCTTCACAACGAGCGCTCACTGATTCGCATGAACGCCGAGATAGTGAACGCTCATAGCGCAAGCTAACGATCACCATCACGGTTTCGGTGGTCGGAAGCAACGCTTTCACTTGATGTTCTTTGTTTTCTTAATCTGACTTTTCTGTGTCATGTTTTCTACTACGGATATAAGGCTGTGGAGTCCAGAGACAGATTTCATTATTCAACTTGACAAAACAAGATTCAGATTTTTTCTCTTTCTTTCTCTCTTCACGTGAACTTGCTATTTTCTTTTAGAATCACTTGTAATTTTAGAAAGTGTAATTATTCTCCAACTTTGTTGATATATTTGTTTTTTTCTTTCATCTTAATTACTTCATGAGAATATATTTGATTGTTATCTTTTATTTAATGGAATTGATGAATCCATTCATGAACTAATTCCCTTGTTCTGGGTTATGATGAGTGAATCAAATAAATAAGAGCGGATATGGATTGATTGATTATGTATTTTCTAATCGAATTACTTTTGTAGACATGTAAATTTTGTTGGCCAATTAAAGATTGCCAAATATCAAATTCTTGTAAATCAAGATTTATCTTGATTTATTATTATTTTGATAATTATCACAATTTGTGATTAAATGGATAATATTAAATCTTGAAGACAATCAAATTAGAGTCCTCACCATATGAGATATCCAAGAACCCTCCTACAAGTATAAATAGGGTCATTCTCAAGGAATTAAATCACACCAAAGAGAAGATATCCAAGCAAGCGCGGTGGAGAAATTCTCAAGGCAAGAAGAATATATTCAAGGAGATCCACGCACCATATGCTCATCGCGGAATCCACTTAAATCACGGCGCTTTGATCCGGGAATAAGCTTTCAGCACTGCTAACGTTATTAAAGTCAAATCCATCTTGAGGAAGATCAAAGAGTCAAACCGCCAAGAAGTTTTCATTCCAAGTCAAATATCACAACATATCACGCTTGATTCGATTGCCGCCAAGCCTCGAATTAACGCTATTCAAAGTCAAGTCTAAGTTTGAGAAGATTGTGAAAAAGTTCATCTCCAAAGTCCTCAAATTCCAAATATTATATTTTCTGAAGAAAAGAATAAGAGGATTATTTAGAGATTGTAACCTTGATGTTTTGATTCATATATAAATTCAATTTGTCCTATTTTTCTTGTTTATTATTCATGCACAATAAAAATTTGTGTTACAAATTCTTGGCAAAATGACTCTCTACCTCTCATCTCTTCTCTTCAAATCAAGTTCAAATATAAAACAAGATGGCCAACCATTCCAAGTCCACACATGTTGACCTTTCAATGTCGAACCACGAAGCCACCGCTTCCAATATACAAGCATAAGGGGGCAAGGGAAGACGTATGAAACATCGAACCATAAATTTACTTCTAACAAATGAAGGGGCATGGAAACAAGATGGCACACATGAAGCTGCAAATAAAGAATCGTTGGGCTCCGCCGACATGCACGCATTCTACAAGCTCAAACTTTGAATCGAGATATATGACGGGACGGTCCAATTCCATTTAAGAGCAACTTGTAAGTTTGATTTGTGGTCGATAGGGACTCACAAAACATATTCAAGACCGAGACTCCTAAATTATGAAGTTGATGAACAAAGTAGATAATGTTGATACAAGCCATGTGATGTGCAAACAAGTTGAAGCGCATGATGAAGTCGAGGCATCCACAGGCAACAAACAAACTTAAAAGAGCGAGGAGATTCAAAGAAAGAAGTTGCAAGTCTCATCCGATGGCTTGATTCCGCTCTGACCAACTCAAGGAGTTCATCATGGGGACTATCAAAGATAAGATTGATGGGAGTTCCAAATTGTATTTGACTTACGCCGTACACACAAAGAATTGACAACTTGAAGATGCCTCGTGGTTATCAACCTCCAAAAGTTCCAACAATTTGGCGTTGGCAATCCAACGCAGATGTGGCTCACTTTATTGAAACGCAACGATACCGGACCTATGGTGATTACTTAATGAAGCAATTTGTCCGATCTTGAGAGGAAGTGCGTTTGATTGGTACACCGACTTGGGGCAAATTCAATGACACTTGGGAGCTTGGAAAGAGAATTTTTAACTGCTTTCTATACCACACGACGAACCGTTAGTATGATGATCAACTCTCAAACGCCTGCTGAAGGAGAGTCCGCTATTGACTATATCAATCATTGGAGGGACTTGAGCCTCAACCGCAAAGATCAATTATCCGAGGGCTTCAAGAATTAATATGTGCATCCGGGAATGCACGAGCCTATGCTACATACTTCAAGCAATAAAGCCAAAAACTTTTGAAGAGTTAGCACTCGAGCACATACCATAGAGATAAGTTTGAACCCGACCAACAAGAATGCAAGTTGATTTCGGGTGAATGATGATGATGAAGAAGAAATTGAGCCATCTTCAACTTCTCGCTTCCTCAGACACGAGCATAAACCATCTAAAAGTTGTCAAAATAAAATATGCCCAAATGCTCCTTGATAAGAGCCTAAACTATCAATAACACTCCTGACATGAGTATAAAAGGTCCATATTCTCGAGTTCAAATGTCTACCTCGATACGAGTATAAACCATCAATATGTCTCAAATTCAAATGATTACTCCGATACGAGTATAAACTATCAATATATCTCACATTCAAATCAAGACTTTGATACGAGTTTAAACTATCAACATATCTCTAGCTAAATGTCTATTCCTTGATACGAGTATAAATATCAACATGTCTCAAATTCAAATGATTACTCCTCGATACGAGTATAAACTATCAATATGTCTCATATTCAAATGATTACTCCTTGATATGAGTATAAACTATTAATATATCTCACATTCAAATCAAGATTTTGATACGAGTTTAAACTATCAACATATCTCTAGTTCAAATGTCTATTCCTTGATACGGAGTATAAACTATCAAAGATATCTCAAATCCAAATGAAGACTCCTTGATATGAGAATAAACTGCCTACAACCAAGAACTTCTCGATATGAGTATAAACAATCTACAAATTCAAGTACTCCTTGATATGAGTTTAAACTATCTCTATGTCCCAAGTCCAAATAAATTTTGAGTCGATCATTGATGAAAGAGTTCGAGACTAGTTCACTTTTCACATTCGCCGAAACAAAATGCACGTGAACAAGTCTCGAGGGGCATTTGTAGACATGTAAATTTTGTTGGCCAATTAAAGATTGCTAAATATCAAATTCTTGTAAATCAAGATTTATCTTGATTTATTATTATATCTTTTTTGATAATTATCACAATTTGTGATTAAAGGGATAATATTAAATCTTGAAGGACTAATCAAATTAGAGTCCTCACCATATGAGATATCCAACCCCTCTCCTACAAGTATAAATAGTGGTCATTCTCAAGGAATTAAATCACAATTCAAAGAGAAGATATCCAAGCAAGAAGGCGGTGGAGGAAATTTTCTCAAGGCAAGAAGAATATATTCAAGGAGATCCACGGTGTTCAAGGTGTTCATCGCGGAATCCACTTAAATCACGCTTTTGATCCGAATAAGCTTTCAAGCACTCGTTAACGTTATTAAAGTCAAATCCATCTTGAGGAAGATCAAAGAGTCAAATCCGCCAAGAAGTTTTCATTCCAAGTCAAATATCATCAAATATACGCTTGAGGATATTTCATTCCAATCCGCCAAGCATTCTTCAAGTTCTCTTTATATGTCAAACTGATTTCCAAATTTCTCTTTGGTTCCTATCGTATATTCCTTTGAGGATATTTGGGAGCATCGTGCTTTAAAAGGCTTTTTTGGCTTTGGAAGGAAATTGATTTTTGCTTTTTTTTTCATGATTCTACTGATTTGTTTTAGCAAATAAAGCCATTAACTCCTCACCTATTTCGCATTCCTCAACCTCCTTAGTTAATTGAGTTACTTCATTGGATTCATCTCCTGCACACTCAGAGAGTAATGCTTTTCTCCTTAGGGCCTTTTTTGTCGACAAAATTGAGTTGGTTTTATGAATCCCAACTAACTCATCAAGTCGCAAACAGAATAATGTTAGACAACTCTTCAATGTACGTAGTCTTCACATCAAACCTTTCCGAATGGAACACATCATCTTACCAACCAATATTGAATTTGAAATAAGCTCACCTGCAGATTGAGACTCATTAACAATATCGCATACGCTTTTTATGGTACGATATGTGTTTCATCTTCTTCCATCTTCATATTTTCAAACCTCACATTCAAGTTGTCATAGCTTGAGAGACAAACACTTACGCATCCTTCACAATGTTTTTGTAATGCCTCCCATGCATCTTTGGTCAGCAGCAGAATTACGCATAATTTTGAACATGTTAAAATCTACATTGCACCAAAAAAAATGCATTGAGAGCCTTTGAATTGTAGTTTTCCGCTGATCTCTTTATGGACCAACTAATTTCATTATGGGGAATGAAGTCACCATCAACGCCTATAATTTTTTGAGGAGTCCATCCAGCTTAGAACAACACGCCAAACCTTCTCATCAATTGATTTAATGAAAACTCGCATTTTGATCTTCCAAATAGAGTAGTTTGTTCCATCTAACATAGGAGGACTAAACATGGCTGCAACTTGACTATCCATCACTTGATCGGACTCCGAGATCAACACTTAGTGAAATCAAGTGTTTGCTCTAGATGCCAATTGAATATTTTATAGGTCCCAACGCTCAAGTAAACACACTCGTAATAAAGTGATGCTATAAGTGCCGTGAACACTTATACGAACTCACAAATCTAATAAATAAACACAGATAAAATTTGTCTACAAGTATAAAATACTTGTAAACGTACAAGACAGCCGAAAGCTTCACTAATTGATTGTATCGATTACAAATCTCAACTTGAATGACTCAACTAGTACAAAACGCATTAAAACTCCTATCTATGAGTAGATCTATACTATGTAAAATAACTCATCCAAAAGAAAGAATTTGATCATTCAACTTCTAAAAAACAAACGGATTGGATTTAAAATCAAAGAAACAAAGATTCTAAATCTTCAAAGCGTGTTGGACCGAAAGAAAGATCAACACTTTAAAAACACTTTGATCAAGGCAGCACTCGACCTTTATTTCTTTTCGCGTAACTCGAACTCTCTTAATCTCTCGTATACTTCTTGAATTTATAATTCTGCGTGTTGATTATGTGAGGGACATAGGCACTTCTTCAAGACTCCAAGTCTCTACAAAACATGAAAAGAGAGACACAATAGAACTAGGATTCATTATCACATATAAGGTAGGACTCAGAATCCTTCCTTATTAAGATGACCTAAAATATCAAGAAATAAGATCTTTCCATATCAAAATAATACTGAGAGTCAAAGTTTTAAAATAATCTTTTATAAATCAACTTTCCTTATTTAATAAATCCTATTATAAGAAGTAACAAAGAAAGACAAAATACTTAAAAATAATTAGACGACGTTTGTAAAAACACGAATCTAACAATCTCATTCTTTTTGCTTTTCGACAAAACATAGAAAATCAATCATATGATTTAGAAAACAAGTAAGTAACTCCTCCTTAGTTAAAAATCGTAAAAAAAAAATTCCCCCTAGTCAAAGATTGCCCTCCTTCAAAAGTGTTGTTATAGATGCTTTAACACTTTCATAAACACTTAAGATCTACAAAAATAATTAGTACTCAAAAATAGTATAAGAGTATAAAATCAAGAATCTCAAAAAGTCTAGCTAACTTCAATTCAAATTGTTATTATCAAACATTTCCAAATAAACAAGAACCGTGAAGTTGTTAGAGCATCTTAACAAAATATTAGTGTATCGAGCATACGACCTAAACAACAAAAAGATCAACAAGAAACCATGAAGTGTCGAGCATCACAACAAATTATTAGTGCATCGAGCATAATACCTAAACAACAAAAAGATCAAAACAAAACATCGAGCAACATTGTTTAGTAAAATACATCGTTGTAAGCATCATTTATCAACTCGACAATTCATATTCAAATCAAATTCCATGTCCATGTCCGCATCAACTACTTCCTCGCACGAACTAGCTCCCTTCACAGGTAGGCTCAACACTTATTCCAAAGATTTCAACAGCCTACATCTCCCTTTTGTCCGTAAAGAGGTGATATGTGAGAATTAATTGTTCGCAAGATCGATATGTTGCTTTTGCCAATGCAATTTGTTGGTCAAAGAATACAAGTTGTCCTCGTGATAACGCTCATACCAGCGATATAGCAATATAGTTAAGAATCAAATGCGGTGAAAGCGATGTCGTGGTGTTGGAAACATTTGCCGAACACTTGTATAACGCCCGAGAACCGGCGAGGAGCAGAAGTTAGTAAGAGGGAGCAACGTTCGCTTCTTCCTCCTTTTCCAGGTGGAATCGGCGGGAAAATCTTTATCCCTCGTCTCCTATGAACAATTTGTCATAAATTGTAAAGAGTTCCGCCAGAGAGAAAATGTCGCTTGCTTCCACATGTTCGCACTTATGAACTTAAAATCATATAAATCGAGAAGGATATAGAAGAGCATGAGACACATTTGATTCCTCGCAAACCCATGACCATGTCAAAGACCAATCGCCCAAAATTTAGTGGAATCCTGGGGCCCCAACCTTGAATAAAACCACGCTTGTTCCTTTAGCCACCGACGCACTATGGGAAGTGGGAATCCAATTTTGAACAGAGATCTTATGCGGCATGACAGAGAGAAGTCACTTAGAAGAAGGTAATTTCAAAAGTGTGGTGGCTGTGACAAGAGGTAACCTTATTGCAAGAATAGTTCGAACCACCTCATTGTAATCATCTATCGCGTTCATTCTTCAATGTCGTGTTCCAAAGAAAAAGTTAATGACACTTGGAGAAGTTATAAATCTGCTTACGAACATACACTTTCCCATACTTAGTTGACCTTCTATTCTTAGTAATTGACTCCAAATTGGCATAAAACTCCAAAATCATATTTCTAACAAATGGCATAAAGAATAGTCACAGACTCATTAGATTCCTCTTTGAAACAATAACAATATTATTTTGAAAAATATCATACTCAATCCTCTTTTCACAAATAAACTTTCTATCATGCAATTTTTCAAAATGAGTGGAAGCAACCTCGTGATAAAAAGAATCGAAAGTTTTACTTATCTCATACTCAATGTACCAAACAGTGGCAACAGAGATTCAAGAGATGCAAACAGAGGGAGGAGTTGCATGGACTCGTAAATCACAACCGAGTCGGGTGTTATAGCATGAGCACCAACATTTTGAGGAACACCCTCCACTCTCTTTTCAACTTCCGTCTCGTGCACCAAATCGTAATGCAAGATCGGCTATCCTTGTCATCTTCTTTTCTAGCATCGAAATCCTCATCACCGAGTTGTCTCGATTCTAACCTTTCCTTCCGATTCGTAAAGTGTTGAAACGGTGTGGCAACACTTTTACTACCTTCTTCATTCTGCGTCTCACCAATACATTTTTCTTCGTATATTCTAAAATCTCACCTTCTTCATCCGTAGAGCCCCTTTTCTCGAGGAACTCCTTTGCCATTTCTTGCCGTAGAGACTATTACATTGTACATTCTTACCACAGAGATTTAGACCTTTCTTGATCGGAGTCTTCTTGGCCGGAGTTTTCTTGATCGGGTTTTCTTCATCAACTTTGTTCGTGACCTTCGCCATCATAAACCCGGAGACATCATCATCATAACCGATCGCAAAGGTATGTCCTAAAACAAAGATGATTCTCCCTCTTTTTTTTGAAGAACGCCTCATAGTCTTTTTCTTTTTCGGTTTATCTTGGGACGGAGAGTCGCCACCGTAAGACCGGAGACTTGTGAGGAAAAACCCTCTTTTCAAAATTCTTGATTTTTTAGGTTCGAGGGTTTTTCTTGCTCGCCAAATCAAGGAGATCATCCATATTGATCACGCTCGATCCCTGTGAGGAAAATCCCAATCGAGTTGGTGCTTCAAGGACAATCACCATTGTTGTTCTGCTCATCAACATTTTGAGGTTTTTCAAAATGAATTTTTCTATGGTTCGACGCTTCGTCGTAACACCTGATTCTGAATTCGAGTGTAATGTTTAGGTGGTTTTGGGGTTCGCCCATTGAGTATCGTTTAGTCGCCTCAACAAGGGTTTCAAGAATCGAACAAAAAGGTGCTGCAAGGATGGTTGCAACACTCATTTCGACATCTAAAATTGTTGGTGGAGTAGCGGATTGAACTTAGGGTTCTCGCTTGAGTTTCTACCATTGATGGTTCTCATTTGCATTTTTCATGGGTCGATGGAACGGACTCGCCGCTTGTGAAGACGATGAAGACGAGGTTGGACTCGATGTATGACTAAATATACCCAAATTCTTGAAAATATCCTCTTCATCTTGAATTAGTAGTGAATGTAGGTAAAAGAGAGAAGAAAATCACAAAAAAAAAATAAAAACAGAGAGAATACTGGAGAAGATGCATAGTAAAAAAATCGAAAAACAAGAATAAGAGAAGAGAGAGGTAATTATGAGATGTAAGGTGATTTGATTGATGTGGCCGAATTAATACCGTAGGGTGACTAATGGGTATGAAGATCTCAAAAGCCCAAGAAAATAAAACCACCAAAAACGGATCCTTTAAAATAGGGATACAAATCTTTTTCAATAGATTTAGATTTTAAGTCTTTGAAAATAGTGAAATACTTAACCTCAAATATAGATAAGATAATGCTAAAGGCATTTCAAATCATTCCAAGTATATCACAAATCATATAACACCACAAGACTTAAAATAAAGTTAAAATCCAATAATCTAGAAAGAAAATCCAAGATCGCATACAATCCAAGGAAACTGGATTTTAGCTTATTCTTCTAATTTCACCAAATATGCATGTCATAATTATGCCTAGATATGTGACCCAAAAAAATGCACACACAAGCTGGGAGACTTATATCACCGACATCGTGTCCGAGTGTTGTAACACATTGAGAGACACCTTTATACCAATTCAATGAATTGCTATCCCAAAAAACCCAACCTATAAAATTTTGGGTTGTATATATATATATATATTATTAAGAATCATGTCGATTTAGCCGCTGGTAACTTTACACAAATCTCAATAGTAGCTTTTTCTCACAAGATCATGCCGCTTCAAAAAATTATAAATGTGTTATAATTGGTCAAAAGATTAGCTGCGCACTCAAAGGATAGGTAGTTGTTTCAAAGTCCTCAAAACATGTTCAATTTTTTAAACTCATCGCCGGTAAATAACAGAATTTTGTAGATGGAAAACATCAACTCACACCAGCTTATCAAGTCTACAATCTTGGGTATATTACCAAAACTCTGACAAACTGATTCAGCCATGCAAATGCAAATCTATCTAATGCATTAATGCAAACAACAAAAAGGAAAAAATATACAAGAGTATAAGGGTGTTGCAAGAAAGTGTTACTGTGAGTGCTGGAACACTTTCAGAGACCGTGTCAAATTGCACACAAACCAAGAGACCTCCTCTGAGTGACAAATCTCTCAAAATCTAAAGCTTTGGTGAAAATGTCAACCAATTGATTTTCAGTCCCAATGTACTCTATTCGAATAATGTTTTTCTCAACCAAATCACGAATAAAAATGGTGTCTTTATGTCTATGTGTTTTCAGGCAGAGTGTTGTACCGGATTCTTGAAATATCAATAGATCGAATTATCACAATAAATGGTTAAGAAAACACTATGAAGACCATAATCTTCAATCATTTGATTCATCCAAAGTAATTGAGAACAACAACTCCCAATAGCAACATACTTTATTCAAGCAATGAAAGAGAAACACAATTTTATTTACAACTCGTATCAATACACCAAATTATTTCCAAGGTAGAAACAACCACTTGTTGTATTTTTTATCATCTACGCCCCCCTAACCAATCAATCACTAAATCCAACAAGATTAGTGTTTGTATCTTTAGCATACCAAATCCTTAGATTAGTAGCGCTCCAACATATCGTCAATCCTTTTCAAGGATTTCAAATGAGTGATCTTAGGATTAGCTTGATAACAAGCACACAAACACACACTATACATGATATTATGATGGCTAGCTACGTTAAGTATAACAAACTACCAATCTTACTCGTGACAAAGTGTTATCAACACTTTCAAAGAACATCTTCTACTCAATTTTTGACTCAACCCACGGGAGTTTTTAAATGAGATGCACTATCTCGCTTAAATTTCTTCACCAAATTTCGTGCATATTTATGTGAGAAATATAAATCCCATCATTATATTGTTTGATTTGTAAGCCTAAAAATAATTCAATTCACCAACCATACTAATTTCAAACATAGAAGACATACATTCAACAAACTCATTCAAAGGTTTTGACAAGAAGATCCAAACACAACATCATCTACGTAAATTTGAGCAATAAAAATACTATGGTTAGTCCTTTGAATAAAAACAAATTTTATCCACTTCACCATGTTTAAAACATATTTGGAGTAAATGCTATCAATCTACCATACCAAACTCTAGGGCTTGTTTAAGACCATAAAAGCCTTTTAAGCTTGAACACATGGTTCGACTTATAGGATCTTCAAAGCCTTTGGTTGTTCAACATAAGCTTCTTCATTTAAAATACCATTTGAAAAGCACTTTGACATCCATTTGGTGAAGTGTAAGACCAAAATGACAAGCTATAGCAAGAAGAAGTCTAGTTGACTCAATGGGCTACATGAGCGAATGTTTCATCAAAACCACCCCTCAACCGTATATCCTCGAGCAACAAAACGAGCTTTATTACGCACAATGTTCCCAGATTCATCAGCTTTGTTTTTGAAAATCCATTTAGTACCAATCACATTCATATTTTCAGTGTCTAGGAACTAAATACCACACATCATTCCTAAAGCAAATTGATCAAGTTCATCTTGCATAACATTAATCCGTAATTCACCTTTCAAAACTTCATTGACATTTTTAGGCTCAAAATTCGAGATAAAATAGCAAGTTCTTACCAGAGTGCAGTTTGAGGACAAGTATGCTTTCTTACCATATCGCGATAGTTTACCTTCTATTTCTTCTGTGGTTCGTGACACTTTCAAGTTACATCACCTATAATTTGAGGCAGCCAGCGATTTTCCGACTCTCGCCTCTGTGATGTCTCCCTGGGTATGATCATTCACACATGATCATCAAGTACTTGGTTTTGTCTACACTCTCCTGCTCGTATTCAATTTTGGAGTCGGCGAGCAGTGTGTTTACAAAAATGGGCCAGTAGGTGTGTTTCAACACATACTGAACACTTGCAACAATATCTCGGCTGAACACTGCGAACAACATTTGCTGTAACACTCTGCTCAACTTCGCCAGTGGATCGCTCGTGATGTAACACTTGTCTCAATCGATCGTAGACAAAGTCTTCTTCATTTTTCTCAAGTAAGGTCAAATCATTTAAACAACATTCACATTTTCCATAATAGTCATTGTTCGAAAATTAAAAACTCTATATGCATGATTATTAGTGGAATAACCTAGAATATACTCTTATAACTTTTGGAATCAAATTTAGCAAGTTCATCTCTATCATTTAACACATAGATAATGCATCCAAATACATGAAAATATAAGCGTTAGGCTTTTACCCAAAAATCTCATACTCTGTCATAGTACTTCATATCCTTAAATACACACGACACGACATGGCATGCAAGGTTCAAGGCCTCAACCTAAAAACATTTGGTCAAATTTTTCAACTTAACATAACTCGTGCCATTTCCTTGCAATGTTCGACCTTTCTTTTCCGCCACCCCATTTTGTTGTGGAGTTTTGGGTGGTAGAATTCATGAGAAATACATTTCCTATCACAAAAGGATACAAAAGATGAATTTCAAATTATTTTCCATGATCACCTCCTAATCCAGCAACGCGGACACTATACAAATTACACACCTTTTATGCAAGTTTCTAAAAGATTCAAAAAGCATCATATTTTTCACGAGAAAACGCATTCCAAGTAAAGCTTTTGCAGAGAAGTCATCAACACACACAAACAAGTATTTCTTACTCCAACACTTTCAATCTCAATAAGCTCATAAGATCCATATGGAGAAGTTCAAAGCATCGCAGTAGAATTAAAGTGTTGAGACATGGTGCAACACTGAGTTTGCTTACCTTTTTGACAAGATCCACACACGTAAGATTTTTTTGTGTTTAGCTTAGGTAAGCTTCATGTCATACCTTACCGCTTTATCAATCATTCTAAAATTCACATGCCCTATGCAAAAATTAGAATTATCAAAGACTTCAAAAATTCTATCAAATTTAACATACAAATCATCATCACAAAGTTGGCTTATACTAAGAAGATTTGCTAAAGCCCATCAACATGTTGAACGTTTTTGAGCTTTGAAGACCTTTTACATTCAAAGTACCCTTTACCAATTATCCGTCTCCTGAGCACCACCACTACAAGTAACTTTACTCCATCAAACAACTCATAGTCCTCAGCATTCGATGGTACCGCTATGTGGCGAGAACACCCACTTATCAAGCATTCCAAGACCGCAGAACGTTAGACCTCAAGGATGTAATATGACATTACAAGTCATCTCAAATTTTTTTATGGACCTAAATAGTTTTTTGAACGACGTGGGTGTTGCTAGAAGTGTGTGAGGACACTTGTGAAGATACTTGACCTAAAACCTTGATACTTCCAATCAGATTTTAGCTTATGACATTACGGTTTAATATAGCAAATCATATTTATAACAAGAATGCATGTTATATATGCCCTTTTTCTTTTCCGCGGGCTTTTGATTGGAACAAATGGGTTTTTCAATCGATGAATTCGAAGCCTCGTAGTTTTCGCCTTTTAACAAAACAGAGTTTTGTATCCTAAACCACCTTGTCGCCCCGCACTTCTAATTTAATTTCATCAAGTTTCGGCTACCGTATTTAGCTTTTGCAAGATTTCAAGGTATTTTGTTAAGTTCATATTTTACCTTTCTAGTTCTTCATCACTTCGTGACAATAACACTTCCAGACGTGTTACAAAGACTTTCCGCTCCTCCTTATCTTTGGTGAGTTTTCATTCTCCTTTGAAGACATCTAAAAAGTTGGACACGCTTGCTTCAATCGTGATACAACTCTTGGTAAGCATCCTTAATGTTTTGTTCTTCACCATCTAATCCTCAAAGAACTTCTTTGATTATCATTTCAACTACGAGGCGGATGTTAAGCAAATCGCATCCAAGTGTTAGAGAAAGTGTACATGTCGGAGTGTTGGAACATCTCAAGCAACACCTCGAGAGACAAGTGGATTTATTTGTGATGCTTTTTTCCCTTTCTGGCGATTGTCACGGGGGCAAAGTATTATCATTCGACCGACTAGTTCTCCTCTTCGGACTCATCATCACTCAAAGTAACACTTAGATTCATACCCTTTTTCCATAAAGTGTTTGCACATTCACTCGGTATAGTGCCCAAAACCAAAATAAGATGCTCCACATCCGATCTTTTCAATGTCAAACTGATTTCCAAATTTCTCTTGGTTCCTATCGTGCATATTCCTTGAGGATATTTGGGAGCATCAGGTTTAAAAGGCTTTTGGCTTTGGAAGGAAATTGATTTTTGCTTTTTTTCATGATTCTACTGATTTTTTTAGCAAATAAAGCCATTAACTCTCACCTATTTAGATTCCTCAACCTCCTTAGTTAATTGAGTTACTCATTGATTCATCGGGTAATACCCGAGTAATGCTTTTCTCCTTAGGCCTTTTTTTGACAAAAATTGAGTTCGCCGGTTTTATGAATCCCCTAACTCATCAAGTCGCAGATGTAATAATGTTAGACAACTCTTCAACAGTAGTAATCTTCACATCAAACCTTTCCTGGCGGAACACATCATCTTACCAACCAATATTGAATTTGAAATAAGCTCACCAGAGATCGAGACTCATTAACAATATCGCACGATTTTCTATGGGTACGATATCCGCCTTCATCTTCTTCCATCTTCATTTTCAAACCTCACATTCAAGTTGTCATAGCTTGAGAGGCAAACACTTACAGATCCTTCACAATGTTTTTGTAGGCCTCCCGTACATCTTTGGTTGCAAACAGTAATTACAGATAATTTTGAACATGTTAAAATCTACTTGACACCAAAATTGATTGAGAGCTTTGAATTGTAGTTTTGATTGGATCTCTTCATTGGACCAACTAATTTCATTATGGGAATGAAGTCACCATCAACGTCATAATTTTGGGAGGAGTCCATCCAGTTAGAACAACACGCCAAACCTCTCATTAATTGATTTAATGAAAACTCGCATTTTGATCTTCCAAATAGAGTAGTTTTTGTTCCATCTAAAGGTGAGATCTAAACATGGTTGCAACTTGACTATCCATCACTTGATCGGACTCGAGATCAACACTTAGTGAAATCAAGTGTTGGCTCTAGATGCCAATTAAATATTTTATAGGTCCCAACGCTCAAGTAAACACACTCGTAATAAAGTGATGCTATAAGTGCCGCAACACTTATACGAACTCACAAACGAATAAATAGAAACACAGAGATAAATTTGTCTACAAGTATAAAAATACTTGTAAATGTGCCAATAGGGCCAAAACTTCACTAGTTGATTGTATCGATTATAAATCTCAATCTTGAATGACTCAACTAGTACAAAATGTATTAAAACTTCTATCTACAGTAGATCTATACTATGTAAAACATCTCATCCAAAGAAAAAAATTTAGACTATTCGTAACCTCTATGAAAACAAACGATGGACGAAAAATCAAAGAAACAAAGACTCTCAATCTTCGAAGGTATTGGATCGAAAGAGCAACAACACAGGAAAACACTTTGGTCGATCTTGAGAATCTCGACCTTTGTTTCTTCTCACAAAACTCGAACTCTCTTAATCTCTCGTGTATATTTTCTCTACGAATTTGTAATTCTGCGTGTTTGATTATGTGCGGGACATTCTCTTTATATAAGCACTCCTTCAAGACTCCAAGTCCCTATAAAATATGGAAAGAGAGACATAATAGAACTATGATTCATTATCACATATAAGGTAGGACTCTAGAATCCTTCGTTCACCAAAAATATTTGGATATCTATCTTTGCAAAGTGTAAAGTGTAGTTTATAGAATAATGGCAAGAAAGGTCGTATTCCTCAGGGATTGACTACTTAAACATTTGGCTATAATAACATCATATTCTAATTTTATCAAGCGATCAATCTCAAGATTTGATAAAAATAGAAAACAAAAAAGAAAAATAAATAAATTTGTGAACCGCACAAGTATTTTCAACAACCACGGAAGCAACCTTAGGTACATAATCTCAACATGTTTCATCAATATTAAATCCAATTAATGTTTAACAAAACCAATTCATGCAATTCTATGGGTTTAATTCCTAAGTTAGTCTATTCAACCTCCCGAGCGCGCATAACATGAGATTAATAATAATTGTAGGTCTCCACTCAATACAACTATTATTAACTCTCAAAAGATCTATGAATTGAATGAATCCCCATAAATAGTTGTAGGTCTCCCGACTCGATACACCCGTTTATGTCGGAATTTGATTGTTAGAACTCTTCTTCCGAATTTCGCACTAACAAATATGACATGCTAATTATTGATCAGACATAAAGCAATTAAGAAAAAGCACTCGAATTCATAAAATAGAACACATGAATTAATTAAGAAAATAATTAACCAAGATTTAACATGAATCCATAGTTTTGATTATGCCCTAAGATCCAAAAGATTAGCCAAACATTGATAGCAAATTCATAGCAAACTTGGAATCAACATTGACATCATTTAAGTACGATAACAGATCTAAACTAAGAAAGAAAATCCTCTTGTCGATAGATTCGTTCCAAGCCTTGAAGCTCTTGTCTTCCGTAGATGCGAAAGGCCTTGTGGTGTTCTTCGTAACCTAGCCCTCCTCTCTCAGAAGACCTTTGATCTTGTGTTCCTATGTATTTTAATGTGTTGTATGGTGTATGAATGTATGAATTTTCATGAAGCCATTGGGTCCCTTTACGAGGTGCTTGGAGAGATCAATTGTAGAGTTTGAATGGGAAAAGGACACAAAAATCCAAAATAGCGTGTCACACGGCCCGGCCGTGTGCTTCACACGGCCACTCCACATTGTCGTGTGGCTCTCACACGGCCTGGCCGTGCGGGTAGAAAAAAACTATTCTCGGATAGGTTTTGTTGTCGCCCAATAATGCATATTTAAGATGATCAGGAAGAGGTTTAAGTTCTGGGGATGCCAGGAGATCATCCTTCGAACTTTCAAAAAAAGCATGTTGCATTTGTCGGGTTGTGTCACCACACTACGTGTGGATTTTGTCTTTGAAGGTTGATCGCACGGTCGGCCGTGTGAGGTCACACGACCATGTGATGAGTCATCCCACCGCCGCTGATGCAGTTTGTGTGATGTCACACAACCGTGTTGTAGTCCTCCTCGATGCCGTGCCGTGGGGCGTGTCCTTCCACACGGCTGCAGTGCGTCTAGAGTCAAGTTCACACGGTGCCTGGCCGTATTGCTCCACATGCCCGCGTGGGATGTCCAAAGTAGCCGTTTTTCGATATTTTCTCCTCCTCGACTCTAAGGAAAGCACAAAATCGATAACCTCATTGTTAGTAATATCAAAACACATACGGGATTCTAGTGAGAGGCTTAAGCACCATTCCAACGCGTCTTTCATCACAACTTGTTCAAAATCAACTTCCATGCATGGGGTTAGTACATCAATCATGTTGCAATGTTCGACGTTTTCATGAAATTTCATAGCTTTGTAAATCGAAAATAATATATGTTCATCATTTACTCGCAATGTTAGTTCACTTTTTTGCACATCAATTAATGCTCTACTTGTGGCCAAGAATGGTCTTCCCTTAATCAATGGAACCTCACGATCCTCTTCCATCTCTAACACAATAAAGTACACTGGAAAGATGAATTTGTCTACCTTCACTAAGACGTCCTCAATCACCTTTTTTGATATGTTACCGAATGATCTGCTAATTGTAGGGTAATTATCGTAGGCTTTACTTCTCCTAATCCCAGTTTCCGAAGTATTGATAATGACATCAAGTTAATCTTAGCACCTAAGTCGATAGTGCTTTATTAAAGGTTGTACCCCTATTACACAGTGGGGAATCGTAAAACACCCGGATCCTTAAGCTTTTGTGGTAACTTCCTTTGAATAATTACCGCACTCCTCTCCTCAATTTTACCATTTTATATTCCGAGATTGTTTTTTTCTTTGCCATGATGTCTTTAAGAAATTTAGCATAATTTGGCATTTCTTCTAAAGCATCCGAAAAAGGTATATTGATTTGAATTTTCTTGAAAATTTACAGAAATTTAATAAATTGATCATCCAATTTCTTTTTCTGAAACCTTTGCAGGAAAGGAATAGGTACCTCAGTTCTTGCAATTGTTGGGGTAGAGTTTACCTTTTGTTTTTTCCACTAATGGTGGTGCAGCTTCCACTGCTGTGTCCTGCTCCTCGATTTCTTGTATTTCTTGTTCAGTTGGTATCTTTGGACCTTCATAACTTGTTCCATTCCTCAGACGAATAGATTGATACTGTTCTACCGGATATATCCTCGTATCTTTGGGGAGTTTGCCTTTCTAGTGCTGGCCGTTTATTGATGTAGCAATCTGCCCCACCTGTTTTTCCAAAGATTTCAATATATCATTCATGTTAGTATTTAATTGAATTACCTAATCCTCGATTCTTTATATCTTGGATTCATCCTGGTTTAGTCAAGCTCGAGTTTCCTCTATGAATGAAGCTAATATCTCTTCTAGAGATGGTTTCTATTCCTTTGGCTCTGTCTGATTGCTCCTTCCTGAATCTGGAAGTGGTTGCAAGTGTCGTAGCCTCGGATTTTAGTATGATTGTGGCTGAGTATTTCTGTAGTTGTTGTAGCTTTGTTGTCCCACAAAATTTGCTTATTCCACAACAACTGTTGCCTCACTTGAAGTTACTTGTTGTATCGCATCCAGTTTCATACTTAGCATGGATATTTGTTCTGTGAGTATGGCTATGTTATCCTCATCTTGAATTTTTCGACACGTCTATCCTCGGATCTCTCGGATGGCCATTGGTAACTTCTATTTTCCATCTCTTCTAACAGTTCTAGTGCCTCCTCTGGATATTTCCCTAGCAGTGCACCCCCAGATGCAACATCTATAATTGTTCTCGTGTTGCCACTCAAACCATTATAAAAATACTGAACCTGTTGGTAGTCGGGAAATCCGTGTTGAGGGCACTTCCTTAGCAATTCTCGGAATCTATCCCATGCCTCATATAGTGGCTCTGAATCTAACTGCCTAAACCGGGCGATTTCAGATTTCAATTGCAGTGTTTTACTAGGGGGAAGTATTTGGCTAAAACCGCTGACTTAGTTCAGCCCAATATTCTGTTGGTGGTGTTAGAGAGCATAACCACCCCTTACTTTATCGCAGAGAATGCAAAAGGCGGCATCGAATGTATCCTCATAAACACCATTCATCTTAACAAAGGTCGCAGATTTTAAGAATTGCGCCGGATGCGCTTTTGGATCCTCAGTAAGCTCGCCCCAAACTTATATCAGACACCATCCGGATCACGCGGGTTTTAGTTCAAAGTTATTTGCATTGATCGGCTGGACGGCCACACACCCCATAAGTTCAACTTACCTCCATACTGAACTAGTCCCTAACGCCGCCTTCTCGCGGGGTCTTTCCACTATTCGGTCATGTGCGTCGCCTCGGTGGGTGCTCATTGATTCTATTATTCACGGCATTCGATTAGTCCCATCCGCCAATGCTTTAGATCTTTTCCTTAAGTGTTTAGTTGTTTTCTCGATTTCCAAATCAATACGTATTGGGTGGGTAGATCCGGAATGCGTGATCATGCACTATCCGCACTTAACAAAAACAATGTTAGAACCGAAGAATAAAATAAAATAAAAATCGAAAAAGAAGAGAAAATAAAAAATTATAAAATTCTTCAATTACGATTGAACTACTTATTATTATATGTAAGTAGAATCTTTGAATCCCGACAACGACGCAAAAACTTGTTCTCCAAAAATATTTGGATCTCTATCTGCAAAGTGTACAAATGTAGTTTATAGAATAATGGCAAGCAAGCGTCGTATTCCTCATAGATTGACTACGAAACACTTAAAGCTATAATAACATCGTATTCTAATTTTATGAAGCAATTGGATCTCAGGATTTGATAAAAATAGAAATTAAAAGAAAAATAAATAAATTTGCGAACCCCACAAGTATTTTCAACAACCATTTTAAGCAACCTTAGGTTCATAATTTCAACATATTTCATCAATATTAAATCCAATTAATGTTTAACAAACCAATTCATGCAATTCTATGGGTTCAATTCCTAAGTTAGTCAATTCTCCCTCCCGCGTTAGAGATCAATAATAGTTATAGGTCTTCCGACTCGATACAACTATTATTAACTCCCAAAAGATCTATGAATTGAATGACTCCCCACAAACAGATTGTAGGTGGCCGACTCGATACACCGATTTATGTCAATTTGATTGTTAGAACTCTTCTTCCGAATTTCGAGACTAACAAATATGACATGCTAATTATTGATCGATAAAAAGAAATTAAGAAAAGCACTAGAATTCATAAAATAGAACACATGAATTAATTAAGAAAATATTAACCAAGATTTAATATGAATCCCAGAGTTTGATTTGATTATACCCTAAGATCAAAAGATTAGTCAAACATTGATAACAAATTCATAGACAAACTTGGAATCAACATTGACATTATTTAAGCTAACGGATAAGAGATCTAAACTAAGAAAGAAAACCCCTTCTTGTCGATGGATTCTCTTTCCAAGCCTTTGAAGCTCATGTGGTTCCGTAGATGCGAAAGGCCTTGTGGTGTTCTTCGTAACCTAGTTCTCCTCTCGTAAGACCTTTGATCTTCATTCCTCGTATTTTGATGTGTTGTATGGTGTATGAATGTATGAATTTTCATGCAGCCATTGGGTCCCTTATGTAGGTGCTTGGATAGATCACTTGTAGAGTTTGAATGGGAAAAGGACACAAAATTCAAACAACAGGCACACACACGGTCCGGCCGTGCCGCTTCCACACTAGTGTGGGTCTCACACGATCCCGTGCGGCTCCCCTGCTTCTTCCCAAGTTCACGGACATGTCTTCATTGCACGAGCAGTCACACGGCCATGTGGTCCACACGATCCGCCGTGTGACATGTTTTTGTCCGGTTTCTTCGTCTTTTTGATTCTCGCTTTGCACTCGTCAATCCTATACAGCCTTCCAACCGTATTTCTTCAATTAAGCTCCGTTTCGAAAACAAAAAACACACTAGATATACATGCAAATGTATATCACCTTCTTTATTAAGATGACCTAAAATATCAAGAAATAAGATCTTTCCATATCAAAATAATACTGAGAGTCAGTTTTAAAACAATCCTTTTATAAATCAACTTTCCTTATTTAGTAAATCCTATTATAAGAAGTAACCAAGAAAGGCAAAATACTTAAAAATAGAATTTTCAAAAATAAGTAAAATTATTAGATGACGTGTAAAAACACGGATCTAAAAATTTGATTATAAATCATATGATTAAACAATATAAAAATAAATTATTATAAACTATAACAAAATATTTTTAAATACAATATATTTGGTTGATAATAAATTTGTGAATGTGAATTGTATATATATATATATATATGTATATATTAACATGTTTATCTATTAGAAAGTAAAAGTTTGAAAAAAAACTTAATCGCCCAATGTTGAATATTTAATGTATTGTTTTTCAATGAAATCAATAATAATAGTCATTTAAAATTCGATATCTTTTTATGGTTTAGAAAGTTGAATAGTTGTGAGAATTATTAAAGGAATTAAACAAAAACAGGATTATATTTAGCAACATAATTTTATGGGAAAATAAAATATTTCAAAAAATAAAAACTGTTAAATATAAAAAATACATTGATAAATATTTAATAGTCTAAATATAAAAAATACATTGATACACATATACTCATATCTAATAGTCTAAATGCACAACTTTAAAAGTTGAATAACAAAATACATTGATAAATATAAAAAATAATTTCTATTAACATGAAAAGTAAGTTAATAAATATAAAAAATAATTTTCATATATAATAAACTATTATGACTATAATTTAATATTAAATAAAAATTTAATTTCTTCTTATTTGAATATATATATATATATATATATAATATTATATATGGATATATTTAATATATACATATATATACTTATAATATTTTCATACATAGTTTGATATATTTTCTTCAATTAAAATAATTATTATTGATTAAATTTAATCAACTTAAATATAATTCTATATAATTATGAAAAAATGGATAAGCCTAATTAACATATATATGGGGAGGATCCAGTGAGACCATATCCTGCGGTGAGACAAGATGGACTAATCTCAACCATCCCCTACAATAACCAAAGGCTAAGATTAAAAGGAGTAAACTTACATTAAATAATTAATTAAAATCCCTTAAAGGGTAAGATTGTCAAAATACAATCAACATCCTAAACTAGTTATAGCATACGGTTGTAGGGAGAGAGAGAAAACACAACCAATCACAATCCACCTTCATAATAGCCTCCATCTCTATCGCAAATTCATATCACAATTCCCATATCCACTGCCATTAACAACTTATGAAAATCACAGAGAAAAGGCAGGAAAAATCATTGCAATATTACAGAGAAACAACGAACAATGAGTTCGAATCACGATGATGAATCACCAGTGGTAGAAAAAACTCTATGCAACAACATCAATGGTGCATGCATCGATGGAGAACTCGAAACTGGCCATTAACATCAACTTTTAAAAAACTGTAATTTTTACAAAGAAGACGATGCATAGATACTTATGAAACGATGCATATATCTTAGGATATTACATAGTTGAAAATATGCAACAAAAATCAACTAACTATGCATTGTCTGAAAACTATCTATGCAGCGTCAAAAAACTAATATGCAATAATTTATACCCAACTATGCAAGGTGTCATAAACTAGCAAAAAAATCAACTAACTATGCAATGTCTAAAAATATGCAATACATTTTACCAACTATGTCATAGTGTCATAAATCAGGCAACAAAAAACAACTAAATATGCATTATCTAATAACTATTTAAACAACAAAAGAACTCTAACTATACTTGGATTTGAAAAAAAACGCTTCTAAAATAACGCCATTAAATACTTACGCATTTACAATCTCATCCCATAAAAAGGGTTTCAAAAAAGACAACCAATACCAAAGAATCTGTTGGATGATAAAAGTATAACTTTACCCTTAATGAATTAAAATAAATGAAAAATTGCCTAAAACCTGGAAAAATCACAACCATCAAATAAATCTAATCAAAGGCTAAGATTAGTCCACCTTGTCTCACAAGAATGTGGTCTCATTTAGGGGTGTGCACGGTCCGGGCGGTCCGGAGATTCATAAATCTCGGCGTAATCATCCCAAGTTTGAGATTTTAAAATCAATCTCCGAATCAACCGTAGAGAAAAATCTCCATACCGAACCGCATCAATTTTTGGTACGGTTCGGTCTGGGGATTTGGTTCTAACGGATTCGGTTGATTCGACGGGAAACAGAGATTAATCAAAAGTAAAACACACAAAATAAGAAAAAAATAAATGTAAAAATCACCAAATAATTATAGTCCATTCCTTTTTTTAGTGCAATCTCAAAATAAATGCTACAACCATAAAGAGCAACACAATCTCAAAATAAATTACAACCATAAAGTCACACCAACACTTAAAGGCTCCCAGTCAAAGTAATTTTCTTAATATGTTAATCTTTAATTGCAGTTGTTGGACAAGTATTTTATTATAGTAGATTTCTGATCTAATTTTTTATATTCTAAATATTTGATTGATTGCAATCCACCGCCAATACCAAAATAAAATTAACCATTGAATAATTTATATTTAAAATTTTGTAAATCTAAAGTTGATGGTTTTTAATTTACTATGGATCATTGATGTGTAATTATTGTATTTCGGATGTACAAATTTTTTAAAAGTATAACATATAAGTATCGACAATAAGGAAATTTAATATACATGTTGATGTTATGTTTTATTAAAACGTAGAAAATAATGAGAATAATTAATCTCCTTAATTATTATCATTAATTCTTCTATAAAGAACTCAATTTTCAGTCATGGTCAATTATATGGTGTTGTTTCACGAGTCATGTATCGTAAGAGTTTGAACATATTAGTTTGTGACGACGGCAAAATAAAATCAAACAGACGAATAATGTTGTGTATAAAGAAGTATTCCAAAATTTATAATTTTGAAATGTACGTAGTTAACTTGATTTGTTAGAAGTTGTATTTTATATTTTTATATTCATTAATAGTGTAGCTCTTATAAGCATGCAATACCTTGATGGAACACGTCCCATGCATTACACGGGCAAAAGGCTAGTTAAATGATATAAATTCTTAGAAACTTAATTTAATAATTAATTAATCATATCAAATAATTTTCTAGGTTAATTAAATATGGGGTGTCACAATATCAAAATATAAATAAGATAAAAATAATATATATGTATGTATTAAAAAATTCTTAAAAATCGGTTCTATCTTCGGATCTTTCGGTATGGATGGAACGATCTACGGTTTCAAGACGAATATTTTAAAAATCTCTTAACCATACCAAAAATTTTTTTGGGACGGTTGGTTGGAGAAAGTCAAAAAGTCAATGGATGTTTTAGGTTGGGTATTTTTCGATTCGGGTATCAATTCGGTTCCAGTGATCTCCAAGTCCCGTGCACAACCCTAGTCTCATTTGATCCAATTCTTATATATATATCTATATATATATCATAAATAGTCAAAATACATGAATATATAAATTGATGTCCAATTAATACCCTAAATGTATAAGTTTTAAAGCACATTACAAAATAATGAGTCAATATATCTTATTTGTTTTTATATATTGTGTTTATTATTTATTGTACATGTGCAATATCAAAACCAAAGATTGTAAAAATATGATTAATTAGATATATTATACGTCAAAAATGGATCTAAAACGAAAAAGTTATTAAATTTTTAAAAAAAAAAAAGAAAAATATAATAATAATGCATTATAGACACAGATTTGGAAACCCAATTTTACATACTCTATTTTTTATATAACTTTAAAAAGTGATTTTGTTGAAAGAAAGTTGACTACTAAAAATAATGGAATCACAAATATTTATTACTTCTTATTTTTCCACAGATTTTTATTACTTTTTTTAAGAAGAATTTTTATAACTTTTTTGGAAATGAAAAATGGGCATGAAAAATATTTGGTTACTATTCTAAAATACTCTCTCTCTCTCTCTCTCTCGCAACGTGGAGGTTTGAATCCACGGTAAAAGGGTGGAGAAAGATTTTGGTGTAGCGACTCGCCTTATGGGGCAACTCAGACCATGACTTGTTGAGGGTACATTCCGCGATTCACCTCCTCCATGAAGCCATATAGTGGTAAAGGCAATGGGAAGCGCCAGGATGTGGTCCATCCTTTATATATATATAGATATATATATATATATATATATATAGATATATATATATACATATATTAAAAAGAAAAATAAAGTTGACACATGTTATCACCTTATTAATCTTGGACATTTGTCAACTTCTCATCCTCTCAATTCCACATGGCGCTTCATATTTTTCTATGTCGCAACTGTGGTACAAATTTAAAAGATAACAAATTTAATCAAGATTCTAAAAGATAAAATATAATCCAAAAATATAAATGATTTGCTCAAAATTAATTTGGAAAAGACCATGCTTGATCAAATCTATTTTAATATGTTTTTATTGAGAAATACTCTATTAGTTCATAATATATACTTTGAATTTGAAAGATAACAATTTAAGAGATAATAAATAATCCAAAAATCAAGGATTCTATCTACATTATTTTTTAAATTTGTTATCTTTTAAATTTGTAACAGTAAAATTTTATTTTTGGACAAATCTTATGTAACACACGGTGTTAGTGTGTGTGTGTGTGTATGTGTATAGGGATATGATCTCGTGAGACAATCCCTTACCATGAGACCATAAGGACTAATCATAACCGCTCTCATTAAATAATTGATGGTTGAGATTATAATGAATAAAATTAGATTAAATATTTAATTTAATCACAAAAAGAGTGACTCTGTAAAATCACAATAAAATGTAACCTCCTTACCATTAAATACGGATAGATAAAAATGAAAATAAAATCAAACAATATCGATTTATGTTCCATATATGTATCAATCCCACAAAAATCGCCATCAAGTCTCACAATTAAATCTCTCTCTCATAGTTCCACTACTAACGTGGAACATAATTATTATGATGTAATGCAAATTTTAGAATAAATATCTTCGCATAGATCATTATCGAATTAATCGTGACGCTTAATTGTTGCTTAATGCATACATGGTTATAATATATTACATATTCATATTTTATTTGGTGCATATATAGTAATGAGATGATGTTAAGTTATTTGTTATTTGATGCATATATAATTATGAGACAACACATAATTAGTTATTGTTTGATGCATCTATAATTGTGATGCAATTTGTAGGTAGTTATCATCTTATGCATAATTATTTGTTGTTTTATGCATATATAATCGAACACCATGCATAGTTAGTTATTGAATGATGCTCGATATAATGCATACTTGGTTTGAATAAATTGCTTATTTATAATACATATATTACTTATATTGTGGAAAACTTACTGCATAATTATGTTCATTTTGGTGCATACGTGAAGGGAATATATTGCATATTTAAAATAAATATGAAGCATATGTAACATAAATTGAATAGCAGGAGATTTCATATCAGATATCCAATCCCTTAAATCACAGAAGTGAACAATTACGTTTCTAAAAAAAACTGTCAAATAATGAAATTTATAAAATACCCTTAATGAAGGGAAATAAATATTTAAATAATTAAAAATTCGAAATAATCTCATCCATTAGTTTTGATAAATAAATGGTTAAGATTAGTCCATACTGTCTTACACTGAGACCCTTACCTCATTTGATCCAATCCCTATATATATATATATATATATATATATATATATGGTTATATGAGACCATGGCATATGGTGAGTCCATGGGGTACCGATTCTAACCATAGATCTAATATTTTCAATGGTCAATATTTAACAAGCTAAATTGCAATTTATTAACTAATTAACTTAACATATGGGTATATTAGTCCACACAAATTTGTCCCCAGGGACAAAATAGGAAGCAATTACCAAACTCAACCATGAGAATCACTTCACGAGTCTGTACCAAAATCATCCATGACAAGAACGAACCAGGTTCACTGTCATCTTCTTTATTCAACACACTACAGTGTGAAAAAAAATTGCAGATAATTCCACCATAGTTGCTACATTTCATAGTCTGACATGCAGCACTAAACTCTTCTGTTTAATATGCATGAATCCAGTTTTTCATAAGCAAGATTCAATAACTTGACAAGCAAAACTAACAATGTGCACAAGCATAATAAATATCACAAAATATAACAACTACATTGCAAAAATCGTGATTTTCCACACAAAATGCCAAAACACCGTAGAGTTCCAAAACTTACAAAGGCTACAAATCGTAAAAAAAACAATTTGATAAGCGATTCATAAGCAAAGCATTGAATAGCTTCACAAGAAAAACTAGATTACATAAGCATATCAATCACATTACCGTCATTTTTAATATGCATGAATCTAATATTACATAAGCACTATTCAGTACCTTCACAAGTAAGACTAACAATGTACACAAGCATGATACATGTAAAATATATGTGCATTTAGGGGATTAAATTGATATATATTTGATGCATTTTCATGCATATTTAGTGTATTTTACTTGGTTTCCTTAGAAGGGCATGATACATCGTGGATTTTTGTAATTTGTATAGGAAATAGAGCTAGAATAAGAAGATATCGGTTGGAAGGCCTGGACAAGATTGAAGAATGCGAAGAGATGATCGAATACGTGAAGAAAGCTTGAGTAAAACAAGTCACACGGTCCGATCAGATAGATTCACACAACCGTGTGGACTATTTTTGTGTGTTTTACATGTTCGAGGTAAGAATTTCAGAGACAAAACACACAACCCGACCATGTCAATTCACACGATCGTGTGAACAGTTTGGAGCAAAACAAAGACCAAAACACTTCACACTGGACCGTGTGATTTCACACGGCCGTGTGGTTTGTCCGCGGCTGATTTTTGATTCCTAATCCCGTCAGAACTCTACCAGTGATCTCTCAAAGCACCTATATAAAGAGGACCAAGGCCATGCACGAAAATATAACTTCATATATCATCCCATACATCAAAATACACTAGGGTTACACAAATCTACGATCTCTGAGAGAGGAGGGCAAATCCACGAAGAACACCACAATATCTTTCGCATCTACGGATGACAAGTGGTTCGAACGCTGGAAAGGATGATCCATCCCGACAAGAAGGGTTCTATCTTTCTTAGTTTAGATCTCTTTGTTTGTACTTAAACAATGTCAAACTATTTGATTTCAAGTTTGTCTATGAATTTGTTATCAATTATGTTAGGCTAATCATTCTGATCCTATGGCATAATCAAAACTGTGGAGTCATGTTAAATCTATATTGATTGTTTTCTTAATTGATTTTTGTGTTTTATTATAGTAATTCGAGTGCTTATTTCTTGTAGATTATCCGATCAATAATTTGCATGTCATATTTATTAGTTCATAATTGGGAGATGAGTTCTAACAAACGAAAATCGAATTTAGACATAAAGGGTATAGAGTTGGGAGGCTTATAATTGTTTGTAGGAGTAATTAATTCAAAGATCTTTTGGGAGTTAATATTAATTGTTGAGTAGAGATGCTACCAATTGGTATTAATACATCGTTTATATACTTCGGGAGGGGGAATAAACTGAATTAGGAATTGAACCCATAGAAACACTTAAAACGGTTTTGATAAACATTAATTGTATTTAATATTGAAGAATCATCTTGAGATTATGTGCCTAGGGTTGCTTTCGTATTTGTTGAAAAGACTTGTGGAGTTCGGGTTTTTACAAATTTAATTATTTTATTTTTACTTGTTAATTTAGGATTAGATTAGATTATAAAACTTGTGATTTTTTGGTCACTTCAATAAAATTGGAATACAATATTTACTATCCTAAAGGTTTCGTATTAAATCCCTGAGGAATACAACCTTGCTCGCTATTATCTTCTAGCTACGATGTACACTTGCAATATAGTGAAAAGATTTTCACGACCCACAACAAGAAATGGGTCTATTTGCAACGGAAGTTTTTGTAACCACATTTTGTTGAGGCAAAACATTTGTTTTCACGACAACAATCCATCACGACTATATTGTCGTAAATGTTGTATTTATTTGCCGCACTGATTTTATTTTGGCTCCAATTTTCTACTTACCCTACACCGCTGCCCGTCGCCCATCAACACCACTCTCTCTTTGGCTCATTTCTCTCCTGGTAATCACCTCTTTCTCTGATAATCACGGTTGCCACCACCTTCTCCCACCATCGCCATCGCCGTCATCCCCAACTCTCATGTGCAAAATTTAGAAAATGTCTGCGATTTGATTTTCTCTTGATCTGTCCGCGCTTTTTTCGAATTGAAGCAGAATCGCGAAAGATTTTCTCACAAACTTTGCAGATCCAAATGGAGAAGCTAAATACATCAATATCCTTATAAGATTGCCAAAACTATTATCTCTTGCACCTCATCCATCAATGATATTTGGGAATTTATCTGGTGTTTCCTTTATTTGTTTATTTACAAAAGAAGATTTAGGAATCGGAAAACTATGGTCATCCAGATCGAGCTCGAAGACTTAATTAATGTAAGAATGTCTGCAACTTTTTGATTTAGTTGTTTTTATACAAAAAAGGTGAAGAAATATCTCTGATTTTCGATTCTTTTCTTTGTTTGAGAAATCAAAGTATAAGGACTTGGATGAAGAATTTTTTATGCGAGTAACTAAAAATAAACGACGGTACATTGAATTATTTGTGGATGCAATTGATGAACAACTGCCTGATCCGCAAAAGAAGATGCCTCCTGAGATTGAGAGATTTTAGTAAGACTTGTGAAATGCAGTGTTCGACCGCTAGAGACCTAAATTAATCTAGTTATGCATGCAAGAGTACGAGATCAATTGTAGGGTAACAAGTAAACCCCAAGTCATATCTCAAGGAAGACTTAGCAGTCAAATAGTGATTATGTATCACAATAAAAAAATCCTAAACACTCTAACCAAATTTGTGATTTTAATGAACTAAAGAAAAACCGGTAAAAAGATAATTAAATCTAAGCAGAATTAAACCCAAAAAAAACAACATGGATGAAAGTCTAGGATTTCGGAATTATCTCATCAAACTTGCAAGCAGAATAACAACTAATTGATCATGCAATTAACAAATATAACAGGTAATTTGTCTGTATGTATCTTTGCTGTTAGATAATTGTATCAATGTTTTAAGTTTTGGCATCATCAAAAAGGGGGAAATTGTTGGGAAATTATTTTGTAGATTTTGATGAATGCCATGTAAAACTTAGAATAGGAAGTTGGCACCCCATTTTTGTTGTAAATTGCATTGTAATAGATAGGGCTGGTCAAGCTGAGTTAAGTCACTATGCCTAAACATGCAAGAAAACAATGGAGACTAGAAGGAAGACTCCGCCGAGAGGCGGTGAGTATGGCAAAGAAGAGAAGACGGAACTCGACTAAAGGTGCGGTGAGATATAGCTGAGTGAAGTATCATCAAGTCAACTCAAGACAAAGTCTCAAGGTTGAAGTGATGATAAGAGTCATCAAATGATTGGAAGTCGACTCAAGTCACCCGGGAAGTTAAGAAAATGCAATAAGTCAAGACAATCGAAAAGAGATCCGTACGTAAATCAAGAGAATTACTTAAACAAGTAATACCTCCATCTTGCGCTTTCTTGAAGTGCTCAGTTCAGAAGCGTGCAAGAGGAATAAACAATGGGAAGCATCGCACCATGTCGAACTCGAAAAAGTCCGAGAATCATTCATACGAGGAAATGGAAATTCCAAGGATCGCAACAAGACAAGCCAACGACCACAAGTGACTTTCAAAAATAAGCCTATCTCTTCAACGGGCAGATTTTTGAAAGATCACTATAAAAGGCCGAGGAATAACTCGAGAGAAGGTTACTCCAACCACAAACATTCAAGCAAACATTTGAATCAGAACCTAATATATTCTCAAATCATTCAAGATCAATCCTCAAGCCTACATTACGAAGAAAATCAATCCAACACTCACCGTGAAGGAAAGATAACTTCAATCGAGTTGAAGAGGAAATTTTGAAGAATCAAGGGGTCTACATTCCATGGAGGATTGTAGGAAGGTTCAAGGTCGAACGGTCTCAAGTTTTTGGAGGGCTTCGTGATCAAATCCAAGAAGCTTGAGCAAGTGGGTCAGTAGTAGCAAGGCCGCCTCTATGAAGAAGCCGAGTCGTCACGAGAAGCCGGTGCGTGACAAGGCATCTCCAGATCGTGTCCCAAAGGATCAAGTCATTTGTGTGATCAAGATTTGTATCCTGGACCGTTAACCACTCAGTATATTGATCAATAATTAGTGGATTCCTCCAGGAGTTGGAGAAGAGAGGAGTAGAAGAATTACCCCATCTTCGAACCTCTATAAAAACTTATTGTGTCATTTACATTTCAAAGACTTTAATTTTCGCATCTTATTTTATCTCACGATAAATTTGCTATGCATTGATAATCAATCAGTGCTAAAACCAAGTATTAAAACACACTTAACTTTATTCAAGGGTGTTAAGTCTTCCCAATGAAAACAAATCACAAGAGAGTTAAGTCTTTAGTCAAAACAATTTGAAAGTTATTCTATCAACAAACTCGGTCGAGTCCGTTGAGTGACTAACTCGCCGATCAACTAACTTAGCCGTCCATCAAGGACACAAATTGTGAAGTATTAACTCGAATTTTTAAAAAAGGACTAATTTGAAAAGTTTGTAAGGTTTATTCAACCCCCTTCTAAACCTTACACTCACACCCCTTGGGACCTACAAGTGGTATCGTGAGCGGTTGGTTCATCGAGCATTCCGCATCGGTTATGAACTAGATCTCCAAATTTTTCAAAGTCCATTTTTAGTACTTGATCTTTCAAAACTTTTTTTTCAAAGAAAAGTTATTATCATGGAAGCAAATTTGACACGCATCCCTATGTTCACAATTGAAGAATTTGATGATTGGAAAATTCGATGATGTGCTCATCTATCATCATTACACGATGAGATGTGGATAGTAATAGAGGATGGGCCACCGCAAATTTTAAAAGTGAACACAATCGTAAGAAGAGTTATTTGAAGGTGAAGAGGATGTTGCTCCTAGACCAGTCAAGGTTGAAAACCAAGAGCTGAATGGACAAATGATGATAGAAAAAGATATAACTTGGACAATGTGGCCAAGGACATTCTTTACAAAACCTTGGACAAAGCCATGTTCAATAAAGTCAAATCATGCAAAACGGCTAAAGAAATCTGGGACAAGCTAACATTGATTTGTGAAGGCTCAGAGCAAATCAAGGAAAATAAACTATCGGTTGTTGTACAGAAATTTGAGAATTTCAAAATGATCGCAGGAGAGACCTTAGATCAACTGGATGCTCGGTTCACAGAAATTACCAACGAGCTATCTGCACTTGGAAAAGAATATACACAGAAGGAAATGTGTATGAAGATTCTAAGAAGTCTCCCAGCTGAATGGGAAATGAAGGTCATGGCACTAAGACATTCCATGGACCTATCCAAGACATCCAACCATGAGCTATTCTCAGATCTCAAAGCCTAATTTGAATTTGCCGAGAAGAAAAGACCAGGAGGAGACAATTGTGGCCCAAAACAAATTGCTCTAATTGTTAAGTTTGGCAAGAGAGCCGAGGTCAAAGAAGTCATTGACCAAGAGGAAATAGCCCGATGGTTAAAAGGTTTAACAAGTTCTTTAATAAGAACTACAAGAGAGGCAAGGGCGAATCCTCCGGAAGACACTCGGCTCCTCCAAGTCAAGGGAAGATAGGCCAACCAAGAGAGCGAGAACATCAAAAAGTTGAATATCAAAGGGTCGACAATCCAAGAATGGAAAGAGTGATCAAAAGGTTGAAAATCTATGTTGAACCGCAGCAACCAGGTCACTATGCCATTGATTGCCCATATCCTCGTAGTCAACAAATACGAAGGAATGAAGAAGAAAGAAAGGACTTGAGGAGAAAGAAGACAAGAAAAGAAAAAGGCAATGTTAGTGCAGAGATCACGAGACAAACCAAGTCAAGAGACACAATCGATTAGAGAGTAGTGAAGCCGACTACTCAAGTGACTCGAAGAAGAAGCCTTGATCCGTTTAATGGCCAGGAACAAGACCAATCGGACAAGAAGATGAGGTACACTCTAATTCATCACACTCGATTCTAGTGATAGTGATCATGACACACACACACTTCATCACCCACTGATCTTTATGATTCATTAGGCAAAATGATGAAAGATTTTGAACACATTAAATCCTCACACACTACTAAATGAGGAAAACAACCTACTCAAGAGCAAAACTCACGGTGACTAAGGAGATGAGTACTCTAAGTCAAATAGCCGATGAGAATGAAAGTCTAAAAAGGTGAAAATGCTAAGCTAATAAAGAGATAGTCATGCTATAGAAAAGAGGAAAAATGACCTCAAAATGTGATTGCCTCATTCACTAAGGCATCTAAATCATTGGATGATCTTATTATGAGTCAAAGAGAATGTGGAGACAAGACAAAGTTTAGGATTTAATTCCTCTGTGCTATGTCAAGCTCCAAAAGTGATATTGGAAAAAGGATCTTCAAGTAATGAAGTATCTCAAAATCCAAAACTCCAAATGGTGCACACACATTTATTTCAAAGCACAATCACAAGCAAACCGATCTTGGTTATAAAGGAAAAGGAAAAAAAGCCTGAGTTGAGCGTCTTTGAGAGGAAAATTGAGAAGAAATCCGGCCGAGTTCCTCAAAAATTCCAAACAGAAATACTCAGAAAGAAGAAACAGAGCTACCAAAAACCCAGAAGTTATATAAAAGAAACACATATGAAGGGAATGGTAGAAAGTACCCAAGCCAAGCCGATTGGAATAATGTGAACTATTAGCAAAGACCTATGGAATATAAGCCCAAATGGTAAAGGCCTCGAAACTCAAAGAAAGGCCATTCCAAAGGTATAAGAGATTTCATCAAAGACACATATACACCTAGCACTACACTCAGAGATATCACAACTACCCAAAGAAGGCAATTGCTAAAACACATACACAGCATACGACAAAAGAGACAATCTGTATGAACCTAGAACCCCAAGCAATTTGCCAAAATTAATTATGATTATGGCATCGATAGATGGAAACCCCTTAGAGTCAAATCATTTGGCTACAAAGTTGGTTGGATCATCTTACAATACTAACCCCTCAGGACCCGGACAAATATGGGTACCTAAAACTTAATTTCCTTGATTGCGAGTTCAAGGAACAACTAAGTGCCAAGGAACCTGGTACATGGATAGTGGTTGTTCCGGACATATGACAGAAACAAGAAAAATCATGTCAAAATTCAAGGAAGTCGAGGAGCAAAAGTCATATTTGGAGGAAATGAAGCTCCGGGGAGAAATAAGAGGCATTGGATCCATCAAGAAAAATGGATTAGAAATCACGGATGTTGCATATGTTGAAGGACTCAAATTCAATCGCTAAGTATTAGCCAACTCGTGACAAAGGCTACAATGTTGGATTCAACATGGGTACATGCCAAATCAAGAACATGGATCCAATGAGGTTGTGTTGCAAGGATGCATACAAAAGAACATGTATGTGGTAGATTGGTCAATCGCAACACCAAGCACTTGTCTACTAGCAAAGAGCACAGTAGAATCAAGTTGGATGTGGCACAAGAAGCCGAGTCACCCGAATTTCAAAACAATTAACAAACTTGCGAAGGACTTCCGACTCGATTATACAAGAAGGAGAGTATATGTGATGCATGTCGGAAGGGAAAACAAATCAAATCATCATTCAAAGAAAAGACATGTCCATCTTCAACAAGAATATTGCACTGCTACATATGGATCTATTTGGTCCAGTTGAACCGGCTAGCATAAGTGGGAAGAAATACACCTTGGTGGTAGTAGATGACTACTCAAGATATACATGGACAATATTCATGTGTAAGAAGAAAGAAACTCTCTGAAACTACCACGGTGATGAAGAGGATTCAAAATGAGAAAAGTCAAACCATTATCAAAATAAGATCGACAGAGGAACCGAGTTTGTCAATAGTATAATAACTCGCATTGTATTGAAAATGGTATTGGTCATGAATTATCTGCAGCAAGGACTCCACAAAGAATGGAGTTGCGAGAAAGAAGGAATAGAACTCTCAAAGAGCAAAGAAGGACCATGTTAGTCAAGGGGCTACCTAAAAGATTTTGGGTCAAGCAATAAACACAAAGATGCTATACTCAAAATAGATGCATGATAAACAGAGGGTGACAAAGACTCCCTATGAGATTTGGACGGGGAGAAAGCCAAATGTTGCATAGTTTAGAATATTTGGATGCAAATGCTTCATCCATAACAATGGCAAAGATAATTTAAAGGCTTTTGATGCTAAAGTCGATGAAGGTATCTTCTTGGGATACTCGGTGAAAGCAAAGCCTCTGAGTACTCAACAAGAGGACCATGGTTACTGAGGAGGAATCCATTCATGTGGTGTTTGATGAGCCAAATGTAAATGGAGAAGACATTGAAGAGTCGGTGATAAGGTTTGAATCAACCAACCATGCGAGAAGAGTCCCTATCTTCAAGCTGAAGTGGAATTATATACCCGGATGAAGATGAGATAGTGAGTCTCAAAAAAGAGTTAGAAAATCTGCGGCTAAGTGATGATGAGAGAGCGATCAAAGCAACACAACCGCAAGACGATGGATCCAGCCTAACTTACTCCAACCCGATGTAAGATGGGTGATAGACCATCCACGAACTAGTCATTGGAGATGTAAGAGAAGGTGTCAAAACGAGATCCAGAACTCAATAAGAAGCAATGTTCACATGCTTCATCTTACAAATAGAGCCTAAAGATGTATCACAAGCATTGGATGACACACATTGGATTCAAGCTATGCAAGAAGAGCTGAATCAGTTTGAAAGAAATAAAATATGGGAATTGGTTCAAAGACCCACCCATCAAAATGTTATTGGCACTAAATGGGTGTTCAGAAACAAGATGAACGAGGAAGGTTCTGTGGTAAGAAACAAAGCAAGATTGGTAGCCAAAGGATATTGCCAAGAAGAAGGGATAGATTTTGATGAAACTTTTGCTCCTGTAGCAAGATTGGAAGCTATAAGGATGTTTCTTGCCTATGCAGCTCACAAGAACTTTATTGTATATCAAATGGATGTAAAGAGTGCATTCCTTAATGGTTTATTGGAAGAAGAAGTATATGTTGAACAACCTCCAGGATTTGAGCAGAAAACTCTTGGAGATAAGGTATATCAACTCAAGAAAGCTCTATATGGATTGAAACAGGCACCCAGAGCATGGTATGATACATTATCACAATTCCTGACTGAGAATGGATTCACAAAAGGAAAAATGGATAGAACACTCTTTAGAATTCAAGACAGGAAGAGCATACTGCTTGTTCAAATATATGTGGATGACATCATTTTTGGATCCACAAACAAAGAGTTGTGTGATAAATTTTCAAACCTCATGCAAAGCAAATTCGAAATGAGCATGATGGGAGAGCTGACATTCTTCCTTGGACTCCAAGTGAAACAGCTGAAGGATGGAACCTTCATAAGTCAAACAAAAATACACCAGAGAATTAATGAAGAAATTTGGTATGGAAGAGAAGTCTTACGTAAAAATACCAATGAATACATCGATCAAAATGGACATGGATGCGGATGGCAATCCTGTAGATCAAACAAGATACGAGCACTTATTGAATCATTGCTCTATCTTACAAAGAAGCGAGGCGGACATCACCTTTCTTTGTAGGTGTATGTGCAAGATTTCAATCTGCTCTAAAAGAAAGCCACATGATTGACAAGCAAGAGGATCTTGAGATATTTGAAAAGAAGCAAGAAGTTGGCTTATGGTATCCAAAGGAAGGTGGATTCAAGCTAATTGGCTATTCAGACTATGACTATGCTGGATGTAGAGTTGACGGGAAAAGCACCTCAGGCACATGTCAAATGCTTGGAAATAGGCTAATTTCCTGGTTTAGCAAAAAGCAAAATTCAATAGCCACCTCCACAAAGCAGAAGACATACATGGGCAAACTTGGCGGTGTTGTGCCCAAGTCCTATGGATGAGACAATGAGATGAGAGACTATGAAATTGAAGAAAAGGAAATTCCAATCATGTGTGATAACACAAGTGCAATTGCAATCACTCAAAATCCTGTGTTGCACTCAAGAACAAAGCATATCGATGTCAGATATCACTTCATAAGAGATCATGTTGAAAAGAAGGACATCACCTTGGAATATATTTCAACTGATAAGCAGTTGACTGACATATTCACAAAACCATTATGTGAGTCAAGATTTGAAGAACTCAAGCACGAGTTACTTGAGCTGAGCTGACACTTAGAAGACTCAAAGAAAAGAAATGAAACACGAAAAGAGGAAAAAGAGCTGAACTCTTAAATCAGCTAAGTGAATCAGCCGTATCGGAAAGACAGTTGTACCGAGTTAGTTGACAGCTGAGTATTTACATGCGATGAGAGAAGAGTTAAATCGCCTAAGGGACAAAGCGAGTCATTTATGAGCAAACCGACAAAAACGATCGTTTTTACTAAGCGGGAATGTTTTTAAGAATGACGTCGAGTATAATTATGACGTGTACTGCAAAAAGCCGCACACACCAAGCTTATGATTGGATATAAATCTTTGCCGCATTAAATACGAGATATTAAATGCAAATCGGCGTGCAAGATCTAAGCCGTTGATTTTGATCACATTTCAAAACCACCCGCACGCCCTTTCATGAATCATACTTAAACCATTTTCGCCCGCTTTCTCTCACAATTTACCAAAACTGTTCATCTCTCTCTCGAAAGCAAAAGCAAATATTCTCTCTCAAAACCCTTTCAATCCTCGGATCATTTTCTAAATTTCGTTCGGTAAAATACTGAGAAATGGCATCCACTCATGATTTTGTCAAGCTAGGAAAGCAAATCCACACCGGGTCTACTATGGATTTCGATGGTATGGTGAAACAGGGGTCCGGCGACACCCTAGTGAAGAAGATTGCTGAGAAATTGGAAATGTCTGGGCTGAAACCGTTTCTGACGTTGGAGTTTCCGATGACCTATGTGGAAGAGGTCGCACGATTCTCACGTGAACGCCGAGGTTCACGATGAGGGCATCAATTCCTCTGCTCATGGAAAGGAGTTCATCATTACTGCCAAGGATTTGGCAGAACAATGCTTGTTACCGGCGGAAGGAGTGTCGGAAATTAATGAAGTTGATGTTGACCTGATTGCTGCTTGGAAGGAAGTACCAAGTCCGACTATGTTGAGAAAGTAGTCTACACACGACTAATAAGAGGTCTTTGAAGGAGGACTACTACAAATTGTCGGGACATCGTTGCCAAATGCATAGATATCAAATTTGGCACTTTGACCGATTGTCCAAAGCAAAGTTGATCGTAATGGCCGCGATCATTGAAGAACAGAAAGTGAATCGGGGTTGAGTTTGTCTATAGCACTCGCGTAACGTTGGGAACAAATCCTTCAAGAAGGATGGAACGTTTGGAGGTTCCAGGATACGGCCTCGTGATTGGCCGGTGATGGAGACAAGAGGAGTCCTCTTCGACATGGAAAGGCGTTCCATGTAAACAAGAGGATGTTCGAGATCAAACCTCTCGGCGCACGAAGAGAGCCTACGCTAAGAGAGTCACGAGTGAGGGGGAATCGGTGACCTCAAGATACAACTGTCTCCTCTCCTCCAAAGAAAAATTTGCTCCTGCAGTGCTAAGAAGACCGCTTCCCCCGCAAAGAAAGAAAAAGAAATCGCTCCCCCCCCGCACGTGTCTCTCGCCCTCAGAGCCGCTAGCGGAGAAGGAATCTCAAATACCTTTCTCCCGGTCGTCAAGAAAAGGAGAACGATAAGCCAAGATGGCCAGCTCCTCGAGAAGAAGACAACAAAGACCGGCCCCGCCGCCCAGGATTCGAAGAAACCTTATCCGAACCGTAAATCCCTCGGTACAAACAAAAAAGAAGGAGAAGAATTTTCAAGCGCCCGAGCTTGAGAAACCGGTGAGTCGCCCACCACCATTTGGAGAAGATACCCGAGACTATTTGGAGAAGTAGAGTTTCCCGGACGTGATCGATGAAACGGCCAAGTCTGTTGAGGACAATCAGCGAGAGGCAACTCAAGACCGGTATACTATGTATTTGCAGTGAGGAACAAGGAATAGCCGAGACAACCGAATCACCTATTGTGAGGTTGTTTCTCCACCGTAATAGCAGGCTATCAAGATGTCGGCAGCGAAGTCCGCTACCCTTAATTCCGGAAACGAGGGCCGGCAAAGAGACTCGATGAAGACAATGTAATCATGTACTCTCCATTGTATCCGGACATCCAAAATCGTCTGCGAGAGTGGAGAAAATGGAAGTTGAGCCTATCCAGTGCAGTTTGAAAATCCGAGTTCATTCTTTGAGGAAGAAGAACTCTTCAGGTTTCTTGAGGTGGGCACAAAGGTCTTTGCAAGCCCTTGATGAGGATAATTGCATCAATATACTGCAGATTCGAAAAGAAAACGAACGGGCTAAAGCGGTGAGGACGAGAAGCACGTGAGAAGGCCAAAGATCTCCGCCTCTCACCGCACCACCAATCATACACACTCTCACTTTGACGTCCTCTCCCGGAAAGTGAAGAGGATCTGGACCCTATTTGCTGCGCACGCGGAAGAGTTGCAAATGCAGCAAGCAATGCAAGAGTCCAGAATCCTACATGAGCAAAGAATGATGGAGGGACCAGGAGAGTCCTCCAAATCACAGGTGGAAATAGACCCAATGGGAGTGGTGCAAAGATATTGCCATGTTGTCGCCGCCACCACTTCCCTGACTCATTCGAGAGGAAGGTGTTAAGGAACTGGCGATGAAACTTGGATAGTGGGGACCCCGGTCGAGCCAACCCCTAATGAAGGTGTCTTACCACCTACCCCAACGGTTGAATACTCAAGTGGGAACAACGGGAGTCTGGAGACGAGTGACCCCATTCCAAGTCACTCACGGTGGTGTGCCACCGGAGGGGGAAACTCCATCCACTGCGGCAAGGTCGGAGGATCTGCGGTGACTCCACAATGAATTTAGGAGGCGAAGTGGAGAAGGAACAATCACAGAATCCACAGAAGTTGTCACGACGAGGCTCGAGACGATTTGCCAGAGATCTCGGTGAAGTGCCAATCGCTCTGCAAGCTAATGACGCCGCGATGCGATCGAGGCACGAGGAAGGAAGCGCCCGGGAGTTAACACTGCAGGTGATGCAAGTGCAATCCATGGAGTTGAGACTCTAATAGATGCCACCGCAGAAGACCCCAAGACAGTGACACTTTGTCGAAAGGGATGTCCAAGCCTCGCCAGATTGAGACTGCAGGAGGTAATGAAGGCCAACGGGAGGTTGAGACTTCCGGGTAGAGAAATCGAAGCACGTAACATCCCTCCCGCTATCATTGATCCATCGAGAAAAGGAGATAAGTGCTCTTCACGATTCCCAGGACAATCGATGTAACCTTTCTAGGATCGGAAGGAGACGATGAAGCCGAGTCATCCCCTGTGACTGATCCCAAAGACTCACCGAGGATGTTCCAACCACGAGTAAGTCTGACCTCAAGACTACTCGCCAATCATTCAACTTTGATGATTAGCCACCCATGGAAATCTCATCATCGTTCGATGACGCTTCGATAAGGCCGAGGACGATCAACTCATTTTGAAAAACCAATCGAGACCGACGAAGTTGTTGAGATAGTGAGGCTCGGCAAGATGGGTCGACTTCACAATGCACCACGGTGAAACAGAGTCCATCTGCGCAGATCCCCAAGTGCAGCAGTTCGACTCCTCAAGGTGTTAGATAAATGTTTTTATCATGATTTTGATGATTATGTTCGATTTTGTTCAAATGAGTTTTTAAACCAAAACTATGTCCCTAAATGTTGTCTAAATACTTCCGATCAACTTAAAATGTTTTTACTATTTTTTCGGAGTATTTCTTGAAGTTTATTTTCAATAAAAAATTGGACAACACATTTGTTTCATGCTCGACCGTCGCCCTATAGGGCAACCCGTCACTGAGTTGAGCCGAGAGAAACAGAAAATGGGGCGTAAGAAAAATAGGGTAGGGTGATCGGTCGACTAGGTGGGCGGCGGTGCGGTCGGCCGTCGGCCGTGGCGACGACCATGCACTGGGAGTTGGATTTTTGTTCCGACTTCTCTGTTTCGTAAATTCTTCAAGGGCAACCTAGTCACTGACTAAGGCGACCGGTCGCACCGCCCCCTTCGACCGGTCCCCCTGTGTAAAAATTCGCAGAATTCAATTTCAATCTTATCTCGCGCCAACGGTCGAACCCCTTGTTTATCAAAGAAACTATCCGTTGCGTTTTGCATGACTTTTCCCTATTTTGTGGGATTGATTTCTAACAGCTATATTGATCATTTTAAATGGTTTCTTTTGCAGCAAATCACTCCCCAAGGAGGAGCCAATGTCCGGAAATGAAAGCCATGTCCTCTCCTATAAATAGAGGCTTCATTCAAGCAACAAGATACAACACTTAATACAAGCAAAAAGAGCAAACAAAGCAAACACTTATATATCTTGTTGTATTAGCCTAAGCACTTTCACTTGCACAAATTTGAGGTCTAGGCTTTCAATTCTTGATTACACTTGTACTCATATTGTTTCAATCTTTATTGAGTTGTAATCTCGATTTTAGTCATCATTCAACACAAGACATCCTTGTGAGTATTCTTGTGGTAAGAATACACTTGGGTGATCTAGGTGATAGGTGTTTGAAGATTGTGGTAATCTTCAAAGGTGCTGTAAGAGGGTTGTGGTAATCCTCAAGGTAGTGAAAGAAGGTTGTGGTAATCCTCAAGGTGTTGTATTAATTTTTGGTAAATTAATAAAATCTTTTTTTCTTTTTGAAATACATCCCGGAGATACTGGGGTGGTAGAGGATTAGGCCTTAGGTGGGTTGAACCTCTTTAAATCAACGAGTGTTGTTTACTTCCCGCACCTTTATTATTGTCTTGGCGTATTTGTTTCGAAAAAGAGGGTGATTTGCGAAAAATCGGCATAATCTATTCACCCCCCTCTAGATTATCGTAGCCACTTGGACTAACAAGTGGTATCAAAGCCAAACTCTTTGGCTAGCTCATTCCGAGTAAAGAGGAAAGATCCATGGCTACAAATGATGCTCATCTCACCACCGGCGCCTCCACCAATAAGCCACCACTATTCGACGCCAACAACTACGCATTTTGGAAAGACCGTATGGAGTGCTTCCTACAAGGGTGCGGGTTCGACATTTGGAATGTGGTCATTGAAGGAGTTGATCAACCAACAAAGAAATCGGAGGATGGCACCTTGGCTCCTAAACCTTTCAAGGAGTTTGATGAAAACGACAAAAAGGTTTTCTCTTTAAACGGTAAGGCCTTAAATATTTTGCATTGTTCTCTTACCGCCACCGAGTACAATCGCATAAGAGGCATAAGGTCGGCACATGAGGTTTGGGAAAAATTGGAAACAATCTATGAAGGGACTAAGAAAGTCAAGCAAGCAAGAAAGACCATGCTTGTTAAAGACTTCGAAAACTTTAACATGTATGATGGCGAAAGCATCTCCAAGATGGTGGAAAGGCTTGACAATATTGTCAATCCTCTTGTGGCCCTCGGCAAAGTCATCTCGAAGAAGACAAGGTGACCAAGGTATTGAATGCACTTCCGGCTCATGGTCCGAAAAAGTAACGGCAATCACGGAGGCACAAAATCTTGAGACACTCAAGTTTGATGAGCTTATTGGAAATCTACTCATCTATGAAGTCTATCTCAAGGAGAGGAAAAATTCCAAACCATCCACAAATCAAACGGGTATGCAAATTATTCCTAAAGGTCTTGCTTCTTCTTCTAATAATGCATACTATGATAATGATGATGATGAGGAGGAGACGGCCGCACTTGTTTGAAAATTTGCAAAATTTGTAAATAAAAATAAAGCAAGAAAACCAAGAGATAATGCTTGCTTTAAATGCGGAAAACCCGGGCACTTCATTGCCGATTGCCCAAGCTCGATGAAGAGGAGCAAAAAAAAAAAGCCTTTCACAAAAAAGAAGGCTCTAAATGCGGAAGTCAAAACATGAGATGAACTACTCGAAACAACCGATGAGGAAGGAGAAACTGAACACGGTCTCATGGCTATAGACGATGAAAACAATGAGGTACAATCAAATTCTTCTACTTCCTCCATAGTTGATGACTTGCAATGTGATTTTGATGAATTGCAAATTGAGTTTCAAAATTTAATCGTTAAATACAAAAATTTGAAAAAGGAGCATAAGGAGATTAAGGTTGAAAAGGAAAAATTATTTACCTCTTATGAATCTCTAGACAAAGCTCATGCTCTTACTCTTACTAGAATTCATTCTCTTGAAACCGAAAAGGAATTGCTCACAAAAGATATTGAATGTTTGAAAAATGATGTGAATCGTTTCAACATAAGTACGGATAAAGTCACAAAAATTTTAGATGCACAAAGAGGTGAGCATTCCAAATCGGGACTTGGTTATAAGCCATTTCAAAGTATTTTTAAGAAAAATAACCAAGGTCCGACTTTTGTACGTGCTAATAATACTCCTACTTGTTTTTATTGTGGCAAAGTTGTACATTATGCTAATAATTGCAAATTGAGAAATAGCTCAAGACATGTTTGGAGACCCAAAGGTCTCAAGACTAACCCCCATGGACCCCAAAATTATAGGGTACCTAAAAGAAATTCTTTTGTAGGTAATAGGGGCTATAACAACAATGGAAGATTCAAAATGGCTCGTGGACAACGGATGTTCACGCCATATGACCGGGAGGAGAGAACTTTTTACCAACATCAAGCTCCAAGAAGAGGGTATGGTCATGTTTGGCAATGGCAAAGGAAAAATTCTTGGAAATGGAGAAATTGGTAACTCTTCTTTCTCTCTTAGTAATGTTCTATTAGTTGAAGGGCTTAAGTTTAATTTGATAAGTGTTAGCCAACTTTGTGATTCAAAATATGATGTTTCCTTTAATAAAGAAAAATGCCTTATACTTAAAAATGGTGAAATTATTTGTGAAGCAAATAGAAAAGGCAATCTTTACAAAATTTGTACAAGTGATTTGGTTAGTCAAAATGTTTCTTGTTTAGTCGCCAATAATGATTTAACTAGTTTATGGCATAGGCGACTTGGACATGTTGGATACAAGAATTTGAAAAATATTTACAAAAACCAACATGTGAAAGGACTACCCAAATTGAATTTTGAAAATCTTGGCTTATGTGACACTTGTCAAAAGAACAAATTAGTTAAAAGTAGTTTCAAGCCCAAAAACGAAATTTCCACAACCAAACCCCTACAAATGCTTCACCTTGACTTGTATGGGGATATTGGTACGGCTAGTCTAAGTGGAAAACATTAAACTTTTGTTATTGTCGATGATTTTTCTAGATATACTTGGGCTCTTTTTCTTACCAATAAAAGCGATGTCGTTAATGAGTTTGTTAAGTTGTGTAGACTTATTGAGAATGAAAAAGAAAATACTATCAAGTCTATTCGAAGCGATCGAGGTGGAGAATTTGACGGTGAATTTAGAGTATTTTGTGAAACCAAAGGATATGCTCATAATTTCTCGGCTCCAAGGACACCTCAACAAAATGGAGTAGCCGAACGGAAAAATTGGACATTACAAGAAATGAGTCGGTCCATGCTCAATGAATTCTCACTTCCAAAATATTTTTGGGCCGAAGCCGTAAGTACCGCTTGCTATGTCATTAATCGAGTTTATATTCGTCCTAAAATGAATAAAACTCCATATGAGCTTTGGAAATGAAGAACTCCAAATATTAGTTATTTCAAGATATTTGGGTGTAAATGCTTTATTTTGAATACCAAGGATCAATTGGACAAACTTGATCCTAAGGCCGATGAAGGAATATTTATGGGATATTCAACAAAAAGCAAAGCATATCGAGTTTACAATAAGACTAGTGGAGTTGTTGAAGAATCCATCCATGTTAAATTCAATGAAGCTTCGGGAGTTGAAAGAATTCCTAATGATGAAAGTGATGAAGAGGATATGATTGAAATTAATGATCAACCGTCCACATCAAATGATCAACCGTCCACTTCAAAAGGTCCTCAAGAAGATAGAGGTGATATCTCGGATCTTCCCGTTGCATTGAAATTTAAGGGAGATCACCCAAAAGATCTTATTATTGGTGATCCCCTTGACAAAGTGATGACTCGGAGAAAATTTGCCGAGAAAGCTCTTATTTCTCAAAAAGAGCCTAAAAATGCTAAAGAGGCTATTGAGGATGAGGATTGGTTCCTAGAGATGCAAGAGGAGTTGAATCAATTTGAAAGAAATGATGTATGGGAATTGGTACCTTGTCCTCCTTCTCAAACCATTATTGGTACAAAATGGGTATTCCGGAACAAACTTGATGATCAAGGCAATATTGTTCGAAATAAGGCAAGGTTAGTAGCTCAAGGGTATTGTCAAGAAGAAGGTATTAACTATGATGAAACTTTTGCACCCGTAGCACGTTTAGAAGCTATTCGTATTTTACTTGCCTATTCTTGTTTTAAAAATTTCAAACTTTACCAAATGGATGTTAAATCCGCCTTCTTAAATGGTATTATTCAAGAAGAAGTCTATGTAAAACAACCTCCGGGGTTTGAAAATTTTTCTAGGCCTAATGATGTTTATAAACTTAAAAAGGCCTTGTATGGTTTAAAACAAGCACCCCGTGCATGGTATGATAGACTTAGTTCTTTTCTTTTACAAAATGGTTTTATAAGAGGTAAAGTTGATACAACTCTATTTGTTTTTGAAAAAGGGCAAGATTGTTTACTTGTGCAAATTTATGTTGATGATATTATCTTTGGTGCTACTAATGACTCTTTGTGCAAGAAATTCTCTAAGTTGATGCAAGGAGAATTTGAAATGAGCATGATGGGGGAGCTCAACTTCTTTCTTGGACTCCAAATTAAGCAATGTCAAGAAGGTATTTATATTTCACAATCTAAGTATACAAAAGAACTTTTGAAAAAGTTCGGCATTGAAGAAGGAAGAACCATCTCTACTCCCATGGCAACAAATGTCAAAATTGACAAAGATGAGAAAGGCAAGTCCGTGGATGAATCAAAATATCGAGGTATGATTGGTAGTTTACTTTATTTAACCGCTAATAGATCGGACATTCTTCATGTCGTATGCCTATGTGCTCGTTTTCAAAGCAATCCCAAAGAATCTCATATGAGTGCCGTTAAAAGGATATTTCGATATTTGAAAGGCACCATTCAATATGGTTTATTTTATCCAAAGAATGAAAATTTTTGTCTTAAAGGTTATAGTGATTCGGATTATGCGGGAAATATTGATGATCGGAAAAGTACTTCCAGATCATGTCAATTTTTAGGCGATTGCCTAGTCTCTTGGTTTTCAAAGAAGCAAAACTGTGTTTCTCTTTCAACGGCCGAAGCCGAATATATTTCCGCCGCATTTTGTTGTACTCAACTTCTTTGGATGAAACAAACCTTAGCGGATTACAAATGCTCTTTTGAAAATGTACCTATCTTTTGTGATAATATATCCGCTATAAATATTGCTCAAAACCCGGTTCATCATAACCGTACTAAACATATTGAGATTCGACATCATTTTCTAAGGGATTGTATTTCTAAACGTAAAATTGAGATATCTTTTGTACCATCTCAAGATCAATTAGCGGACATTTTTACAAAACCGCTATCTTCCGATACTTTTTCTTCAATACGAGCTCGGTTAGGCATAATGCATATTGAATGAAGCTTACGTTTGCATTTTACATGTTTTTAAAACTTAGGGGCGAAAAATCGGATTTTTGGTTGAAAATTCAGATTTTGGAAAAACTGACAGACGATAAATTTGAAGGGGTTGAGGCAACCGTCGCCCTCAACGTCGCCCGTCGCCCTCAACCCACGGCCGCCCAAAGCAAAATCTTGGTTTAAAATGGTTCTGTCTTTTTTCAAAGATTCGCAAGTTTAACTTCTTTTGGCCATTTTTCATCCCCTTTGCCAATATTTTCACATATTTCATTCAAAAATGGTTTTCATGCATTTTTTTCACAACATGGACATTATATAGCATGATCATCATCATTGTGGCTCATCCTTTCCGATCAAATGGTAAGATTTTCTCTTCTTTTACTCAATTGGGTTGAACCCTTGAGTTAATAACCTTATGGTATATTTCTTGATAATTTTTGCATATGATTTTGATGAGCTTATTTATTATGATTGTATTGCATAAATTGAGGTGTATTGATGATAAATTTTTTGGCTTGTACCATTTACAACGGTTATATACAACCTCTTTTATTTTTCACGCACACAAGGTGTTCGATGAAATGTCGCAATGAAAATTTCAACTTCTACATGATTCTCTTGCTTTCAAAAGTCTTCTATACTTATTGAGATCATGATTTGGTAAACAAAACGAGCATATGAACTCTTCATATTACATTTCTCCCATTTTCCTTGGATTGTTACGCTTTAATTGCTCAACGGTTAATAAACCGTCCCTTTGGCGCACTTTAATATTATTGCATGGTGTTTTCACCATTCTAACATTCTTTTTGATGATTCCAAAGGGGGAGAAACATGATATTGGCTCGTTAGCTCAAGAAAAGCTAATCAAAGCTCGCAATAAGTATTGTGGACTCGAATACCTAGTCCATGGCTTGAATTTTGGACTCGAATGAAATTGATTATAAGTATTGTGACAGGGGGAGCTTCTTAGCTCATGATGCATCCTATATAAGCTTGTTATAGCTTGTGCTTCTTACTTATAATAATCGTTTGTTGAAATGCTCATAAATAGGGGGAGCTTTGTATGAAATACTTCTAATGGATAGTTTACTTGTAAAACCGGAAAATTTTATTTGGTTTTTAAATCGTCCTCAAGAAAATTGTTTTGGTTTGTAATCATCAAAAAGGGGGAGTTTGTTAGATAAATGTTTTTATCATGATTTTGATGATTATGTTCGATTTTGTTCAAATGAGTTTTTAAACCAAAACTATGTCCCTAAATGTTGTCTAAATACTTCCGATCAACTTAAAATGTTTTTACTATTTTTCGGAGTATTTCTTGAAGTTTATTTTCAATAAAAATTGGACAACACATTTGTTTCAACTCGACCGGTCGCCTATAGGGCAACCCGTACTGAGTTGAGTGAGAAACAGAAAATGGGGCGTAAGAAAAATAGGGCAGGCGTCGGTCGACCAGGTGGGCGGCGGTGCGGTCGAACGGTCGACCGCGGCGAATTGCACCGGGAGTTGGATTTTTATTCCAGACTTCTCTATTTCGTAAATTTTTCAAGGGCAACCGGTCACAGCTAAGGGCGACCGGTCGCACCCCCTTCGACCGGTCCCCCTGTGTAAAAATTCGCAGAATTCAATTTCAATCTTATCTCTCTGTGACTCGGTCGAACCCCTTGTTTATCAAACAAACTATCCGTTGTGTTTTTGCATGAGCCTTTTCCCTATTTTGTGGGATTGATTTCTAACACTATATTGATCATTTTAAATGGTTTCTTTTGCAGCAAATCACTCCCCAAGGAGGAGCCAATGTTTGGAAATGAAAGCCAAGTCCTCTCCTATAAATAGAGGCTTCATTCAAGCAACAAGATACAACACTTAATACAAGCAAAAAGAGCAAACAAAGCAAACACTTCTATATCTTGTTGTATTAGCCTAAGCACTTTCACTTGCACAAATTTGAGGTCTAGACTTTCAATTCTTGATTACACTTGTACTCATATTGTTTCAATCTTTATTGAGTTGTAATCTCGATTTTGGTCATCATTCAACACAAGACATCCTTGTGAGTATTCTTGTGGTAAGAATACACTTGGGTGATCTAGGTGATAGGTGTTTGAAGATTGTGGTAATCTTCAAAGGTGCTGTAAGAGGGTTGTGGTAATCCTCAAGGTGGTGAAAGAGGGTTGTGGTAATCCTCAAGGTGTTGTATTAATTTTTGGTAAATTAATAAAATCTTTTTTTTTTTTGAAATCCATCCCGGAGATACTGAGGTGGTAGAGGATTAGGCCCTAGGTGGGTTGAACCTCTTTAAATCAACGAGTGTTGTTTACTTCCCGCACCTTTATTATTGTCTTGGCGTATTTATTTCGAAAAAGAGGGTGATTTGCGAAAAATCGGCATAATCTATTCACCCCCCCTCTAGATTATCGTAGCCACTTGGACTAACACAAGGGACTTCACGAGCACCGCTTATCATTGAACAAATTCCAGTTGCCCGTGATGATCCTTTCGTAGAATCATTTCCCTTATCCTTGGAGGTACCTGACCTCCCTGAAGAATCAGACAAAGATCGCGAGCGCTTCCACAGATCTGATCATGTCATTCCATCAGACACCATTGTTCCAGCAAACTATGACTTTGACGCTGCTTGGCCATCAGCTGAAACAAAGGAAGCAGCTGAAGTTCGGGAGGTGTTCAAAGCCCTATTTGCTGAGATTGAACGGATGGAGAGGCACCAGGCCTCACTGGACATGAGGTTGGATAACAGGGACGCCAACCTCACCGCGATTTGAGAGGCATAATAGTCGAGAATCCGTGAGTGGTGGTGGCAAAGAAGAAACAATGCGTGTGGAACAAGCTCGATATTTCAGGACATTGTTCAACAAGTTGTTAGTCCGGTAGGCTGAGAATGCTGATGCAAAGACAAAATTGCAAGAGCACATTGAACAAATGCATGAATCTCATACCACAGAGACAAAGCTGCTGCGTGAACATAATAAGAACGAGCTCTTGCGTATGGAAGAGAATATGGATCGAAAATTCGTCTTCTCATGGTGAGATGAAGTTGGTAGCAGTGAATCCAACGCCACCCGCTCCGAGTTTCGTGTAGCTTACTGCAGCAGATTCGGCGTAACTCAACTATCAAAGATACTAAACTTCCTGCTTGCTAGCTTGTTTCCAGGGGTTCCTCTCTCCTTTGATGATGCCAAAAAGGGGGAAGAGGAATACCTAAAGTCCTCAAAGGCGCTGAAGGGATTTGAAGCTGAGAAGGAGGAAGCAACTGTGAAGGGAAAGACAGTTGAGGAAGTAATAAGAGATAATAAAGGGAAGTCTGTTGAGGGGGAAGGTTCGAAAGATGTGACCTTGATGATTGCTAAAACCCCCAACAAGGTCTTGTCACACGGTGATATTATCAACAAACTCCCGATGACTCGCCACTCCAACACTGTTGTACCAATGGTCGAAAAGAGAAAGACAGATTGAAGCGAGGGATGGAGAAAGTGGAAGGAAGGATGAATGTCCGAGTTATGGATATTCGAAACAACATGGAGGCATTCCAATAGATAGAGATACCTATGCCATTTCGGATGCGGAATCGAGCCAAGATCGTTGATGAATTCAAGACGCCGCATCTCGAAGGTTACTTCGCAAACATGTCCATGGCTCAAGCCTGGGATTTGTCTTGGGAAAAAGGTCTCACACTATGTGAAGAAGCGACACTGCAAAGAAACCACCGGCGATCACTCTGTCATCCTTCATCCGGGTCACTCACCGGGAAAAAGAAGGCCCAAGACAATACACGCCGCAGGAGAGGAAGAAGCGGTGGTGGAGGAAGAGGTTTGAGACCTAGATCTCGCCCAAAAACATTGAGTACATAGAAATAGGCAAGAAAGGAGGGATCTACTGGGCTGGATTTGACGAAGTAGCCAACCTGCAAGTGGCTAAGAACAATGCTGAGTATGTGAAGAGAATTGAAGAAGAAAATAAAAGACAAACTCAGCTATGGGAGGAAAGACAAGAAAGATCGAGAAGAGATGAAGTCTGCCGGAAGGCGTATGAGAGAAAAAGAAAGCGGTGAAGATGAGAAGAAAAGGAAAAGGTCGAGAAAATGACAGAGTCGAAAAAGATAAAAGAAGGGAGGCGAAGGAGATGAAGTGTTGTTGTCCACCCCTTCATGTTTTTCACTATGTAAATACACTTTATGTAAGTCTTTCGACGTTGAATAAAATTATGCAATTTCTATACGTGAGTAGATATAGAACAACATGGTTAGTCTAAGCCTCGTTTAAACTCGATACAATTTTTTGGGCTTAAACTCGATACACTCAGAAAAGAATGTAAAGAACAAGAATGTTATGATCAATAAAAGATCGATTCTAAATATACATTCTGTAGTTCTACATTTGGTTGTATGTATCTTTCTTTGTTAAATAATTGTATGAATGTTTTAAGTTTTGGCATCATCTAAAAGGGGGAAATTGTTGGGAAATTATTTTGTAGATTTTGATGAATGCCATGTAAAACCTAGAATAGGAAGTTGGCACCCCATTTTTGTTGTAAATTGCATTGTAATAGATAGGGCTGGTCAAGCTGAGTTAAGTCAGTTATGCCTAAACATGCAAGAAGACAACTGGAGACTAGAAGGAAGACTCCGCTGAGAGGCAGCTGAGTATGGCAAAGAAGAGAAGACGGGAACTCGACTGAAGGTGCAGCTGAGATACAGCTGAGTGAAGTATCAGTCAAGTCAACTCAAGACAACCAAGTCTTAATGTTGAAGTGACAGAAGAGTCATTAAATGATTGGAAGCTGACTCGAAGTCACCTATGGAAGTTAAGAAAATGCAGTCAAGTCAAGACAACTGAAAGAGATTCGTTGCACAGAAATCAAGAGAATCACTTAAACAAGTAATACCTCCATACTGCCTTTCTTGAAGTGCTCGAGTTCGAAGCGTGCAAGAGGAATAAACCAATGGGAAGCATCGCACCATGTCGAAATCAAAAGTCGCAGAATCATTCATACGAGGAAATGGAAATTCCAAGGATCGCAACAAGACAAGCGACCACAAGTGACTTTCAAAAATAAGCCTATCTCTTCAACGGGCGATTTTTGAAAGATTACTATAAAAGGCCGAGGAATAACTCGAGAGAAGGTTACCGAACCACGAACATTCAAGCAAACATTTGAATCAGTAACCTAATATATTCTCAAATCATTCAAGATCAATCCTCAAGCCTACATTACGAAGAAAATCAATCCAACACTCTTTGTGAAGGAAAGATAACTTCAATCAGTTGAAGAGGAAATTTTTGAAGAATCAAGGGGTCTACATTCCACGGAGGATTGTAGGAAGGTTCAAGGTTGAACCAGTCTCAAGTTTTTGGAGGGCTTCGTGATCAAATCCAAGAAGCTTGAGCAAGTGGGCTGTAGTAGCAAGGCACTGCCTGTGAAGAAGCCGAGTTATACGAGAAGCCAGGTGCGTGACCAAGGCATCTCCGCATCGAGTCCCAAAGGATCAAGTCACCGTGTGTGATCAAGGCTTGTATCTGGACTGTTAACCACTCGTATATTGATCAATACTTAGTGATTCCTCCGGGAGTTGGAGAAGAGAGGAGTAGAAGAATTATCCATCTTGAACCTCTATAAAAACTTATTGTGTCATTTACATTTCAAAGACTTTAATTTCGCATCTTATTTTATCTATGATAAATTTGCTATCCAATTGATAATCAATCGAGTGCTAAAACCAAGTATTAAAACAAACTTAACTTTATTCAAGGGTGTTAAGTCTTTGAAAAAAATCACAAAGAGAGTTAAGTCTTTAGTCAAAACAGATGAGTTATTCTATCAACAACTCAGTCGAGTCTGTTGAGTGACTAAGTATGCTGATCAACTAACTTAGCTGTCCATCAAGGACACAACTGTGAAGTATTAACTCTGAATTTTTAAAAAAGGACTAATTTGAAAAGTTGGTAAGGTTTATTCAACCCCCCCTTCTAAACCTTACACTCACACCCCTTGGGACCTACAAGGTGGAAGAGCCAAAAAACGCAAAAAAATTGAAAACTTCATGTTCTGCAAGTCACCGGACGCACACGACCCCACACGCGCACAGGCTGCACTGCCTGCTGCTAGTCGTGTGCGTCTGTGCACTTTGTGCATTACCTTGCACCCTCGAAACATCGGAATTTGCTCTTAGTATCTTCTTATGAATTGTAGGTCTATCTCTTAGCTTTCCATATCCACTTGAATGACCTAAATATCAATTTTCTATAGAGAGTAATGGCTAAAATACTAAGTTGTGTCATTTATAAAATTTCAACACATTATTTCCACTTGCACATGATTTTAACTCATCCAAACATCTTTATTTGCATTTAGTAGGAGAAATAGATTGTCTTAGCTTTCCAATGGTGTATGAATCATGTCCATTGGACTTCGGATGCAAACATTACATCCAAAATACGACGACTGTCGCAGTTGCACGAAATGATTTTTTGACGTTTCCTGCTCAAAACTTGTTTTTTTTTCCACCAAATTCTGGAAAATAAATAAAATAACACAACGTAACACTAAAACATGCAAATGCAAATAAAACACGCCAAAAATATGTATAAATCATCACATAAAAACACACACAAAAATATGCAAAACAACTCCCCCATACTTAACCTTTTGCTTGTCCTCAAGCAAATAATTGTGCCTTTAGACCCAACAAGAAATATCAGGTAAAATTTAAAATTCAATTAATCCATAACACCATGTTCTATCCACCTCTGATCCAACGTGGATTGATCCCCAACCTCCACAATAGACTCACCCGACCAAGGTAAAATACTAACAAAAGTGTTCGACCATCCTCGCTAAGTTTCAGATATATTTTGTAAGTTGCGACCCCGTTACACACAATAAACCACTCAATCGCTAGTCACAAATTTATTATTCTTGTTTTTTCTTTTTTTTTCTTCTTTCATTTTTTTTTCGCGAGAACTTTCGAGATGTCTTCCATTAGGTGTAAACTTTGAATTTTCTCCAAAGGCTCCTAGGGTGGTTTCCCATACTCTTGTTTGTGCTGTCGTTTTACGTAAAAAAACAAACATGGGGCTCATGAATGCTCCTAGTTACTAAGTAGCGACAAACAGAGGAGTATAATCTCAATTGCTCTTTTTATATTTTTTTGCTTTCTCTCTTTTTTTGTGATTTGTTTTTGGCAAAGCTAGCAATCTTGTGTAAACAATAATTAAAACAGGGTTTTAACTTAATTCACATCAATGAAACCTCATAATTCAAGCCCCACAACCTAGGCTATCATTTAACCCTCGCCGAACTTGTCTACCAAAAAGGCCAATTCACAATTCTATCCAAATCCTATGTATTAAGTTCGCGGTGTAATTTCATAATCAAAAATTAAATTTTAGCACATATTTCTAGCCAGTTCACCAATACAATTATAAAGCTTGTAACAATTATAAGGCTAGTGATAACTAACCACATGCAACCATAACACATATACAATGACAATACCTCCCCCACACTTAAATCATGCAATGACCTCAGTACATAAAGAAAATAAAATAGAAGGAAAGAGAAACATCCCTGGAAAGTGCTATAATCGGCAAACAGTTAAAGCAATCACATGAACCACCAATCCTGCAAAAGCCATGTGAAGAGAAAACAAAATACCAAATATAAACTAAAAAATAAAAAATCAAACTAGCATGCACAAAAAACACCACATGCAAACTCACACAAAGGGTAAAAGGTTTGGGTTGCCTCCCAAGAATCGCTCTTTTAACGTAATTAGCTTGACAATATCAACTAAGAAAATCATGGCGGGTCATCGAGCAAGACTTTTTTTACTACCTTGAAATTTTTATCCGGCTGAATTTCATTATGTTCCTGCCATAAGATATCTTTTACAGCAGAATCGACAGAGTCAACAATAAAATTATCAGGCAAAGCACAAGTAGGACCACGAGTTATACCAAAAATTGAAAACGTCATAGTTTTCCCAAGAGATTCATACTTAGTTTTCTATTTTTTATATCAATCAATGTGTTGGTGGTGGCCATGAACGGTCTACCCAACAAAATAGTATGATCATTAATATGAACTTTATCCTTCCTCATATCCAAGACAACAAAATCAATGAGAATTTTAAGACCACCAACTTGGACCAAAATATCTTCAACAATACCTTTAGGATACTAAGTGACCTATCAGCAAGTTGCAAACATAATTTGATGGACTTCAATTTCCCTAAATTTAGTTGTTTAAATATAGAGCAAGGTATAAGATTAATTCCAGCTCCGAGATCAAGCATACCTTCGACTTACCATTCCCAAAAGTAATATTAATGATGAAACTACCTGGATCTTGTTGCTTTAGGAGTGGGTTCAGGGATGGATTATGAGATTTGTAAGGATTATCAGTTTTGTATAAGGGAGATCCCTTATTTGCCTCCTCATTCGTGCTTTCTTCAATTGCATCATCCTTCTTTTTCACAATTTCAAGATCAGTGACAGCTTGAGCTTGCATTGGTTGACTAGGTAACATGTCCTTTTTTACGAGATGTCGAGCTATCTCACCAACTTGTGTAGCAATTGGCCTACTTGAGTCTCAATTCGCTTAATAGAGGCCTCCAAAGATTCAAAACGTTTGTTATTCCACTCTTGTGTTTGCTGACTATCTTGAATAAAAGAAATCAAGCTCTCTTATAATGTAGGTCGTGGTGGTTGCTCTTGATTGGTCGTCATTCCTGATGCTTGTATAAAAAAAACTAGAAAAAAATAAAACGCACCTGACGAATGAAACCTAAACTAGAAACAAAAAAAAATCCTAATCTAGAAACACAGAAAATAAACATAATAAGTATTAAGCCTAAAGCCTTCCCCGACAACGATGCCAAAATTTTATTCGATAGCTAAACACTTAAATTAATCAAGTGAGGCTTGCAAGAGTACGAGATCAATTGTAGAGTAGCAAGTTAACCACAAGTCATCTCTCAAGGAAGACTTAGCCGTCAAATAATTATTATGTATCACAATAAACAAAAAAAATAAATCCTAAACACTCTAATCAAATTTGTGATGTTAATAAACTAAAGAAAAACAAGTAAAAAGACAAATTAAAACTGAACATAATTAAACCCGGGAAAAAATGATATGGATGAAAGTCTGGGATTTTGGAATCATCTCATCAAACTTGCAAGCAGAATATCAACTAATTGATCATGCGATTAACAAATATAACAAATAGGTAAAAACTAGGCCTAATCTAATAACTCATGTATTCACATATTAGGGCTATCCCTACATGATTAGCTATTTTCATTAAGCCAAGTTAGATAATACATTTCTGATTCATATCTAACCTCCTGAATAAATTTAGTCCAGTAATAATATATTCTCTCGATCTTAACTATTCCCTCAAAACAATGAAATGTTGATCAGACAATTAATCATCAAGTAAAGCAATTTATTCAGGAAAAAAAATCAATTAGTTAATACTCATGCTTGTTTGTTTGAATCAAATCATCATAATCCTAGAACAAGAAAATTAGTCCATGCTTGTAGATAGATTCATAAATTCAATTGAGAGGAAGAGAGCAATTATAAACATGGTCATGTAATAACAACAATATCAAGCAATTATAAATCAGATAAAGAATAGAGAAAATTACGCTCTGTTCTAGCCACAAAATATCTCCGGTGGAAAAACAAGCAATCTCCAATGTTGGATGGAAGAGAAAATAACAAAAACTAGGGTTTAAAAATGCTAAGAAGTAAAGGTGTATGAAAATATGGGTTCCCCAAGTCTTACTTATAAGCCTAGAGTCCTATTCAAGGTGGAAGAGCCAAAAAATGCAAAAACAATCAAAAAATTTAGTGTTTTGTAAGTCACCGTGTGCGTCGCGCCACAAGACGTGCAAGACGACCAGCGCAGCAAGACAGCCGTGCTACTGCCGCCGGCCGTGCACGACCGCGCACTCTCCAAATGTCTGAATTTGCTCTTTGTATCTCTTTTGAATTGTATCTCTATCTCTTAGATTTCCATAGCCATTTGAATGACTTCAATATCAATTTTCTAGAGAGAGTTATGGCCAAACTACTAAGACGTGTCATTTCCGAAATTTCAACACATTATTTTCACTTGCACGTGATTTTAACTCATCCAAACATCTTCATTTGCATTTAGTAGGAGATAAATATTGTAGAAATTTGTCTTAGCTTTCCAATGGTGTATGAATCATATCCATTGGACTTCGGATGCAAACGCAACCTCCAGTCGACGATCGCCTTTAGATTGCAAAAATGACTTTCTATCGTTTCTTGCTCCAAAACTTGTTTTTTCATCAAATCCTAGAAAATCAATAAAATAAAAGTAACACTAAAACATAATCACACAAAACACACACAAAAACATGCAGCTTAAAGTTATTCACAAGAAATGCCTCCTGTTTTAGGTTCTGAAGCTTTTGCAGAGCTAACTTTTAAATTTTTTTAATATTCCTACTGGAATTAAATTATATGTTTTGTGTTGATTTCATTTTTTTTAGTGTTGTAATAATTGAAATATATGCATCTCATACCGTTTTCTGCTTGTGGGCGAATCACAGGAATATCATGACAATATTGGTGATCTTGATGGGCCAGAAGAGAAGGAAAAGGCGCAATCAAAGATCTTAAAATTCATTTATGCTTTTAAACGAAAGTAAGAGATTTAGACATATGCCTGAGGGGGGACATTATGATAAAGGAATATTTAGTATGTGTTTTCATTTTGTACATTATTCACTATAATGGAGTTGGATTTGTTGCAGCTTTTTAAGAATTTTCTATGCCAAAGAGCATGCCAGTAAAATGGCTTCATGTTGAGATGTAATTGTTCTTGCATTTTCCAATTATGAATTTGAATTTGAGAACTGTCGTAGTATATTTCAAAGGTTTTGGTAAGGAATAAGAAAAGAATATAAAGAATTGGATTGGGAAAGTTGATGCTAAGATGACTTCAACTGTGAGTTTAACTTTTATTGATGTGAAATGTGTTCCATATTCAAAAATATTATATCTGACACAGGTGATATTAATTGATTTTCACCTGATTTATTCCATCGACCAGTTTGAGATAAGCATAACCCTCAATTTATTTGTACATAACCTCTCCATCTTTCCTTCTTCAAGAATCTAGTAAGATTTGCACATGCGTCCCAATTTTTAATTTGTATTTACTTTTTTTTATGGGATTGTGATGTAAAATGGAATTTTTGTTCGCATTTTGAAGTTAAATTTGGTGGATGGGAAGATGTAGTATCTACTCGATGAAAAGGGTTAGTGGTATTTGGATGCGTTTGGTGGAGTAACGATTGTTTGTTGTGGGCACTATCATCCTCAAGTGGTGGATTCTATTGTCATGTAGACTAAGGTTGCAAAGATTCCGCCATTCTTTACTTGAATCCTACTGCGGTGACTTCGCACAGAGGCTCGCGGCTAAATTCCCCGTGTTCTCAAGGTAAATTCAGCAAAATCCCAACCCATGGTGTTGTTCTTAACTAATTTTGATTTATCTATTTCCCTTCTACTATCAAGTTCTATGATATTAATATTACGAGGGATAAGGGGCATTATTTCTAACAAGTTCTATAAAGTGAATTGTTTCTTGCTTTGATGGTGTGAATAGTTTGGATTTATTTTGAGAGTTTTATTATGCATATCTAAAGTTCACACTTTTAAAACACTGAATTATAGCCATATTGCAGTCATATTTTCTGCAAACTTGTTAGATATCAGAAGTTGTTCCATAAATTGTAATCCACATCACTTACATTGGGAGCAATAGTGATGCTTCTAATGTTATGCACTTAAATGGATTTGCTAACAACAATGTGAACATGGGCGATGAGGAGTATTGTTTTCTAACATACTGTTTTGAGAGAATCTTTGTTTTCCTCTTCTATTATATTGATTCTTTGGTTTTATTGGTGGATTTTTCTCAAAATGCTTTTGGTGAAGAAGAAGAACAATACTTAAACCAATTAAATTTGTTCTTTAAAACACTTAGTACATAAACTCAGGCCATTCCATTGCATCTTTTTTTTCTTTTGGTTAATCATATTTATGAGCTTTTATATTTTTCGCCCTGTTTGAGAAGTCTAGGTTTGCAGAATATATTTACAATATCTCATGCTAAAATATCTTCCTAAATGAGTTTAAAATTCATCTCATTGGTCTCACAGCCGCCTGATGGAGATATGATATATCTTTTAGGATTTTAGATTAACTTATATTTTAACAAGTGATTTATGTTTAGGAGTCTTTTTATTCTAGTTTATCTTTTAATATTTTCTAATTAAGTTAGGACTTTTAGTTTGGTCTTATAAATAGTTGTTTTACTATTATTTTTAAGAGGTTGAATATTATTAAGATTTGAGATTTATTCTCCAAGCAATAAGAAATTCTATTACTTTGTTCAATACTTCTGGTATTCTTGCGAGTCAACGGTAATGATGGAGATATAATATATCTTTTAGGATTTTAGATTATCTTATATTTTATCAAGTGATTTACGTTTAGGAGTCTTTTATTCTGATTTATCTTTTAATATTTTCTAATTAAGTTAGGACTTTTAGTTTGGTCTTATAAATAGTTGTTTTACTATTATTTTTAGGAGGTTGAATATTATTAAGATTTGAAATTTATTCTCCAAGCAATAAGATTGCTTTGTTCAATACTTCCTGTATTCTGCGAATCAACGGTAGTATTTGTGTTTTTTGTTGTTCACATTTCCGTCTGCATCAGTTGGTATTCAGAGACTAGACTACGCTCCTGAACCATGTTGTCTAGACAGGATCCATAACGCATGAACGACATCGCACAGATCTGTCAATAAATCGACTTATTGATACAATGGATAATCACGTTCCGCATCCAACAGCAGGAATTTTTCAACATCATCATCGCTTCAACTCACGACCGACCACCATCGAGCGGGGGGCAAGCAACAAAGCAAAGTGGTCGGAAATATCGTGATGGATATGGTTTTGTTTTTATAGTCCTCGATGTTTCATCAAACGAGGAGGATAGTGGCTATGATGGATCACCAATTTTTGATGAAGAAAGCAAGGATACTATAACGGAGGTTGACTACTTTAAAACCTCCAAAATTTGACGAGGAGATTGGTGGTTATGATGGGCCACCAATATTTGATAAGGAAGATGACGACATAATTTTGAGGTTGTCTACACAAAACATATGCAAGTTGCCGAGAGAATGGTAGCAATGATGATCCACTAATTTTTGATAAACGAATTGAGAATATTGATTTTGCATCTCAACCGTTTGTTAATGGCATGATCTACTTCAAGAAACCACCGAATGGGAGTTTATCAATTGATTTTTTCTCTCATGTTTATTGTCATTTCTAAAGCCTTATTTACTATTGTTAGGAATTTTATTGTTTAGATTTTGATGAATGCCACGTAAAACTTAGAATAGAAAGTTGGCACCCCAATTTCGTTGTAAAATGCATTGTAATAAATAGAGACCAAGCCGAAGTTAAGTCGCCCACGCCCTAACATGCAAGAAGACAATCAAGATGGAAGGAAAACTCGCGAGACAATTTGAGTATGGCAAAGAAGAGTAGACGGGAACTCTATCAAGAAGCGATTGAGATGCGGTGAGTGGAGCATCGGTCAAGTCAACTCAAGAAAAGCCAAGTCTCAAGTTGAAGTGACAAGAGTCATCCAATGATTGGAAGTCGACTCTAAGTCACCTGGGAAAGCAAGGAAATGTCAAGTCGAGATAATCAGAAAAGAACCGTTGTACGTAAATCAAGAGATTTACTTAAACAAGTAATATCTCCATACCACCTTTCTTGGAGTGCTCACCCGAGAAGCGTGCAAAAGGAATGAACCAATGGGAAGCACTACACCGTGTCGAACTCGAAAAAGTGAAAGAACAATTCATACGAGGAAACGGCAATTCCAAGAACGCAAGCCAACGATCGCAAAGTGACTTTCAAAAATAAGCCTATCTCTTCAACGGGCAAATTTTTGAAAGTTCACTATAAAAGGTGAGGAGATTGTTTGAGATAAAGGATGACACACACGTGAGATATACAAGCATATTAGAAAAATGAAACATTCTCAATCCTCAAGCCTACATTACGAAGTACATCAATCCAACACTCACCCGTGAAGGAAAGAGAACTTCAATCGGTTGAAGAGGAAACTTTTGAAAACAAGGGGTCTACATTCGGGGAAGGATTGTAGAAAGGTTCAAGGTTGAACCAAGTCTTAAGCGTTTGGAGGGCTTCGTGATCAAATCCAAAGAGCTTGAGCAAGTGAGTCAGTAGTAACAAGGCGCCGCCCTGTGAAGAAGCCGAGTCGACGAGAAGCCACCGAGTGATCAAGGCGTCTCGTGATCGAGTCCCAAAGGATCAAGTCATTTGTTGTGATCAAGACTTGTATCCGGACTGCTACCATTTTGTAAACCGATCATTACTTAGTGGATTCCTCCAGAGTTGGAGAAGAGAGGAGTAGAAGAATTACCCCATCTTCGAACCTCTATAAAAACTTTATTGTGTCATTTACATTTCAAAGATTTAAATTCCTGCACTTTTAACTACTTATATCTCCGATAAATTTGCTATCCATTTGATAATTTATAAGTACTAAATCAAGCTCTAAAATCTTTCTTAATCAAACTTAAGGGTGTTAAGTCTTCCAATGAAAATAAAACCACAGTTGAGTTAAATTATAGCCAACAATGAGTTACTCCATCAACAGCTCAAATTGAGTTTGTTGAGAGATTAACTCTTGAGTGACTAATTCGATTGTCCATCAAGGACACAAATTGTGTAGAATCAACTCAGAGATTTAAAAGGACTAAATCGAAAATTTGTAAGGTTTATTCAACCCCCTTCTAAACCTTACACTTACACCCCTTGGGACCTACAAGTGGTATCGTGAGCGGTTGGTTCATTGAACCCTCCGCACCGGTTATCGAACTAGATCTCCAAACTTTTCAAAGTCTCGCTTTAGTACTTAAACCTTCAAATTTTTTATTAAAAGTCATTATCATGGAAGCAAATTTGACACGCATCCCTATGTTCACTATCGAAGAATTTGATGATTGGAAAATTCGTATGCAGTGCTCATCTATCAAAGATTACATGATGAGATGTGGATAGTGATAGAAGATGGGCCCTCGCAAATATTAAAGGTGAACACATGCATGCGAAGAGTTGCAAACAAGGAGAGAAGAAGATGTGCTCCTAGACGGTCATGGTTGAAAACCAAGAACCGAGTGGACAAATGATGACATGAAAAAGATACAACCTGGATAATGTAGCCAAGGACATCCTTTACAAAACTCGACAAAGCCATGTTCAACAAAGTCAAATCATGCAAAACGGCTAAAGAAATGGGGACAAGTCGACATTGATTTGTGAAGGCTCGAGAGCAAATCAAAGAAAACAAATTATCGTGGTATGTACGTAAATTTGAGAACTTCAAAATGATCTCGGGAGAAAATGGATCAACTAGACACTCGGTTCACGTAAATCACAAATGAGTCTGTCTACACTTGGAAAGGAATATACACGAGAATGAAATGTGTATGAAGATCCTCAAAAGTCTTCCAAATTGAATGGGAAATGAAGGTCATGGCACCGAGACATTCCATGGACCTATCAAAGACATCCAACCATGAGTTATTCTCGACCTCAAAGCCTACGAGTTTGAGCCGAGAAGAAAAGACCAGGAAGAAACAATTTGCACTCCAAAACAATGCTTCTAATTGTTAAAGATGGGAAGAGAGTGAGGTCAAAGAGGTCATTGACCCGAAGAAATAGCCCCGATGGTTAAAAGATTTAACAAGTTCTTTAACAAGAACTACAAGAGAGGAAAGGGTGAATCTTCCGAAGACACTCGGCTCTCCCTCCAAATCAAGGGAAGACAGGCCAACCAAGAGAAAGATCATCAAAAAGTTGAGTATCAAAGGGCCGACAACTCAAGAATGGAAAGAGTCGATCAAAAGGTTGAATATCTATGTTGGAATGTAGACAACCAGGTCACTATGCCATTGATCATGTCCATATCCCGTAGTCAACAAATACAGAGATGAAGAAGAAAGGAAGATCTTGAGAGAAAGAAGACAAGAAAAGAAAAAGGCAATGATGGTCGCAGAGAGATCACAAAAACAATGCCTAAGTCAAGAGAGACAACTAATTGAGAGCAAGCGTGAAGCCGACTACTCAAGTGACTCAAGAAGAAGCCCTGATCCGCTTGATGGCCAAAGAACAAGATCAAGAAGATGAGGTACAATCTAACTCAACAAACTCGCATTACACTAGTGATAGTGATCGTGACACACACACTTCATCACCCACCCGATCTTTATGATTCATTAAGCAAAATGATGAAAGATTTTGAACACATTAAATCCTCACACACACTATTGAATGAGGAAAAACAGCCTACTCAAAAGTCAAAACTCAAAGTCGACTAAGGAGCCGAGTACTCTAAGTCAAATAATTTGTTGAGAATGAAAGTTTAAAGGCCGAAAATGCTAAATTAATAGCAGAAATTGTTGCTATAGAAAAGAGGAAAATGACCTCAAAATGTTATTGCCTCATTCACTAAGGCATCTAAATCATTGGATGATCTTATCATGAGTCAAAGAGAATGTGGAGACAAGACAAAGCTTAGATTTAATTCTCTCGTGCCATGTCAAACCTCAAAAGTAATTTTGGAAAAAGGATCTTCAAGTCATGAAGAGTCCGAAAAATCCAAAACTCTAAATGTTGCACACACATTCACTCTAAAGCACAATACTAAGCAAATTGGCATTGGTTACAAAGGAAAAGGAAAATACCTTGATTGAGTGTTTGAAGGGCGGTGAGAAGAGGTTCACCTGAGTCCTCAAAGCAAACTCCAAACGAGAAAATACCTGTAAAAAGAAGCGAGCTACCAAAAATCCCAGAAAATTCATAAAAGAAATACATATGATGGGAATGGTAGAAAATATCCAAGCCAAGCCGATTGGAATAATGTGAACCATCAAAGATAGACTTATGGAATATAAGCCCAAATGGCAAAGGCCAAGAACTCAAAGAAAGGCCATTCCAAAAGCATAAGAGCTTTTATCAAAGACACATATGCACCTAGCACTACACTCAAAGACACCACAATTACCCAAGGAAGGCAATTGCTAAAACACATATGCAGCATACGGACAAAAGAGACAATTTGTATGAACCTAGAATCCCCAAGCAATTTTCCAGGATTAATCATGATTATGGCACGATAGATGGCAACCCCTTAGAGTCAAAACATTTGGCTATAAGTTGGTTGGATCATCTTACAATTCTAACCCCTCAGACCCAGGACAAGTATGGGTACCTAAAACTTAATTTCCTTGATTGCGAGTTCAAGGAACAATGAGTGCCAAGGAACCTGGTACATGGATAGTGGTCATTCCGGACATATGACAGAAATAAGAAAAATGTCAAAATTCAAGGAAGTCAAAGGAGCAAAAGTCATATTTGGGGAAATGAAGCTCCTGGTGAAATAAGAGGCATTGGATCCATCAAGAGGAATGGATTAGAAATCACAGATGTTGCATATGTTGAAGGACTCAACTTCAACTTCATCGAGTATCATCACCAACCGTGACAAGGGCTACAATGTTGGATTCAACATGGGTAGATGCCAAATCAAAGAAATTGAATCAAATGAAGTGGTGCTTTGCAAGGATGTAGACGAAAAATATGTATGTAGTGGATTGGTCAATCGCAACACCCAAAGACATGTCTACTAGCAAAGAGTACAATTTGAATCAAGTTGGTTGTGGCACAAAAAGTCGAGTCACCCGAATTTCAAAACAATTAACAAGTCGGGCAAGAAGTCATCTTGTAAGGACTTCATTCAAGATACAAGAAGGAGAGTATATGTGATGCATGTCGAAGGGAAAGCAAATCAAGTCGTCATTCAAAGAAAAGACATGCCCATCCTCAACAAGAATATTGCATCTACTTCATATGGATCTATTTGGCCCAAATGGAACCAACCAAAGATAAGTGGAAAGAAATACACCTTGGTGGTAGTAGATGACTACTCAAGATATACATGGACAATATTTATGTGCAAGAAGAAAGAAACTCTACAAAAACTACCACGGTGATGAAGAGGATTCAAAATGAGAAGAGTCAAACCATTATCAAAATAAGATCGATAGAGGAACCGAGTTTATCAATGGAATAATAACTCGATTGTATTGAGAATGGTATTGGTCATGAACTATCAGCAAGAACTCCACAAACAGAATGGAGTTGCGAGAAAGAAGGAATAGAACCCTCAAAGAAGCGAATAGAACCCTCAAGGACCATGTTAGTCAAGTTTTGGGTTACCAAAAAGATTTTGGGTCAAGCAATCAACACACTTGCTACACCCAAAACAGATGTATGATAAATAGAGCGGTGACAAAGGACTCCCTATGAGATCCTGGATCGAAGAAAACCAAGTGTTGCATACTTGAGAATATTTGGATGTAAATGCTTCATCCACAACAATGGCAAAGACAACCTAAAGGCTTTTGATGCTAAAGCCGATGAAGGTATCTTCTTAGATACTCAAATTTGAAAGCAAAGCCTACGAATACTCAACAAAAGAACTATGGTTACAGAGGAATCCATTCATGTAGTATTCGATGAGCCAAATGTAAATGGAGAAGACATTGAAGAGTCACCGATAAGTCAATCATCCAATCATACGAAAGAGTCCCTATGTCAAGTCAAGCCGAATTATCAATTCGAGAAGAAGATGAGATAGATGAATCTCAAAAACATTTGGAAAATTTGCGGCTAAGTGATAACGAGAGAGCCGACCCACCAACACAACCGCAAGTCGATCAATCCAGCTAACTTACTCCAACTCGATGTAAGATGGTTGAGAGACCATCCACTTAACTTGTCATTGGAGATATAAGAGAAGGTGTCAAAACAAGATCCGTAACTCAACAAGAAGCTATGTTCACATGCTTCATCTCGCAAATAGAGCCAAAAGATGTGTCACAAGCATTGGATGACACACATTGGATTCAAGCTATGCAAGAAGAGTCAATCAGTTTGAGAGAAATAAAGTATGGGAATTAGTGCAAAGACCCATACATCAAAATGTTATTGGAACCAAATGGGTGTTTAAATAAGATGAACGAGGAAGGTTCGTGGTAAGAAACAAAGCAAGACTAGTAGCCAAAGGATATTGCCAAGAAGAATGGATAGATTTTGATGAAACATTTGCCCTCGTAGCAAGATTGGAAGCTATAAGGATGTTTCTTGCCTATGCACTCACAAGAATTTCATTGTATATCGATGGATGTAAAAAGTGCATTCCTAAATGGTTTATTGGAAGAAGAAGTGTATGTTGAACAACCTCCAGGATTTGAGCGTAAGACTCTTGGAGACAAGGTATGCAAACTCAAGAAAGCCTTGTATGGATTGAAACAGCACCAGAGCATGGTATGATATACTGTCACAATTCCTAATCAAAATGGATTCACAAAAGGAAAAGTAGATAGAACACTTTTCGTAATTCAAGACAAGAAAAGTATTTCGCTTGTTCAAATATATGTGGATGACATTATTTTTGGATCCACTAACAAAGAGTCGTGTGAAAATTTTCAAACCTCATGCAAAGTAAATTTGAAATGAGCATGATGGGAGAGCCGACATTCTTCCTTGACTCCAAGTGAAAAGCAGTGAAGGATGGAACCTTCATAAGTCAAACAAAATATACCAGAGAATTAATGAAGAAGTTTGGTATGGAGGAGAAGTCTTCGTAAAAATACCAATGAACACATCACCAAAATGGACATGGATGCGGATGGCAAGCCTCAGATCAAACAAGATACATCTGAGCACTTATTGGATCATTGCTCTATCTCACAAAGAAGCAAAGCGGGCGGACATCACCTTTGTCCGTAGGTGTATGTGCAAGATTTCAATCGCTCCAAAAGAGAGTCATATGACAAGAAGCTAAGAGAATATTGAGATACTTGAAAGGAAGCCAAGAAGTAGGCCTATGGTATCCAAAGGAAGGTGGATTCAAGCTAATTGGCTATTCGATTCTCGACTATGCCGGATGTAGAGTGGACAGGAAGAGCACTTCGTGCACATGTCAAATGCTAGGAAACAGACTAATTTCCTGGTTTAGCAAGAAGCAAAACTCAATAGCCACCTCTACAAATTGAGCAGAATACATAGCTGGGCAATTGTTGCAGCCCAAGTCCTATGGATGAGACAAAGAATGAGAGACTATGAAATTGAAGAAAAAGAAATTCCAATCATGTGTGATAACACAAGTGCAATAGCTATCACTCAAAATCCCGTGTTGCACTCAAGAACAAAACATATTGATGTCAGATATCACTTCATAAGAGATCATGTTGAAAACAAGGACATTATCTTGGAATATATCTCAACCGATAAACAACTAGCCGACATCTTCACAAAACCATTATGTGAATCAAGATTTGAAGAACTCAAACATGAGTTGGGGTTAATTGAGTGAAGTGACACTGCATTTAATCAAAGAAGAGTAATGGAAAAAAAAAAGGGGTGAAAAAGAAAAAATGTAAATCACCAAGAATCACCAGACGGAAAAGACTGACTACACCGAAGTCACCGATAGCCGAGTCGCTAAGAGAATGTGAGAAGTAGAGTTAAATCAGCTAGGAGATAAGTTGAATAACTTATGAGCAAAGTGACAAAAACGCAAATCGCTTTGACTAAGCGGGAATGTTTTAAGGAATACGTCAAAGATAATGATGACGTGTCTGCACAAAAAGCCGCACACCAAGCTTATGATTGGATATAAATGTTGCCGCATTAAATACGAGACATGAAATGCTCAATAAGCGTGCGAAATCCAAGCCATTGATTTCGATCACGATTCAAAAAAAAAACAACTCGCACGCCCTTTCATAAACCATATTTAAACCATTTTCGTCCGTTTCTCTCTCACACTTCTAAAAACTGTTCATCTCTTTCTCTCAAAAGCAAAGGCAAAATACTCTCGAAACCCATCGATCTTCAAATCATTTTTGAGTTTTTCCTTGAAATAATCCCGAGAAATGGCACCAACTTATGACTTTACCAAGTTAGGAAAGCAAATCCACACCGGTTCGCGGTGGATTTGACGGAATGGTGAAAGCAGGGGTCCGACGACACCCTAGTGAAGAAAATCGCCGAGAAGTTGGAAACGCCCGGACTAAAACCATTTCTAACGTTAGAATATCCGATGACCTATGTGGAGGAGGTCGCACAGATTCTACGTGAATGTTGAGATTCACGATGAAGGAATCAAGTCATCTATTCACGGAAAGCGGTGACTATCACTCGCCAAGGATTTGGTGAACATTGCTCACTACCGCCAGAAGGAGCATCCGAGATTAAAGAAGCCGATGTAAACTTGGGCCGACGCATGGAAAGAAATAGCCAAGTCCGACTTTGCCGATAAAATAATATACACAAAGAAACAAGAGATCTGCTGAAGGAGGATTATCACAAGTTGTTGGACATAGTTGCCAAATGTATCGACATCAATTTGGCGGCTTTGACCAATGTCAAAGGCAAACCGATTGTAATGGCTGCAATCATCGAAGAAAAGAAGATAAATCGGGTTGAGTTTGTCTACAGCAGACTGCTGCCGAACGTGGGGAACAAGTCCTTCAAAGAAGATGGTTCATTTGGAGGATCCCTAGGATATGGCCCAGTGATTGGCCGGCTATTGGAGGTGAAAGGAGTCCCTCTTAGACATGGGAAGGCATTCCATGTTAACAAGAGGATGTTCGAGCTAACCTCTCTGGCGGGCGCCGAAGCGTGCTTACGCCAAGAGAGCGACACTGATGAGGGGGAATCGGTGACCCAAGATACAAATTGTTTCCTCTCGGCCAAGAAGAAAGCGCCCGGCAATGCTAAGAAGATCACGCCCCCGCAAAGAAAGAAAACCAAACATGCTCTGCCCCCCGCAGCAGAGTCACCGCCCCAGCCGTGTCTCCCCGCCCGCAGCTAGCCGGTCGAGAAGGACTCACAAATACCTTCTCCGATCGTCAAGAAGAGGAGAACCGAGAAGCCACGACGGCCCGCTCCTCGAGAAAAAGACACAAAGACGCCCTGACCCCAAGACTCGAGAGGACAACATCTCGAACAGAAATTCCCCGGTACAAACCAGAGACGAAGAAGAATCATCAAGCAATCCGAATCTGGAGAAACCGGTGAGTCGGTTACTCGGCCAAAGACAAATATCGGAGACTCTTTGGAGAAGTAGAGTCTCCGGATGTAGTTGATGAAAATGCCCAAGTCTCGCCAAGGCGATCGCAGAGGCAACCGTAAGACACACTTGTAAGCTCACAAACAAGCACAAGAAGAACTACCGAGAGAGATAGTGATGTAATGATTCTATCTCCACCTTACCCGGACATCCAAAATCGTCTGCGTGAGTGGAGGAAATGGAAGTTGATCAAGTCAAGGAACAGTTCCAACGGCCCGAGTTCATAGAAGAAGAAGAGGAGCGCTAAATTTCCTCGATTAACTCATCGTGCTCCCAAAGACGGATGAAGACAAGCGCACGACATTCGTGCAGATCTACAAGGAAGGGGAGAGAGAAAAGCAAGTCGAAGAAGCCGAAGCACGTGAGAAGGCAAGCATCCGCCCTATCTCCGGCACTACGTAACACACACATCCTCTCCTTGATGTCTTCTCCGACGATGTGACGAGGAACGAGAGAATGCCGCGCCCACGTAAGAGTTGCAAATGCAGCAAGCATTGCACGAATCAAGAATCCTTCACGAGCAAAGACTAATGGAGGGACCAGGAGAGTCATCCGAACGCACTGAAATTGATCCAATGGGAGTGGTTCAAACAAATCGCCAATGTTGTTGCTGCTACCACCTCCCAGCTCACTCGGAAGAAGGCAATAAGGAGATGGCGATGAAACCGGGCTAGTGGGGACCCCAATCGAGCCAACCCCTATTGAAGGTGTGCTACCACCGCCCCAACGGCCGAACAATCAATCGAAAATAGCCGGGAGTTTGGAGACGAGTGACCCCATTCAAGTCACTCACGGTGGTGCGCCACCGAGGGGAAACTCCCCTCCACCGCAGGCAAGGTCGGAGGATCTTGCAGATGACCCCACAACGAATCAAGGAGGCGAAGAAGAGAAATTACAATCACAAGAAAAAACAAAGCAAGTTGCCATCAACTAAGCTCGGATGCTTGAGACTGCCTCTTGAGGTGCCAACCGCTCTGAAGGCAATGACGCTGGCGATGATGCGGTCGAGGTGAGGAAGGAATGTACCCGGGAGTTAACACTGGCAATGAAAGTGCAATCCATGGGGTTGAGACTCCAATGGATGCCATCGTAGAAGACCCTAAGACAGTGACATCGTCGAAAGGGAGGACCAGCCTCAGCAAAGGAGACCGCCGGAGGTAATGAAGGCCCACGGGAGGTTGAGACTTCCGGGGTAAAAAAGAAGTCAAGTAGAGAACATCCCTCCTGCTATCATCGACCCATCCGAGAAGGAGATCGGCGCACTTCATGATTCCCAGGACAACCCCGATGTCACTTTTCCGGGATCAAGGCGAAGAAGAAGTTCGAGTCATCCCCATGACAAATCCAAAAGACTCAATTTGCGGGTGTTCCAAGCACGAGCAAGTCCGATCCCAAGACTACTCGTCAAACTTTTAACTTTGATGATGAGCCACCTCTGGAAATCTCATCATCGTCCGATGACGCTCGATAAGGCCGAGGACCGCCATGAAATGGAAAAATCGTTGAGACCAACGGGTTAAGACAAACTGAGGCTCAGCAAGCCGGGTCCACTTCACAACAAGACCCACCAACAAGAGACCTCTCGCGCAGCTCCTCAAGCCGCAGCAGATCGATTCCCAAAAGAACCGCCCGCGCACCACTCATCATCAAACGATTCCAGTTGGCGGTGATGAATCCTTCGTAGAGTCTTTTCCTTTTCACTGAAATACGAGAACTCCACGAAGAGTCGAAACGAACAAGCACGCTATCACGGACACCTCCTGTTTTTCACTCAAACACCATTGTTCCGGCCCGATTTTGATTTTGACGTGTATGGCCATCACCGCAATGTGAAGAATCGGTGAAGTTCGAGAAGTGTTCAAAGCACTCTTTCCGAGGTTGAACGGATGGAGAGGCATCAGCCTCTTTGGACATGCGGATCGACAACAGAGATGCCAACCTTACGGTGACTTGAGAGGCATCACGGTCGAGGATAAGGGAATGGTGGCAACAAAGAAGAATCAATGCGTGTGGAACAGTGAGATACTTGTAACCTTGTTCAACAAGTTCTTGGTGTGGAGAGTGAAAATCTTGATGCAAAAACGGCCGAGAGAACACATTGAGCATATGCATGAAGCTCACACCGCCGAAATCAAGTCGCTGCGTGAGCAAAATACAAATGATATACAGCGTTTGGAAGAACACATGACTAGAAAATTCAGCCTTCTCATGGCCGAGATGAAGCCGATTTGCAGAGTCCAACGCTACTCGATCCAATTCCGTCCGCTTACAACGCAGCAGACTTGAAGCAGAACTCGACTATCCGCAGGCTCGATTTCATGCTTGCCAAAGATGTTCCCTGGGGTTCCTCTATCCTTTGATGATGCCAAAAAGGGGGAAGAGGAATACCTTAAAGCAAAAAAAAAGAAAGGAAAAAGAAAGGAGCGGTGAGAAGAGAAAGCAGTGAGAAGGAAAATCGGTGAGGAAATTTTGAAACAAAAGAAAGGAAAATCTGCTGAGGGGGAAGGATCAAAAGATATGACCTTGATGATTGCACAAACCCTCAACAGGGTCTGTCACGGTGACATTATAAGCAAAAAGAACTCCCCGTGACTCGCCACTCCAACACTGTTGTATCTATGGCCGAGAAGAGAAAAGCAATTGAAGCAAGAATGAAGAAAGTGGAAGGAAGAATGGATGCCAGGGTGATGAACATCTTGAAAGAACATGGAGGCATTCCATTGACAGAGACACTTATGCCATCTCGATGTCGGGACAGAGCCGCGATCGGTCGATGAATTTAAAACGCTCGAACTGAGGGATATTTTGCAAATATGTCTATGGCTCAAGCTTGGGACTTGTATGGGAAAAGGGTCTCGCGTTATGTGAAGAAGGCGACAGGAAGCAGACTTGGCAGTCACTCTGCTGGTCACTCCGCTAGTCACTCATTTGGGAAGAAGAAAACCCCAAGATGAGATACGCCCAGGCAGGTAGAGGAAGAAGCGAGTGGAGGAAGAAGCTTTGCACCCAGGCCTCCGCCCAAGAATATTGAATACGTAGATCCAGGGAAAGAAAGGAGGAATCTTTGGCTGGGCTTGACCAAGTGGCAAATTTAAAAGTGGCTAAATCCAACGCCGAGTATGCAAAGAGATTAGAAGAAGAAAACAAGAGACAAACTCGGCTATGGCAGAGAGACAGAAAGATTAAGAAAAGATGAAGCTGCCAGGAAGGCATATGAAAAGAAAAAGAAGGCGATTGATGACGAGAAGAAAAGAAGAGAAGAAGAGAAGAAGATGTTGAACAAGATGAAAGAAGGAGACAATGAAGGAGATGAAGTGTTTTTGCCCAACCCCGTGTATTTTATTATGTAAATACATACAATGTAAGTCTTACGTAATAAAGCTATAAATTCTTTATCTTTTTTTTTGTGAAGACAATTATATACGATACACCTTGTAAGTGATTGTGTTAAGTACAAGAATGATATGATCAATAAAAAGATTGATTCGCGCATACATTCTATGTCAATACACTATCAGTATGTATCTTTGTTAGTTGCATCCTTGTATGGTTTAAGTTTTGGCATCATCAAAAAGGAAATTGTTAGGAATTTTATTGTTTAGATTTTGATGAATGCCATGTAAAACTTAGAATAGAAAGTTGGCACCCCAATTCTTGTTGTAAAATGCATTGTAATAAATAGAGTGACCAAGCCGAGTTAAGTCGGCCTACGCCCTAACATGCAAGAAGACAATCAAGATCTGGAAGGAAAACTCTGCTGCGAGACAATTTGAGTATGGCAAAGAAGAGTAGACGGAACTCTATCAAGAAGAAGCGGTGAGATGCACTGGGTGGAGCATCGTCAAGTCAACTCAAGAAAAGCCAAGTCTCAAGTTGAAGTGAGAAGAGTCATCCAATGATTGGAAGTTGACTCTAAGTCACCGGGGAAAGCAAGGAAATGCAATCAAGTCGAGATAATCAGTAAAAGAACCGTTGTACGTAAATCAAGAGATTTACTTAAACGAGTAATATCTCCATACCACCTTTCTTGGAGTGCTCAATCCCAGGAAGCGTGCAAAAGGAATGAACCAATGGGAAGCACTACACCGTGTCGAACTCGAAAAGGTGAAAGAACAATTCATACGAGGAAACGACAATTCCAAGAGCGCAAGCCAACGATCGCAAAGTGACTTTCAAAAATAAGCCTATCTCTTCAACGGGCAAATTTTTGAAAGTTCACTATAAAAGGCCGAGGAGATTGTTTGAGATAAAGGATGACACACACGTGAGATATACAAGCATATTAGAAAATCGAAACATTCTCAATCCTCAAGCCTACATTACGAAGTACATCAATCCAACACTCACTGTGAAGGAAAGAGAACTTCAATCGTTGAAGAGGAAACTTTTGAAAACAAGGGGTCTACATTCCGGAAGGATTGTAGAAAGGTTCAAGGTTGAACCAAGTCTTAAGCGTTGGAGGGCTTCGTGATCAAATCCAAAGAGCTTGAGCAAGTGAGTTTGTAGTAACAAGGCACGCAGCCTGTGAAGAAGCCGAGTCGTCGTCGAGAAGCCGGTGAGTGATCAAGGCGTCTCAGATCGAGTCCCTAAGGATCAAGTCATTTGTTGTGATCAAGACTTGTATCCGGACTGTTACCACTTTGTAAACCGATCATTACTTAGTGGATTCCTCCAGGAGTTGGAGAAGAGAGGAGTAGAAGAATTACCCCATCTTGAACCTCTATAAAAACTTTTTGTGTCATTTACATTTCAAAGATTTAAATTCGCACTTTTAATCGCTTATATCTCACGATAAATTTGCTATCCATTTGATAATTTATAAGTACTAAATCAAGCTCTAAAATCTTTCTTAATCAAACTTAAGGGTGTTAAGTCTTCCGCTGAAAAATAAAACCATAGTTGAGTTAAATTATAGCCAACAATTTGAGTTACTCCATCAACGGCTCATTTGAAATCATTGAGAGATTAACTCTACCGAGTGACTAATTCGATTGTCCATCAAGGACACGGTGTGTAGAATCAACTCAGAGATTTAAAAGGACTAAATCGAAAATTTGGTAAGGTTTATTCAACCCCCCCCTTCTAAACCTTACACTTACACCCCTTGGGACCTACAACTATCCATTCGACCATATTATCATTGTACTACATCATCTTCTCATGTCATTCTACTAAACATTTCTTTATTCATTAGTGGAGTAAGTCCTTTCTATGGGCATGTTCTGATCAACCAAATGAAGAAGTTTACGGTAAGATCTCCAATATTTACGTCTCAAAGACAATCAAATATTCATCAACTTGATATATTTGGAGAAGCCCTTTATGATGTCGCCTCCTTACGCGTCATTGGTATTCAAATTATTTTCTCGTCTCGTCCTCCTCGTGCCCCTCCATGGTTTGACAATTATTCTAGTGACAAACTCCCTTTCGATTCGAGAACGAATCGTCTCGACCGCAGAAAGAATGATGGAGATATGATATATCTTTTAGGATTTTGGATTATCTTATATTTTATGAAGTGCTTTATGTTTATGAGTCTTTTATTCTGGTTTATCTTTTAATGTTTTCTAATTAAGTTAGGACTTTTAGTTTGGTCTTATAAATAGTTGTTTTACTATTATTTTTAGGAGGTTGAATATTATTAAGATTTGAGATTTATTCTCCAAGCAATAAGAAATTCTATTGCTTTGTTCAATACTTCCGGTATTCTTGCGAATCAACGGTAGTATTTGTGTTTTTTGTTGTTCACGCTTCTGTCTGCATCACCGCCCTCATGTGATCTTCACCACCATGATGGAGCATATGTATAGGCTTAATCCAAGTATTTCTAATGACAATAATCTAAATGACTGTATGACCGAAGAGTATCTCTAATGGTCTACGTTTTAAGAAAGGAAAATAAATTAAGCCAACATAGTTTGGCTGTTAATTCTCAGAAGTTGTTTCTCGTGCCAAGTTTTTGTAACACATGTTGTTTATACATGAGTTCAAGTTAACAAGGTCTTCTTGCACTTGGAAATATTATAAGTGCACTTGGTGATGAAAAAGCTCCTTTTACCTTTTATTATTTTATAAATACTAATGAAATATCCAATATCCTGTAATATGGGCTTATATAAATTAGTATTTCTTTGCCAATTGTTAGTTTTAGAAGTGTTGGTTGTAGCATGTAGTGCTTACTTGTTTCTTATCTGATTTTCTATCTTCCATTTGTACCAGTTTTTGAGAATTCGTATAAGGAATTCACAGCTTGGGTGGACCCATTAAAAGGTAAGCTATGGTGTATTTGGTTGGGAACAGTTTGCTACTTTTGTTTCTTGTATTTCTTGCGTATGGTGAAGCTAATTAATACATATGGGTTACATTTTGGATTCATTGACTATAATTAACTTCTGTAGGTATCTTCCCAGGAAAGCACGTTTCCAACTTTCTTCAGTTGGTTATAATTATTTCTTGATTATATTATATTGTTCTTAACTTTAAAGAATGCATGTGTGCTTACCATTGATGAACCTTTCTTTGATTAAATATTTGAGTGGCTCTTATGATGCTCCAGAAGGGTTTCTAGCATGAAAGGGATCATCCCGCATGCTTTTCTACCTTGCACTTCCTCCAATGGTGTATCCAAAATGATCAAGAAGAATTATTCGATGAATAAATGTATCTTATTTTCAGAAGTAGTTTTAAGTTGCATATTCTTTATGCATTCCGTTTCATAATAATTTTCATTTTGTAAAGCTCCATCTTTATTGTCAGGCTGTTATTTGAGTTTCTTGAGGATAAAAAATGTAAAATCCACTAATTGGAAAAAAAATTGAGTATTTGAGACAACTTTGTCGTCGCCAATACAAAGTCGTCTCAAATACTTCGACGACTATTAGTGACGACGACGTCATCACAAAAATGTTCATTATTTTTGCAATGCCACTTCAGTGGTCGCAAATAATGCATTTGCGACGCAGTATATGTGTCGAATTTTTTGTGTCGACATGTCGTCCCAAATACATTAATAGCGATTACTTTTGCTCTTTGCGACGACAAATTTTCGTCGCAAAAAACTCTTTTTCTGGTGATAACCAAAGCATAACAAATACCAGTCACAATTAAAAATCAGTATAATAAGCATTTCATAAGCAACATGGAATAACTATACAAGATAAACTAACCACTTACACAAGCATAATACTCTAGGACTTCCAAAACTTATAAAGGCTACAACTTTGGTAAAAAAATAATTTGATAAGCAGTTCATAAGTAACATTAAGTACCTTGACAAGCAAAACTATCCAGTTACACAAGTATATCAACCACAATACCATTTTGTTTAATATGCAGTTAATCTAATATTACATAAGCACTATTCGGTACCTTCACAAGCAAGACTACCAATGTACACAAGTATAACAAATACCAGTCACAAATAAAAAAATCAACATGATTGACATTTCATAAGAAACATTGAATAACTACACAAGCAAAAATAACCACTTACACAATCATAATAAAGGATGGTCACATAAAAAACCAATTTTGCCAACAAAAGAAAATAGAAAAACCGCTACAAAGAAGGAGACCATCCTGGTTGAATAAAAGTGACAAAATGGAATCCGAAAAGTCAGGGATCGGATCTAATAAATTGAAGAAAGCTTTTGTTAACTGGAAAAGAAAAGGATATGATTAAATCTAATCAAATCTTATTTAACTGTTTTAAAATGTAATATGATATAAATACTCTTTTGATTAATTACTGAAATAAAAAAAATGAAATCATATCCTTAAATTCCATTAAAAAAAAGTGATGAATGATTAGGATTTGACCCTATGGACTCATCCCAAATGGGTGGACACATAGGATGGCTAGTGATGTAGGCAATTAGGTGGGTAGTGAGTTAGGTAGTAGGGGTGTAGGGCATAAATCAAGTTTTAATACTTTGGGGCTACGTTTGGTTGGGCGTAATGGGCTTGATATCAAGCCATTTGATAATAAATCCACCACATTAAGTTGTTTGGTTGGGAAAGGAAAAGCCCATGAAATGAGCAAGGCCCGATATTTTTATCACTTAAATTCGTTATAGACCATCCCATTTCCATTGTGGGATACAATTTCAAGCTCTATCAAATTGTTTGTGAATTACATCAATGCCCTCATTTAAGTAAGATAGATCGTACCCACATCAATGCCCTCAATTCGGTGGCTGTGACAAATATATGTTCTAAATATAAAAGTAAATTTCATATTTCAAAAGAAACAAAGCTATTACACAAAATTGAATAATTAAAAAAACAAATAAACCAGTGTTGGGAAAGAGTGCTAAAATAAATGACACTGGCACAGCGGAAATAGTAAAATCTTTTTCCACCTAGCTCGATTAAAAATGGGAACCAAACTAAGAATACCAAATAAAAGTGCAAGACGATAAAAAATAGCACACAAGAATTTTTACGTGCAAAACCCAAATCGGGGAAAACCACGAGACCGTAGTCCAGATAAATCCTCCACTAAATATATAGTAGGCATACAAAATTTTTCCCTAAAAATAGGGGATACACAAATTATCTCAAGTTACTCAACTTGGAATACCCGAGAAAAATAGGAATGCTATTTTGGGTGAGAACGAAAAATTACTACTAATTTTTCTCTCTTTTTCTTCACTCAAAACACACACTTATAGATATCTCTCTACTCTCTGTTTTTCTCTCTTTCTCACTCACAATAATTGCTAATTTCTTGAATGTTTTTGGTGTGATTTTCCATCTCCCGGATGTTTCCTATTTATAGGCAAATGGGTGCTTAGAAATCCAGTAAATGTTTGTAGCACCATTCGGTGCCTTTGTTTTGAAAATCAAGAAATTTGTCTCATTTTGAAAAAATGGTTGCTAGTTTCCTTCTTTTGACAAAATGGTTGCCACCCCCTATGGAACTTTTATAGCCAACAAAGGTGGACTTTTCTACAATTCTCCCCCTCCACATTATGTGGGGAATCAACCAAACCTGTTTTGCTTCTGCAAACTTCAAGCTTGTCTCTTGGTAAAGACTTCGTAAGCATATCTGCACCATTTTCATCTGTGTGAACCTTCTCAAGTTACATCAGTTTTTCATCAAGTACATCTCGAATCCAATGATATCTCACATCAATGTGTTTTGACCTTGAGTGGAATGATGAGTTCTTACTCAAGTGGATCGCACTCTGACTGTCACAGTAGAGCGTGTACGTTTCCTGCTTCAAGTCTAGTTCCTACAGAAACTTCTTCAACCACAACATCTCCTTGCAAGCTTCCATCACAGCAGTATACTCTGCTTCAGTTGTGGATAATGCCACGCATTTTTGAAGTTTCGATTGCCAAGAGATAGCTCCCCCTGCAAATCTCATCAGGTATCCAGATGTGGACTTCCTGGAATCAACATCACCAACCATATCTGCATCTGTGAATCCGTCTAGTACAGTTTGGTCATCACCAAATCTTAGACAATATTTAGAAGTACCTCTCAAATACCTTAATATCCATTTCACTACAGGCCAGTGATCTTTCCCTGGATTAGAGAGAAAACGACTAACAACACCAACTGCATGAGCAATATCAGGTCTAGTACATACCATAGCATACATCAAACTGCCAACTGCAGAAGCATATGGTACCTTTTGCATTTCTGGTTTATCTTTCTCACTTGTGGGACATTGTGTTGCGCTGAGCTTAAAGTGACCCACAAGTGGAGTACTGACTGGTTTTGACTTGCTCATGTTGAATCTCTCAAGAACTTTCTCGATGTACTTTTCTTAAGATAGCCAAAGCTTCTTACTTGCCCTGTCTCTTGAGATTTTCATCCCAAGAATTTGTTTAGCCGGTCCTAAGTCTTTCATCGCAAAAGACTTGCCAAGTTCTTTCTTCAGCTTCTCAATCTTGCTGGCATCATGACCTATAATCATCATGTCATCCACATACAATAATAGTATGATAAAATCATTATCACTGAATTTCTTAAAGAATACACAGTGATCAGAACTGGTCCTGTTGTAGTCATGGTTGGTCATGAAGGAGTCAAACTTCTTGTACCATTGTCTTGGAGCTTGTTTTAAGCCGTACAAGCTCTTTTTCAACCTGCATACCAAGTTCTCTTTAACTTTGACTTTGAATCATTCTGGTTGCTCCATGTAGATTTCTTCATTCAGATCTCCATGAAGAAATGTAGTCTTTACATCAAGTTGTTTGATTTCCAGATCCAAACTGGCAGCTATCCTAAGAAAAACTCTGATTGAGGACATCTTCACTACTGGTGAGAAAATTTCTTCAAAATCAACACCTTTCTTCTGACTGAAACCCTTCACAACCAGCCTAACTTTATACCTTGGTTGTAAGCTTTGCTCATCAGTCTTCAACCTGTACACCCATTTATTTTTTCAGAGTACGCTTACTTTTTGGTAGCTTTACCAAGTCATAGGTTTGATTTTCCTGCAAAGAGTTCATCTTTTTTTCATGATCTCCATTCACATATCCTTCGGATCATGTGATATGGCCTCTGCGAAACTCTGTGGTTCTTCCCCGTCAGTGAGCATTACATACTCATGTGGGCTATATCTGGTAGAAGGTTGTCTTTGTCTGGTGGACCTTCTAACCGCATCTTCTGGTGGTGGAACTGGAGGGATATCACTAGTTTCATCATGGTGTTGCTCTTGCACACCTCCCCCGTGATTCTGATTTCTAGGAGAAGAACTGGATCTACGTCATCAGGAATATATTGGTTTGATTCAGATTTCTCAATCTGTTTGGCATCTTCAATTGTCTGATCCTCAAGGAATACAACATCCTTGCTTCTGATAACTTTCTTGTTGACTGGGTCCCATAACCTGTAGCCGAATTCTTCATGGCCATAGCCCAAGAAGATGCATGACTTGGTCTTGTCATCAAGTTTGGATCGTTAGTCTTTTGGAATATGCACGAACGCCTTGCAGCCAAACACTCTCAAGTGTTTGTAGGAAACATCTTTTCCAGTCTAAACTCTATCTGGAATGTTGCCACCCAGAGGAGCTGGTGGAGAAAGGTTGATTAGATCAACTGCAGTCCTCATTGCTTCACCCCAAAATGATTTGGGCAGATTGGAATGTGACATCATATATTTGACTCGTTCACAAATTGTCATGTTCATCCTTGTTGCTACGCCATTATGTTGAGGAGTTTTTGGAACACTCTTCTCAAGCTTGATTCCATGATCCCTGCAATGTTGCTCAAATGGACCCTGGTATTCACCACCATTGTCAGCATGAACACGCTTCAGCTTCTTTCCTATTTCTCTTTCAACACTTGCTTGAAAATTCTTAAAGATACCCAGAACTAGATCTTTAGATTTCAAAGCAAAACACCAGACTTTTCTAGAGAAATCATCAATAAATATGACAAAATATATTGCACCACCAAGACTTCTATCTTTCATGTAGCACAAATCAGTATGCACGGATCTAGTGGATGAGATTTTCTTGAAGGTGAAAAACTCTTGAAAGCAACTTTTGTGTTGTTTTCCAATTAAACAATCAACACAAGTTTGTAGGGGCATACTGGTTACCTCTGGGAGAAGTTTCTTTCTAGTCAGAACTTCCAAGCCCTTCTGACTTAGATGTCCGAGCTTTTTATGCCATAGCTCAATGGAGGAACTTTTATCAATAGCATTCACCTCTCCATTGGATAATTTGGCCTGCATCAGGTACAGAGAATTCTGCTTCTGTCCCTTAGCGACAATGAGAGAGCCTTTGGGGAGCTTCCATTTTCCTTCACCAAAGTGATTGTCATAGCCAGGATCGTCAAGCTTGTCAGTGGAAATAATATTGAGCCGAATGTCAGGATTATGTCTGACATCCTTGAGCACGAGTCTGCTTCCTGTATTAGTATTCAATATGATGTTACATATGCCAAATACCTCTGTCACACCATTGTTGGCCATTCTGACTTTGCCAAAGCTACCACCAGTGTATGATGTGAACATATCACGATGAGGTATGATATGATATGAAGCTTCTGAATCAATAATCCAGTTCATCTGTTGGCATGCAGAACTGATACAAGCATCATCACAAATGATGACAACATCGCCATCAAGCGATGGGTCGTAGTATCTTTGTCATCGATTTAGTTTTCATTATTTTCATTCTTTTGATCTCTTTTCTTCTTTCTGCAATCTCTCTCGTGGTGATTTGGACCACCACAATAATGACATTTGAAGTCCTTTTTGGATTTGGACCTCCCCCTGGATTTGTCTCTTTTATTTTGAGAACCTATGAACTTGCTTCTTCCCCGTTTGTCATTTTCAGCTACTAAGGCCTTTGACTCAGAAGAATGTTTTAACTCTTTTCTTCTGGATTCTTCATTAAGAAGACAATCTTTGACCATCTGCATAATCAGTTCACCATTCGGGGCTGAGTTACTGACTGACACCGCACGCGTGTCCCAACTGTCAGGTAACGAGCTGAGCAGCAATAAAGCAATTACTTCATCATCAAGGGATATTTTCATTGTGGTAGATTTATCAGACCAGGATACGCATTTAGGTTCTCCGTCATATTTGCACCTTCCGTGTATACCTGAGACGAACAATTTTCTAATAATAGAAGCTTTGTTCAAGGCATTTTTCCTCTAAAACATGGTTTCAATATTTTTCCATAGAACATCAGCATGTTCCTCATTAGCAAAATGATGGAAAATGTTATGCTCAAGGAAACGCCGGATATATCCTACAGTTTTTCTGTGTAGGATTTTCCACTCATCATCACTTATATCTTTTGGTTTGGCAGTATCACCTTTCAAGGGCAAATAAAGATCCTTGCAGTAGAGAAGGTCCAGCATACTCGATCAATCAAGTTCCATTGGTTAGTTTAAATGTAAACGAGTCATGGGTTCTGAGTCGCGCTTTGAGCATCTCCCTCCACTATATGGTAAGTTTTAAATTCAGTTTAATTATGCATGTACAATATCGTATTTATGTTTTTGGCTTTAGATTGCAGTTGAGAATGCACTTTGAATGACATAGATTATTTGATGAAATCATATTATTTCGTGAATTGTATTGTTTTCATTTATTGTATGTGATTAGTTACTCCAACGTTTTGACCCACATGAGTAAATGTTTTAAATCCAATATATGTATTTGAATTTGGATATGTTTTAATGACACCTAAAACTTGAATTTTGCATGTATTTTTCTAATATATGACTTTATATTTTTCTATTAATCACCCAAAACACTTGTTCCGAACTTTGAGTTTATCTTTTAGTATTTTCAATTTTTCTTTAGAGAAAAAGAATCTTATCCTCAAATCTTAATTTTATTCTTTTCTAATTCTGCAAAAAAAAAAACTTGAAAATTCGAATGTAAATGTCAACAATCTAGAAATCTGAATGGTTTTGGCTCCCAATTATTGTTTGTACTTCTCCTTCAAAATGATTCAGAAATAGACATAGATGTTTCTTTTCAACCCCACTAAAAAGTAATTCGGTCGTTTCCATCCACCTATCTGAGATTACAATTCTATTTAACTGTCACAACTGTCATCATATTTATACCAAGTGAATCTTCTTCTTAATAGAGAGATCAATAACTTCACAATTTCTAATAAAACCATTTCTTTCATTTATATATCTATTGTTCACATTACCTGCAATGTCTTTTCTTCCCCATTGAAAATTTCCTACATTAAAGTCATGAGCAATACATTTTTTTTCATTGTCTCAATTTTGTATTTATCTCCTCCCAAAGTTTTCTCTTCCTAACAAATGAACAAGATGAATTGACATTGCAAATTTTATCAACTCGTCAAGATTTTCCCATTTCCTTATTATTGCTAAACTTCCTTTGATAAACCAATCTTTGATAAACAATAAATATTATATTATCCCATGTGTTGAGTAATCCACATGATGCTCTTTGAGAACCCAAGTATCCTAACCCAAAATCGTTATTTGACCATAACTTTACACCAAACTCTCTATCAATTTTCTCCATTTTCTTTCCTGTAGACAAGCAAAGTTCATCAATTCCTTCCTAAATATTTCTTTAACCCCTCATTTCTTAACATTCCCATTGACATTAAATGATAAAATCTAGAATTCAAATCCCCATCTATCAACCATTTCAACAGAGTTTTTTTTTAAACAATAATGCATCCCTTTTCATTAATAAATATTGCAAGTGAAACCAAAATTTCCTTCCAATTCGCGATGTCTGTTTCTTTATTTTCCTAGCTTCAAAAATTCATGTCCAACTATTTAATTCTTCCTTTGCCTCCTTTATGTTTTTGTTTAGATCCCCCATTCCTTTATTCCACTGTTTGATTTTTCCTTAAGCATTTTAAGCTTTTCTTTGAGAACAAATCTCGTTCGGAATTTACAAACTCTAAAAATATAGGGTCAAACATCCAACTATCCACCACCCTGAAGGGATTAGGTTCTCAATTGTGAGTATCATCCTTTAACATTAAAGCTTAGTAGATTCATTTCTTACCTAGTATTCTCCGACTGTGTGGATCTCTTCACTACTCCGTATTGGTTTTTTTCCACACTCCCTTCTTTCAAGATCTCTTATTTTTTTTCGATTACCTCCGGATCATTTTCTTCCGCTTTCAAACCCAAAAAGTTCCAAATTTCCTCTTCATATTCTTTGATCATTTTCTTGCAAAACACTCTATTACAATTTGCTATGATATTATCAGATAACGAGTTTTTCATGTGGTATAGTAGGGATTTTTTTTATTTTTCCTCCCTACTTTCTTTCTTCCTCCCCTTTCACCCTTTCTTTTATCTTCTTTCATTTCTTTGTTGCTCCTTATCTCCTCCTATGTTCGGGAGTCAGTTTTTTCTCTTCTCTAATTTGCCTCTCAATTTTCTTTTTCCCTTCTTGATTTTTCTCTCTACTTTACACTCTTTTTGTCTCTAACTTCCAGTTTCTTCTTCTCTCTGCAATTGAGTAATTTGTCCAAATTGAATGTATCACTAAGTCTAAATAAATTTTCCTTCGAGTGATTTTGAGCCTCATCATCACTACCCATATTTTTGGGCTTGCTATATTTTTCATCAGAGTTTTCGTTTGGACTTTGACCCATGTTCTCATCAATTTTGACATCTTGGGCTTGCTAATTATTGTTGTATTTTTGCTTCTCTTTAAAAACTATTGAATCCTAAAAAAAGGGGCTCATGTTCATATGGATTATATCCCTATCTGACAAAGAATTTCTCAAATAATTGTGTGAAGCCTACCTGTGCCTACAATTCTTTTACTTTGTAGGTCTCCCTCATTTCTTACTTTTATTTCAATTTTAGTTTTTCCTCTTTCTTTTCTCCCTTGTTGTTCTCATTTTTCCACTAGGATTCTTGATTTAGCTTATGCTTGTTTTCTTTTCTTGATTCAACTCATGATCCGATATTTTGCTATCTCCATCTGTCTTTGTTTTCTCTTTTTCTTTATTTCTCTATTTAACAGCGGCTCAAGTTGAAGTGGGTTAATATTTTAAAGCTACCAGTAGACTCTTGTCCTAGTTTTTCCTTGTGGCCACAAAGATCATAATATCTCATTTGTGCTTCCAATAATATTGGGTCATTCATCATCAGAATTTATTTTCTTAATCTAATTTTCGCCGGTTTTAATTCCCATTCTGTGGATTTTTGAACTTGTTCATGCTCATTTCTCCTATCATCGACCTCTTGTCATTATATGCTTGGAATTGTGTTTTGTATTCTTCATGAGTTGATGACCCGAAAATATTGTGACTTTGAAATTCACCATTCATTCCCAATCAATATTCATTATCATTCTCTATGCTTAGTTGCCGGTTTTCTTTGTATCCACCATCTTTTAACTTCCACATTTCACAACTTTTGTTGGTATCAAACATTTCTTTTTGTGGTTATGGTGATATGTTACATGCTTATTAAGATACGATGTTTATAAATGGATTATCATAAATGTTGGTTGGTGAGCGAAGTTTCTTATTTTATCTATATGTGCAGTGTCAATTATTTGCATGATTGAGTGTTTAAAGTTCAAACAATTTAAGTTTTATACTTGTAAATTTCATATTTGTTCAAAAATCTTTTCCTATTATTTGCTTATTTTCCTGATTTATGTCTAGGTGGAAAAAAAAAAAGAATTGAAAGTTGTTTTACGACTTAGAATATTGTTTTTTATATTTGACAAGTTTCGAGGACGAAACTTTTATAAGGTGGGGAGAATGTAACGACCCGGATTTTTATGCCTTAATAAGAATTTTATTATTATATTATTAGTTTATTTTATGGAATAATAATGGTTAATTAGAAATTTATTAATGGTTTTACTAGATATTTAATTTATTAAATTACGGATAATAAAAGAGTCTTTTTAATTGGACTGCGAATTTATTAAATTGGGCCTTATAATAAATAATTGGACTTTTAATTAGTATAGAGCATTAAATTAGACCCATATTGTTAGTAAGTTGATTATAGGTCCATGTACCCTAAACCTAGCCCAATTGGGAGTAGGTTAAAACACAGATATAAGATACATAAATCCCACTTTACAGAACACGAGAAATCACGGCAATTAGAGAGGGGAGAGAAATCGACCAAGAGGAAGAGAAAACAGAAGAAAGATCTGCGATTTTTCCCAACGTGATCCAATCGAAAAAAGGACTGAAAAAAATTTTACTACCTCTAAGTTGAACAGGCAAGTAATCTCACTAGTTCATATAGAATTAGGATTCTTTGTGCAATATTAATTATTTTGTGTGTGTATGTCGACGGCCAATTTTCGATTTGTTGCTTTACTTATTGCGTGTATGCAACACATTAACTCGAATGATATTAAATATCAATTGGGTTGCTCAATTATATAGTCAGAATGCCTCTAGTTCTGAATGAGGGTGAAATAAAGAAAGTATTACAAACAGTGATTCCTAATTGCAACAAATGAGTTCATTCGGATCATATATAAGAAACCCAATCATGTATGTATATTATATAAGTTCACTGAGGATGAGTACTTACAATTCTTATAAGTACATCCATTAAGATCAATCAAGTTCCATTGGTTAGTTTCCTATACTACATGCTTTGAAAAGTTTGCTGGCAGAAACCTTTGCTTTGATTTCCAAAGTGCTATCATATTAGACTATTAATCTCATTTAAACTTTTAATGATGTGTCCAATGAACCAATGTTTTCCGTTCAATGTTTGTTAAGAAACGAAATTGTTCCTTTGGGTTTGAAAGAAATCCGTCCGGATATTACTAATAGGATTAGTTATTTATTTAATTGTTTGTTATGATAGTTGAGAGTTTTTCTTAAATAGTTGAATAAAATGTTTTCCCTTAACTAATTAAATGTAGGGTTTTCCCTTAATTAATTGAATAGAGGGTTTTCCCTTGACTAATCGAATGTAGGGTTTTCCCTTGACTAATTGAACATATAGTTTATCCTTAATTAATCGAATGTAGGGTTTTACCTTGACTAATTGAATGTAGGGTTTCCCCTTGATTAATTGAATGTAGGGTTTTCCTTAATTAATTGAATATAGGGTTTTCCTTGACTAATTGAATATAGAGTTTTCCCTTGACTAATCGAATGTAGGGTTTTCCCTTGCCTAATTGAACATATGGTTTATCCTTAATTAATCGAATGTAGGGTTTTACCTTGACTAAATGAATGTAGGGTTTCCCCTTGACTAATTGAATATAGAGTTTTCCCTTAACTAATTGAATTTAGAGTTTTCCCTTGACTAATTGAATATAGGGTTTTCTCTAACTAATTGAATGTAGGATTTTCCTTAACTAATTAAATGTAATAGGTTTCCCCAATCAATGTTGAGTATCTTTAATGTAGGTCTATCCTCATTTACATGCTTCAAGTCATGTTTACCTTTAATGTGCTTGCTAATTAATGTGATTTAAGTATCATGCTTATGCCCTTTATGTTTATGTTCGTATTCAATGGAAGTCGCATCAATTAGGTTCATGGCATTTCACGAGCATACAAAGGTTAAGTAAAGTCAAGTTTTAAGGTATATGATGCTGGAGTGAGTGGGAAATGGGCGCGGGGGACCGGCGTTCCAACAATGTGCCGCTTGCGGCTAATGTTAATGTTCAAGGATAAGGGCCTTCGGGCAAAACGAATGGAAATGGGCCTTCGGGCAAAACGAATGGAAATGTGCCTTCGGGAAAAATATTAATCGGGTTCCAAATAACAAGGCCCACTGCGACCCTGATTAGAACAATGTGTTACCAAGTGAGCTCGTGTCCTAAGAATGTTTTACGAAAAGAAAGACAATGCTTTAAGTATGAATGTGAAAGGTTTTAGGTAAAGGAAACGTAAGGTTTTACAAAGTTATAAATGTAATATATGGGTTCTCATCTGAAAACATTAGGCATGCATTCATGCACGAGGTTACTTGTTGAGCTTCTTTTAGCTCATTCCACGAATGTTTAATGTTTTCAGATGAGAACCCAGATGAGGAAGGAGATGGCACAGGACAGTGACTCGGAAACCCACGTCTTTCATGATTTCACGTCTTTTAGTTTCTCTTATTTATAAAGTTTGACTCTTTAGTTTATTAAATGTCGAATGTCGTTTTATTTTCAGAATGAATATTTTGGACAAGTAATTATTCTAGTTATCAACATTTAATTCCGCTGCAAAGTTTTTCAAAAGAAGTAAGACTTTTATTATTTCGTATTTTCAAGCATTCTCCAGAGTATTTCTATTTTAATATCTTATTTTTGCATTAATATTCAAGCAAACTAGAAAGGATGCTACAAACTCCCTGGGTTCTTTTTCGCTCTCCTTAAATTCATTTCAGCAGTGGCTGATAGCCCTATAAAAGACTTATCCATCAAGCTCAGTATGTGGTCAATAGATGACTTTTAACTCCTGGCTCTTGACTTGGTGCCTCTCGATTTGAACTCTTGTTGGATCAGTAAACAAAACATGAATGTTGCAAGGAAATTCCCAAGTGAATCAGAATAGCTCTTGAAAAATCTATCAAGAACCTAAGTCCCTTGAGGACTAATCTTTTACAAGAAAAGACTCTCATTAACCAGAAACATTACATTTCTCAAGAATAAGTCCCATGAGGACTCATCTCTCTCAAGGGATCCAACTCTCAGATTTCAAGGGGAAGTCCCTGAGGACTAACTCCATGCAAGAGACTTCCGTGATGCTCCCTTCACTTCCGTGATGCTCCCTTCACTTTTTCCTATTTAATAATTATACATTTATTAAATTTGAAATTAACTAATTTATTTCCTGAATATTTTTAATTATTACCGGGTCATAAATATTATCAAGCAACCCATGAGGCTCAATTCATCAATTATGGCCCTCGAGGCCCATATTATTACACCAATCCCATAAAACTCATCATCCCATGTATAAAAGATCCCTCAATAATTAGTTGTGAGTATTTTAAATTAATTATTCTTAAATGCTATCATTTGCTCTGTATTTATTCTCTTACAATCGTTGATTTAAGCATCTGAGGGGCCTTCTAAGACAACCCCAAGGCCCTTTCTAACCATGTCTGAGTGTTGTAGGCTAGTTCTCATGCAGAGATTTCCCCAGCTCCTGGAGTGACACAATTCCTATAGTGGCTCAATTCCTAGAGTGGCTCAATTCATGGAGCGGTTCAATTACTGGAGTAGCTCAATCCCTAGACAGAGGAGTGAAATTCGGACTGTCAGAATCAGTTTCCCTAACTTGAAGTGATCTACTCTTTTCTGCATCATCAGAATTAAATCAAAAATATAAACATGCTTTGAATTTTTGGGAGGAATTTTAAATACTTGAGTAGGTCTCTTGTGAGACCGTCTCACGGATCTAAATCCGTGAGACGGATCCATCCGGCCCAAATAGGTGGTGTCATTTTTTAAATTAGAGGAAACTTGTGGGTAAATTTGGAAATAGGGAAAAAAGAAGGCTTCTTTGTATTCAGACGAGGCTTCTTTGGATTTATTCGTAGCGCCATTAGCAAAGGTCGGCGTAAGCCTTATTTTTTTTTCATCTTCAACCTCATTCAAATTAATCTCTCTCGCAAGTTTTGAATTCTAAAGACATGAGCCCTTCCGAAAATATCGAAATACATGATTAGTCGAATGATTAGATACTACATTATCAGTACTGCTGAATTTTTATTTTTTTCGATCATGAAACATATCCATATAAAATCCATTAGCTGCTGTTAATTCACGTCCCAAACTTAGACCTGACAATAACTTGCCATTTTCTTCCAAAAGGTTCCACGCTTTGACCAGAAATCTGCAAACTTTTATTCATCATTGCAAACAAATCTCGACATGGTTCTGTCGTGGTTAACTTTTGAGTAAAGTACTTGTTGGCTTTCTCCCCAAAAGTATGTATATTTTACCCAAAAATACGACTTTCTATATTTCTTATTTTTATAGAATGGTATCATTATAAGTAATGTTACAATGAAAAACTGATACTTGTGCTGGAAATAGTGATATTTTTGATATTTATGGATAGTGGTATTTTAAAATTTAAATTATCTGAATAAAAAATGATACTTTATCCGAAAATAGTGATACTTTTGCGTAATAAATATGATACTTTTAAGGTGAACATTGATACTTTAATTTTTACATATTCAAAAAATAAGAATTTTTGATGTACTCACTCTAGTCTCGTAACTAATGCTTTTTATAGTGGAAAATAGATACTTGTGTTGGAAATAGTAATACTTTTGATATTAAATATGATACATTTTTTATGGACAGTGACATTTTAAACATTTAAATTCTCTAAATAAATAGTGATACTTTATCCGAAAATAGTGATACTTTTGAGTAATAAATATGATACTTTTAAGGTTAACATTGATACTTTAATTTTACATATTTCAAAAAATAAGATTTTTTGATGTACTCATTCTAGTCTCATAACTAATGATTTTCACAGTGAAAAACTGATACTTGTGCTGGAAATAGTGATACTTTTGATGTTAAATATGATACATTTTTATGGATAGTAATATTTTAAAATTTTAAATTCTCTTATTAAAAAGTGATACTTTATCCAAAAATAATGATACTTTTGAGTAATAAATATAACACTTTTAAGGTGAACATTGACACTTAAACCAAACATTATCAAATTTAATTACTACATTTTGTAATATGAACCAAATGATAAATTATTAAAAACGAAAAAAAGACGAGTACATTGAAGTAAAGGTTGGAGTTAATATCAACTTCAATTATTTTATTAACAATTATTCCCACAAACAAGGCATAAGGTTCACCAGGTCCATAAAACATCCTGCAAAAGATAAAATGACCTTGAGTATAGAAATATTTTCTGCAGAGGATAGTGAAATTTATATTGATCATAGAATTTTTAAAACATGAACTCACCAACAGTAACCTATCTGAACATGGATTAAAGTGAATTTGAACTCACTTCTGGGACAATAATTACTTTAGTGAGCAATTACTCTCACAAGCTTGGTGGTTAATTAAGACGAGAGATTATAATATGGAGTTTGTATTTTTGATGCATTAAAAAAGAATTGGAAGAGGCCTCTCGAAGACTAAATGGGCTCTGCGAAAGGCTCTGCGAAATTGATGGTGGTTGTTGATGCAAAGAAGATGAAAAAGAAAATACTTTTTAGAGAGAGAATATCTAGAAAGCGGGTTTGAGTGTATGTGGTATATTTTTCAGGAGACATAATCAAAGAGGTAATTTGGGTTTGGTTTGATATGGAGCGGTTTGGATATGGGGCTCCGTCTCACGAATTTAGATCCGTGAGACGGTCCTATGTAAGTTTTTGTCTAAATACTTTGAGAGGGACTAGGTGTGATTGAAAACAAAGATATAGAAGAAAAACAAATATTAATTAGGAAAAGAAAATACAAAAGAAAAATATGGACGTGTTAACTAAATAGCTACCCTTTGGTGTTCCTCATTTGTGTTGTTCATTCGATAAAAAAAATCATATCGAAATGAACCAAAATTTTGTTATGCGAAAATGACATATTGAGTACCGAACTAAAATAATCGATTCGATACGATTTTTTCCAAACTTTTTCTGGTATTTCAATTCAGTAATTCAGTAAACCGAGATTTTAGAAAATATAATAAAAAAACAAATATCTATTTTAGTAATAATACATTATTTCTTTATTTTTAAAATTTCAGTTATTAAATGATACAAGATAATATACATAAATGTTAATTCACAAAAAATACAAATATAAATATACAAAAATAATAATATAATATTTGATACGACTTGATAAACAGACACAAAAATCCAAATTGAACTGAACACCCGATCAATTTTTCAGTTTGTTTTCGATATGTACGAATTTTTTGTTTCAATTTGGTTTGATCGATTTACCCAATCGTGATCACCCCTAGTCCCCATGGTGGAGCTTCAAATAAAAGCATGTCATGTTCTTTTTTGTTTGTCTCAAAAAATATATAATTTTACTCATAAATATGTTACTTTAACTCTATTATATTTTTCCTTCACTGTAATCATAAAATGTGACTATATTAAAAATATGATACTTTATCTAAAAAAATCGATACTTTTACTCATAAAATTGTTATTTTAACTGAGGAAGAAAAATAGGAAAAAAAAAAAAGCAAGTGGCTTGACCCGTGGACCTGGTCAATAGGATTTGCGGGTCAATAGGATTTATCTTACGAATTTAGACCCGTAATAAGACGGTTCTATATGATTTTTTTTTTTTTTTTTTTGGAAATATTGCATTTGGAAAGTTTTCATAATTCATTTTTTTAATATACCGTCCATATATGGCACGGTGGATTACTAGTTTAAAAAAAAAAAACAAAAAAAGAAGAATATTAAAGTAATATTATTAATATTAAATTACAAAATAATTGTATCTAGCCGCTACATCTTTCCCTACTGTCTAAGCGCCACATTCTGTATCATTTAGGGCTGCCCTGTGCCCCTGTTAATCCCTACACAACCGTCGCCAACTTGCCCGTGTTAAATCCCCACACCACCGTTGCCAACTCGCCACCGTATTCTTTGGCGGCGGGAGCCCGTACACCACCGCGGAGGAGGTTTAAGAAGACTTGCTTACGCAAATTGTAGCCACCCACCAAGAATCTAGCTTGTGTAAGTGAAAACCATGTTGAAAAATTCATTCTTTTGAGGTTTTTGTGGATTGTATTGTTTCTTTTGTGAGGAGAATAAATACGCGGGTTGCTTTTATATGGTATTCGAATTTTCTTGATCTTTTGAGCCGTTATAAGTCTCTAGTTTTAGCTATTTTTAGTCAGGCCACCAAGAACCTAGCCTGTGTAAGGGAAAACCATGTCGAAAAATTCGTTCTTTTGAGGTTTTTGTGGATTGTATTGCTTGTTTTTTGGCATAGCTGATGGAGAATAAATACGAGGGATGCTTTTATATAGTATTCATTTTTTTATTTAATCTTGTGAGCTGTTATAAGTCTCTAGTTTTAGTGCAAATTCAAACCATTACAAAAGAGATTGTAGGGGAGGGATGCGGTTATTTAATCCGTTTTATGCTTGTTGTGCATCCTTGTTGTGCATCGTATTGTTTTCATTGATTGTTTGTGAGTTTTGATATTTATATTGGCAATTATTTTGCTGCCAACAGGGAGCAAGAGACAGAGGAATGGCAGCTGCTTCTGAAATTACCGCAGCGGAGTTCATACAAGTACGTTTACTTACCGTCTCTCTGGTCATAATTTTTAGCCTCATATTCTGCATGATTTGGTGAAGATGTTTTGCAAATGTGTTTGTTTTGTCCTTGTAGGGTGCCTATAGGCAGAAGCTAGTTTTGCCTAGACATTCCTTAAAGCAGACAAACCGGTTGCTCTGGGGTACATTGCCAAGAAAAATTCCTTCAGTAAGAATTTCTCGTGGAGAAAGTAGAACGAGACAAGTGAAGATCAGAGCAGTGGTCTCAAGGGATGTAAGTAGTCCGAGCAAGGAGTCAAAGGTGGTCAGGAGGGTTGCTGAAAAGGTTGCACATTTTTATCGCGTTCCGCTGATGCAGGAAAATGAAACAGCCGAGCTTCTCAAACTGGTTCAGACCAAAGTCTCAAACCAAATCATAGGTTTGAAAACTGAGCAGTGTTTCAATATTGGGATAGATGGAGATCTTTCGAGTGAGAAGCTTTCAGTACTTAAGTGGCTTTTAGGGGAAACCTATGAGCCTGATAACCTGGGGACTGAAAGTTTTCTTGATGAAGAGATGAATAAGAACTTAAATGCTGTTATCGTAGAAGTTGGACCACGGTTGTCTTTCACCACTGCCTGGTCTGCTAATGCTGTATCAATTTGCCGAGCATGCGGTTTGACTGATATAAATAGATTGGAGCGATCAAGGAGGTATCTGTTGTATGTCGCCCCTGGAAGCGCATTATTATCGGACAATCAAATTAGCGAGTTTGCTGCATTGGTGCATGACAGAATGACCGAGTGTATTTATAATCAGAAGCTCACATCTTTCGAGAGGTCTGTAGTCCCCGATGAAGTTCGTTATATACCAGTCATGGAGAAGGGCCGAAAGGCATTAGAAGAAATAAATGAGGAAATGGGTTTAGCGTTTGATGAACAAGATTTGCAGTACTACACGAAGCTTTTCATGGGCGACATCAAACGAAATCCAACAAATGTCGAATTATTCGATATTGCCCAGTCTAACAGTGAACACAGCAGGCATTGGTTTTTCACTGGAAAGATTGTTATAGACGGCCAGCCAGTAAATAGGACTCTCATGCAAATCGTTAAAAGCACTTTGCAAGCAAACCCAAATAATTCGGTAATCGGTTTTAAGGACAATTCCAGTGCAATTAGGGGGTTTCTTGCGAATCAGCTACGGCCTATCAGTCCAGGTTCAACATGCCCTTTAGACACGAGTACTCGAGACCTTGATATCTTGTTTACTGCTGAGACTCACAACTTCCCTTGTGCTGTGGCCCCATACCCTGGTGCTGAGACGGGTGCTGGAGGCAGGATTAGAGATACACATGCAACTGGTAGAGGCTCGTTTGTTGTGGCATCTACAGCCGGGTACTGTGTTGGAAATCTCAATATTGAAGGCTCGTATGCTCCGTGGGAAGATCCGGCTTTTACATATCCTGCAAACTTGGCTTCCCCACTTCAGATTCTCATTGATGCTAGCAACGGTGCATCGGACTATGGAAACAAATTTGGGGAGCCATTAATTCAGGGTTACACAAGGACTTTCGGAATGAGGCTCCCTAGTGGGGAAAGGCGAGAATGGTTGAAACCGATTATGTTTAGTGCAGGTATTGGCCAGATCGATCACATCCACATAACAAAAGGAGAGCCTGAAATCGGGATGTTAGTTGTGAAGATCGGAGGGCCAGCTTATCGTATTGGAATGGGCGGTGGTGCTGCATCCAGCATGGTTAGTGGCCAAAATGACGCCGAGTTGGATTTCAATGCCGTACAGCGTGGGGACGCAGAGATGGCGCAAAAGCTGTATCGCGTTGTTCGTGCTTGTGTCGAGATGGGAGAGAACAATCCTATTATTAGTATTCACGATCAGGGTGCTGGTGGAAATTGTAATGTCGTCAAGGAAATAATATATCCAAAGGGTGCTACTATTGATATCAGTGCTGTTGTAGTTGGTGATTACACAATGTCAATATTGGAAATATGGGGGGCAGAGTACCAAGAGCAAGATGCTATTTTGGTGAAGCCCGAGAGCCGTGATCTTTTGCAGTCTATATGTGAAAGAGAGAGAGTTTCGATGGCTGTTATTGGATCAATTAGCGGTGAAGGGCGGATTGTTCTTGTGGATAGTTTAGCTAATGAAAGATGCAAGTCAAATGGACTACCTCCACCTCCGCCTGCCGTGGATCTTGAGCTCGAGAAGGTGCTCGGTGACATGCCTCGGAAAACTTTTGAGTTCCATCGCGTTGTTAATCCTACGGAGCCACTCGATATAGCTCCTGGGATAACTGTTATGGATTCTCTGAAAAGGATACTGAGACTTCCTTCTGTTGCTTCTAAACGGTTTTTGACTAGCAAAGTTGACCGGTGTGTAACGGGTCTCGTGGCACAGCAGCAAACTGTGGGCCCACTGCAAATAACACTTTCTGATGTTGCTGTGATTGCTCAAAGCTATACGGGCATTACGGGAGGTGCTTGCTCGATCGGGGAGCAGCCGATCAAAGGTCTTTTGGATCCGAAAGCTATGGCGAGGCTAGCTGTAGGAGAGGCTCTGACTAATCTCGTGTGGGCTAAGATCACGTCTCTTTCGGACATAAAGGCTAGTGGAAATTGGATGTATGCAGCCAAACTGGACGGAGAAGGGGCGGCCATGTACGATGCTGCATTAGCGCTTTCAGAAGCTATGATCGAACTTGGTATTGCAATTGATGGGGGAAAAGATAGTCTTTCTATGGCGGCCCATTCGTCTGGAGAAGTTGTCAAGGCTCCTGGAAATTTAGTAATCAGTACTTATGTTACTTGTCCTGATATTACTAAAACTGTGACCCCGGATTTGAAGCTCGGCGATGATGGTCTTCTCCTCCACATTGATTTAGCAAAAGGGAAACGGCGTCTTGGTGGATCGGCTCTCGCTCAAGTGTTTGATCAAGTTGGTAATGAGTGTCCTGATATTGACGATGTCTCTTACCTTAAAACGGTTTTCAATGTGGTGCAAAATCTGATTGAGGAGGAATTGATTTCAGCTGGCCATGATATCAGTGATGGTGGATTGCTAGTAAGTGTGCTCGAGATGGCATTTGCAGGGAACTGTGGCGTTAATTTGAATTTGAGGTCACCTGAGAATTGTAGTGTTTTTGAAACACTATTTGCCGAGGAGCTCGGCCTTGTACTCGAGGTCAGCAAAAAGAATATTGGTGTGGTGACGGAAAAACTTTCGGGTTTCGGAGTATCTGCTGAGATTATTGGTGAAGTTTCTTCGTCATCGATAATTGGACTAAACATTGATGGTGTAAATCACTTGTCCGAAGAAACATCTCGACTGAGGGACCTGTGGGAAGAAACGAGTTTTCGGCTGGAAAAATTCCAAAGGCTGGCATCTTGTGTGGAACTAGAGAGAGAAGGTTTGAGAAGTCGACGTGAGCCTTCGTGGGCCCTGTCCTTCACTCCAACATATACGGATGAGAAATATATGACTGCAACTTCAAAACCAAAGGTTGCAGTCATTCGCGAAGAGGGCAGCAATGGAGATAGAGAAATGGCTGGTGCTTTCTATGCTGCAGGTTTCGAGCCTTGGGATATAACTATGTCCGACCTTCTTAATGGAGCAATCTCATTGCACGAATTTCGAGGTATTGCGTTTGTCGGAGGATTTAGCTACGCAGATGTGCTCGATTCTGCAAAAGGCTGGGCTGCTTCGATAAGATTCAATAAGCCTCTCTTAAATCAATTTCAAGAATTTTACGAGCGGCCGGACACTTTCAGTTTAGGGGTTTGCAATGGCTGTCAGCTTATGGCTCTTCTAGGGTGGGTCCCTGGCCCCGAGGTCGGAGGCGTCCTCGGAGAAAACGGAGATCCATCACAGCCGAGGTTTGTACATAATGAATCCGGACGGTTCGAGTGCCGTTTCACGAGTGTGAAAATAGAAAAGTCGCCGGCTTTGATGTTCAAAGGAATGGAGGGTAGTACGTTGGGCGTGTGGGCCGCACACGGCGAGGGAAGAGCTTATTTCCCGGACGATGATGGTTTCGGTAATGTAATAAAGTCGAACTTGGCCCCTGTGAGATACTGTGACGATAATGGGAATCCCACGGAAATCTATCCGTTCAATCTTAATGGTTCTCCTTTAGGTGTGGCCGCAATTTGTTCTCCGGACGGGAGGCATCTTGCTATGATGCCTCATCCTGAGCGTTGCTTCTTGATGTGGCAGTATCCATGGTATCCCAAGAACTGGAACGTGGAGAAGGCGGGCCCCAGTCCATGGTTGCGCATGTTCCAAAATGCTAGGGAGTGGTGTTCGTGAGGTCAGTTTTTATTCCTTTTAAGTTTATGACTTTTGCTCGGATGCACTTTCAAATTTCGAGTTGGGAAAAGAACGCAACTCAATCCTCTGGCTCACCAGAGTTCTACATCACCTTGTACTGTTAGGGGTAGTTTTTTTTTTTATTTTATATTCTCCTCCTTCCTAACAATATATCGCTACATTGGCATCACAGTATATCCCAGAAGTATGGGATTTGACTTTTATTTGAGAACTCTGAATTTACGAGATTCCAAGAACTCGTGGTATCAGAGCAATCTGATGATTAGTTAAGTTATAAAATTGGACTCTGTTGGTCTCCACAATCAATTATGAATCTCTTGGGCTTCAAAGTGCTTGAATGTACGTATTTCTGGTTTATTGACTCGAAGGACAAGTAAATAACTGAGACGAATATGGAATCCGAGCATTGGCATTTAAATCATTTGAAGGCTCATGTTTTTATTCTTTCTACGTCCATTTTTTGTGATAATTACAAAAAACTACGTTACAAAAACTACCCCTGAGGTTTAGCCTAACTACAAAAAATTCCAGTTGTCTTTCAAAATTACAAATACCCCCTTAAAGTGCTATAAACACCCCATTTAGGTTTGTATTTACCTACCAAATACCCCACTCCTGATTTGCAATTTATAAAATAAAACAAATGTCAAGGGGGTATAATTTGTAATTTTGCAAGATAACTGAGTTTTTTTTGTAATTATGCGAAACCTTAGAGGTAGTTTTTGAAATTAACCTTTTTTTTAAATCCACGGGGAAAATTATAATTGAACCATCAGTATGAAGCATCTTTAGAAAGTAAGGTATTTTCTTCTGCAGGGACTAAAGGCCATTGAAAGAAAATGAATGAAAACTACCTGTTGACTGTGGCTGCGCGTCCTGCATTCAACAACTTCGAAAGGACGACTTTTTAGAAGGTGTATTCACAGCTATTTAACGACATCATTGGAGTTCTCTGCTGGGATGAATGTCGACCAGTTGTGGTAACTTAAAAAGGAATTTTAGTTTACATTTTCCATCATTTTGTTTCCCACATGCAGTACTTGTTTGTTTCTGGGCTCTTTCAAAATAGGAGTACTCGTTGTTGATTTTTTATTGTCATTATCAATGTGCTTTATAAAGTTTAGTTACAGTTGAGTAGCTACTCTTAATTTTTCGAGTAACAGATATCATGATCGATCTTGAAGAACCTTTATAATATCATATCAATTTTAATCTATTTTGTGATTATTGTTCAGTATTCGACTTACAAACTATTATCCGCCGTTTCAGTTCTCTGCAGTTAAAGGTAAATTTTATAGAGGTAATTTACAAAAACTACCCCTGAGGTTTAGCCTAACTACAAGAAATTCTAGTTAATCTTTTAGAATTACAATATCCCCCTGACTTTTGTTTTGTACTACAAATTGCACCCTCAATAAGGGGATATTTGTAGATAAATATAAACCTCAATGGGGCGTTTGTAGCACCTTAAGTGGTATATGTAATTTTGAAAAATAACTGAGTTTGTTCTTGAAATTAAACTAAACCTCTGGGTAACTTTTGTAGCTATCCCTAAAATTATATATTTCTCACCTATCCTCCTTTTCCTACACAATGTTGAAATGGTTGATTTGGACAATCCATTTGTCTTCTCATATGATTTGGCATCCTCTTATTCTTCCCTGCTATTTTTACTTCGATTTTGCGTCCTTAATTGTTCTAAATAATGAATACTCCATTCTAAATCTTTACCTGTTCCTACAAGGATAAAAAACTTATATATTTTCTACATGGTTCTTTTGTTAAGCTTTATATTGATCTATCAGTTAATGTTTTGTTCATACTTTCGTTTGATCACTTGGCTCATTCTAATTGAGAATATCTTTGGATCGACTGCAGTTAGTAGGTTGTCAATACGTAAAATTACAAATGATGTTTATTAAATGTTTCAAATAGATGTATTCTTTCTCTTTTTTTTTTTTTTTTGGAATCAAAATGTTCATTTGTTAGAAAAAAACTTAAAACTAATTACAACGAGTGAAAAACAGTTGCAAGCCCTACAGGATCATAAATTTATACAGATCTAAAACAAAAAATTTAAATCTAAATAGATTTAACTATCCGTGGAATTAGAACTTCGTAACATAGGTGCTCGACAAAACATGTATCAAAGATAATCTCGATTATGCCGCGTATTATTGGGTAATGACTCATCTGATCTCTGAACAAAATCTTATATATGGACAAATCATTAACTAAAAAAAAAGTCACTTATTGGGTAAAAAATTATTTAGATTAAAGCAATGAAAATTACTTCCCTCATATGGAGGATGAGGGAAGAAAAAGAGGAACAATATGGAGAGCAAATACGGCTAGGATTTTGAGAGAAGAAAAGGTAATTGATGTATTCTTTTTTTGTAATCTATGTTGTATGGAACGATTCTTATATACGCCTTTGTCTTGCAAACTTATTGTTGATTTTCGTTTTCCAAATTATACATTCAATTAATATACGGCTAGGATTTTGTAATTGATGTATTCTTTTTTTGTAATCTATGTTGTATGGAACGATTCTTATATACGCCTTTGTCTTGCAAACTTATTGTTGATTTTCGTTTTCCAAATTATACATTCAATTAATATACTGATGTGATACCTTACTCTCAGGTCTCAACAACTACTTTTATAGCAATAGCGTGTTGGGTTATTTTGGATGAAAGGAGTAGTTGAAATCCTTATTTATCAAAAGGAAATTTGAAACTACTTCCGAGATTTAGCTTAATTATAAAAAAATCCAGTTATCTTTTAAAATTACAAGTATATCCTTAGGTTTGTATTTTTTTTAACAAATATCCACTTTTGAGGTGCAATTTGCCAAAGAGGAACAAATGTTTTTTTTAATAAGTTGGGAGTAGTTGTTGGAGGGAAGGAGGATACATTTCAAATAAACTGAAAGATACAGGGTTCGAACCCTGATCAACACCCTTACAAAAGGTGAGTGATACCACTTGAGCACAAGCTCGTGGTAAAAGAAAAGCTAATATTTGCTTCTATTGAGATTTGGACTCATGACCATGACCAAAAAGGAACAAATGTAAGGGGGCATTTGTCGGTTTAAAAGATATCGGAATTTTTGTGTTTAGGCTAAACTTGAGGGTAGTTTTTGTAATTAACACTTTATCAATCCTTGAAACTATATGATAAAACCTTTTTTCCTTGATACCTTGTGTGATCATTTTCCTATAATCAACTTTTGGTTACACGGTACATATTTCAACTGACTTAAATGATCTACCAGTTGAGCTATTCCGAAAATCTCTGATGGGAAATTATGTTATAACTTATAATTTTTTATTTATTCTTTTATTTTTGAAAGGAATGTTAGAAGTTTCTTAATCCTAACTGCCATTCTCAATTTGTCTAAATGTCTACTTGGAACTTCTATGCTCTCATATTTTCTGCTTATTCAAATAACCGAACGTTTAGTCAGAGTTCACGCCAAATTTATTAATTTCATTTTCATTTTCAGTTTTCCAATGTTCACATGGTTTATGTGCGTAAATAAGAGTATATTTGCATTAGAAAAATAAGAATATTACTTATGATGAAATAAAAAAAATTAGTATTTTGGCGCAGGGATAGGCGCGCCAACAGTTATCCTGGCGCACTCCACACCTGCGCCACCGAACAAAAACACGAACCTCTTAAATTTTGCCATATTTTGACAATTTCATTTAAATTTTGCCACATTAAAGCAAAATCCCCCCACTTCTCTCTTTATGTTCATTCAGTCAAATTATATTGGATGAAAAATTATTATTTACCTAGCAACGGAAAATATTATTTAATTAACTATTAAATTTATTTATTATACGTGTGCAATGTTATATCAAATAAAACAAACACTTTTTGAAAGTTTAAATAGTGGAAAAGGCAGAAATAGAAAATGAAAATGATCGCTGCTCTAAAATTGTGGAAAAAATGTGGGTACTTTAATGTTTCTATAATAGTATTGACTATTGATACCTTATAATTGTAAATTACTAATTTATTGTTAACTGGAATCGGGATATAGTCATCTATACTTAGTTGTTTAACTCAAAAACGAAACAAAAAACCTAAATGATTAAGACATACTATTTTTTTTTTCTTAATATATGATTTTCAAATTTGAAAGGGCAAGCTTTATTGATGCCTATAGTTATATCATATTTAACAAATTCAAGGAGAAGATAGGAAAACCAGTCCACATCCCCAATTCCCATGCCCTCTTAGAAAAAACCAAAAAAAATGAAAGGAAAAGAACATGTAATTATCCGACAAAGAAATGTCTAAATCATGGAAACATTCCAGAAACAAAATTTGAAATTTAAAGACGTGTAAATTATGTGGGATGATAACTTAAAAAAAAAGAAACTTATTATTTAATTTCTTCGTAAAAATAGAAAGAGAAATTATTATTTAATTAACTATTAAATTTAATTGTTCATCAATGTTATATCAAACCGATGCTGCTTAAATTCAGTAGAATACTCCAAGTAAATGATAGTTCAACTTCTTCTTCAAAGCTGGTACAATCTTCGGTTGTGAGATAGACTGCACCACACAAAACAAGGTTATGGAGTCCCTGGAGTGGTCCCAAGAAGGCCCCTCCGACGCTCAAGTTACCAATTGTAGGAGATTTAATCCAGAGCACAAGAACGTAATTCACAATAATTAATTGAACTTACTTACAGATGGGGTGGACGGATGAACCTTTTAATACTTGGGTTGATGGGTCGCATGAGCCTTTTTAGGATAAAGTGGGACGCATAGGCATAGGCCGGTGATGCTGCTTTTTAGGGTAGATCACTCCAAAGCTAAGGTTTTGATAAAGTCTGTCATAACCCAAAACTTTTCATATTTATTTACATGATTTATATCATTCATAAACATAATTACATGCATTTTAATATTTCATATTGACATTAAAATACATGAATAATCTTGATATTTCAAATTTTAGTTTAATTATGTTAGGTTACTACTTGTGCACTATTTAAAGAAATCGGGTAATAAATATTTTGAGCTCTATTTTATTACATTAATGGATTTATTTGAGTGTATAAAGTACAAATATATGTTGAGTATACATTTTTAAATACATGTATAGGTAATTAATTGTTAATCATAAGTTGATGGGTCAACATGCATTTTATACACACTTTAGGTGCTAAAGTGCAATTATTAGAAAGTTTAGATTATTGATCTCTTAATAAGAATAATTGGCAGCCATGTTATCATTATTGGGTGTCTGGATGTTTCTAAAGAAAGGAGGAAAAAAACAAAGCAAATCAAAGAAAGAAAGAAAAAGTGAAAGAAATCAACCCGTAAGCTCATTCTTCATCAAAAACAAATTCAAAGATTCTTCCAACTTTTCTCTTGGTTCTTGTTTAGAAAAAACAATCTTCCATACATATCTTTGTTTACGAAAGATAGATCCTCAAATAATTGGTAAGTTTATCTAGTTTTTGTTAATATTTGTAATATAAACATTTGATAGTACATATAGTCATAGTTGCAGATTTTTGTTTCTTTAATCTTTCAAACATGAAATATAATAGTTAGATCTTAAATATATGTTCATAAGAGTGTTTATATATGAGTTTAGTTTATATTTTTGAATTTTGAGAAGTTAAAAATCGGATTAAGGGTTTGTAAAACAAGAAAGAACAAGATAAACACAAAGCTGTCAAAGTATAAAAATCTGTTTTGTTATCCTGTAGAGAAGGCTGCATTTGAAGGTCTAAAATAATGAGTTTTAATTATTTGGGCATGTTATATTATTATACATGTTAGTTCATTGTGGTAAAAATTTGGGAGTGATTGGATACATTAAGATGTGTGAAAATCTACATGAACTTTAAGGTGACAACATGATCCTCTGTTTCTGTCCAGCAGCATGTTTCTGCTGTATTTATCTATTTCGGCCGATTTTCTTTCAGATTTTGGAGATTTGTAAAACAGGAAAGTTGTAGAACATTGAATTATCTTTCCAGTTCAACTTGAATCACCTTAATCTCATTTTTATATAGAAAGTTATACTAAAAATACTTAAGACTGCCAGAGTGTAATTTTCAGATATTTTAGTTGAATATTTTCTAAGTTTTGTCAATTTTAATGAGTTAAAATTCATACATAGCATACATACATGACTTCATTAATGTTTAATATGTGATTGTGAATTTGGTTGTGTATTCTTGATATACTCATAAGTCAAAATCTCGTTAAAGAAGCAAATAAGGTTGATTAAGCGAATCGGGATAAAGACATCACCTTGTGAGTATAATCTTGTAATTTGTTAATTGACTCTTATGTGATTATATGATTGATGTTTTTGAATGAATTCCATATGTGTCGATTTTTGTGAATATGAATTCAATGTATTCTAAATGTGAATTATTTATATGGTTGTTTTGGTAATATTATGATGGTGTCTATATGAATGTGAGAAATGTGAAATGTATTGATGATATTGATATGGAATCGAGATATATGAAATGTATTAATGATACTGATATGGATATGAATTATGTGGTTATGGAATATGCATTCATCAGAGATAAAAGAATTTTGTTATGGCCACCAATATCCTTGAATCATGTGTTACAAATTTTCAGAATTTTCTAAATACAGAGTATCGTATGGCCACCCCAAGTTCTTGGAACTCAAATATATGTGTTATGAATTATAGAGTGCCATGGCCATATTAATGATCACGATTTATTCTTGGATATGGATGGTCCATAACAGTAAAAGAATATGACTAAGCATATGCATTTGTGTACTTATTAATGATATAAATAGAATGTGTGTGATGTGATGATGATGTGCTTGTGTGATGTTACATAACTTGTTACTTGATTATACTTAATGAGCTTGCAACTCAACAAATGCAATGTTGACTATTTTTAGATTATATATAGGGGTGATCATAAATTTTTAAAAACCGCCCGGACCGCCCGTCCGCACTAAGCCGCACCGTTCATAATAAGTTATGACCAAAACCGCGATTCAAAATATTAGATAGAAACCGCACCGCTTTGTTGGTGCGGTTTTGGTTTTAGGTTTTGAAAAACCGCCAAAACCGCACAGCACCCTTATATTATTTTTTGTATAAATCACCCTAATGAAGGGTGAGGGGATTAGGCAATGTCCCCAACCTGTATAATATTGAAACGAGCAATTACATCATCCATTATACATCAGTTTTGTCTCAGCAAAATGGGACACCTTGTTTAGCAGACCAAAACTGGAAACATATCTACAAGAACAAAAACTGGAAACATCAACCACTATCCCATTTTTTTACTATTTTAAAGTATGGTAATCCTAATCTATCCACTTATTTTAAAGAACAAAAATAAAATATTGTTCTTTTGTATTTAGTTAAATAGTTAGACAATAACTATATTAAGAATAAATTTTATGAATGATATATATTAGATTCACACTTTGTATACTAAATTATAATGCATTTTACATTCTTTTAATATTATTACAATGCATTATGTTTTGTATTAAAATAGAACAACATTGCATCATATATTGAATGTAACTGAAATAAAAGATATTTGTGCATTTTATTCACAAAAATACACCTTGTTTAAAAAAATCACTTTTCAATTATAATATTTTTCTTTGGCTTTTTCTTTAAAAGATCATAACAAAATTATATTAATTTATAAATTATATAATATTATTGTTAATTAAAACCGCAAAACCGCCCGCTACTGCCCGCCACCGCTCCAAACCGCACCTTCGGTTTTACTACATAAAACCGCGATTTGAAAATTTTACTTAACCGAACCATATATAGAAATTCGGTTTGAAATTTACTCAAAAAACCGCAAAACCGCACCGTGATCACCCCTAATTATATAGATGAAAAGTGATATGTGAAGCTTTAGTACAAGTTGAAGCATGGATCCAAGGTCGGCCGGTTGATTTCCAGTCCTTCTTCCTCGGCTCATCATTTGCGTATCATTTTAGGATCTTGTTTATAAGAATGTGGTCTATAATGGTTTGTAATATAATTTATGTATGTGTGTATGAGTGATGAGTGTTGAAAATCTTTTCATTTTGGAACAATGTTTGTGTTTGTACAATATGTTTGCAATAATAATAAATATGCGTACTCTGATAAGAAAAGCAGTTGTATTATATTTAAGTTAGTAATTTGTATTTTAAGTGTATATGTTACAGGGTAAGGGTGTTACAAAGTCCTTCTTCCCAAGGGATAAGTCTTCAAGTCTTCTTCATGGGGAGCTGGAAGTTCTTCAGATGGGAACTTGCCCGTGTTAGTCCAAGTGGCTACGATAATCTAGAGGGTGAGGTGAATAGATTATGTTGATTTTCCGATTTGTGCCCTCTTTTTTCGAATGTAAAGATGATAGCAATAATGTAAGTGCGGGAAAATAAACAACACTCGGTGATTTATAGAGCTTCACCCCACCTAGGGACTACGTGCTCTACCACCCCAGTATATCCGGGATGGGTTTCGAAAATGAAAAAAAAAAATATTAATAGTTACCAAAACTATTAAAACATCACCTTGAAGAGTACCACACTCTTCTTACAACGACACCTATAAAGATTACCACAATCTTCCAACTCGAAGAGCACCAAACTCTTCTACACCTTGAAGAGCACCAAACTCTTCCAACACCTCGAAGAGCACCACACTCTTCTTCACCTCAAAGAGCACCAAACTCTTCAACACCTAAAATCAACCAAGTGTGCTCTTACTACAAGAACACTTACAAGGATATCTTGTCTTGGACGATAGAAATAAATTCAAGATTACAACTCGATAATGAAGTATACAACTTTGAAAATAAATTCAAGATTACAACTCGATAATGAAGTATACAACTTTGAAGTGCAAGTGTAATCAAGAATGAAAGTCTAATAAGCAAGATGTGAAAGTGATAATCTTAGACTATTACAACAAAAATGTTGACAATAAAGACTTGGACAAATTTGCAGATTTCTTGTTGTGTTGTGTTATGTAATCTCTTGTTGTGTTGTTTCAAATCTTCCTCTATTTATAGGAGAGGTCTTGAATATTGATAGGCTCCTCTCGGGTAATGAAATCTGTAAAGAAAATGCAGATTTAATCAAGAATATAGTTGTTATAAATCAATCCCACAATTTCAGCAAAAGTTGTCTCCCACAGGCTCAAAATCGTCTGATTTCAGGTCGACCGATCTAGCAGTACAAAAGATTTGAAAATAAGTCCGTTGAGCTGGAACCCACACAGGTTGACCGAGAGGGGGGGTTCGACCACCTTGGTCGACCGGTTGACCACCTTGGTCGACCGGTTGACCAAGAGGTCGACCTATCCCTGCTATTTTTACCAAAGATGCAGACAGAAGACAGAGAGGCAGGGGAGGCTCAAACCTTGGGTCAACCCATGTGGTCGACCCATACCTGGAAATTTTGTTCGATAGAAACTTTGACAGATAATCAGGCACCGGTCGACCTGTTCCAGGGATTTTCGGCCCGTCAAAAAATTTTGACTTATTATTTGAGAGTCGTTTTACCTTGATGGTATTCGGAAATTGATGAAAATACTTTGAAACATAAAAATCTCTTTTATATCGCTCGAAACGAATTGATTTGAATAGTCGAAAGTAAACTACAAGAAATACTCTGAAGAATAATTAAAAACCGATTAGAAGTATTTGGACAACAATAGGAGACATTGTTTTGGTATAAAAACTCATTAAAACATAATCATCAAAATCATGATAAAAACATTTATCTAACAAACTCCCCATTTTTGATGATTACAAACCAAAACAATTTTAGGAGATTGATTTTAAAAACAAAACGTATTTTACCGTATAAAAATCAACTATCCGTTTTAAGCAACAAAAAATACACAAGGATAGGAGCAAAGATTTTTCAAAAACAAATTTATGCACAACAAGAGTAAGTAGAAGCAATCAACTAAAAAATTAAAAGCTTAGCTTTTACAATATGAGCTCAAATAAGATGAGCTTAGAAGCTCCCCCTATCAAAAAACATCATTAGGCATGCTTTAAAAGTCCATGATACATCCAATGGACTAAGTTTCATTCACAGCTTTAGGCTTCTTCAACCACAACTTATAGCTTTTTCTCCGAGCTTTTGAGCTTAATTCATGTTTCTCCCCCTTTGGAATCATCAAAAAGAATGTTAGCATGATAAAAACATCATATATTCATATCAAAGTGCACAATTGAACCGATTTATCGAGCTTGAACATGAAGCTCAAAATTCCAAAAATTAAGTGAAATTTGATAAAATAATTTGTAAAAGCTCATTTGAGTGACAAAATATGATCTCTATAAACTTATAAGACTTTTGAAATCGAGAGTGTCATTTAAGTGATGAAATTTGCATTGAAACATTTTATCGAACACTTGGCGTGCGTAGAACAAAATCGAAGATCTATATAAACTTTGTAAATGTAATCATGCCCAAATTTTCAGCACAAAAAGCAGTTTTATAAATATCATCCAACAATAATCATCATTCCCAACACAATTATACAAGAATTTCATCAAAATATTCATTCATAAGTATTTTCTCAAGGGTTCAACCCAATTGGGATTAAAAAGGAATTATACTTACCAATTGATCGGATAAGTCGGGTATTATGAATGATATACCAATAATATAAACTCAAAAATATAGAATTATCAAGAAATAAAATATTTTGAGTGAATTGTGTGTGAAATTTGCAAAGTGGTTCGAGTTTGAAAAAGAAGAGCAAATATGGCTAAGTGTTGGACAAAATCACATTTTAAACTTGCTGAGCTCTGGTCGACCGGTCAAGGAAGGGGTCGGGGGGGTCCCCTAGGTCATCCGGTCCCTGAAGCCAATTTTTGGTTCTGTCCGATTTTTGATCCAAAAGATTAATTTTTCACCCATAAGTTTTAAAAACGTACAAAATGCAATCATACACCTTATTCAATATGCATTATGCCTAAACGAGCTCGAATAGAAGTAAAAGACTTGGCGGTAAGCGGTTTTGTAAAAATATCCGCGAGTTAATTTTGAGACGGAATAAAGCACATCTCAATTTTCGTTTAAGAAATGCAATCCCTTAGAAAATGATGTCGATCCTCAATATGTTTAGTTTGATTATGAAGAACCGCATTTTGAGAAATTTATACCGGACATGTTATCCCAAAAAATAGGAACATTTTCAAGCATTGGATAAAACAAGCCGTGAGAAGGAGTGCCTTTCAAATATATAAAAATTCTTTTAACGGCACTGAAATGAGATTCTTTGGGATTGCTTGGTAATCGAGCGCATAGGCATACGACATGAAGAATATCGAGTCTATGAAAGTAATAAAAATTGATGAACATACCTCAATTTTATTTGTCAACCAATATGCATTTCTCAATCTTGACAAATCATTATGTAGATAGCCATGGATAAGTCTACGATCATTTGTTCTTTAATACCAAAATATTTCCTGTAAAATCTTGACAAAACATCTTGCACAAGAGCATAGTAATATCGGATAATATAGACAATATTGATATAAAACATCATAGAAGTTGGACAAGTAGCACATACTATGCTTTTTGTAGGAATCAACAAAAGTTTGATAAAACATGTGCTTATAGAAAATCTATTCAAGGTCTCTTTTTGTGTTTTGAAAAACCGAGAGTATATAGTTGAGACCTCAATTTTTAAGAAACATTTTGAAAAAGAATTATGACAATCAAGAGAAGAATAACGACATGAATAATAAAATGCATAATTCAAGAAATGGATAAGAGTTACCAATTTCGCCATTGCCAAGGGTTGTGTCCTTCCCATTGTTGATTATACCTTCTTCCTGGAAAATGATTTTGTTGATAATGTCTTCTCCTTTGATCAAATGGTGCGAACATTTATTGTCGATTTGACAATTTGAATTCCTTTGGCTTTTATTGCGCCGAATACCTAACATGAAATTTTCTTGTGGTATCCTCAAGTGTTTGGGTCCTTTGGGATTAGCATTGAGACTTTTAGGTTTCCAATAATAATTTGAGCTATTTGTAGCCCGACAAGTTTTTGCCGTGTGACCCCTTTTACCACAATAAAAATATGTAATAGTTCTAGAAGAATAATGATTAACATGCATAAATACTTGGTCCTTTTTCATATCATTAATAACATTTGGCTTATAACCAAGTCCTAGTTTCAAATGATCACACTGTTGAACATCAAGAATTTTGGTGATTTTATCGGTACTCACTTTAAACTTGAACATATCCTTTTTCATGCAATCAATATCCTTAACAAGAGTACTATTTTCTTTTTCAAGATTTCTAACCTTATCAAACGTAACATCATGAGCACTACTAAGAGATTCATAAGAAGCATGTAAACTATCCTTTTCTAATTTCATGCTATTAAACTCTTTTTTTAAAAGCTTGTATTTAGCAATCATATTTTGAAACTCATTTTGCAATTCATCATAGACATCTTGCAATTCATTAATGTAAGACATAGAAGAATTAGAGCGTACCTCATTGTCTTCATCGATACCCATTAGATATTGCTCGGCTTCTTTATCATCGGATGTTGCAAGAAGCTCATCCCATGTTTTTGCTTCGGCTTTGGCATTCAAGGCTTTTAATTTTCTGTGGAATTTTCCTTCTTCCTTTGTTCTTCCTCCCCTTTTGGACAATCACAACATGGTGTCCGGGTTTTCCGCATCTAAAGCAAGACTTGTTTCTTGCTTTTCTTTCCTTGTTTTTATTTACAAGTTTTGTAAGTTTTCTAATAAGTTTTTCATCTACATCTTCATCTTCTTCTTCATCTTCCTCATCACTTGAATAATAATTTTTTGATTTTGAGGCAAGACCTTTTAGAGTTGATCCCATATTCGATTGAGAAGTCGATACTTTTGAATTACTCCTTTCATTGGTATAAACTTCATAGATGAGAAGATTGCCAATAAGCTCATCAAAATTTAGAGTTTCCAAATTTTGGGCTTCCGTAATAGCGGTAACTTTTTTGGACCAAGAGGTGGGAAGAACATTTAGAACTTTTGTGACCTTATCCTATTCGGAAATAATTTTTCCAAGTGCAACAAGAGGATTTACAATATTGTCAAGCCTTTCAACCATTTTGGAAATATTTTCACCAATATTTATAGTGAAATTTTCGAACTCCTTAACCAATATGGTCTTTCGAGCTTGTTTCACTTTCTTTGTGACTTCATAGATAACTTTCAATTTTTTCCGTACATCATGAGCGGATCGACTACCTGTAATACGATTATACTCCGTAGCGGTAAGAGAACAATGAAGAATGTTAAGAGCTTTACCATTTAAGGAGAATATTTTCTTGTCTTCATCATCGAACTCCTTGAGGTCTTTCGGGATTTGAGTTTCGTCTTCCTTTTTCTTCATTGGGATGGAGACTCCATTTATAACCGCATTCCAAATATCGAACCCGCAACCTTGTAAGAAGCACTCCATTCTAACTTTCCAAAATGCATAATTATTGGAGTCGAAGAGAGGCGGTCTATTGAATGAAGCACCGGTTGGTAGATAGCTCTCGTTCGTAGCCATGGATCTTTTCTCTTTATTCGCGATGTGGAACGAGCTTTCTAAAGAGTTTGGCTCTGATACCACTTGTTAGTCCAAGTGGCTACAATAATATAGAAGAGAGGTGAATAGATTATGCCGATTTTCCGATTTGTGCCCTCTTTTTTGAATGTAAATAGCAATAATGTAAGTGCGGGAAAGTAAACAACACTCGATGATTTATAGAGCTTCGCCCCACCTAGGGACTACTTGCTCTACCACCCCAGTATATCCGAGGTGGATTTCGAAAAAGAAAAATAATTTTATTAATAGTTACCAAAACTATTACATCACCTTGAAGAGTATCACACTCTTCTTATAATGGCACCTATGAAGATTACCACAATCTTCCAACTCAAAGAGCACCAAACTCTTCTACACCTTGAAGAGCACCAAACTCTTCCAACACCTCGAAGAGCACCACACTCTTCTTCACCTCGAAGAGCACCAAACTCTTCAACACCTAGAATCAACCAAGTGTGCTTCTACCACAAGAAAACTTACGAGGATATCTTGTCTTGGATGATAGAAATAAATTCAAGATTACAACTCGATAATGAAGTATAAAACTTTGAAGTGCAAGTGTAATCAATAGAAAGCCTAATAAGCAAGATGTGAAAGTAATAATCTTAGGCTATTACAACAAGAATGTTGACAATAAAAACTTAGACAAATTTGCAGATTTCTTGTTGTGTTATGTTATATAATCTCTTATTGTGTTGCTTCAAATCTTCTCTATTTATAGGACATGTCTTGAATATTAATAGGCTCCTCTTGGGGAATGAAATCTGTAAAGAAAATGCATATTTAATCAAGAATATAGTTGTTATAAATCAATCCAACAATTTCAGCAAAAGTTGTCTCCCACAGGCTCAAAATCGTCTGATTTTGAGTTGGTCGACTAGCAGACAAAAGATTTGAAAATAAGTCCGTTGAGCTGGAACCCACACAGGTCGACCGGGAGGGTCGACTAGTTGACCACCTTGGTCGACCGGTCGACCTGTCCCTGCTATTTTTACCATAGAAACATAGACAGAAGACAAAGAGACAGGGGAGGCTCAAACCTTGGGTCAACCCATGTGGTCGACCGGTCGATCGATTAGTCGACCCATACCTGGAAATTTTGTTCGATTGAAATTTTGACAGATAATCAGGCACCGGTCGACCTATGGCTCGACCGATCGATCTGTTCCAAGGATTTTTGGATCATCAAAAAATTCGACTTATTATTCGAGCGCCATTTTACCTTGATGGTATTCGGTAATTGATGAAAATACTTTGAAATATAAAAATCTCTTTTTATAACGCTCAAAACGAATTGATTTGAGTAGTCTAAAGTAAACTATAAGAAATACTCCGAAGAATAATTAAAAACCGATTAGGAGTATTTGGACAACAATAGGAGACATTGTTTTGGTATAAAAACTCAGTAAAACATAATCATCAAATCATGATTAAAACATTTATCTAACTGCCTGCACACACGCAAATATTAGAGGGCCCCAAGAATTGTTCCGGGGGCCCCAGCCCCTCCGACACTGAAGTCAACATAGTGATCGAGAGAATAAGATAGTGAATGAATACTGAATTAAATGCGTAGGAGTAATTATGAGAGAATGTACTTACATACAAAGAGGAGAAACCTTTTTATACCTGAGTAGTGGGCCCTGTAGGTCGCGTAGGAGAAATCAACCTATGGGCTAGTCTCGAACTCTTTTGGGTCGGGTTATTCCATTAAGAGCCCATTGGGAAATTATATTGAATTAATATATAAACCAAACTATATATTTAATAATGAAATATCGTTTTGACCCCAACATAATCCCCCCCAACTCTGGTGTTGTGGAGGTGTCTTGGGAGCTAAATCGGTACCATGTCTGGCTTGTCTTGTTCTATATCTTGTCTTGCCTTTGGAGAATCTTTGACCAGTTTTCACAAGGACACTTGGGAGGAGAACTTTTGACCATGTCTTCCAAAAGTAATATTTCTCTCTCTCTCTCTATCTTTATCTTTGTACTTCTTTGCATGGTAGAACACTTAAAAAAAATTCTTAGCTAAACCGATTTGTTTTTCTTTTCATATTTTTCTGTCTTCTCCAGAGTTTTCACATATTTCGAGTCAGATTTCGGATTTTGGTCCTTCTTCAGTTCCACTCGGGGCCCGGGACATCACCGGCTGTCCAGTCTCCGATTTTGTCATCTCTATCCGTGGATTTTGATATTCCCTCTCTTGCTCCGGTGTTGTATTATGATGTTGAGGGGCAAGTAGATCTTGGGCCGAACTCGAGTCCAAGGGATGAGTCTTCCTAGGAGGAGTCCGAGGGGATAGTCCAAAGGAGGTCCATCGACCCAAGTATCAGCATAGACCTCCTCCCAGGAGCAGACAGTTGTTCCAGGAGAGTTGTTTAGCAGAGTATCATCTCTTTGTCTTCGTAGGTTGCGGGAGCGGCTAGAGCTTCCTTCGACATTTGTGATGTTGGTTTGTCTTGGAAAATAGACTTACCCATCCTTCTGAGGGCTTCATCACGGTGTATCTTTATAGTTTCTCTGTTGGCTTTGTTCTTCCTCTAGATAAGTTTCTTATTACGATCCTTAGATCCGTGGGAGCATGTGTTGGACATATGGTTCCTCAAGCTTATGCATGTGTACAGGGTTATGAGTATGATATGCGGCAGTTGGACATATCTCCAACTGTGGATGGGTTCCACTCTTTATTCTATGCCAGGAAGTCTCCTGGCGACACATTCTTCCACTTCTTCCCTCGCCCTTAGTGCAAGTTTCTTACGGGGTTCCCTTCTCCTGGTGGGTTGTGGAAGGAGGACTTCATTTATGTAAGGGACAATGGTTAGGAGCTCCCTCGCGAATGGATCTCAGAAGCCATGTCGGCCCGAGACACTCCCGCTTCTCGAAAGGAGATGGCAAAAGTTTATAGATCCAAGGGTTTGTTCAATGAATGTTAAGGAGTTCTTGGGTACTCCTCCTTGCTTTACTTCTTTGTACTGCTTCTCGCTTTACTTATATATTTGACTTCTTTCATTATCTGATATTTCTTCTTGTTTGTTTTCCAAGTAAAGAGAGTTATAGTATTGTGGAATTGATGGACTTCAAGAGGAAGGAAAAGGAGAAGGCTAAGGGAAAGTTTGCTGCTGGCGGGACCTCGAGCGCCCCGTCTCGGAGTGATGGTGAGCGAGGGCCACCCCGCGCAGTTCAAAGGGTGATCGGCGCCCGAGTTCTCGTTATGGGGGCCGTGTTGATGTTGTTCCTGCTCCATGTCCTCCTTATGGCTCTTATGAGGGAAGAGGTCGTGGATGGAGTCTTGTGATGCTGCTTCCGGGACCATTGGTCCTCGAACTATCTTTTCTGGTGGAGTGAACCGTCGTGAGGGGATCCAGTCCCACAAGGACTATACGGATTCTGGCTTGGGATATGTTAGTTCGAGAGGAGCTTTGTCGGCGGATTACCAGTCCCGTCTTAGGTCTCTATCCTTTAAGGACATCGAGACACATCTTTGCGGGGATGTTGCTCGGGTAAGCTTCATGGTTACATAGTGCAAGTTTCTTACGGAGCTCCCTTCTCCTGGTGGGTCGTGGAAGGAGGACTTCATCTTTGTAAGGGACAATGGTTGGGAGCTCCCTCACGATTGGGTCTCGGAAGCCATGTCGGCCCGAGACACTCCCGTTTCGAAAGGAGATGATGAAAGTTTATAGATCAAAGGGTTTGTTCAAGAGTCTTCTGAATGTTACGGAGTTCTTGGGTACTCCACCTTGCTTTACTTCTTTGTACTGCTTCTCACTTTACTTATACATTTAAGTGCTTCCATTATCTGATATTGCTTCTTGTTTGCATTCCAGGTAAAGAGAGTTATATTATTGTGGAGTTGATGGACTTCAATAGGAAGGAAAATGAGAAGGCCAAGGGAAAGTCTGCTGCTGGCGGGAGCTCGAGCGCCCCATCTCGGAGTGATGGTGAATGAGGGCCACCCCACACGGTTCAAAGGGTAATCGGCACTTGGGTTCTCGTTATGGGGACCGTGTTGATGTTGTTCCTGCTCCATGTCCTCCTTCTGGCTCTTATGGGGGAAGAGGCCGTGGCGGAGTCTAGTGATGCTGCTTTCGGGACCATTGGTCCTCGAACTATCTTTTCTGGTGGAGTGATCCATTGTGAGGGGATCCATTCCCACTGGGACTATACATTTCGGCTTGGGATATGATAGTATGAGAAGAGCTTTATCGGCAGATGACCAGTCTCGTCTTGGGTCTCTGTCCTTCAAGGACATCGAGACACATCTTTGTGGGGATGTCACTCGGGTAAGCTTCCATGGTTACTTAGCATCTTCATTCTTCATTCTGTCTCTTTTTACTAAGACTTGTAAAAATTTTGTTGTAAATTTTGAACCTTGAGGCGGCTTCGAACCATCGTGGCGAGGTGACGGGGCGGAGAACTGCCAACTTCAGAGTAAGGTGAAAAGCGTCAAGGTGGGCGCCAGTCAGCATGAGAGCCAGATGACATATTTGTCCAAGAAGTATGCTCGGGCGAAGGATCAGCTTGCTCACGAGGCGCAGACGAATGAGTTGTTCTTCCTGTCTCCCGCTGGTGTCGAGTTATTAGCTAAGGAGAGGTCCAGTTAGGTGGAGGGCTATAAGGGTTTCTTGTCTTATCGTTCAGAATGTTGTTCCACATCCCATCGAGGGCGCCCTTTTGGAGCTCGGTGGGACGCCCTTCAGGAGCTCGGAGGGGGCGCCCTTCTGTAGCTCAAGTTTTTACTGTATCATTTTAATCTCTTCCCCCCATGTGTTAGCATTTTTGCCTTCTTTTTCTTGCACATTTTCACCAGGGAGAAATATTTCACGGGACCCCTTGTGAGGAGGCCCCTTCCTCCGGGGTCTTAGCCGAATGGGGTCTTCCCACCCGGGGTCTTAGCCGGAGGAGGTGAATAACTAGGACCCCCGTGAGGAGGCCCCTTCTATCTGGAGTCTTAGCCGAAAGGGGTTTTCCCACTCGGGGTCTTATCCGGGTGAGGTATTCCCCTCTGGGATCTTAGCCGGAGGAGGTGAATTACTAGGACCTCCATGAAGAGGCCCCTCCGATCCGGGGTCCTAGCCGGAAGGGGTCTTCCCACTTGGGGGTCTTAGCTAGAGGAGGTTAATTACTAAGACCCCCGCGAGGAAGCCCCTCTCATCCGGGGTCTTAGCCGGAAGGGGTTTTCCCAACCGGGTTCATAGATGGGTGAGATCTTCCCCTCTAGGGTCTTAGTCGAAGGAGGTTATTTACAAGGACTTCATGAGGAGGCCCCTCCCATCCGGGGCTTTAGCCGAACGAATAGGATTTGCTAAGGAGAGCACCCAAATAGTCATTAATCGTGGCCATATCTGGCTATTAACTGCATTCACAAAATTAAAGTAGAAACGTGAATGTACTTTTATTCATTATTTGAAAATAATAAAGTTTTACGCCCTGTGGTTGGAAATAATGCTAAAATGTAAATAAACATGTTTAACACATCCAGGGCGGAAATAAACTGAATGTAGAAATAATAACAAATACTAAAGCTGCCATGGAGCGGGGGAGAACTGGCGTCTAGGGCTGTGTGGTGCTTTCATCGTTCGGTCCGGGGAGCTTGCTCATTTTTAAGGTGGCCACATAACACTCCTGAGCTATTTTAATATCTCCAACTGTTTCGCCTATTCCAGAGTCCATGAGGAATTTCTGCTTCAGGTGAACTATCACTACAACAAAAATGCTGATAGACACCGGTTTTAAACCGGTGTCTATTAGTAAAACAACCGGTGTTAAAGCCACTGGTGTTAAAAGTCTGAACTTTTTAACAGCGGTTTTAAACCGGTGTCATTTCCTTTAAAGACGCCGGTTTTAAACCGGTATCTATTAGTAAAACAACCGGTGTTAAAGCCACTGGTGTTAAAAGTCTGAAATTTTTAACAGCGGTTGAGAATCAGTGTCGTTTCCTTAAAAGACACCGGTTTTAAACCGGTGTTGTAGAGATAAAATATCCGCTTTCTAAGGCCCTGATGTTAAAAGTTTTATGTATTTGACACCGGTTTAGAACCACTGTCTTTAAAAGAATACAAATCGATTTTACACACCGGTTTTAAACCGGCGTCTTTTGTATGAAATAAAATTTATAAGCTCTAGATATAATAAAAATTAAAGCTGCAAAAAATCCATATTAATAAGCAATTCATCATGAAATCCAATTCCAACAATCAACAAAAAATGCATTAATACTAAAATCACAAACATCCATACTCCAACAAAAAGTAGCGAAGTTTACTTTCAATAAACAACTACAAATTCATAATCCAATTCTATCAGCCAACAAAAAGGTTATATTCAACTAAAGGCATGATTAATATTGGTCATGTCATTCCAGCTCCTATCATTACAACAAGAATAAAAAACAATAATTATACCCTTTAGATCCTGTACTTAATTATAAATCCTACGATTTTCCAATTGCCCCAAGCATCATGCATGCCATTTCCAACAACTTCTCTGCACAATATTACATATAACAATCAAAAAGGGTAGCAAAAATGAAAAGGAAACAAAATAAGATGTCGACAATACTTAAATTTCTTTAACAATTAAATGATCTTGAAAGCAGAATAAGATGCATATTTCAGAATCAAGCATACTTAGTTGAGGTTTGTATTAGGATGTCAATAAAAACAAAATGAAGTAAATTGCAGAGGCTTCTTTGAGGGTGCAATTTTGTAAGTTAAAAACAAATGTAAAGAGATAATTACACATTCAACATGCCGATTATAGACACAATTACAAATTTAGGGATAACTGGGTTTTTTTGTAATTAGCTTTAAAGTCATGGGTAGTTTTGTAATTATCCCCCAAATATACAAAAATGCACATGAAGATTCATGCTTTATTCACTCATTCAGCCCAGAAAGAAATAAAAGATTTCTAAACAATACTTGCCTCAAAGGTACAATTTTGGAGATCCAATAGTCGAACGAAAACGCCGCTGCATGAAATGATAGTACATGGCCAACCAATCTCAGACCCTCTGCTGAAAGGATTTGGCTCCTGTTTATAGCAAGAGGGCTTCCAATGCACAATGAAGTACAAATCATAGCAACAAATGGCATCACAGGCTGCAAAAACGATACAACTAGTTTGGCGTAAGTGTTTAGCACCAAGCCAAGAGCGATAGGAGCAAGAATTCTTACTCATGAAAAATGTGATTTGGCTTCAGATGGGCAATGCATACATTGATGCTGAAGATCAGTTGAAAGGTGTATATGACTATTATTGGACACATGCTCTTATATCTGATGAAATCCATAAAGGCATTTTATGGAAAATTGCAATTTTTCTTTGGGAACTATATTATCAGTAGCTTGCCAAGATTACGCAGCTCAGGCTAAGAAGGCCAAAGGCAATGTCTTCTCTTATGACATTTATGCTCCATTATGTTCTCCATCATCAAATGCTCTGTTGACTGTCCTCCAATTTGACTATCAATGCTTGACTTTCAGTCTGCTTAAGAAACCAAAGTTTCTGCTTCAGACTACAATTTGACTCATACTTCATAAGAATTCACAATACATATTTATATTAAAGTATAAATCATCAATAATTTGGGATAGAGATAAAAGACCAATAAATTGAGATGAAACTTAAGGTTGTGCTAAGTGGATTAATAGCTAGCTTCATTAAAAATCATCTAAACAACTTAACAAAAAAAAGTGGCTGAATAGAAATTGATTATCACTGTATAACAAAGAATACCTTCATCAAAGCCCAAATGCTGAAATGTGCTCGGTACGTCTGATAAGTCGTGCCACGGTTTCCAATTTCCAACATATCCGAATCTGAAAAAGTGTCAAAGATATTAAACAAAAAGTTTATAGCTACATCTCTACTAAGCTCTATTTAAGGATATTAATACCATTTCATTCACCAGGCCCCAAATGGACTGCCAGTTGGCGTTGATATCATCAATTGTTGTTATGCTAAACCAAAAGTTAACACATTCTTTAAAGAAAGTTGACATGTTAAGGATAATAAGGATTAATGAACTTAATTAGAGTATAATTCGAAATAGACAAATGAACAAATATGTAGAAGGAAATTGAAAAACACGGCAGAGATTATGTAAGGATGAAACAAAACGAAAAAATGTTATTGTATTCACAACATGCCATATTACCTTCTTTGTAGATTTGGTGGAAGAAAACCAACTAGCTGCAGGTGAAGACTGCTCTTAAAAACTGCCTAAATCATAAAAAAGGCAGCCTAAAAAAAAATACCAATCTTCTGGTAAAGACAGCAATATCCATCTTACCATTATGATCAGGTTCTCTTGATACACATTTTTTCTTTTGCATAAGAGAAAGAGAAGGCTAACAATTGGTAACTACATTTAAATTATTGTGTAAACAACTAACGAAAGAAAAACCTTACACCAAGGAGCACATCTAGATTTTCCATGGTTGGAGGTTGCAAGTTTTCAAAGTCAACTGCTGATGTAATGAAACCATGTCACAATCAATTTATAACTATAGCATGAGCATACTAAAGAAATAGAAAGAAGGTGATGCCGAAATTCACCATCTCAAACTAGTTAGTAGATGTGACAAGGAACACATATACTCCTTCAGAGGCTAGAATATCACTGGTGAGACTATGTCCAGCTTGTGCAAAGAGAGTAACTACAGAGCCAAATATTAAGACAGGTCATCAAGATAACAAGTTTTACAAGCTCTTTCCGAACTCCAATCTTAAATAGTCTGCCTCAAACATGTCCTATACTAAAGTGGTATAGGATTATATTCAACAGCTGCCGAATCAAATGTTGGTTTGATTTTCACATTAAAGAAAACACTAATAACCGCTATGCAGGCATATAGTAAATAGACCATTTTTCTGGAGTTACCTCTGTTAGTCGAGTTAATAAAATTTTATAGTAGTAACATTGTCAACATTCAACCAATTCAACAACTCAGAGGTGCTAGGAAGCCCAAAACTTCAATGAAGTGAATTTTATGAATCAAGAATACTAATTATTATTAACATGGTAACCAGAGGAACATGTATCTCAAATGTTCCACCGATCCAATTTCAATGACAACCAACAATATAACCATAAGCTAGTGTTCAAATGTTCCACCGATCTAATTTTTATTGCTAGATGCATGAGAATCATGCCAATTGTCAACTTGATGGATTTCTTTAAGTGTAAAACAATTTAAGCAATCCCCATATGCAAAGTCAACTATCAGGCCAAACTAGTACCTAATATCTATAGTTTAATTAAACTAAAATCAAGAATAATATCATACACTACTAGCCACCTTGTATTATTTTATCTATACCCAGGCATTCGTATTCCAATCACTCCTATAAGAACAACTTGAAGACGAAAAATGTCAAAATTCAGGAAGTCATAATCACTCAAGAATCTGTGGAAAAGTTGCATGACAGTAGAATTTTCATGCTTACATGATCAGCATCAAGTACTTCAGTGATAAATTCCCTTATGTCCTTCCCATCCTCCATGCCGAACTCTCTGAGAGCCTGCTCTAGTTCTTCTATCGTAATGTACCTGAAGAGATGAAAGATTTACAGGTGTTAAGAGAATTTCAACAGCACACGAACATCCTACTGATTCATAAACTAAAATATGTTAAAGAGAAAATCAGAAAAATTGTAAATCAGAATAAGCAATTACCTAGGGTTTAGAAATTTGAGATTGTTTGGCCATTGGGTGAGAATTTCCAAGTAACAAACCTATTTTAGGCCAGAGACGAAGAAATGGCTGGGGAGATGATAGGCGGCGGAGCAGGAGGAGAAAGGAGAGAGAAATGTATCGAGACAACGATGGCGGGTTTCAACGATGGAGTTGGTGTTGGCTGCTTGGCTGACGCGGCAGCCGATTTCTTCGCTGACGGAGTAGTATTTGGAGGTGTCGATGTCTTCGACTTCTATGTTGAGGGAGTGCGCTACTAGCGCGTCTTTGAGGTTGTTGCCTGCGAGGCTAGGCGGCGGCGACGAGGAGTTCGAGGTGCTGCGTTAATGCCCCAAGGTTAGATGCGGGGTGCGGGGTGCGAGACGGGCGCGGCGCAGGGGAGAGGTGAGGCGGACGGGAGATTGGTTAAAGGGCTAGAAAATAATTAACATAATTGCTTAGGGCTATAAAGACAAAGATCTAGTTAAAAAAATAAAGACACCGGTTCTTTCGACCGTTGTCAAAAGATCTGGTTTCTAAAATATTATAGACACCGGTTTTGGAACGATGTCAAAAAAACTGGTGTCTAATCTAGAATAATTTATATAAATAGACACCGGTTTCTAAATCCGATGCCAAACCCGGTGTCTATTTGGGAAATGTTTTTACAATAAACACCGGTTCTAAGAAACCGCAGTTGTTTATCAAACGACATCACTAATTATACACCTGTTTCTTACAAAACATTTGTTATATGGGAAAAGACACCAGTAAATTCATAAAATCGGTGTCTTTTTGGTGGTGTCTATTAGCAGTTTTCTTGTAGTGTATGTACGGGATGGCCCAGAACTAGTTTATGCTGGGCCTTCCTTATATCAGATTGTACGGAGATGGAACGTCTGCAATGAGAAAATGGACCATCTTCATAACTTGGTGCGGGGGCGTCCATACCCAACGTGAGTGGTAGGTTGATTTCGCCCAAGGACTTGATCACTTTTCCAGTAAAGCCAATTAGTGGTGCAGAAACTGGAATAACCTGTGCCGAGTTGATCTTCATTTTGTCAAAGGCTTCCCAAAATATGACATCTATTGCGCTTCCCGTGTCCACCAAGACCCTCTTGACCACCACATAATAGATATGACAATGGGTGGACTTAGGTTTCAGGGATGTATTCTTGAGTGTAAAATGTGATAGGCATGCTCTTGGGTGATGCGACTCTACAATCCTTTTCTTGGACTGGGCTTCTTTAGGTTGCCCATTTGTTCTTTGATATATTCCCAGGGAGACTCCAAGCATCTTTTGCTTCTAGTCCATTAGATATCACATTGATGACTCCAACTACGTGATTTCACGGATTTCTTCTCAACGAGGATCTGAGCTTGTCTTGATGAGGTTCTTCTTCATGTGGTCTCGACTAACAACGAAACTTGCTCTGGTCCACATAGTCCTTTATGAGTCGTTCAATCTCATTCTTCAGAATGAAATAGTCCTTGGTAGTGTGCCCCATGCCTCTATAATACCAGTAGTACAGATTGGAGCATGTTCGTGTACGATTGGTTCTTAGCAGCTATGGCAGATCAATTATCACCTTTGTCTAGGCAGCTATCAATACTTCTGCTATTGGTGCGTTCAAAGGTGTGCAGCTTGACCCATGCTCCTTCTTCGGACCCTTTCGAGGTTGATTCTTATCGTCTTTTCGGGACCTGTGATTAGGGTTCATGCTTGGTGGATTCCTCCACTTGAATATGCTTCTTTCCTGGGTTCAATAGCTCATCCAAGGCAGAGAGAGGATTTCCGGACAGGGATTCCTTCAAACGTCTATGGCGGAGATTCCATTGTAATATCTCGGCCAGGGTCGTCGCATGTTGGACATTAGCAACTTCATTGATGGCTTCCACGAATTGCTTCATAAACTCCCATGAGTGTCTCTCATTCCTTCCGCTTCACGAAAGAGGTGAGCAATAGTCTTGGGGCATTTTTGTTGATGGAGAAGCTGTTGCATGAAGGCTTGATAAGTTTTTCTATCCCGGAGATTGATCTTACGGGAGTTGATTGAACCAAGTCGGTGCTGCTTGGTCAAAGTAGTCGGAACACCTTGCAGTAAGAGATATCCGTCATGTCCTAGAGATCCTCCTTAGCATAGAATTTGTCCAAGTGTTCTGTGGATCTCGGTTCCATTATACTCCGGAGATTGGAGGTCTTGATTCCCGAAGGTAGAGGCTTAATGAAAATATCAGAGGCCAAAGGGCTCATTTTCACCAAGGCAGTGGTCCACAAGTTGGCTTGGCTGAGCTGTATTTCTCGAGATTCTTCAAATGGCGGCGGCTCTTCACGGTTTTTACCGCGACCTTCTTCTCTTTCTTCGGACCTCTAGGGTTGGGGTCTTCAACAGCGGGCGGAGCCCGCGGTGGTCTTCCTATGACATCAGCCGCAACCTAGTGCGTCAAGGCATTCCGGGCAGCTTCATCCAACAGAGCTTGGAGGGCTTCCCGAGATATGCGAATTTATTCAGCGGGCGGAGCCCCAATGTAGAGGGGGTGGCGCCCCTCTTGCAAATGGAGGAGGGGGCGACACTTCTCCAGGAGGAGGAGGGCTGGCCCTCATCTTCCAAGTGGTCGTTCTTCATGCTGGTCTCCGGCACCACGACCTGCAGCTTGAGATCCGACCTCACGAGCTTGCGATCGAGTTTGCATCTTTGTGTGCTTTGTTGATTCCCACAGACGGCACCAAAATGATGCTACTTTTTAGGGCAGATCACTCCAAAGCTAGGATTTCTAATAAAGTCTCTCTTCCCAAGGGGAAAGTCTTCAAGTCTTCTTATCAGATAGCTGGAAGTTCTATAGACGGGAACTTGCCTACACATACAAACATTAGAGGGCCCCCGGGGTTGTCCCACGGCGACGCTCAAGTCAACATAGTGATCGAGAGAATAAGACAGTAAAAGAATACTGAATTAAATGCGTAGGAATAATTATTAGAGAATGTACTTACAAACGAAGAGGAGAGACCTTTTTATACCTGAGTAGCGGGCCGTATAGGAGAAATTGGCCTATAGGCCAGTCCTAAACTCCTTTGGGCCGGTTTATTCCACTAAGAGTCCATTGGGCTATTAGTATTGAATTAATATATAAATTGAATTATATATTTAATAATGAAATATCATTTTTGCCCCCAACTTCCGGTATAGGCCATATAGACCGGAGAATTGTATATGTGGCCAAATAATTAGTGATATTAGGTAATTAATGAGTTTAAATAAATGCATTAAATAAATAATGACGATTATTATGAAAGGACAAATTTATCCCCCAACACAAATTGTAGTGAGGTTCATCTAATTGACCATCCAAGTGCATTATGTAGGAAAATAATGGTTATAGGCAATGTTGTAAAAAGTGCTAGGCGCTCGCTAGGTGGTAGACTGGGGCCTAGCACCTAGGCGGAGTTAGGCGAGACCTGGGCGGGATTAGGCGGGCCTAATCGGAAAAAAAAATCGTAGGCGAACAAGGGGGCCTAGCGCCTAGGCGGGGATTAATCGGGGTTAGACGGAGATTTTTACAACAGAGGTTATAGGTATGAAATAAAAAAGAAGTGGTGTTTTTGTTCAAAATGCATAAAAAAAACAATTTTTTTTAAATTTAAATAGTAGAAAAATCAGAAATACTGTAAACACCACGAAAATGATTGTTGTTTTAAAATTATGGTAACAATATATGTGGGCAAGGGCGGAGCCATGAATTAAAATGGGGTGGGCCGATACACGAAAACGGGGTGGGCCGATACACAAAAATCATATAAATTATAATTAAAAAAAATTAAAAAAATATTTTCTAGTGTATAATTTTCTTTTAAAAAAAAAAAAAAGGGGTAAGGGGCCCGAAGTGGCCCCCCTTCCCTCCGCCATTGTATGTGGGTACGTAATTTTGTGTTTCCATGTAGCTGGTTCTAGATACCTGATATTGTAAATTATTTGCTTATTGTTAATAATTATTAGGTAAATCTCACTTTGCTCTGTATTTTTCTTGATATCACTTTATGACTTTATACCCTTATATTCCCAATAATACAAGGAGTAAAGTGATACAAATTGAGAGTATTATGGGGTAAAATAATACAATTGAAAATACAAGGAGGTAATTAAAATGATATTCAATGAGAGTATAAGGGAGTAAAGTGAGATTTATCAACAATTGTACTTAATCGTTTTACTCAAAAACGAAATAAGAAAAGTAAATGGTTAAAACATATAGTAATTTTTCTTTCCTTTATGATTTCCGAATTTGAAAGGACAAGTCTATAACTATAGTCTATAAGGCCTAATAATATTATCTTCAACAAAATCAGAAAATATAGGAAAACCAGTCTCCATCCCCATTCCCCGCCAAAAACAAAAAATGGAAAGGAGTAGAAGAATGTGTAAAATTATCCGACGAAGAAATGTCTAAATCATGGAAACATTCCAGAAATAAAATTTGAAAATTTAAAGACATACTAAAAAAAACGTTTTCTATATAATTTCTAGGAATAATTACAAAAACTACCCTCAGGTTTGGGTTAAATACAAAAAAAAAAATTATTTTTTAAAATTACAAAAATCTCTTGAAATTTGATTCTACATTTTACCCCCTTATAAGCATAAATATTTCAAATACCCCCTTACATTTGTAAAATATTACAATTGCCTCCTTTTATTCAACATAGAATCAATCCTCAAGTTTTCTTCTTCTTCTTCTTTTTTTTTTTTTTTTTTTTTTGTAATTTTCAAGTATCTCTAAGTTTTTTTCTTTAGGGTAATTAACACAAATCTCAGTGCAATATTTGTAATAATCCCTGATTTCTATAGGCAGCATAAGTTTGTTCTATTTTGTTTCTCACATGAATAATCACATGAAACTTCTAGTAATGCAACAGAAACCAAAGTCTCTTGTAGGACACACAAATCAAAATAAAAAAGACAAAAGTAATATTGTTTTCACAATTTCTAAACCACAAAATATAAATTTCCAAAAATGATTAAAATAAAAGAGAAAATTCTAAGTGGAGAAGAGTGAAGCAGAAATTATAACCTCAAGAACCCCTTTGTGAATTATTATGATTTCCACTCCAAAATCCAACCTGGAATTGCCATGTGGCATGTGGGCAAATCTTGATTGTGTGGTGATTGGTACTTGAAAGCCCAATCCACAAATTTCCATTTTTGTAAACTCTTCAAACCCCTACTATATAAGTCCTCCCATCACACCAACCCTTCTCCATCAGAACAAGCACTTCAGCTCTTGAACTTATATTTACCTTTTGCTCCACACCTAAATCACAGCCACTGGGATCTCTAACAGCAATGGCAGCCGCCGTCTCGACCATCGGAGCTGTCAACCGTGTACCGGTATTTTCTCATCCTTGCATAGGTTTGGCTTTATTAAGTTGACACATGCTGAATAAGCTCTGTTTTGTACTCAAATCACTTTTTTATTGATGCAGCTAAACTTGAATGGCTCTGGCACTGGAGCTGCAGTCCCCAGCTCATCCTTCCTCGGCGCCAGCTTGAAGAATGTTAACTCCACATATGTCCCCAAGGTTTCATCGGGAAACTTCAAAGTCGTAGCTGAGATCGACGAGAAAAAACAGACCGACAAAGACAGGTGGAAGGGCCTTGTGACCGATATCTCCGATGACCAACAGGACATCACCAGAGGCAAAGGTATGGTCGACTCGCTCTTCCAGGCTCCCACCGGTATGGGAACTCACGACCCCGTCCTAAGCTCTTATGAGTACATCAGCCAGGGCCTTCGCACGTAATAACTCTTTCTTAATCTCTCTCTCTCTTTTCCAGTTATGTTCTCCTACTTCCTACTGTGTTTCATCTGTTGTTTTAATAAATTAGATAAATAGCACGTGTATAATAATGACATCATCTTATACATGTGAGATTTACTCGTACAGTGATATGAAATACCATATGAAACACTGTAAGGAACATGAAACACTATAACAAGTACTCTCATTTGATGTTGTTGCAATTGTAAAGTTGAAGTGCACATGTAGCTTTTTGATTATAATGATAAGTTGGTGATGATAACAGATACAACTTTGACAACACTATGGGTGGATTTTACATTGCTCCAGCTTTCATGGACAAGCTTGTTGTTCACATCACCAAGAACTTCATGAGCTTGCCTAACATCAAGGTACTGTTTCATAACTTAATTTTTTATTTCTTACTCCATTCCAAATCTTTTCACTCTATATGGTCCAACGATTTGAGTGAGAATATGGAAAAAATGTTGGAGAAAACAATTTTTTGGCTGTGTGGTTGCAAGGGAAAATATTAGAAACAAGAAATCTAATCAGGAAAAAGCAATTTTCAGTTTACACTATTTAAAAATCTAAAATCATGTTTGTTTTATCTAATTTTCACTTGAAATTAGTACATCTATTCAAATTTTACAAGACTAAACACACAATCATTATACCTAATTGAAATTATGTAGGTCACAAATATTTGTTATCATTGCTCATCACCTTCTTACATTTAATTATTTTAGTGTTAGCCCACCACTAACAAATATTAGTAATGTAATAATCTGTTTTTTTTTTTTTTGGAAATAATATAGTTTCAACATAAAAAGTAAACACAATTAAATCTTTCATCCAAATATATTCTCTCTTTCTCACGAAAACACAATACATCGAAAACTCAAATGGAAATACTAAAAACCAAAAAAGTCATCCTGAAAACATAACCAGACGAGTAATGTCCTGAGAAAAACTTATGTTACTCATAAAATGGTGCCGAAAACAAGAGAAAACGGTTCAGGAAATATTAAGTACATGTTGTTTTTGTAATTTTGAAATATAGCCGGGTTGTTTTGTAATTAGACCAAACATTATGGGTATTTTTTTTAATTAACCCTATTAAGCAAATGCCTTTTTGGTACAGGTTCCTCTAATTTTGGGTATCTGGGGAGGCAAAGGACAGGGTAAATCATTCCAATGTGAACTTGTCTTTGCCAAGATGGGAATCAAGTGAGTAACAAAATTAACTCGAATTTTTTTCCCAATTCATGCCCGCAACATGTTTGATAATATTCCCAACTCACTTACATGGAAACAAAAACACTTTGACAGCCCTATCATGATGAGTGCTGGAGAGCTGGAAAGTGGAAACGCCGGAGAGCCCGCGAAGCTGATCAGACAGAGATACCGTGAGGCAGCAGACATCATTAAAAAGGGCAAAATGTGCTGTCTCTTCATCAACGATCTTGACGCCGGTGCTGGTCGTATGGGCGGGACCACACAGTACACCGTCAACAACCAGATGGTTAACGCCACTCTCATGAACATTGCCGATAACCCCACCAATGTGCAGCTCCCCGGTATGTACAACAAGGAAGAGAACCCCCGTGTGCCTATTATTGTCACCGGTAACGATTTTTCGACGTTGTATGCTCCTCTCATCCGTGACGGTCGTATGGAGAAGTTCTATTGGGCTCCGACGCGTGAGGATCGTATTGGTGTTTGTAAGGGTATTTTCCGGACTGACAATGTCCCGGAGGAGGCCGTTGTCACGCTCGTCGACTCCTTCCCTGGCCAGTCAATCGGTAAGTTTTTGATGTCCTTCCACTTGATCTCTCTGACATGAGTACACGACAGTGACGACTTATGATGCTTAAAGTTTTAGATGAGATGGTCATTTAATAATCACATGTAGGACAAATATGGCCATAATATATATAAGATTTCAAGTTGGCGTACATTATAGCAAAGGCAAACGGTTTTAGGAGGATAACCTTCTGCCTCCTCAAGTTTCAAGGGGATTTTTGTAATATTCGAGAACTTCTGGTTTTTTTTTTTTGTAATTACTGCAAACCTTAAGATTAGTTTTTGTAATTATTCCTTAAAAGGTAGTTCTTGTAATTTATCCTAAAACTAGTCTCCAAAACTGATGGTTTCTTTGATGATCATGTACATTGTTGCAGATTTCTTTGGTGCATTGAGGGCAAGAGTGTACGACGATGAAGTGAGGAAGTGGATTAGCGGAGTTGGAGTGGACAACATCGGTAGGAAGCTCGTGAACTCAAGGGAAGGGCCACCAACATTCGAGCAGCCTAAGATGACACTTGAGAAGCTGCTGGAATACGGTAACATGCTTGTCCAAGAACAAGAGAATGTGAAGAGGGTTCAATTGGCTGACAAGTACTTGAAAGATGCTGCACTTGGAGATGCTAACAAGGATGCCATTGAGAGAGGAACTTTCTACGGTTAGCACTCTCTCCCCTTCATTGATCATAGGAGGTTCGCATCTGCATTCTATGGTTTTTTTTGTAATTAACCCAAACCTCAGGGGCAGCTTTGTAATTATTCATTACAAAAACTACACATGAGATTTAATCCAGTTATCTTTTAAACTTACAAATATCCTTAATGCTTGACATATGTCATCACCATCTTGAGCTTTATATTTGTTTTACAAATTAACCCCTTCAATGAATGCAATTTGTAGAATAAAAACATGTCAAGGGAGTATTTGTAATTTTGAAGAATAAGCGAGGTTTATTTGCATTTAGACGAAACTCAGGGGTAGTATTTATGATTATCCCTAAAATACACAAAACAGAGTTTTTCATACAAAATTTCCGTTCTTGTTTTTTTGGTTGGCAGGCAAGGCAGCTCAGCAAGTGAATATTCCTGTGCCTGAAGGTTGCACTGACCCTAATGCATCTAATTTTGATCCCACTGCAAGAAGTGATGATGGAACCTGCTCATACACATCCTAAAAAGCCCTTTTTGTTTGATGTTTTAATGTGTTGGTTGAAAAATGAGTTAGTCTATAAGCATGTTAATTTATAAGTCATAAATGACTTTGGTCCCTTTGTTGTTCATGGATTCTTATCCTGTATTTTTGTGTTGTATAACACACTGGCTCTGTTTTTACATGGTTTCTTAACTTTTGAGTTTCAGTAATTACTTGGCTAATATATATACAAGTAAATTATAATTCACCCTCCCTAGGTGAGACAATGTGGACTCATCTTACCCATTGATCTTAAAAAATGAAGGGATGTGATTAATTCAGTTTTTTTAATTATTTCCTAATTTTCGCTGATTTTAAGGGTAAGATTGTAATTTTGTAATTCAAATTAGTGGTCCCAAGAGTTTTTATGGGTGAAATTGAAAGCTAGGATTTTGTGGCGGAATTTAAGGAACTGTTTTCTTTCCAAATATTTTTATTTTCAAAGATAGTTAGGGTTCTTCTACTACATAATTAAACATCAAATAATGCATATTTAGTTATTTTGTTGACTGCTTTGTTTACGAAAACAAGACATAATTGAATATAACGTCTTTGCGTATGTAGTTATACTACTTTGCATAAATAGGTTTAATATAATGTATATTTAGTTATAAAAATGGGATGTTGCTTTTGGAAATTATAAAAATGGGATGTTACATAATGTCTTTGCGTATTTAGTTATTCCACAATGCATAGATAGTTTTAGATAATACATAGTTAGTTGATTTTGTTGCATAGTTTATGACGTCTTGCATAGTTGGATATCTTGTATTACATATTAGTTTTTTTCTTTTGCATAGATAGTTTTCGGATAATGCATATTTAGTTGAGTTTTTTGTTGCATATTTAGCTTTCGAACTCACTATTCGTATTTTCTGTAATATTGCACCGATTTTTCTTGTTTTTTCTCTGTAATTTTCATGAACTGTAATTTGAGTTCTTCACAAGGTTTTCTTTATTTGCGTTAATGGAGGAATGAGAGAGAGAGAGAGAGAGAGAGAGAGAGAGAGAGAGAGAGAGAGAGAGAGAGACTTGAGATTGGGAAAATTGGGAGATGTATGAGAGAGAAAGAGATTTGATTCCATTTTTGTAACTAACTTGTTATGTTATTTTACCCTACTACCCTTATATTGATTAAATTAATATTTTAATGTATTTTTTTATCCATTAAATCATACCCATTGATTAATAGTGGGGGATGGTTGAGATTAGTCCATTGTGTCTCACCTAGAGACATGGTCTCACTTGATCCTCCCCATATATATATATATGTATATATATGGAGGGAGTTATATGAGACCACCTCATAGGGTGAGTCCATAGGGACCAATCCTAGCCACATATCTAGATTTTCTAATAGCTGTGATTTTAGAGCTAAAATTACAAATTAAATGCTGGTAATTAGAGAAAAAGGTAAATTAGTAATCATACAAAATTACCCAACAAAAACGGGATTATGTTAACTATTATAATCACACAAATCTCTCCAAATCGATACAACAAAATCAACATGAAGAGATCTATTCCTCCTTCTTCGAACGCTTTTCATGATATAACGCGAACCAACCTCCCTAGCTTGAATAGAACACCATTTTTGATGCGTAATTTTGTGGAGAAGCAACCGCATATCATGATGCATGCAGAAGAGATGAACAACATATTTGAAGAAGGGTTATACACAACGCTTGGAGAAGTTATGTATGATATTGATCATATTCTGTAGATATAAAATCAATATCGCATGTAATACATATATGTATAAATGATTTTCACTACAGATGATGCTAATCTGCAACGCAATTCTTAATTCTAAAAAAAACTCTCAACAAAACTCTGTAGTCATAAATCTGCATATGAAGGCAATGGTTTCTGCTTACGTAGTATCGTCATACTGCTTATGAAAAGCATTACTTCGTTAGAGTGTGAAAAAATGCAAAAAATTATCATGAAAACATGCTCTCAAAAATCCTGCATGTGAATAATTAATTTGTTGCTTTTGAAGAAAAGGGTTTCTGCTTATGTAATATTGTTATGTTGCTTGTAAACACATGTGTGTTTCATGAAAATATGATTGCTTAATTATGAAGAAACTGAGTAGTGCATATTAACAAACAATATACTGCTAAAATAACTTATTGTTATATATATGCCAAGGAGCAGCATGAATATACCTTGAGAGCAACTTGAAGTATCGAGTGACTCTACGAAGTACTAGAGACCTGAATGTGAACAACAAATCAAACCTCAACAATCAATGATTTTTGATAATTTGGCTAAGGGAGTACGATTCTACCGAAATTACGGCCAAATCGTTGGTTTTGATGTTCGAATAAGTACAACAAAACGCTTCTGGAGTGAAATAATACGCGTGTAACACATTGTATATAACAAAGAGGTGTTTAAGGATGTTGCCAAATCACAGAAAGAGGATAATAATAAATCTAGCGATATCGGTGAAAGTTCTGAAATCAGACACAGAATCTCCGGACGAGTTGGATATATGAACAATTCGTATGCAACAAACTTCAAGTACATAAGCAATGTATGAACAATTCGTATGCAACAAACTTCAAGTACATAAGCAATGTATGAACAATTCGTATGCAACAAACTTCAAGTACATAAGCAATGTATGAACAATTCGTATGCAACACAACTACATTAAGCTTAAAATCGCAAATAAATTATACATAAGCATCCCTATACATTACATAAGCAACAAATTTGTACTACATAAGGAAGAATTGCATTATGTAAGAATACTTTGATGATATAAAAACATATTGTTTGGAGAATAACTGTTATCTCTTTGTAAGCACCAACAGGCTTCTTCATATGCATACAAAATATCCTTCACAAGCAACATATCTATTTAACATTCATAAGCCCCATCAAATTTATTGTATTGCATATCTACACATGCATTAAACTAAGTCTACATTAACATTGCATGTACAGATGAAACAATTTGCTTATGTAGAATAACACAATTGCATATATAGTATTTATACATGAAAAAAAGTTAGATATACACCAGAATAACTATCCCATAAACTTTACACATAAAAAACGTACATACCCGAAAAAGCGAAAATTTACGATCCTATCTACATGTTTATCAAAATATTTGCAACATGACAACATAAAACAAAACCGCATTAAAGTATCTTGTTCGATATATAGTTACAATATCGAAATCAAATTCCTACAATAAGCCTTAGATCACAACTTCTTCATCCACTGTACTTTTTTTCCTCGAGCAAATTCTTCGCCTTGTGTTCGTTCATGTTAGCCAAAGTAATAGCAGCGGAAAATTGTGCATAATTTTTCTTCTTCAACCCACTATCCCAGTTCCTCATGCCTCCGCCCATATATATTTCCATGTGGCGCATGGCAAAAACACCGCAATACACTTTATTATCATTGTCTCTCCAGTCCATAGCCAGCCTCAACACTTTAGAATTCTGTATATAGCGCGCAACCAATGTACAACCTTTGGACAAAATGTACTGAATCTGGCGCTGCAAAAGTCACAATGCATGTGCATCAGAACAACTTCATATGCACATACTTTCAACTACATAAGCATTTAATGAACACTACGCATGCAACACTACTACTAAGATCTAACTGATGAAAAATTCACATGCAAATAGCAATACGACCTTCATAAGCAGAATTACACAATTCCACATGCGTGCAAAACATACATAAATAGTAGAATTGCAGTGGAGTTAGAGTATTCAGCATTTCACAAGCACCATAAACAAACTAAACAATCAACCTTAACAACTACCATAAGCAAATGAAAAAAAGGCCACAATCATATTTCTGAACACAACAAAAAACACCAATTTGCAAATATATATGAAAAACACGCAACATCAACCCAAAAAACCATTCCAGAACAACAAAAAACATAGATTGAAGTTGCAAAAATTGAAAGAAAAATCACGAACTAAACCTTCATAAACCCTATAAAACTGGAAACTACCTACAAATCGAAACATCGAAAACACAACCGAAAGAGATTACGACTTACCTTCAAAACAACTGCAAACCCTTCAAAAAATTGAACTGGAAGTCTGAAAGTCGGAATAGAACTTGGCTGAGAGAGGGAATGAAAAGGTTTTGAAACTAAATCGTTGAGAGAGAGAGAGAGGGAAAGAGACGTGAAAAGTGGGTGAATAGACGTGAGAGAGGGAATGAAATCTTAGTTACTGATTCTAAAATGCAAAATAACCACCCTACCATTTTTAATTGCTGAAACAAAAAAATAAACATAAAAAGCCCTAAAAATCTGGTCCATCCAAAATTATTGATCTATGATTAGAATGTGTCCCCATGGACTCACCCCAAGTAGGAGGACCCATTTGATGCATATCCTATATATATATATATATTGGATTGGATCAAATGAAACAACCCCCTTAACGTGAGACCGTAAGGACTTATCACAACCGCTAACATCAAATAATTAACGGATAAGATTAGAATTAATATTAATACATTAAATAACTAATTTTGACACAAAAAGGGTAACAAGGTAAAATAACAATATTGTGTAACCAACTTCCCACCAAATCCACTGACTAACTTCAATTCCCTCATCCAGTGGGTTTAAATACTACATTCATTTGTTAGATGCATATACTTGCTACACATGGATATATCCCCTTGAAACCAAGTTTGGAGCACTAACTGCACTCCAACACTTTCTTAAAGTATCAAACTCAATTTCAGTCTACTATTAAGTCATTTCAAGCTGACTTCGGGGCAATACAAACATATATTTACTCTTCTTAACAATCTTGAGGTTCAGAGACATATGTGTCCATACATTCACTAACAAAATGGTCTTCTCAAGAAAAGACATCAACACATACAAAAATGGGTTAGCTATGTTAACTCATTCTCATCTACCTATGTCCTTTTGGTGGGATGCTTATGTTAGTGCTTTCTACACTATTAACAGGCTCCCTACCAAAATCCTTGATAATGTTTCCCCATATCAAAAATTGCATGGTCATATCCCAAATTATTCTCTACTTAAGGTTTTTGGGTGTTCGTGTTTTTATATCTTTCTCCCTACCATCACAACAAACTTCAATTCAATTCCTCCAAATGTGTATTTATTAGATACAGACCTTTCACAAAGGCTATAGGTGTCTATATTCTTTCGGGAGAATATACACATCAAAGACAGCTGTATTTAATGAGCAAAAATTTCCTTTGTGAATTATTTGCCTCTTCACCCTCAAAACAACATACTTCTTAAAGTTCAGGTCCCATTTTCCCTCATCTACATATTCCTCCCCCTCCTTCCTATGTTTCTTCTAACTCATCTTCCCATATGTCCTTCCCACATCACTCTTCCCCCACACACTCAGATACATCCTTAAGCCCCACACCTTTTTCTTCTCATTCTTCCAGTATTCCCATGTCAGTTCAGCCTCACATTAACACTCATATTCCTTCTCAGACCACTCATTCCATGGTCACTCGATCAAAGAATAGGATTCGTAAGCCTAAAGCTTACACCACCTCTTTTGATACCACTGAGCCATCTACTGTTATGGATGCGTTGTCCAATCCATCCTGTAAAGCAGCCATGGATGCCGAGTTCCAAACTCTTCAGAAAAACCGCACTTGGAAATTGATCCCATTTACTGATGATATGAAGATACTTGATCATAAATGGTTGTTCAAAATCAAACACAATCCTAATAGATCTATTGACAAGTACAAAACACGCCTTGGTGCTAATCGATTTCAACAATTTTTCGGTATTGATTACTTTGATACGTACAGTCATGTTACTAAACCAATAACCTTTTGTTTAATGTTCTCTTTGGTTGTGACACATGGTTGGCCTATCCAACAAATTTGATATCAATAATGCATTTTCAATAGGGATCTCACAGAATATGTTTACATATCACAACCACAAGGATGTGAGGATATTCATATCATCCTCATCATGTTTGAAAACTCACTAAGGCTCTCTACGGACTTAAGCAGGCACCTAGATCGTGGTATGATAAACTCAAGCAATTTCTTTTGACTCAAGGTTGCCTTGTATCTATCTCGGACTCATCCCTATTTTACAAGAGAGAACATATAGGTCCCAAGGGGTGTGAGTTAAGTCTAGAGGGGGGAGAGATTAAATAGACTTAACCAAATTATTCGAGTTAAAATAAATCAGAGTTTATCACAAGAAAATAGCTAAGTCTCTGAGAGACAACTGGGTCAAACTTCAGCAAGAGAGTCAATCACTCAACAAACTCTGAGAGAGCTGTTGATAGAGTAACTCAACTGAGTGAAGTTAGTTATTTATAAATTCAGTTTTCTTGGTTTTTAACAGCAGAAGTTTTTACTCACTTTTAAGATTGGTTGTCAACACTTATTTTAAACTTGTTATTGTTAGTTGGATAACAAATATAAATGCAAGTAATAAATTGCAAAAATTAAATTGCAAAATATAAATGACACAATATTTATAGTGGTTTGAGGATGTGGTAATTTCTCTATTCCATTCTTCTCCTACTCCAAGAGGAATTTACTAATGTAACGTTAACTTTGTTACAAAAGTACAAAGCAGTCCAAGCAAGCCATGATCACACAGCTAGCTTCACTCCTGGGACTCAACTCTTCGTAAGGCAGCTGCCTCACTACTCCAGCTCTTCATATCGTTCGGACTTGATCACGTAGCCCTCCATCGGATTTGAACCAGGTTCGAACCTGAACCTCACTGTACTTCCTTCACTTCTTGGAAGAACAAACTCCTTTGTTCTTGAAAATAGGTTTCCACTTTAATTTTGAAGTATGGCTTCTATCTTACAGGAATGTATTGGATAAAGTCACTTCGAGTTTAGGCCTGTGGATTATAAATTTCTTGCTTAAGAGAGACTATTGCAAATGTTTGCTTGATTACTCAGATTTCTCTAATGTGTCATTCATTATTCTCTCTAAGAATACCTCAGCCTTTTATAGTGAGATATTGAAATTTGTCCATTGAAGAGATAGACAAACTCAAAGTTCAGTTCTTGTTTGTTGGCTTGTCTTGTTTTGCAGCATTGCTGTTGACCCAACCTTTGTATTAACTACCTGCAGGTATCTGAATTGTACCAGAGTTCTGCAAGTGTAGGTCCCAAGGGGTGTAAGTGTAAGGTTTAGAAGGGGGGGATTGAATAAACCTTACCAAATTTTCAATTTAGTCCTTTTAAATATTTAGAGTTGATACTACACATTTTGTGTCTAGGTGAATGACCAATTTAGTTGATCGAGTAGAGTTTGTCTCTCAACGAGACTCAATCGAGCATTGATGGAATAACTCATTTGTTGGGTCTAAATTAACTCAACTGTGGTTTGTTTTCAGCGGAAGACTTAACACCCTTAAGTTTGGTTAAGCAAGGATTTAGTGCTTGGTTTAGTACTTAGAAATTATTAAGTGGATAACAAATTTATCAGCAGATTTAAACAATTAAGATGCAGGAATTAAAGTGCTAAAATGTAAATGACACAATGAAATTTTTATAGAGGTTCGAAGATGGGGTAATTCTTCTACTCCTCTCTTCTCCAACTCCTGGAGGAATCCACTAGGTATTGATCAAGATATACAAAGTGGTAACAGTCCGATACAAGTCTTGATCACACACACGGTGACTTGATCCTTTGGGACTCGATCGGAGACGCCTTGATCACTCGGTGGCTTCTCGTACGACTCGGCCTTCTTCATTGCAGGCATTTGCTTTGCTACTACTGACTCACTTGCTCAAGCTCTTTGGATTTATCACGAAGCCCTCCAAAAGCTCAAGACTTGGTTCGACCTTGAACCTTCCTACAATCCTTCGTGGAATGTAGACCCCTTGATTTTTCAGTATTTTCCTCTTCAACTGATTGAAGTTATCTTTCCTTCACAGGTGAGTGTTGGATTGATGTTCTTCGTAGTGTAGGCTTGAGGATTGAGAATATTTTCAGGTTTCAGTTCTAATAATTGCTTGAACGTTTTTGGTTCTGGTCCCTTTCTTTTCTCAAAATCATTTCTCAGCCTTTTATAGTGATCTTTCAAAAATTTGCCCGTTGAAGAGATAGACTTATTTTTGAAAGTCACTTGCAGTCGTTGGCTTGTCTTGTTGCAGTCCTTGGAATTTGCCCTTTCCTCGTATGAATTGTTATTCACCTTTTCGAGTTCGACACGGTGTAGTGCTTCCCATTGGTTTGTTCCTTTTGCACGCTTTCGGGGTCGAGCACTTCGAGAAAGGTGGTATGGAGATATTACTTGTTTAGGTAATTCTCTTGATTTCGGCAACGGATCTTTTTGATTATCTCGACTTGACCGCATTTCTTTGCTTTCCCAGGTGACTTAGAGTCGCCTTCCAATCATGGATGACTCTTGTCACTTCAACTTGAGACTTGGCTTTTCTTGAGTTGACTTGATCGATGCTCCACTCACCGCATCTCACCGCTTCTTCTTGATAGAGTTCCGTCTAACTCTTCTTTGCCATACTCAATTGTCTCTCAATGTGAGTCTTCCTTCTAATCTCCAGTTCTCTTCTTGCATGTTAGAGCGTAGCTGACTTAACTCACCTTGGCCATCCCTATTTATTACAATGCATTTTACAACAAAAATGGGGTGCCAACTTCCTATTCTAAGTTTTACATGGCATTCATCAAAATCTAAACAATAAATTTCCTAACAATTTCCCCCTTTTTGATGATGCCAAAACTTAAACCATTCAAAAATGCAAATAGCAAAGATACATACAGATAGTGTATTCACATAGAATGTATGCGTAGAATCAATCTTTTTATTGATCATAACATTCTTGTTCTTTTACACAATGTTTTTACAAGGTGTATCGAGCAAACATTTGTCTACACGAGAAAATAAAGAATTTATAGCTTTATTGCGAAGAAAACTTACATAGTATGTATTTACATCATAAAATACATGAAGGGATGAACATCAACACTTCATCTCCTTCATTTTGTCTCCTTCTTTCATCTTGTTCAAGATCTTTCGCTCTTCTTCTCTTTTTCTTGTCGTCATTTTGCTTCTTTCTTCTTTTCATATGCCTTCCTGGCAGCTTCATCTCTTCTTAATCTTTCTTGTCTTTCCTCCCATAGCTGAGTTTGTCTCTTGTTTTCTTCTTCTATTCTTTTCGCATACTCAGCATTACTTTTAGCCACTTGCAAATTTGCTATTTGGTCAAGAGCCCAAGAGATCCCTCCTTTCTTGCCGGATCTACGTATTCAATGTTTTTGGGAGAGCCTGGTGCGAAACCTCTTCCTCCACACGCTTCTTCCTCTACCTCGGGCGTGTATTGTCTTTGGGGTCTTCTTTCTTTCGGTGAGTGACCAGCGGAGTGACCAGCAGAGCGATGGTAGTTTGCTGTCGCCTTCTTCACATAATGTGAGACCCTTTTCCCAAGATACAAGTCCCAAGCTTGAGCCATAGACATATTTGCAAAGTATCCTTGAGATGCGGCGTTTTAAATTCATCAAGCGATCGTGGCTCTGTCCGACATCCGAGATGGCATAAATATCTCTGTCTCTTTGGAATGCCTCCATGTTGTTTCAAGATGTTCATAACCCGGCATCCATTCTTCCTTCCACTTCCTCCATCCCTGCTTCAATTGTCTTTCTCTTTTCGACCCGTAGATATAGCAGAGTGTTGGAGTGGCGAGTCACGGGGAGTTTCTTTGCGATAATGTCACATTTGTGACAAGACCTTGTTGGGGGTTTGTGCAATCATCAAGGTCACATCTTTCGATCCTTCCCCCTCAACAGATTTTCCTTTCTTTTGTTTGTCGCTTCCTCATTTGTCTTTCCTTCGCATTGCATCCTCTTTTTCGGCTTCAGATCTCTTACGTGCTTTAAGGTATTCCTCTTCCCCTTTTTGGCATCATCAAAGGAGAGAGGAATGCCTGGAAACATCTTGGCAAGCGGGAAGTCAAGCCTCGCGATAGTCGAAGTTCGTCTCGAGTCTGCTGCGGAGTATGCGGCCACGAAAGTCGGATCGAGTAGCGTTGGACTCTGCTGAAATTAGCTTCATCTCGGCCATGAGAAGGCTGAATTTTGTATTCATGTTTTCTTCCAAACGCCGTAGATCACTCTTATTTTGCTCACGCAGCAGCTTTATCTCGGCAAAGTGTGAGCTTCATGCAAGTGCTCAATGTGTTCTCTCAACTTCGTTTTTGCATCAAGCATTCTCGCCTCTCCATACCAGCAGACTTGTTGAACAATGTCCTCAAGTATCTAACTTGTTCCACACGCATTGTTTCTTCTTTGTTGCCACCATTCCCCGATCCTGACGGTTATGCCTCTTAAGTCGTGATAAGATTGGCATCTCTGTTGTCGGGCCGCATGTCCATAGAGGCTCGATGCCTCTCCATCCGTTCAATTTCAGCAAATAATGCCTTGAACACTTCGCGGACTTGGTGATTCTTCCGTTGCGGTGATGGCCATGCAAAGCATCAAAGTCATAATCATTTGAACGATGGTACGGATTTAAATGACAGGAGCGGGTCGTGGAAGCGTGCGAGCTCATTCTCGACTCTTCATGGAGGTCGGGTACCTCTAAGGAGAAAGGAAATGATTCTACAAAGGAATCATCACGCCCCAACAGGATTTGTTCAATGATGAGAGGTGCGCGTGAAGTTCCTTTTGGAGTCGAACTCTGCGGACTTGGGAGCTGCTTGTAGATGGACTCTTTTTCACTGGGGTGTTGTGAAGTGGACCCGACTTGCTGAGCCTCTCATTGTCTCAACAGCCTTCGTTGGTCTCATTTGGTTTCTCCAATTGAGTGGATGGTCCTCGGCCTTATCGAAGCGTCATCGGATGATGATGAGATTTCCATTGGTGGCTCATCATCAAAATTAAAGGTTTGACGAGTAGTCTTGGGATCGACTTGCTCGTGCTTGGAACATCCGGTGAGTCTTTTGGATCATCACGCGGGGGATGACTCGGCTTTTCTTCGTCGCCCGATCCCGAGAAAGGTTACATCGGGATTATCCTGGGAATCATGAAGCGCGCTTATCTCCTTTTCGGGATGGGTCGATGATAGCGGGAGGATGTTCTCTACTTGACTTCTTTACCCCGGGAAGTCTCAACCTCCCGTGGGCCTTCATTACCTCCTGCAGTCTCGACTGCAGCGAGGCTGGACCTCCTTTCGCGAGTGTCATTGTCTTAGGGTCTTTCTGTGGTGGCATCCATTGGAGTCTCAACCCCATGGATTGCACTTTCATCGCCGCAGTGTTAACTCCCGGTCGTTCCTTCGTGCCTCGACCGCATCAAGCGTCATTAGCTTCAGAGCGGTTGGCACTTCACCAAACAGATCTCAATTATCGAGCTTCGTTGATGACAACTTGTCGTTCGTTTAGTGTTTGTACTTCCTCCACTTCGCCTCCCGGATTCGTTGTTGAGTCATCTGCAGCATTCTCCGACCTTGCTGCGGTGGAGGGAGGAGTTTCCTCTCACCGGGCGCACCAACCGAGTGACTTGGAGTGGGGTCACTCGTCTCGGACACTCTCGGCTGTTTCGATTGAGTGTTCAGTTGGGGCAAAGGTGATAAGACACCTTCAATAGGGGTTGGCTCGACCTGGGTCCCCACTATCCCAATTTCATCACCATGTCCCTTATTGCCTTCTTCCGAGTGAGTGGGAAGTGGTGGCAAGAACAACATGGCGATTTGTTGAACCACTCCCATTGGATCAATTTCACCGTGTGTTCGGGAGGACTCTCCTGGTCCCTCCATCAATCTTTGCTCGTGAAGGATTCTCGATTCGTGCAATGCTTGCTGCATTTGCAACTTCTTGGCGGCAGCAGCGAGAGTCCAGGATCCTCATCACTGTCGATAAGACATCAAGGAGAGGATGTGTGTGTTCGTAGTTCGGAGATAGGGCGATGATCTTTCCTTCTCACGTGCCTCGACTTCCTCTCGCTGTCTTTCCTTCTCCTTGTCCTTGAAGATCTGCAGGATATCTCGTGCGCTTGTCTTCATCCGATCTTTGGATCACGGTGGTTAGGCAAGGAAGTTTAACAGATTCCTCTTCTTCTTCTATAAACTCGGGCCGTTGGAACATTTCCTTGATTTACTCAATTTCCATTTCTCCACTCACGCAGACGATTTTGAATGTGCGGGTAAAGTGGGGATAGGATCATCACATCATGTCACTCTATCGCCTTCTTCTTGTGTCTCATTGCGCGGACTACAACTATTTCTTGATTTGCCTCTGCTGATCGCCTTCAAACAGACTTAGTCAATTTCATCTATAGTATCCGGAGACTCTACTTCTCCAGCGAGTCTCCGTATTTGCTCCGGTGAGTGGTCGACTCGGCCGGTTTCTCAAGCTCGGAGTGCTTGATGATTCTTCTTCGTCCTAGTTTGTACCGAGGGATTTTGGTTGAGACGTTTCTTCTCGAGTCTTGGGTGGCGGGGGCCGGTGCTAGTGTTTTTTCTTCGAGGAGCCGCCGTCTTCGCTTATCTGTTCTCCTCTTTTTGATGATTGGAGAAAGTATTTGAGAGTCCTTCTCGATCGCTATTTCTTTGGGCGGGAGACACGGCCTGCAGGGGGTGACTGGCTGCAGGGGCATGAGCAGGTTTGACTTTCTTTTTTCTGCAGAGAAGCAGATCTTCTTAGCGATTGCGAGGCGCTTTCTTCTTTGGTGGAGAGGAAACAACAATTTGTATCTTGAGGGGCGGTGATTCCCCCTCACTTGTGTCGCTCTCTTGGCGTAGGCTCTCTTCGTGCGCCGAGAGAGGTTTGATCTCGAACATTCTCTTGTTAACATGGAACACCTTTCCATGTCTAAGAGGGACACCTTTCACCTCCATCATCCGGCCAATCACAGGCCATATCCTAGGGATCCTCCAAATGTGCCATCATCCTTGAAGGATTTGTTCTCTACATTCGGCATAGTCTGCTGTAGACAAACTCAAAATTTGATTTATTTTCTTTCTTCAATGATCGCGGCCATTACGATCAACTTTGCTTTTGATTGCTTGGTCAAAGTCGCCAAATTTGATGTCGATACATTTGGCAACTATGTCCAACAATTTGTGATAATCCTCCTTGGTAGCCTCTTGTTTCTTTGTGTAAACTATTTTATCAAAGATAGTCGGGCTTGGCTATTTCCTTCCAAGCGGCCAGCTAGGTTTACATCGCCTTCGCTAATTTCCGATGCTCCTTCCGTTGGTGGTGAGAAGTGTTCACCAAATCCTTGGCGAGAGATGGTGAGCCGCTTTCCGTGACAGATGACTTTATCCCTTCATCGTGAATCTCGGCATTCACGTAGAAGCGTGTGACCTCCTCCACATAGGTCATCGGATATTCCAAAGATCGTAAAGCGATTTCAAGCCCAGACGTTTCCAATTTCTCGGCGATTTTCTTCACTAGGGTGTCATCGGACCCCTGTTTCACCATCTTTCGAAATCCACAAGAAACCGGTGTGGATTTGATTTCCTAGCTTGACAAAATCATAGGTTGGTGCCATTTTTCAGGATTTTATCGAAGAAAACTTAGAGATTGATTTGAAGATAGATAGGGTTTTGAGAAGATTTTTGCCTTTGCTTCTGAGAGAGAGAAATGAACAGTTTTGGTAGTGTGTGAGAGAAATGGACGAAAATGGTTTAAGTATGGTTTATGAAAGGACGTGCGGGTGGTTTTTGAAATGTGATCGAAATCAACGGTTTAGATTTTGCACGCCTATTTAGCATTTAATGTCTCGTATTTAATGCGGCAGCATTTATATCCAATCATAAGCTTGGTGTGCAGCTTTATGTCTGTACACATCATCATTATGCTGACGTCATTCTTAAAAACATTTCGCTTCGCAAAAACGATGCGTTTTTGTCACTTTGCTCATAAATGACTCAAACTTATCCCTTAGCCGATTTAACTCTTCTTCTCATAGTTCTCTTGTGACTCAAATGACTTGGTATATTGTCTTTCCAATACTGGTGATTTACTTAGCCGATTTGTGAGTTGACTCTCTTTCCCTTTTAGTGTTCCATTTCTTTTCTTTGATTCTTCCGAGTGTCATTTCACCAATTAACTCTAACTCATGTTTGAGTTCTTCAAATCTTGACTCACATAATGGTTTTGTGAAGATGTCACCAATTGTTTATCGGTTGAGATATATTTCAAGATGATGTCCTTCTTTTCAACATGATCTCTTATGAAGTGATATCTCGACATCGATATGCTTTGTTCTTGAGTGCAACACAAGATTTTGAGTGATTGCAATTGCACTTGTGTTATCACACATGATTGGAATTTCTTTTTCCTCAACTTCATAGTCTCTTAGTCTTTGTCTCATCCATAGGACTTGGGCACAAAATTTTGCCACAGCCTATGTATTCTCGCTTGTTTAGAGGTGGCTATTGAATTTTGCTTCTTGCTAAACCAGGAGATCACTGTTTCTAGCATTTGACATGTGCCTCGAGGTGCTTTTTTCATCAACTCGCATCCAAAGATAGTCGAGTCCGAATAGCCAATTAGCTTGAATCCACCTTCCTTTGGATACCATAAGCCAACTTCTTGGCTTCCTTTCAAGTATCTCAATATTCTCTTAGTCAGCTTTGTCATATGGCTCTCTTTTGGAGCAGATTGAAATCTTGCACATACACCTACAACAAAGGTGATGTCCGCCTACTTGCCGTAAGATAGAGCAATGATCCAATAAGTGATCAGATATCTTGTTTGATCTACTGTGCTTGCCATCTACATCCATGTCCATTTTGTGATGTATTCATTGGTATTTTCACGAGAAGACTTCTCCTCCATACCAAATTTCTTCATTAAGTCTCTGGTGTATTTTGTTTGACTTATGAAGGTTCCATCCTTCAGTTGTTTCACTTGGAGTCCAAGGAAGAATGTTAGCTCTCCCATCATGCTCATTTCAAATTTACTTTGCATGAGGTTTGAAAATTTTTCACATGACTCTTTGTTTGTGGATCCAAAAATGATGTCATCCACATATATTTGAACAAGCAAAGATACTCTTTTTGTCTTGAATTAGAAAAAGTGTTCTATCTACTTTTCCTTTTGTGAATCCATTTTCGATTAGGAATTGTGACAAAGTATCATACCATGCTCGGTGCCTGTTTCAATCCATACAAGACTTTCTTGAGTTTGTATACCTTATCTCCAAGAGTCTTCTCGCTCAAATCCCGGAGGTTGTTCAACATACACTTTTTCTTCCAATAAACCATTTAGGAATGCACTTTTTACATCCATCTCGATATACAATGAAATTCTTGTGAGTCAGATAGGCAAGAAACATCCTTATAGCTTCCAATCTTGCTACAGGAGCAAATGTTTCATCAAAATCTATTCCTTCTTCTTGGCAATATCCTTTGGCTACTAGTCTTGCCTTGTTTCTCACCACGTAACCTTCCTCGTTCATCTTGTTTCGAACACCCATTTAGTACCAATAACATTTTGATGTGTGGGTCTTTGAACTAATTCCCATACTTTATTTCTTTCAAACCGATTCACTCTTCTTGCATAGCTTGAATCCAATGTGTGTCGTCCAATGCTTGTAACACATCTTTGGGCTCTATTTGCGAGATAAAGAATGTGAACATGGCTTCTTGTTGAGTTCTGGATCTTGTTTTGACACCTTCTCTTATATCTCCAATGACAAGTTCGTGGATGGTCTCTTAGCCATCTTACATCAAAGTTGGAGTAAGTTATTTGGATTGATCTTCTTTGCTTGGTGTGTTCTTTGTGTTGACTCTCTCGTAATCACTTAGCTTCAAATTTTCCATTGTTTTTGAGATTCAGCTATCTCATCTTCTTCTCGAGTTTATAATTCCAAATTTTCAACTTCAAAGATAGGGACTCTTCTCGTATGGTTGGATGATCCGACTTATCACCGACTCTTCAATGTCTTCTCCATTTACATTTGGCTCATCGAATACCACATGAATGGATTCTTCGCAACCATAGTCCTTTTGTTGAGTACTCTGTAGGCTTTGCTTTTATTTGAGTATCCCAAGAAGATACCTTCATCGACTTTAGCATCGAAAGCCTTTAGATTGTCTTTGCCATTGTTGTGGATGAAGCATTTACATCCAAATATTCGAAATATGCAACATTTGGTTTTCTTCCAGTCCAAATCTCATAGGGTGTCTTTGTCACCGCCCTGTTTATCATACATCCTGTTTTGAGTGTAGCAAGTCGTGTTGATTGCTTCAACCCAAAATCTTTTTGGTAACCCCGCTTGACTAACATGGTCCTTTTGCTTCTTTGAGAGTTCTCGTTTCTTCTTTTCGCAACTCCATTCTCTTTGTGGAGTCCTTGTCGCCGATAGTTCATGACCAATACCATTTTCAATACAAATCGAGTTATTATTCCATTGACAAACTCGGTTCCTGCATCCGATCTTATTTTGATAATGGTTTCGCTCTTCTCGTTTTGAATCCTCTTCATCATTTGTGGTAGTTTCGTAGAGAGTTTCTTTCTTCTTACACATGAATATTGTCCATGTATATCTTGAGTAGTCATCTACTACCACCAAGGTGTATTTCTTTCCACTTATTGGTTGGTTCCATGGGCCAAATAAATCCATATGTAGCAGATGCAATATTCTTGTTGAAGATGAACATGTCTTTTCTTTGAATGAAGATTTGATTTGTTTTCCCTTCTGACATGCATCACATATACTCTTCTTCTTGACCGAGTCCGGGAAGTCCTTCCACAAGACTACTTCTGGCAAGCTTGTTAATCATTTTGAAATTCGGGTGACTCGGCTTTTTGTGCCTGTACCAACTTGATTCAAATTTGTGCTCTTTGCTAATAGACAGTGATGTGTGTAGCGGTTGACCAATCTACTACATACATGTTCTTTTGTCTGCATCCTTGCAACACAACTTCATTCGATTCAGTATCCTTGATTTGGCATACACCCATGTTGAATCCAACATTATAGCCCTTGTCACAGAGTTGACTTATGCTTAACAAGTTGAAGTTGAGTCCTTCGACATATGCAACATCTGTGATTTCTAATCCGTTCTCTCTTGACGGATCCAATGCCTCTTATTTCACCGGAGCTTCATTTCCTCCAAATATGACTTTTGCTCCTTTAACTTCCTTGAATTTTGACAGATTTTTCTTATTTCTGTCATATGTCCGGAATGTAGCCACTATCCATGTACCAGGTTCCTTGGCACTCAACTGTTCCTTGAACCCGCAATCAAGGAAATTAAGTTTTAGGTACCCATACTTGCCTGGGTCCGAGGGGTTAGAATTGTAAGATGATCCAACCAACTTATAGCCAAATGATTTGACTCTAAGGGGTTGCCATCTATCGTGCCATAATCATAATTAATCTTGGCAAATTGCTTGGGGATTTTAGGTTCATACAAATTGTCTCTTTTTGTCAGACTTTGCATATGTGTTTTGGCAATCGCCTTCTTTGGGTAATTGTGGTGTCTTTGAGTGTAGTGCCTAGGTGCATATGTGTCTTTGATAAAAGCTCTTATACTTTTGGAATGGCCTTTTTGCCGAGTTCTAGGCCTTTGCCATTTGGGCTTATATTCCATAAGTCTATGCTGATGGTTCACATTATTCCAATCAGCTTGGCTTGGATATTTTCTACCATTCCCATCATATGTATTTCTTTTATAGATTTTCTGGGGTTTTTGGTAGCTCGCTTCTTCTTTACTGAGTATTTTTGTTTGGAGTTTCTTTGAGGAACTCATTTGAATCTCTTCTCATTTTGCCCTTTCAGCCGCACTCAATCAAGTTGTTTTCCTTTTCCTTTATAGCCAAGGCTAGTTTGCTTGTAATTGTGCTTTGGAGTGAATGTGTGTGCAACATTTAGAGTTTTGGATTTTTTAGACTCTTCATGGCTTGAAGATCCTTTTTCCAAAATTACTTTTGAGGTTTGACACAAAGACAGAGGAATTAAATCCTAGCTTTGTCTTGTCTCCACATTCTCTTTGACTCATAATAAGATCATCCAATGATTTAGATGCCTTAGTGAATGAGGCAATAATATTTTTGAGGTCATTCTCCCTCTTCTCTATGGCATCAATTTCGCTATTAACTTAGCATTTTCAAATTTTTAAACTTTCATTCTCATCGCCTATTTGACTTAGAGTACTCGGCTCCTTAGTCACTTTGAGTTTTGGCTCTTGAGTAGGTGTTTTCCTCATTTAATAGTGTGTGTGAGGATTTAATGTGTTCAAAATCTTTCATCATTTTGCCTAATGAATCATAAAGATCAGTGGGTGATGAAGTGTGTGTGTCACAATCACTATCACTAGAATGAGTTTGATGAGTTAGAATGTACCTCATCTTCTTGGTCGAGTTGATCTTGTTCCTTGGCCATCAAGCGGATCAGGGCTTCTTCTTCGAGTCACTTGAATAGTTAGCTTCTTTCGCTCTCTCAATCAGCTATGTCTTTTGACTGGTTTCTTTTTGATCTCTGCATGACCAACATTGCCTTTCTCTTTTCTTGTCTTCTTTCTCTCAAGATCTTTCTTTCTTCTTCATTCTTGTATTTGTTGACTACAGGATATGGGCAATCAATGGCATAGTGACCTGGTTGTCTATAGTTCCAAAGATAGATATTCAGCCTTTTGATCGACTCTTTCCATTCTTGGATTGTCAACCCTTTGATATTGACTTTTTGATGATCATTCTGTTCTTGGTTGGCCTATCTTCCTTGATTTGGAGGGAGCCGAGTGTCTTCTCGGAAGATTCGCCCTTTCCTCTCTTGTAGTTCTTATTGAAGAACTTGTTGAACCTTTTAACCATCGGGCTATTTCTTCCGGATCAATAACTTTTTGACCTCACTCTGTTCCCATCTTTAACAATTAGAGCAAATTGTTTTGGGTAGTGCAATTTTGTCTCTTCCTCGGGTCTTTTCTTCTCACTCAAACTCGTAGGCTTTGAGGTCCGAGAATAGTTCATGGTTGGATGTCTTTGATAGGTCCATGGAATGTGTTAGTGCCATGACCTTCATTTCCCATTCATTTGGAAGACTTTTAGGATTTTCATACACATTTCTTTCGTGTATATTCCTTTCCAAGTGCAGATAACTCGTTGGTGATTTCTATGAATCGAGCATCCAGTTGATCCAGGTTTTCTCCCGAGATCATTTTGAAGTTCTCAAATTTCGTACAACCACCGATAATTTGTTTTCTTTGATTTGCTCCGAGCCTTCACAAATCAATGTTAGCTTGTCCTGCATTTCTTTAGCCGTTTTGCATGATTTGACTTTATTGAACATGGCTTTGTCCAAGGTTTTGTAAAGGATGTCCTTGGCTACATTGTCCGGTTGTATCTTTTTCTGTCATCATTTGTCCATTCAGTTCTTGGTTTTTCAACCATGACCGGTCCGGGAGAAACATCCTCTTCTCCTTCAACCGCAACTCTTCTTACGGTGTGTTCACCTTTAAGATTTGCGTGGCCCATCCTCTATCACTATCCACATCTCATCATGTAATGTTGATAGATGAGCTCGCATACGAATTTTCCAATCATCAAATTCTTCAATAGTGAACATAGGGATGCGTGTCAAATTTGCTTCCATGATAATAACTTTTGATGATAAAAAGAGTTTTGAAAGTTTAAGTACTAAAGCGAGACTTTGAAAAGTTTGGAGATCTAGTTCAAGAAACACCGGTGCGGAAGGCTCAATGAACCAATCGTTCGATACCACTTATGTAGGTCCCAAGGGGTGTAAGTGTAAGGTTTAGAAGGGGGGTTGAATAAACCTTACCAAATTTTCAATTTAGTCCTTTTAAATATTGAGTTGATACTACAATTTGTGTCTAGGTGGACAACCAATTTAGTTTATCAAGAGAGTTTGTCTCTCATAGACTCAATCGAGATGTTGATGGAATAACTCATTTGTTGGGTCTAAATTAACTCAATCGTGGTTTGTTTTATTGAGGAAGACTTAACACCCTTAAGTTTGGTTAAGCAAGGATTTAGTGCTTGGTTTAGTACTTAGAAATTATCAAGTGGATAGCAAATTTATCAGATTTAAACAATTAAGATGTAGGAATTAAAGTCTTTGAAATGTAAATGACACAATGAAATTTTTATAGAGGTTCGAAGATGGGGTAATTCTTCTACTCCTCTCTTCTCCAAGTCCGGAGGAATCCACTAGGTATTGATCAAGTATACAAAGTGGTAATCCGGATGCAAGTCTTGATCACACAACCGACTTGATCCTTTGGGACTCGATGCGAGACGCCTTGATCACTCAACCGGCTTCTCGTGCGACTCGGCTTCTTTCACAGGCGTGCGCTTTGCTACATAAAACTCACTTGCTCAAGCTCTTTGGATTTGATCACGAAGCCCTCCAAAAGCTCAAGACTTGGTTCGACCTTGAACCTTCCTACAATCCTTCGTGGAATGTAGACCCCTTGATTTTTCAGTATTTTCCTCTTCAACTGATTGAAGTTATCTTTCCTTCACATGTGAGTGTTGGATTGATGTTCTTCATAGTGTAGGCTTGAGGATTGAGAATATTTCAGGTTTCCAGTTCTAATAATTGCTTGAACGTTTTTGGTTCTGGTCCCTTTCTTTTCTCAAAATCATTTCTCAGCCTTTTATAGTGATCTTTCAAAAATTTGCCCGTTGAAGAGATAGGCTTATTTTTGAAAGTCACTTGCAGTCGTTGGCTTGTCTTGTTGCAGTCCTTGGAATTTGCCCTTTCCTCGTATGAATTGTTATTCACCTTTTCCGAGTTCTGACACGGTGTAGTGCTTCCCATTGGTTTGTTCCTTTTGCACGCTCGGGGTGAGCACTTCGAGAAAGGTAGTATGGAGATATTACTTGTTTAGGTAATTCTCTTGATTTCTATGCAACGGATCTTTTTCAGATTATCTCGACTTGACCGCATTTCTTTGCTTTCCCAGGTGACTTAGAGTCGCCTTCCAATCATGGATGACTCTTCCGTCACTTCAACTTGAGACTTGGCTTTTCTTGAGTTGACTTGTGATGCTCCACTCACCGCATCTCACCGCTTCTTGAAGAGAGTTCTCGTCTACTCTTCTTTGCCATACTCATTTGTCTCGCAATGAGTCTTCCTTCTAATCTCCAGTTCTCTTCTTGCATGTTAGAGCGTAGCTGACTTAACTCAGCTTGGCCATCCCTATTTATTACAATGCATTTTACAACAAAAATGGGGTGTCAACTTCCTATTCTAAGTTTTACATGGTATTCATCAAAATCTAAACAATAAATTTCCTAACAACAAGTATTTTATTGGCTCCTTCTACTTGCACTTTTTCAGCAAGACAACTTTTAAGGTTGCAAGTCTGTCTCTTACCAAAATGGATAAGTCTTGACTTTTCTTCTCAATGAATTTGTTCAGCTATCTCTAAGTCCTTTGGCTATTTTACCCCACAAGTTGAGTCTTCTCCTTGATTCTTGGATGACTCTGTTGTAGGTCTTCTGAAAGACACAGTTGCTATGCTTGACTGAAGTTCTTCTTGGCTACTCAGTTGTGACTCAGTTGAATCTTCTCTGCACTTCTTCAACAAGTCTTCTGCATCTTTAATTTAGTTGTTTGACGACTCAACTAATATTCTAACTATTACAAGTTGAAATAACAAACAGAATTTGGGGTGCCAACTTTCTAATTCTAAGTTTCTAACAATAAATTTCCTAACAGAAAATCATCAACTTCTTCTTGTTCTTGTATATGTGGATGACATCCTCATTATAGGAGATAATGCTACTCACATTCAGGACCTTATTCAATCACTTCACACTGTATTTCCCTTGAAGCATTTAGTTGACATCCATTATTTCCTTGGGTTGGAGGCTCACAAGCATGACAGTTGCATTTTTCTTAATCAGACTATGTATGTGACCTTCTAAGAAAACCAACATGACGGATTGCAAGCCCTGTGACAACCCCTATTACTCCTCGATGAAACTATGATTGAATTAGGGGTGGCAATTTGAGCCGCGTTCGAGTTCGCGGGTCGTGTTGATACATGATAATTACACAAATTTGGCCAACCCGAATACGACCCGTTTAGTTATCGGGTCAGATGGGTCAACCTTAACACAACTTTTTTAATACACGGGTAACCCGAACACGACCCAAAATGACATGTATATTTTTAAACTTGAATAAACCATCTATTTATTATGATAAAATGAGAATTTTAGGTTATTTATATATAATAATCAAAAGTAATGGTGAATTTTCTTCTTTAAACGGGTTTAGTTGGTCATTTAAGGTCAACCTGAAATTGACCCATTTATTATTCGGGTTAATTGGGTTTGACACGATTATGAACCGAATATAAATGGGTCAATCCTAACCCGCTTATATCGTGTTAGGTTCGGGTCGTGTTTCATGTCGTGTCGGAGATTGCTACCCCTAGCTTGAATGATAGTGCGTTATTTGATCATCCATTGCTTTATCGCAACACTATAGGAGCACTGCAGTATCTGACTCTGATTCAACCAGACATCTCTTTTATTATCAATAAACTTAGTCAATTTCTTCACGCACCTAGTATTTAGCAATTGTCAGCATGCAAGAGGGATCTCCGTTACCTTAAAGGTTCTATATCTTGTGGTTTAGTTTTAAGCCTACACATCACTTTCAGCTTGAAAGCTACTGTGACGCCGATTGGGCTGGTTCTTTGGATGATTGTCGTTCCACCAATGGTCATTGTGTTTTTCTTGGCCCACATTTTATCACATAGTGCTCTAAAAAACAGGACGTGGTTGCCCGAATTAAGTAGCACGATGGCAGAATATTGATCCCTTGCCAATGCCTCCACTGATCTCATCTTAATACAGTCGTTGTTCTTAGAACTTGGTATTCATTTACAACAGCCTTCAGTCATGTGGTGTGATAATATCAGTGCCATAGCCATAACTTTTAATCTAGTTTCTCACGCCCGAACCAAATATATTGATATGGATGTCCATTTTGTGCATGAGAAAATGTTCAAAAGGGTGTTATTCACATGCGTCATGTAGCTTCTGAGGATAAATTGCAGACATATTCACTAAATGTCTTTTCGCTCATTATTTTCTTACCCTTTGTACTAAGTTCTCTCTTACTTATCCCTCGGGCTTAGTTTGAAGGGGGTGTGTTAGAGTTTTAGCTTAATTTCAGCTAAGTCGTTATTAGCTAACAAAGTTGTTATATTAGCTAAAAGTCGTTAGCTATTTATTAACTACCAGAACTAACTCCTTCCACTGTGTATAAAAACATACCTAAGCTGCATGCAAATGTAATTCAATTTTACATAATGAAATACAGTTCTATTTTCAATTATGATTTTCTTTTATTTTTAGCAAATACCAACTGTAAGTAGAGATGTTAAAAGGGTCAGAGCTCGCCGCCCCGGACCATTAAAATCGGAAAAAAAGAGGGGAGGGCCAAATTATTTTGATCCAATCCATTTAAATTTGGGCCTTTTTTTGGCCCGCACCGTTTAGCCCAAGGCCCGTTAGGACTAGCCCGTAGATTAATCGGCTAACCAGCTAGCCCGTCATGTTTTTTAAGAAAATATATAAATATAATTATAATAATCAATATATTTTATATTATCTCTTACTAGTAATATTTTAAAATTCACATGATGATTTTAGTTTTTATGGTATGAGTATTTATTTTTTAAAGAGTTTTTAATTTTTCATTTACTCAATTATTAAAGATAAACTTCTTACTAACAATTTATTTTTATTATTTTAATTATTTAGATGAAGAATAAATGGAATATACTCCAAGAAAATATCAAAGTCATTGAGGATGATGCTTTATTGGCAAAATTGTATTTTTGGTCCTTTAAGTCGGTCTAAATATACTTTTAGTCCTCTATGTTTTAGGGATGGCGTTTGGCAACCACTAACTTTTAAAAAGTTACATATTTGGTCCTATTTTTTAATTTTGGGGGTATCTTATTAATGAAATGCTGAAATGGCAAAATAATGTTTATATGGATAGAATTTGGTGACATAGTGCTACTTAGCTACATACATAGCATAAAATTTGAAAAATAATTTATTTTGTAAACAATAATAAAAAATAGTTCACAAGTAATTTTAAAAAAAAATTCTTAATTGTTAAAAAATATATATAAAAAAAACTAAGAAAAATTAAAAACATACGTTAGGAATTTCATACTTAAAAATAGAAAAAGTATATAAAATTCGTCATGATAATATAAAAGAGTAAACATCATATATATTATTAGTATTTTAATAAATATAATAATAATATTTACAATTAGTATATTTATTGAAGTTTAAATTAGAAATTGAATGAAATAGAGTATAATCTAAAAAAATAATTAATCTTGTATAAAATTAACAATTAAGGAACACATCAAACCAATTCTCCACCCACCAACAAAAGAAAAAAAGAAAAAAATACATACAAATAATTTATATGTGGGTATTATCTATATTATGTATATTCTGTGTATATATATGTAGATGGTATAAGTAAATGTATTTCTTCATTTGAGTCCGATTTTCATTTTTGTCTTAATATAATATATATTATCCTGGTTGTCTGCAGAAATAGAATATATATTATCAATTTATCCTCCAATTTATTACATGTGGTAAGATTAAAAAAAAATATACATCTATTTATACTAATTAAGCCATAACATTCATAATTTGCATCCAAACACTCCACTCTTAGTCCACATAAGTATTAATTTTTCCATGTCAGTATTTTAGGAATAATATATTCCTAAAATTGAAAATATGACCAAATGTGCAATTTTTTAAAAGTTAGTAGCTGTCAAATACCACCTCTAAAATATAGAGGACCAAATATATATTTAGGTCAACTTAAATGACCGAAAATGTAATTTTGCCATACTTGATTAGTAGTTACTTAGTAGTATACTTGTGTCTTATTTGTATCGATTTTATTTATGAAGTTTAGATTTGAGTATTTAAACTTTAAGATAGTGTATGTGTAATGCAACTACAAACTATGTGTGGTTTTTATTCTTATGGATTATTTAGTTTTGTGTTTAGTTTGAATGTTAAAGTTACACATTTTTTAATTTAATCTTTTATATTTAAATATAATTTTTTAAGTTTTTTGTCTTGTAGCCCGATAGTGGCCCATTTAGCTCGAAGCCTAGTAGGGATTAGAGTTAGGTTCATAATATATATGCCATCCCGTTAGGTAGGGAACCATTTAACCTGAAGCCCAGGACCAACCCGTTTAACATCTCTATCAAAAGTAGATAATTCACTGTGATTTATAACGCCATAAATCAATATAAATCAATTGCCACATTAATTTAGCTCATTTAAAAGTTTAACTAGGATTAAAAATTCTAACACAATTGACACACAAAGGATCAAAATTAAAAATCTAATTTAATGTTTACCACTTTGACAATAGCTGATTGGTTGAATCTTTTTGTTGTGAATCTATTTAGGGGAAACTACACTCCTAGTCCTAGTGAAGCAAATACTCAATAAATAGTTCTATCTTTTGTCCGGTCAATTCCATGCCACCTACTTGGGTAGCTACCCAAGTGGTTCATCACCATTGGATAAACATACACTCACATGGGTGTATGCTCATCCAATGGCGATTAACACACTTGGGTAGCCACCCAAGTTAGGTGGACCCTTTTGTCCATGTTTTGAAACTAACGACTCATTTGGGAACTTTGATGGGATAAGATAAGCTTTTGGGGATTGTATGTGATAGGATTATATTCATCACACTTGTAGGTTGCAAACTTTTGTTTGAGATTATCTATTATTTTTTTCCCTTATCATCGAAAGAGTGCTTATATTGTGTTTGAGAAGTATGATTAGAAGTGATTAACATGGAAATGACAAAAATGCCCTAACTTCAAATCTCACCTGGTCTTGTTGTCCATTCCTCATTGTCTTCTTCCACACATCCACAATCCTAGACAAATTGGAGTAACCATCACCAACTAAACAAAATAATAATACATAAAAAGAGGACCAAAATTGAAGAAAAGAAAAGATGAGAAAAGACTCTTCCCAATGGACACACTTCTCTGCGATGAGCTTCTCCAAGAAATCTTCCACCGCGTCCCGCCACCATCCTCAGCCGCTGTAACCCTCGTCTCCAAGCGGTGGCGCCGCCTCCTCCGCTTCTCCTTACAACCCCACCGCCATCACTTCTTTCTCCGCCTTTCTTACACAACACTCATTTCTCTCTTCTCTTTTCATCTCCGCCGCCGCCTCCGCCGCAGGCGGTGGCGGCGAAGATCCTATCCTACTTACCATCGCCTCTTCTTGCCCCAACCTCCGGCACCTCCGTTTCTTGAGCTCCCCTGTATCTCCTCTCTCTCTCTACACTCTCTCAACTTCTTGTATTCATCTCTCTTCTATTTCGATTACTATTTCCGGACCTGTGCCTTTCAATTGGCTGCCTAATTTTAATTCAAGTATACTGAAGATGGTCGTCTTTAACAATTGCTAAACTGAAAACACGGAGAATATGGAGAATAAGTCCTTTAGGAAGGGTAGTTTTGTAATTTCAGCACGTGTGATTGGTTGGTATTATATAATAACACCTCGGCCCTGTGATCCAGTTTCACCAATTTTGCTGATTATTTAGCGGGCCGAATCCTATCACACGAGCCCTTATCAGAAAACGCAAACGTTGTGAAAAGGTGAGATAAAGACTTTTTCCTCCCTTTTCATGAATCCCAAACCAGCCCTAATAAGAAAGTTGTACTTTTAAGTTGACTTGTACAGGATGAAAGAATATCACTGTTTATCATAATCCACTGATAAAGTCCACTTATTCGAATTTTGAAAATTATTTTTGTACTTTGCAATAAAAATATGTATATTAGAGAGAGAGAGGCTGTGAGAGTCCAATTTTTTTGTATAGCTGGTTTTATTTGGTATTTGCTGTAGATCATTAATTTTTCTCATTTATCCCACATTAATTTCTTAACCGGCCAAAACTAGTTTTTCAACTCCTACATATTTAGGCAGCACTTAAAGATAGAATAATATTGCAATAATAAATTTTAAGGGCTGCTACAGTGTAATTGTTGGAAATTTCGGTTTTGTAAAGTGGACAATGACAGGTCTTTGATCAATTTTTCAGTGGCTAAATATTTAATTTTTGAGAAATTAAATGGCATATTATTAATCTATGTTCTGATTAAATGATCGTAGTATAATGTGAGTGAAAAATTAATACATGAAGTTGGCGTCACAAATAAGCATTATGTAAAGAGAGTTGAAAAGTTTAAGCCTTATATTATATTGGTTTGTAAACCTTGTTTGTTTTAGTATATATATCCTATATGTTATTATAACTTAGATAAATCATAACACATGGGGATAAAACACTAGTATGCCACAAACGCGCACACCCACCTGCCTGGGCCATGGCCTGGCCCTATCGGCCTGGGTTCTGGTCCAGCCTAGTTTTGCTATTCGAAATGGGTTTGGCCAAATTCAAGGAACTCTTGGGTTGACAGAATGAATAGGCTTAGATGTAGGGCTGGCAAATCGTTCGTGTCGGGCCGTTATTGGGCCGGCACGATAACGACACGGCAAGATAAGCCCAAACACGAATACAACGATAAGCTTAACGGGCTTGAAATTGAGCACGAGCACGACACGTTAAAAGCACGAAAAGCACGGCACGACACGATAAGCACGATAAGAGAAATTGTCAAATTTATTTAGATAAGTCTGTTAGGCCCGTTTGGCCCGTTAAGCCCGTTAACAAAAAAAACTTATGATTTTTTTATATTCTTTATATTTAATACCTAAAACATATATTCTAATAAATGTTTTAATAAAATTAGTCAAGTAAAAATAATCAATTATTATTAAATTACCCATATAAATAATTAAGTATTAATAATTAAAAAAATTATTGTGCCTTATCGTGTTTATTGTGCCAGTCCGATAACGGCTCTAACCCGATAAGCCTCAGCTCAAACCCTATAATTTCGTGCTGTGTTCGTGTTGGTCAATCGTACTGTGCCTCAAATTGCCACCCCTACTTAGAGTGCATTGTAGAGAGAGTTAGAGTACACACAAACATACAAAGAAATACATATAGGTGTTACATTAGTTGTCAATTGTCATATCACTTTTGATAACACTGGTGAGAACTAGCCGAACGTATTCGTCTTGCGAAAAGATGTCTTCCTCGACTCGTTTCCAATTCCAAAGTTGCATATCATAAGAGTTGTAATTTTCTTTTCTTGTAATATTTAGATTCTAGTTGTAAGTTTATGCTTCAGTTTTGTTATTCAGACATTGTTAAAGATTTTTCCCAGTTTCTGTACTACTGTAATAAGACAACAGCAATGACACGACAAAAATTAATAAATCTTACTTTAAATGCTATTCCTAGTGTCAATTCGGGTCGGTGGGCATAATGGGTTCTACTGTTCATAGCTACTCTTCTTTTTTTCTTTTAAATCTTTCTCGCATTTCTCATCTTTTAAATAATCACATGTGAAACTCATAACTCACATTTTCCCCTTTTTAAAATCCATACACAAAACCCCAAAAACTTTCTCCTTTTTTTCCTCTCTTTCCTTCTCAATTCACAGACAAATCACATGTAAAAGAATCAAGAACTATATATCAAATTCCAAAACAATGTCAAGTATTATTCACAATTTGATGACATAAACAAAACATAAAAAGCAAAATGGCCCAAAAAATATTACTTTTCTTGATTCTTTTTAGTTTCCTCTCAATCACAGAGTTTTCTCAAGCCGATGATTTCATCTTTCATGGTTTCAGAAAAGCCAGCAGCAAAGTAACACTAAATGGTGTTGCTGAAATAGAGCAAAATGGTATACTCAAACTCACAAATGACACAGCAAGACTTATTGGGCATGCTTTTTATGAAACCCCATTTAATTTCAAGAACTCCACAGATGGTACAGCCTTTTCATTTTCAACTGCTTTTGCTTTTGCAATAATCCCAGAGTATGAAAAATTGGGTGGCCATGGATTTGCTTTTACTATATCCAAGTCAAAAGAGCTTAATGGGGCTCTTCCAAGTCAGTATTTAGGGCTTTTAAATTCAAGTGATATTGGAAATTTCTCAAATCATGTTTTTGCAGTTGAGTTTGACACAGTTCAAGATTTTGAATTTGGGGATATTAATGATAATCATATTGGGATTGATATCAATAGTTTAGTCTCAAATGCTTCTGTCAGTGCCAGTTGTTTTATCCAGGATAATTCAAGAAAGGAAGGATTAAACCTCAAGAGTGGCAAAATAATCCAGGCCTGGATTGATTATGAATCAACTAATAAGAAATTGGATATCACACTTTCACTTTCTTCATCAAAGCCCCATTTTCCAATTCTTTCATTTCCTTTGGATCTTTCACCAATTCTATTGGATTATATGTATGTGGGCTTTTCTGCTTCAACAGGTTTACTTGCAAGTTCTCATTATATTTCTGGATGGAGTTTTAAAATGAAGGGCCAAACACAGTCTTTGGATTTATCTTTGTGTCCTTCAATTCCTGGTCCAAAGAAAAATCATGTGCCCTCAACTTTAGGTGTATCTTTGTTAGCTGTTGTTTTCTTGATGCTTGCAATTGGGATATATTTCTATATTGTGAAGAAAATCAAGAATAGGGATGTGATTGAGCCTTGGGAGCTTGATTTAGGCCCACATAGATTTTCATACAAAGAACTCAAGCAAGCAACTAGAGGTTTTAGAGATAAAGAGCTTCTTGGCTTTGGTGGATTTGGTAGAGTTTACAAAGGAACATTGCCTAATTCTAATACTCAAGTTGCCGTAAAGCGAATAAACTACGAATCTAAGCAGGGTTTGCGAGAATTTGTATCGGAAATTGCGACTATTGGCCGTCTTAGGCATAGAAATTTGGTCTTGCTACAAGGATGGTGTCGGTGGAGAGGTGATTTGCTGCTTGTTTATGACTACATGCCTAATGGAAGTTTAGATAAGTACATTTTTGATGAGCCGAAGATTGTACTAACATGGGAACAAAGATTCAAGATTACTAAAGGTGTTGCTAATGGACTTCTTTACTTACATGAAGAATGGGAGCAAAGTGTGATTCATAGGGACATCAAAGCGGGCAACGTGCTATTAGACTCGGAAATGAATGGCAGGCTCGGAGATTTCGGGCTTGCTAAGTTATACGAGCATGGTGCAAATCCCAGCACGACAAAAGTGGTGGGCACTTTGGAGTACTTAGCCATTTTATTGAATGAACTCCCGAGTGACGGAATCGCAAGCCCACTGCTAGTTCATATGTGTTTGCATTTGGTGCGTTGTTGCTTGAAGTTGTGTGTGGGAGAAGGCCAATCGAAGCCAAAGCAATGCCTGAGGAATTGATATTGGTGGATTGGATATGGGATAAGTTGAAAGATGGGTCTATTCTTGAGGTTGTTGATCCAAGATTAAAAGGGGAATTTGATGAAATTGAGGTTGTAGTGGTGATTAAATTGGGATTGTTGTGCTCTAATAATGTCCCTTGTAAGAGGCCTAGTATGCGACAAGTGGTGAGGTTCTTGGAAGGCGAAGTGGCACTGCCTGAAGTGTTGGCAAAACCCGACGGATATGACGACAAAGTTAATGTTGGCCCGGGATTCGAGGATTTTGTGCATTCATACGATAAGCTAAGCACATGGTCGTCGGCTTATGATGGCGATCGGGACGTGGATCTTGAAACTGGTTCAACATCGCCTGTATCTGCTTCATGTAGAGGGGATAAGAGTTGGGCATGAAAGATTAGTCTATCTCAAATAGTATTGTTTTGTATGTGTTTAGATTTATCAGTATAGCATTTTCAAATGCGCCTGTTCGCTGCGAAAGGCTGAACAGATGCGCCTGTTCGCTGTAAACATGTCTTTTCGAGCTAAAAGACATGTTCTTTCCATACGGAGCACCTGATGCTTATAAAATTCGAACCCTGCAGATGAATTTACACACGAAAATCATCAGATAATAAACGGTCATTTTGCATTCGAGTATATTGACATTTCTCCCATTCAAAAGCTTGAAAAGTCAGAAACATATTGTTGTTCGTGTTATGATAATTGGCCCATTTGTTGAGTTGGCCCATTACTTAATGATGAAGCCCAAGTCCGGCAGCCCAAATTGAGCCACCCAAGCCCAAGCCCATTTCTAGATTGTTCCTCCGGTCTGGGTCTTCTCGGATCGCGGGATCCGAACATATCATCCGGATCCTTCACATTTGATCTCAGGCGTTCATCTTGATAGGATTTCTTTACCAAAGGTGGTGACCCATCGAGATATAGGGCTTCTCGGATGAATTGAATTGTTGTCTCGAGTCGTTCGATTGCCCTATAAAAGGTCTGATACCCGAAACCCTAATTCATTCTGAAGGTTTTCTTTCTCTCTCCTCTCTGATACATTTCTCTCTGTGATCTGTGCTCTCGTTCCTTTCTCTCTCTAGAAATATCCAGATTCTCACTGGATCTTTGTGTTTTCGTGGGCTGGGATACAGATCTGTGTGATACGAGTGTGTGTCCACCATTTCCTCGGTGTACAATCCTACTTCTGAGTGAGTTTTAGGGTTTGCTGGGTATCTGGGGTATTTTCTAGGGTTTTCTGAGTGAAACACTTTCGAGGGCTTATTCGGAGGTTCTTTGTGTGGCAAGGCTGTTCTTGGGTGATTTGCCTTGGTTCTCTGGGTGATTCGTGGTGACTTTTGTGTAGGGATTCCAGTCCCTGAGCCGAATCTTTCAATATTCGGATTTTAGGGTTTTATCCCTTTTACAGTTGTTTTTATTCTTTTTAAGCAAAAGACTTCAAGATTATCGGTTTATTTTGTTGTATCCTTTCATTGATTGTATTTTTTCAAAGTGTACTTTGAGTCAGAGTACAAATCTGTATAATAGGTTTATTGAGTCTGTATTTGATATTTGGTACTTCGTGTATCAATCTTTAGAGGCAGATAGATACCCAACAGTGGTATCAGAGCACCTATCTGCCTCGTGGTGGGTTGGTGCTTCTGGTTCTTGAGCTTCTTGGTGATCTTGTGGCTCCCTGGTGTACTTGGTTGTGGTGAGAACCCAGGACAGGCTCCTGGTTGTAAGATTCTCTCTACCCTTTCTCTCCTAGTTACTTTCTGTTAGTACTTAGTTTAGGGAAACCCTAAGCATTAGCCTCTTGACCCTGTGCCTTGAGTGCAGTGGAATCCTGAGGTGCGAAGGGAATCCACCTAGCTTTATTTTTGCTGGTTTTTTTTTGGTTTCTTGGACTCTGTGTGGTCCTATGTGCCTTTCTTGCTTACCTTGCTTTGTGCTGGACTCTGTGTAGTCCATTATTTGCCTCTTATTTTCTGTTGTCATTGGACTCTGTGTGGTCCACTTATCTGTTTCTTTCTGCTGTTTTACTTGATAGTTGTGATACCTGGCTTGTGCTATATTCTTGTGATATCCTCTGTGGCTTTATCTGTGAATATGGCTGTGCATCTGGTTATCATTTGGAACCCTTTAATGGGAAAAGTGATTTTTCTATCTGGCAACAAAAAATGAAGGGGATTTTAATTGTGAGAAATGTTTTAAAGCTATTGATCAAAAGTACTCGATAAAGATCTAGTTGTTGTACTTTGAAATAAAATCGAACTTGATGAATTTGCTTACTCATCCATTATCCTTAATCTAACCTTCGATCTTTGTTTTGAGAAAAGTTGGCAAGTTAACTTCTTCCAAAGCCCTCTGGGAAAAATTGCAAGAACTTTACACTGAAACTTCTCTACCCTCAAAACTCTTTCTGCTGGAAAATTTTTTTAGATTCAAACTTGATTTGACTAAGGGTATGGATGAGAACTTTGATGTTTTTACAAAATTGATACAAGATATCAAACTTACTGGTGATAAAAACATTGATGATTACTCCCCTATTGTGTTGCTGAATGCCATTCCTGATTCATATGCTGATGTGAAATCTGCCATTAAGTATGGTAGAGACTCTATTACCCTTGATACTGTGATTAATGGCCTTAAGAGTAAGGAATTAGATCTGAAAATATCCAAAGGAAATGAACAGGGGTCAGGAAAGGTTATGCATGTCAGGGGTAGACCTCAGAATAGGAGGAATGGGAATAACAATAACATAAATTCTAGTAGAAAGAGGAGTAAAAGCAGAGGGAGATCCAGTTTCAGGCCTAAGAACAATAGGAAATGCTATAACTGTGGTGAACATGGCCATTACATAAAAGAATGTACAAAACCGAGGAATAACCAGAACAACAATCAAAACAATAACCAGAATAATAAAAACCAAACCAATGACTCTGTGAACTTGACTCTTCTAATGATCACATGGGTGATGTGTTTATGGTGCATGAAGTGCATGATTCGTGAATCTTTGTGCCTCCAAATTCTTTTGGTGATTAAAGTGAAAATGATTGGCTTATTGATTCTCGCTTGCACATTCCACATGACACCATTTAAACACTTATTTGCCTCATATGCTTCTGTGCAAAATGGATCTGTTTCAATGGCAAATGATAAGAAATGTCAAGTGATTGGTGTTGGCACTATGTGCTTGAAACTTGATTCTGGTTTTGTTTTGACTTTGAATGATGTAAGGCATGTTTCGATCCTGTCTAATAACTTGATCTCTGTGCTATGCTTGAGCATGATGGTTATGAGGAAGGTGGGGTAAGGGTTTGATGAAAATCATGAAAGGTTCCCTTATTATTGCTAAAGTTGAAAAGAAAAGGAATTTATATGTTTGCTATCGAGTCGTACCTCGCATGAAAAATTATGTGAACAATGTGAACTCGTGACCAATTTGAACTCGTGAATGACAAAACCGAACTTTGGCATAAAAGGCTTGGTCATATAAGTTCTCTAAAGGACTTGAATTGTTGCATAAGGAAGGTTGTTTTGGTAATAATAAACTTACTTGTGTGCCTTTCGTGACTCTTGTGTTTTTGGTAAACAACAAAAGGTTAGCTTTCCCACTTCCTCTTACCCAAAACAATCTTCTTGCATCGAAATTCTTGAATACTTACATCCGATGTTTGGGGCCTGCAAGTGTTCCCACACATGGTGGGAACAGTATTTTCTATCTGTGATTGATGACTTTTCAAGAAAAGTGTTTGTATTTCTTATGAAAAACAAGTCGATGTTTTTGAAAAACTTAAAAATTGGAAAATCTTGATAGAAAATCGATCGGGAAAAAGATTAAGTATTTGAGAAGCGATAATGGGTTGGAATTTTGTAACCAACTCATGGATCAACTTTGTGTTGATTCGAGGCATTGTAAGACACAAGTCTCATGCCTTACACCCTCAAAGAAAATGGTGTTCTTTGAGAAGATGAATAGAACTCTTTTGGAAAGGGTGAGAAGTATGTTAAGTACATCTGGACTTTCCAAAAGTTACAGATGGGGTGAAGCTGTTCATACTCTGTGCCTATGTGATTAATAGATCACCATCGTACCTTTGAAAGGAAATACCTGAACAAGTTTGGTCCGCAAACATGTGGACTTTTCAAATTTAAAAATTTTTTGGTCATTCAAAGCCTTTGTCCACCAAAAGGTTGACAAACTTGATCCAAGATCTTTAAAATGTGTTTTTTGGGATACCCTGATGGGGTTAAAGGGTACAAATTGTGGTCTAAATCTGAAAATGGTTTTAAAGTCTTTGATTAAGCGGGGATGTGGTTTTTAATGAAAATGAGTTTCCTGCCTTGATGTTTCTAAAAGCGCTTCGAAAAACCAAAACCCCACTACTCCTAATAAGGTGGAGCTCTCTAATGTCCCCGCTTATCTCTGTGGATGATAACTCGATAGAATTGATGTTGAGCATGATCCTGTGAATGCTAATGATGTGCATAATGATATTGAGAATGATAATCTTTGAATTGAATGATAATGAGCATGATGATTTTCCTCTTGTTGACAAAAAAGTTCTTTGAATTGAATCATGAGCATCTTTGAAAATGATAACTTGAATGATTATGTGTTAACAAGAGATAGAACAAGAAGGAACAATAGAATCCCTAATAAGTTTTTGATTTTCACTTAACTTCTTATGTGTTCTCGTGTTTGAATCAATTGAAAATTCTAAGCCTAAAACCTATCTTGATCTTGTGAATTCGTGAATTACGTGAAATGGCCGAGTCTTTATGCAAGATGAAATGACTTCTTTGTATGTGAATAACACCGGGAACTTGTCCCAAAAACACATTAATTTTTCCATTGTTGATTGTAAATGGATGTTTAAAATCAAACAAGAAAATGAAGGTGTTAGATACAAAGCTAGACAAGTTGCAAAAAGGTTTTACTCGAGAAAGAAGGCATTGATTACACCGAGATTTTTGCACTGTTGTGAAGTTTGTAATCGTGAGAATTATGCTAGTTTTAGTGGCTCGGTTTGTTGGGAACTAAAGCAACTTGATGTTAAAACGCTTTTTTCATGGTGATTTGGAAGAACAAATTTTTATGAAAAAACTGAAGGTTTTGAAGACAAATCCAAACCTAACCACGTATGTTTCTTTGAAAAAGTCTTTGTATGGTTTAAAGCAATCACCTAGACAGTGGAATAAAAATTTGATCGTGCATGCTTGATTTGAAAGTGCAGCAGAAGCCAATTTGACCATTGTGCGTATTTCAAACTTGATGCTATGTCTCTGTTTTCTTGCCGATCTATGTGGATGATATGCTTTTGATAGTCCATGCATTAAGGCAATAACTATGTTAAAAATTGCTTAAGTGCTAAATTTGACATGAAATTCTTAGGTGATGCTAAGAAAATACTTGGTATGAATATTGATAGGGATAGAAATAACTCGTGCTTTATCTTCATCAATCTTCATATGTTGAGAAAAATTTTACAAAAATTCTCTATGAGTAATGCAAAATCTGTGAATGTCCCACTTGCTTCTCACTTTGTGCTAAGTAGGGATCAGTCCCCTAAAATTGATCTTGAAATCTCTTCTATGCAAAACATTCCTTATGCTAATGCCATTGGATCTGTTATGTACTTAATGGTCAGTACTAGACCAGACATTGCCTATGTTGTTTCTTGCCTTAGTAGATTTATGTCTAATCCTAGTTTGGTGCATTGGAATGCTTTGAAGTGGTTATTGAGATATCTTAGACATTCAACTGATTATTGCCTTAAATTTTCTAAGTGTGAAAATGGTGTTATTTTAAAAGGATATGTGGATTCCAACTATGCAAATAATAAAGATAATGAGAAAATCAACAACTTCTTATGTTTTTACTTTGTGTGGTTCTTGTATAAGTTGGAAATCCCATCTGCAACACATTGTGGCACTGTCTACCACAAAATCAAGAATATGTTGCGGTTCTTGAAGCTTTAAAAAAAACCTTTAGCGCTAAAGAGATGTTTCTCGAAATTGGTTTTCTAAAACAAAATGTTGTTGTATTTTCTGACTCTCAATCTGGTATTCAGCTTTGTAAGAATCCAGTTTTTCATGACAGAACAAAACATATTGATGTTAGATTTCATTTTATAAGGGATATAGTTTCTAAAGGCCTTATCTGTCTTGAAAAAATGGCATCTGAATACAACCCTGCTGATATGGGTACTAAGTGTCTACCCTTATCAAAGTTCAAAACTTGCTTGAAAATTCTGAATTTTGACACTAGTGATTAATTACCCGGTTAGTTGCCCTTATGTTGGGTTTGACAGTTACTATGTGTTTCTGTTGAATCCAAAACTGTTGAGTTAATGTTTGCTGTGTGCTTATATTAATTCAATGAAGGAACTTGACTTGTTGTGTGCTTGTTGAGATCCTTTTTTAAGTTACAGTCATCTTTAGTGCTTCTGTAACTCAAGTCCTTCTTGGCTTCAATGCTAGGAAGGCAATCGGCAATGATGATGACTGTAAATCCCTTTTAAATTGTCCGATTGAATTACAATGAGCCAAAGGTGGAGAATGTTATGATAATTGGCCCATTTGTTGAGTTGGCCCATTACTTAATGATGAAGCCCAAGTCCAGCAGCCCAAATTGAGCCACCCTAGCCCAAGCCCATTTCTAGATTGTTTCTCTGGGTCTTCTACTCGGATCGCGGGATCTGGACATATCATCCGCGGATCCTTCACATTTGATCTCAGACGTTCATCTTGATAGGATTAATCTGAGTCGTTCGATTACCCTATAAAAGGTCTGATACCCGAAACCCTAATTCATTATGAAGGTTTTCTTTCTCTCTCCTCTCTGATACATTTCTCTCTGTGATCTGTGCTCTCGTTCCTTTCTCTCTCTAGAAATATCCAGATTCTCACTGGATCTTTGTGTTTCCGTGGGCTGGGATACAGATCTGTGTGATACGAGTGTGTGTCCACCATTTCCTCGGTGTACAATCCTACTTCTGAGTGAGTTTTAGGGTTTGCTGGGTATCTGGGGTATTTTCTAGGGTTTTCTGAGTGAAACACTTTCGAGGGCTTGTTCGGAGGTTCTTTGTGTGGCAAAAATTTGTTCTTGGGTGATTTGCCTTGGTTCTCTTGGGTGATTCGTGGTGACTTTTGTGTAGGGATTCCAGTCCCTGAGCCGAATCTTTCAATATTCGGATTTTAGGGTTTTATCCCTTTTACAGTTGTTTTTATTCTTTTGTAACTGTTAGTTTCATTTTGTTGTATCCTTTCATTCAGTTGTATTTTTCAGTGTATTTTGAGTCTAGAGTACAAATCTGTATAATAGGTTTATTGAGTCTGTATTTGATATTTGGTACTTCGTGTATCAATCTTTAGAAGCGAGATAGATACCCAACTGATTCATTGTGTTTCGGGTTTACAAGTGCTGTAAACTTGAAATCGAAATAGTTATTGTATCTTAGAAATGAACATCGGAACCGTTAGCACTTTGTATACGGGGCGTTTTTCGTCTTGTGGAGACTGAATCGAATTCAGGCATCGACTAGCCATACACTTCAAATACTTAGCCATATTCTGAAACAAAAACCTTTCCATATTTTCACCCAATACTTTTATCATTATTGATATCTAACCACTCTTTCAAAAAAAAATTTCATCACTAGAAAAAAAAAAGTTTTCAAAATGGAAGGATATTCAATTATACCCCTAGCTAGTCCCCACTTCCTTGAATGAACAGAAGAGCAAGCAGACTGTGAGAGAATATTTTGGGTCATCAAAATATGCCTATTTGAAATACTTTCTAATCAGGATTGTAAAATTGAACTGCCTGGGCATGTATTCTGTTCCCCATTGTTTTACTAATTGTTTTTCAAATACTGAGTGTCATGTATATAATAGTGATATTATATTATTTACGTAGAAGTCGTGTAATGTAGTGTAGTGTAGTAAAATACTAAATGAAAATAGCATTCTTTAAGTGAAATACCAAAATCCAAATGAGAATTTTGGGCCAATCACCATAGTTAGCCCAGTAAACATGGGCATTACTCGCAATGACGAGATTTGAGTTTGAATACCTATAATAACGCGGTTGAACCTTTTAAAAAAATGAGAATTTTGGGCTATGGGCCTATATATGGCATTGGATTTAATGTTCCTTGTTTTGAGACCGTTCCCTTTTGACATGAATGTTTAATGAGCCTAACATTATTTTAATTTAATTAGTTTATTATCGGTGCGATTTACGAAATGTAATCTATGAAAAGATTGATACAGTGTAGCAATGATAATTGGGCAGGCAGAGGCAGGGTCAAGGTGGGTATCTCAAGACCCAAATCTGCACTGTCATTTTTGAATGGGGGAAATGAGTGCAAGTTGACATATTTTAACTCGAACAAAATAATGTAGGATTAATTTATCAAATAATTATTATAATAATTTAATACATGCTTGCTGATGATACCCGAGCCGAGTTGGAGAAAAATACATCCACGTGGCCAATTAGGTGATGATGACGTAAGCCGCCCAAAATGACGTAGGCCGTCCAAGATGACGTGGACTGGGCCGAGATAACTGAGCCAAGCCCAACCCACTACATCAAAAAAATTCAAGTGAGTGTCCCACTCAACATTCTCCCACTAAGTGGATCCAATACACCAGTGGCAGATCAAGGTGCCACCTGTCAACATGTCAACAGGACAAGTCAACAAGATCCTCTCAACACATGTCCAACATGCACCCCATGCACACGAGGAAGAGAACAAGTGTCCCACTATTATCTTAGATATAATGATAATTAGCCCACTAATTGTATTAGTATAAATAGATCACATTTATTAGAAAAAAGAGGAGAGAGAAAATCCACTATATAACTTGTAAAATTCGAATTTAGTGCAAAAAGCCGACCAGACACGCTCTGCTCGGCATCAGTAATAAAAAGGCAGAATCAGCCACTTAATATCATTTCCAAGTGTTCAATTTTAGTTTCCAAGTCAGATATTTTAAGTTCTTTGCTTGTTGATCGAGAAAGCACATCAACAAATTGGCGCTAGAAGGAGGGCCTGTTTGGTCCAGTCAGCATTTCAAGAGATCCAAAAAATTCCCACCAAGGTAACTCGTTCTATCCACCTAATAAATGATGAGTGAAAACTCAAGAAATCCCCGTAGACGAGAAGATCCACTGCAAGATACCCTCAAAATAGCCAAAATATACCTCCAGCCGGGGCTGGGGGCGCGGTTTTATTACCCATCACACAACTCCTCACAAATCCCAGTTTATCCAACAAATGAACCGATTAGTCGCCCAAGCACTCGCAAACACTCAGCCACAAATTCAACCTCTCCCACCGGTAGACCCTCCGCAGGCGAATCTACCACGTACCCTCAAAATCAAGTTCCCTTGAACCAAGAAAACCAAGAGGTCGATTCCTGAAAAGGACAACCTGAGGAAAGGCGCGATAGAAGAAGGAAACGAGACGATGTGGGCGAGCAGAGTCGGGTGGCGGAATCATCGTCTTTACTCTATCAACCCTGTCGGGCTCGTTCGGTGTTTGTCGGACGCCTGGGGCCGGACCCAATTTGGCCAACTCCCTTTGCAATCTATTGATTAAGTCGATTTCGGTAATCGAGAACAACAAGAGTTAACCGAGCTCAAGATCCGGCCGGTTAATGACAGAGAAGCAGAAATACTCCGCCTGCGGCATCGCCTTAATGAGATGGAAGAGACACTGGACGATGCTCCCTATCAGCCAAGTCCCTTATTACCTTGGTCGGATGTTGTATTGCCATTTGCTCCTCACATTTTGACGACTACTCTCCCCGCGAAGTTTAAAGTTCCTCAAATCAGTTTATATGATGGTGAAACTGACCCCACTACTCACATCCACAAATATTTGGCGTGGACAGAGTTGTACGGTCCGACCAATGCCATTCTTTGCAGGGCGTTCCTGTTAACGTTGGGCGATCGAGCCCATCGTTGGTTCCGAACTTTACCTCAAGTATCCATTCATTCATAGAGTGACTTGTTGCCAGCTTTCACCACTCACTTCTTGGCATCCAAAGTCCACGCAGCACCGAAGGATTCTCTCGTGAACATTAAGCAGAGCAAAGACGAGTCACTAAAAAGCTACATCTCCATATTCAACAAGCAGATCCGCCAAATGGAACCAATCTTGGATGATGCGATGCTTATAGCACCCATCTCCGGGTTCTCTACCCATTCTCGTTTCAATTATGCCATTCACGAGTCGGGGGCGACCACCTTCCAGGAATTCCTCATATGCGCAGAACGGTACATATGCACAGAAGAAGCTATGGCCGGTCTACCAATCGAGCAGAAACAACAAAGCACCAAGAAGAATTTTAAGAAAGACCCCCTGTTCGTCGGGTTAAGTTTCAAATCCTTTTCGAAGCGGTTCCACCACGGGCTATAAACCATACTAGGAGGTCCGAGCCGAGGTGGCTGCGATGAGAAGCACTTTGACTCGTACTCCGTCTGCAATTTGGAATGACATCAAAAATCTAAACTTGCTACCGCCAGCCCGGCCGCTGAAACTGGATCCATCTAAGATGACGACAATAGGTATTGCTTCTATCACAAATCAATAGGGCATGAGATCAATGAATGTTGTGACCTCATCCGAGAAATCATGAGAATCATCCAAAGAGAAGGGTTAAAACGTTATGTCCAAGAGCTCCCGCCACCACCACCTCTCACTGCCGGAATAAACCCGGAGCGGCTGGTTAATCCAGCCCGTCTACCCCATGTTAATGAAAATGCCGGGCAAGAAATCTTGACATTAATCAATATCAACAATGCTGAAGATAACTGGTCTACCCGCAAAAGAAAAGCCAAGGTCAAAGCGGCCGCAAATGCCGGACAACGGGTTCGTGTTGCTGAAACTAGGGAAGGCAGACCTACATGATACTTCACTTTCTCTGATTAGGACGCCAACCAACTCGTGCATCCCCATTCCGACCCTTTGGTCTTGATAGCACCGATCTTGGGTATCCCCATGCGTAGGATCCTAGTCGATTGAGGAAGTTATGCTTCAATAATATACATCAGGGCTTTCCGAAGGTTGAACGTCGACGACAGTTATATCCGCCCCTGCAATGATAGCATTCTGGGATTTGGGGGAGGAAGGATTAGTCCGCTCGGTGAAGTAGATCTCTCCATACAGCTTGGCCAGGGGCGCACAAGAGGACGGTTATCACCACGTTCAAATTTATCAATTCTGATTCTGAGTACAATGCTATCATTGGACGGCCAATGCTCTCTTATCTGAAAGTGGCCGCTCGGTCTACCACTTCTGCATCAAATTCCCAACTCCAGACGGGGAAGGTTTCCACAACGGAAACTAGCGAGAGTCAAGGGAATGTTCCCTTAAGCTCAGACCGGCAGAAATAAACGTGATGGAAAAAGAAGAATCGGCGGGGACGATCGGCCGCACGCCGAAGCGGGGACACCGAGCAGGAAGATCCAACAAAAAACTTGACAGAAATTGACCCGAGCACAGCTTGGGAAAGAACCAATCACCGAACATGAGGACCTACTCTTACAGAAAAAGAAGGACAGATCAAGAAACGTAAACACGCCAAACCAGTTGAAGCGATCAACATAGTAGATGTCGATAAGTAGCATGGGGGCGTCAACTTAGAATTGGACATAATCTACAAGAGCCACTCCGGTCGGAGCTTATTGAGTTTTTGGGAAACAATCTGGACATCTTCGTATGGACTCACTCAGACATGCCTGGCATTGATCCCAAACATGTGTGCCATCGTCTGAACATTGATCTCACCTACCGACCGGTGATCTAGAAGAGGAGGAAACTAGGCCCGGATAGGCAAGCAACGCTGGAAGCTGAGGTTGGCAAGTTGTTGGATAACCAGTTCATCAGGGAATGGTAAAAAAGAGTAATAGGCAATGGTGCCCTTTGCGTGGATTTCACCGATCTAAACAAAGCATGCCCAAAAGACAGCTACCCTCTTCCCAAGATCGATTACATGGTTGATGCCACGGCTGGGCACGAGTTGATGAGCTTTATGGATGTGTACTCGGGATACAATCAAATCCGGATGCACCTGGACGATGAAGAAAATACTTTTTCTACTCGGCTCGGGCGTATCTTTTGCTACAAAATGATGTCGTTTGGCTTGAAGAATGTTGGGGCGACCTATCAAAGGTTAGTCAATAAAATATTTGAGAAGTTGATAGGGCATACGATGGAGGTTTATGTAGATGATATGCTTGTAAAGTCTTTATATGCTGTCACCACATTTTCGATCTTAATAAAATGTTTACAATTTTACGTGAGTATAAGATGATATTAAATCGAAACAAATGCACGTTTGGGGTCAGCTCGGGTAAATTCTTAGGATACATGGTCAGTCAAAGGGGAATTGAAGCTAATCATGATAAAATCAAAGATATAATTGACCTGGAGTCCCCTTCTATCAAGAAAGTACAAAGTCTAACTGGGCGCCTAGCCGCCTTGAGTAGGTTCGTGTCAAGATCAACAAATAAGTGTAAACCGTTCTTTGAGATAATCAAGAAAAATAAGGATTTTAAATGGGTCAAGCAGAGACGGTATAAGCGATATTTGAATCATTGAAGCAACATTTGGCATCCGTCCCTGTTCAGCAGAAACCGAGCTGGGGTGAAAACTTGTACTTATATCTCGCAGTCTCTGAATATGCCATCAACTTGGTACTAATTCGGCTAGGTAACTCAATTCAGCACCCAGGTCTATTACATCAATCAAGCCTTACACGACGTCGAGTTGCGGTACCCTCCGATGGAAAAATTAGCATATACACTGGTCATCTCGGCGAGAAAGCTGAGGCCGTATTTTTTGGAACACAAAATCATAGTCTTAACGAATTATCCTTTGAAGCAAGTTATGCACCGACTAGACACTTCTAGTCGGATGATCAAGTGGGTTGTGGAGCTTAGCCAATCGAAATCTTATATGAGCCAAGAACAACGATCAAGAGACAAGCACTGGTGGACTTCATAGCAGAATTCACCCCGTCAATTCAACTAGACATCATCCAGGAGCAAGTGTGGAAGTTTTTTTTCGACGGCTCTTTCACCGCAGACCGAGCAGGGGCGGGATTGTGATAATCAATCTAAAACACAAATGCTACTGCTTGGCCATACGATTTCAGTTCCCGGCAACAAACAACAAAGCCGAATATGAGGAGTTGATAACGGGATTAGAGATGGCAGCTTTGATGGGATTGAAAAAGCTACTCGTTCACAATGACTCACAGTTGGTGGTCTACCAGATCAACGAGGATTTTGAAGCAAAAGAGCCAAAGATAGCGCAATATTTTGGAACTTGTGAAAAGTAGACTTTCTCAGTTCGAGGCAGAAGTGATACACATACCCAAAACCGAGAATGTACAAGCAGACGTTCTGGCTCGACTAGCATCTAGCCCGGGGACCGACCTCATTGAAGACACGATGGTTACCCACTTATCTTCCCCTTCATTAAACACGGAGAAGATAAATGCCAGTGAGGGTGCCGAGCCGAAATTGATGATACCCATCATTCAATATTTGGAGCATGGAATCTAACTGGAAAACAAAGCCGAGGCCAGAACATTAAGAACGCAGGCTACTCGGTATACCATTGTGGATGGGGTCTTATACAAACATGGGTGCTCGGTCCCACTGCTCAGGTGCTTGATAGAAACAGATGCTGACTACGCTCTCAAAGAAGTACATGAGGGAATTTGTGGAATTCACGCAGGGGGCCAGACATTAGCATACAAGGTGATCCGCGAAGGGTATTACTGGCCGTCTCTGAAGCATGATGCGATCTCCTTAGTCAAGAAATGCGAAAGATGTCAGTGATTCGCACCACAGGTCAAGTACCACCCTAAATACCTCACTTCAATCTTTAGTCCTTGGACATTTGCCAAATGGGGAATGGACCTCATCGGACCACCGAAAATTCGGAATACCATATTCAATAGTAACAGATAATGGAAAACAGTTCAACAATCGAAGATTTCGAACTTTTTTCAAAAGTTTCCACATCAAGAACCATTTCTCTACTCCATATCACCCGCAATCTAATGGTCAGGTTGAGGCAGTGAACAAAATCCTCAAGTATACATTAAAGACGAGATTAGAAGAGTCTAGAGGAAACTGGCCCGAAGAGTTGCCCGGAGTATTATGGGCTTACAGGACGACACATCGGTCTGCCACGGGAGAGATACCTTTCTCCCTAACATACGGAGCTGAGGCAGTCATTCCGGTGAAAATTGGAGTCCCAACATTTAGAGTTGCAAATTGTTCAGAAAAAAAAATGAGGTCGCCTTGCGAGCCGAACTGGATCTATTAGAGGAGAAGAGATGTAATGCCGAGACGAAAAATGCGATATATAAATAGAGAAGTGAAAGATACTACAACTCAAATGTGAAGGAAAGAAAATTCTTGGTCGGCAATCTAGTCTTGAAAAAGGTCACGGGAGCTGAACCCAGCCCACTAAAACCAACCTGGGAGGACCCGTATAGAATTAGCAAGGTATTATTAAGTGGGGCGTATGAGCTCGAATACTTGAGTGGGGAAACATTCAATCACCCGTGGAATGTGTCTTATCTAAAGAAGTATTATTAATGAAACTCGGAAATTACGAGCAAAATCATTTATCTCAGATTCTTAGTCGTCTTGGTTTAGCACCAAGCACGACACACAAATTAGTCTATCGTCTTGGCCTAGATCCGAGCACGTCATAAATAAATCTTATGTCAAATCTCGACCTAGCATCGAGCTCGCTACAAATAAGACTTGGCCTAGCTCCAAGCTCAACACTTAGAAAAATTCACAAAACAAAGAATGCAAAATGAAAATGCAGCTAAAGGAGAATTTCATTAAATACCAAAAGTATTTACATACATAGGGGCCCGAGGCCAATTACATCAAAAGCAAAAAAGAAAAAACAGAACACCACAAAGTGCCCTAAAGAGCGGGAGGATGGGTTGCACCAGGAGCAGGAGCCTGGGTCGGACCACTAGAAGCCACTTCTTCCCCATTGTCGTTGGCAGGAGGTGCATCCTATTCTGAAATGGCACCCGGGTACTGAGGACAGAGCAATTCTAATTCTGCGTTAAGGGCATCAAGCTCCCCCTCCAAATCGGCCACGGTCTTGCCCTTCTTGAGGCCTTCAAGAATATCCTCCACACTGGTCGCATGCCTGCAGGTCAGCATGAAGGCATACTCCCAGACCATTTGTAGGCCCTCACTGTCTCCACCCAAGCCTCCTGCAGGGACTCCTCCAATTGTTTCTTGAAGGCCTCTTCCATTTATCTTCGGATCTAAGTCTCCCGCCTTGCCAACTCCTACGGGTGCAAGGCCACTGCCTTCCTCAATTTGACCACCTCTACATGGAGCTCATGCTCAACACTCTCCGCATTGGTTCGAGCATCAATAGCATCCTCAGCAGACCTCTTCCAGGTCGTAGCATCCCTTATGGCCACCTTGGTCCGAGACTCTAGAGATTCTTGGTTCCCGCGCAGAGTGTCGTGGGCCTCCTGCAGATTGGCATGGCGTCTCTCCAGGTCGCGCCTGCCCGATCATATGCCATAGGGTGTCTATGATTCGGCTAGATAAACCCATGGCATATTGGATCTTCTCCTCCCATCCTGTCTCCATGTAGAACTGCTCGATCCGGTGGACCAGGCCCGAGCCAACATGTGCCGCGCATCCCTACCGACCCCAGGCAAAGAAGCCATCTGTTCCTCGGTAGGTGTCGAACACTTTGCAAATTTGACAAACCATTGAGGCCTCAGACCGGCCATACCCTCGTAGGCTTCTTCTCTACCAAAATTCGGAGGAATAAAGTGCCCCCTGGCCTAAAATCATCCAAAAATGCCAGATGATGAGCTTAATCAATTGTCTCCCCCGAAGGAATGTTGATTGGAGGTACCCATGGAGTTGGCCCGGTCCTTTCGGTCTGACTGGGCTCGTTGATCTGAATCCCACTTCCTCTCCTCTGCCTAGGAAGCTCATCTTCCGGCTCATCTACGGCCTTGCGCTTATCGTGATGGATCTCGGCCCGACTCTTTGCCTCGGTGGCCTACTCGGTAGCCGAGCATAAATGTCCATCCCCTCCGGATCTGCAATAACATTGAAAATTGTCAAGGGAAGAGTAGAAAATCCAAGGTATGAAGGAATTCAAATCTATAAAAATACGACTACCTCGAGTTTCAGTCTGATGTGGCTGCTCGGCCCTTAGAGGCACTTGTCTTAAGGGCTCAGGCCTCACAGAGGCGGCCCGACCTGTTCAGTCCTTGGAGGTTGTGGCTCCGGCACTGGCGTTCCACCCTGCTCTGCTCGCGATGGACTCTCCGCCTTTATCTACGGCTCGCTCATGTGGAACAAGCTCTGCTCGGCCTCGACCTGGGCAATCTAGCACACAAGCCGGCCCGAGATAGCCCCATCTCCGTAATCAAAAACTTAATCTTTATGTCCGACTCAGGCAAGGCTTTGATGTTTTCCAGCCGGTGCACGAAATCAGCTAAAAAAGGGCCCTAGGAAGGACGTTTCCCTGCACAAAAAAAAAAATTAATGATTAGAAAAATTTCTGGAAATTTAAAGAATGGAAATATACTTACGGAAATCATATCGGAATCGAAGATGAGGGGAAAGAAATGAGTCTCCATCCCCACGAGGCATCTGCTAATCGCCCCGGACCAAGAACCATTTATCCTTCCACTCATTCAGGGACTGCGGAAGGCCCAAAACCAACCCGTCTGGGTAGCCGGGCCGGGTCTGCACATAATACCACTCCAACAACCGTCCCAGGCCCAGGGTCGCCTTCCAGACGAATAGCTCGTTCAACTCTTCAAAGTGAGGGCGTAGATAGCCTAGCGAGAGAAAAGGACGAGCAGTCCAATCAATCGGTCCTAGGTCATCGGATGCACCTGGGACAATGGTAGGCCCCACCTCGTTGTTAGAAAATTTATTTTGTAGATTTTGATGATACCATGTAAAACTTTGTTAATGCTATGTAAAGGACATGCCCCACCATTTGTAAACAACTATGTAAAGGACAAGAATGCTATGATCAATAAACGATCTATTAAGCATACATTCTTTTATTCTTGCATTGTCGTATGTGTCTTTGTTGTTTACATTTTGTTGATTTTTTTAAGTTTTGGCATCATCAAAAAGGGGGAAATTGTTAGGAAATTTATATTGTAGATTTTGATGATACCATGTAAAACTTAAACTAGAAAGTTGGCACCTCATTTTCCTTGTAATTTGCATTGTAATAGATAAGGCTGGAAAAGCTGAGTCAAGTCAGCTATGCCTAATAATACAAGAAGTCAACTGAATATTGAAGTGAAGACTCCACTGCAAGACATCTGAGTATGGCAAAGAAGGAAAATCAAGAACTCGACTGAAGGTGTATCAGTTGTGAATCAGCTGTATGAAGAGTCAGTCAAGTCAATTCAAGAAGCCAAGTCTCAAGTTGAAGTGACAGATGAGTCAACCAAGGATTGAAAGCTAACTCAAGTCACCTGGGGAGTAAAAGAGTACAGTCAAGTCAAGACAACTGAACGAGATCCGTTGATGAAAGTCAAGAATGTTACTCAGAATGGTAACATGTTAAACTTGTCATAGATAAAGTGTTAGTTCCAGTTATGTGCAAAAGGAACAAACCAATGGGAAGCACTGCACCAAGTGTCAGAAACGCTGCAATGCTGCAAGACATTAAATACGAGGAAATATCAACATCAAGGACTGCAACAAGACAATCCAACGAACACAAGTGACTTTTGAAATTAGCCTATCTATTCAACGGATAAAATTTCAAAAGTTCACTATAAAAGGCTAAGGAAATTCATTGAGAAAAGATTACCTTGCACACCTGAGAAATCAAACATTATTCAAGCTATTAACCTGAAATATTCTCATATATATTCAAGCAAATCCTCAATCCTGAAACTCGAAGGAAATCGATCCAACACAAGCTGTGAAGGAAAGACAAATTCAAATCGGTTGAAGATGAAACTTTTGAAGAATCAAAAGGGGTCTACTTTCCAAGGAGGATTGTAGGAAGGTTCAAGGTCGAACCAGTATCAAGTTATTGGAGGGCTTCGTGATCAAATCCAAGAGCTTGAGAAAGTGAGCTGAAGTAGCAAGGCAACTGCCCTGTGAAAAAGCTGAGTCGCAAGAGAAGCCAGCTGTGTGACCAAGGCCGTCTCTAGATTGTTCACCACTTTGTAAACTGATCTGTTACATAGTGGATTCCTCCAGGAGTTGGAGAAGAGAGGATTAGAAGAATTACCCCATCTTTGAACCTCTATAAAAATTAAATGTGTCATTTATTTTTCAGCACATTTATATTTCTGCATAGTCACATCATATTTGCTGATAAACTCATATTTGCTATCCAACTGATTAATAACCAAGTGCTAAAATCAAGTGTTAAAACAAGGTTAAAACAATTCAAAGGGTGTTAAGTCTTCCGCTGATAAAACAAATACAGCCAAGTTAAAGTGCAGGTTAAACAACCGAGTTATTCTATCAACAGCTCTATCGAGTCTATTGAGTGGCAGCTGAATAACCAACTTAGCTGTCCCTCAAGGACATAGTTGTTTGAGTTAACACTGTAATAGTTTTAAAAGGACTAAAATCGAAAAGTTGGTAAGGTTTTTCAACTCCCCCTTCTAAACCTTACTCATACCCCTTGGGACCTACAAGTCGTATCAGAGCGGTTGGTTCATCGAGCCTTCCGCACTGGTTACTGAACTAGATCTTTATCTTTCCAAAAAGTTTTAAACACTTGCATTTTCAAAATCTTTTATTTTTAGCATGTTATTATCATCAACAAGCACTTTGCCATCCTATTGGATAATAGGGGCTTCTCAGGTACTTCAGTGGAAGCAAATTTGACACGCATTCATATGTTCACTGTTGAAGAATTTTATGATTGGAAAAGTCGTATGCAGGCTCATCTATCTGCTCAACACGATGAAATGTGGTTCGTAATAGAGGATGGGCCACTGCAAATATTAAAAGTGAACACGGCTGTAACAAGAGTTGCTGCAGCTGAAGGAGAAGAAGCTGCAGAGGAAAGACCAGCCATGGTTGAAAAACCAAGGACTGAATGGACTAATGAGGATAGGAGGAGATACAAGACTTTGGACCAAGCGATGTTCAACAAAGTCAAATCCTGCAAAACAGCAAAAGAAATCTGGAATAAGCTAACTTTAATTTGTGAAGGATCAGAGCAAATTAAAGAAAATAAATTGTCTGTTGTTGTTCAAAAATTTGAAAATTTCAAAATGTTTGCAGGTGAAACCATGGATCAACTGGATGCCAGATTCACTGAAATCACAAATGAGCTTTCAGCTCTTAGGAAGGAATATACACAAAAGGAAATGTGTATGAAGATCCTAAGAAGCCTCCCAGCTGAATGGAAAATCAAGACTATGGCTCTGAGACATTCAATGGACCTCTCAAGAACATCCAACCATGAGCTTTTCTCAGACCTCAGAGCCTATGAGTTTGAGCTGAGAAGAAAAGATCAAGAGGAGACAACTGTACCAAAGACAGTTGCACTAATAGTCAAGGATGGAAAGAGATCTGAACCAAAGGAAGCCATAGACCAGGAGGAAATTGCCCTAATGGTTACAAGATTCAACATGTTCTTTAATAAGAAATATAAAAGAAACAAGGGTAAAACCTCCAGGGGACATTCATCTCCCTCTAAATCAAGGCAAGATAGGCCACCAAGAGAGCTGAGCATCAAAGGGTAGAATATCAGAGAGCTGATAACCCAAGGACAGAAAGAGTTGATCAAAGAGCTGAGAACCTGTGTTGGAACTGCAGACAACCAGGACATTTTGCAGTTGATTGTTCCTATCCACCAGTCAAAAAATATAGGAATGAAGAAGAAAGAAAAGTCTTCAGAGAAAGAAGACAGGAAAAGAAGAAAGCCATGTTGGCTGGTGAGACTGCTGAGACAACTAAGTCTAAAGAAAAAGAGACTCGAGAGTAGTGAAGCCGACTACTCAAGTGATTCTCAAGAAGAAGCAATGATCCGCCTTTATGGCTAAAGAACAAGATCAACCAGACCAAGAAGATGAGGTACACTCTAACTCATCTCATTCAGATTCAAGTGATAGTGATTGTGATATACACACTTCATCACCCACTAATCTTTATGATTCATTAGGCAAAATGATGAAAGAGTTTGAGCACATTAATCCTCACACACACTTCTAAATGAGGAAAACAACCAGCTCAAAAGCCAAAACTCACAGCTGACTAAGGAGCTGAGTACTCTAAGTCACATAGCTGATGAGAACACAAAGCTGGAGGCTGAGAATGCCAAAATGATAGCAGAAATAACTGCTATAGAAAATAGGGAAAAAGACCTCAAAAATGTGATTGCCTAATTTACAAAGGCATCCAAATCATTGGATGATCTTATCATGAGTCAAAAAGAATGTGGAGATAAGACAAGCATAGGATTCAATTCCTTTGTGCATAATCAAACTCCAAGAGTGATTTTGGGAAAAGGATCTTCAAGCAATGAAGCATCTCAAAAATCTAAAACACCAAATGTTGCACCCACATTCACTCCTAAGCACAATCACAAACAAATTGGCCTTGGATATAAAGGGAAAGGAAAAACAATGATTGAGTATCGAGAGGACGGTGAGAAGAAATCCAACAGAGTTTCTCAAAGCAAACTCCAAATGTAAAAATACTCTGTGAAGAGCAAACAGAGCTACCGTAAAACCCTAGAAATTTCATCAGAAAAATAAATATGATGGGAATGGTAGAAACTATCCAAACCAAGCTGATTGGTACAATGTAAAATATCAGCAAAGACCAATGGAATACAAGCCTATATGGCAAAGGCCTAAATCTCAGCAAAGGTCATTCCAAAGGGAAAAGAGCTATTATCAGCATACATATGCACCCAGGCACTACACTCAGAAATATCACAACTATCCCAAGAAAGCAATTGCTAAAACACACACACAGACATACAGACAAAAGAGACAACTATATGAACCTAAAACCCCCAAACAATTTGCAAATGTGCACTATGATTATGGCACTGATAGATGGCAACCTCTTAGAGTCAAGTAAAGGGCTATAGGTTGGTTGGATCATCTTACAACACTAACCCCTCAAGACCCAGGCAAGTATGGGTACCTAAAAACTAATTTCCTTGATTGCAGGTTCAAGGAACAGCTGAGCGCCAAGGAACCTGGTACATGGATAGTGGCTGTTCCAGACATATGACAGGAAACAAGAAAAATCTGTCAAGATTCAAGGAGATTAGAGGTGCAAAAGTCATATTTGGAGGAAATAAAGCTCCAGGGGAAATCAAAGGCACAAGATCTATCAACAAGAATGGATTGGAAATCACAGATGTTGCTTATGTTGAAGGTCCCAACTTCAACCTACTAAGCATCAGCCAACTCTGTGGCAAGGGCTATAATATTGGATTCAATATGGGAATGTGCCAGATCAAGGATGCTGAATCAAATGAAATAGTGCTGCAAGGATCAAGACAGAAAAATATGTATGTGGTAGATTGGTCTACTGCTACACCAAGAACTTGTCTGTTAGCAAAGAGCACAACCGAATCAAGTTGGCTGTGGCACAAGAAGCTGAGTCATATGAACTTCAAGACAATCAACAAGCTTGCAAGGAGTCATCTTGTGGAAGGATTGCCAGACTCAGTCTACAAGAAAGAAAGTGTATGTGATGCATGCCAGATGGGAAAGCAAATAAAATCTTCATTCAAGGATAAGCCAAGTCCTTCTTCAACAAGGATATTACATCTGTTGCATATGGATCTATTTGGTCCAGTTGAACCAACCAACATAAGTGGAAAGAAATACACATTAGTGGTGTTAGATGATTATTCAAGATATACATGGACAATCTTCATGTGCAAAAAGAAGGAAACTTTGCAGAAGTTACCTCAGCTGATGAAAAGATTTCAAAATGAAAAGAGCCAAACCATTATAAAGATAAGGTCTGATAGAGGAACTAAGTTTGTCAATGGGATAATTACTCAGTATTGTGTTGAAAATGGTATGGCTCATGAGTTATCTGCAGCAAGAACTCCACAGTAGAATGGAGTAGCAGAAAGAAGGAACAGAACTCTCAAGGAAGCTGCAAGGACCATGTTAGCCAATAAGCCGGATCGCTTAAGAGATTTTGGGTTGAAGCCATTAACACTGCATGTTATACTCAAAATAGATGCATGATTAACAGGCAATTAACCAATACTCCCTATTAGATTTGGACAGGGAGAAAGCCAAATGTTGGGTACTTCAAGATATTTGGATGCAAATGCTTCATCCATAATAATGGCAAAGATAATTTGAAGGCTTTTGATGCTAAAGCTGATGAAGGTATCCTTTTGGGATACTCAGCTGAGAGCAAAGCCTATAGAGTGTTGAATAAAAGGACTATGGTCACAGAAGAGTCTATCCATGTGGTTTTTGATGAACCCAATGTGAATGGAGAAGACATTAAAGAGTTAGCTGACAAGTTGAATCAGCCAACTATACAGAAGAGTCCTTATGTTGAAGCTGAAGTAAGAGCAATCAACCAAGATAAAGATGAGATAGCTGAATCTCAAAGACAGCTGGAAAGTCTACAATTGAATGAAGATGAAAGAGCTATTCAAGACAACTTAGCTGCGAGGCGGCTGAATCCAGCTGACTTGCTCCAACCTGATGGGAGATGGTTGAGAGACCATCCACCAGAGTTAGTTATTGGAGATGTTAGAGATGGCATAAGAACCAGATCCAGAGTATGAAGCAATGTTTACTTGTTTTATTTCCCAAATAGAGCCAAAAGATGTGTCTCAAGCATTGGATGACACACATTCGATTCAAGCCATGCAAGAAGATCTGAATCAATTCGAAAGGAACAAGGTATGGGAATTGGTGCAGAGGCCAACCCATAAAAATATTATTGGCACAAAATAGGTTTTCAGAAATAAGATGAATGAGGAAGGATCTATGGTGAGAAACAAAGCAGGATTGGTAGCCAAAGGGTATTGCCAAGAAGATGGAATAGATTTTGATGAAACCTTTGCTCCTATTGCAAGATTGGAAGCAATAAGGATGTTTCTTGCCTATGCTGCACATAAGAACCTCATTGTGTATCAAATGGATGTGAAGAGTACATTTCTAAATGGACTGCTAGAGGAAGAAGTCTATGTTGAACAACCTCCAGGTTGTGAGCAGAAGACTATTGGAGATAAGGTGTTCAAGCTCAAGAAAGCATTATATGGATTGAAACTGGCACCAAGAGCATGGTATGATACATTGTCTCAATTTCTAACTGACAATGGATTCACCAAAGGAAAAGTGGACAGAACACTCTTCAGAATTTAAGATGGAGAAGTATACTGTTTGTTCAAATATGTGTGGATGACATCATTTTTGGATCCACAAATAAAGAGCTGTATGATAAGTTCTCAAACCTCATGCAAGGAAAATTTGAGATGAGCATGATGGGAGAGCTGACTTTCTTCTTAGGACTTCAAGTCAAGCAATTGAAGGATGGAACCTTCATAAGTCAAACAAAATACACCAGAGATTTAATAAAGAAATTTGGTATGCAATAGAAGTCTTCTGTGAAAATACTAATGAACACATCAGTCAAGATGGACATGGATGCAAATGGCAAGGCTATCGATCAAACCAGATATAGAGCACTTATTGGATCATTGCTCTACTTAACATCCAGCAGGCCAGACATCACCTTTGCAGTAGATGTATGTGCAAGATTTCAATATACACCAAAGGAGAGCCACATGACTGCAGCTAAGAGAATCCTAAGGTATTTGAAGGGATACCAGGAAGTTGGCTTATGGTATCCAAAGGAAGGTGCATTCAAGTTTATTGGTTACTCAGACTCAGACTACGCTGGATGTAGAGTTGACAGGAAGAGTACATCTGGTACATGTTAAATGCTTGGAAATATATTGGTTTGCTGGTTTAGCAAGAGGCAAAACTCAATAGCCACATCCACACCCAAGAGTACATAGTTGCGGCGATTGTTGTGCCCAAGTCTTATGGACGAGACAACAGCTGAGAGATTATGAGATTGAAGAAAAAGAGATTGCAATTATGTGTGATAACACTAGTGCTATTGCAATCACTCAAAATCCTGTATTGCATTCAAGAACAAAGCACATTGATATCAGATATCATTTTATAAGAGATCATGTTGAAAAGAAAGACATCACTTTGGAATATATCTCAACTGATAAACAGTTAGCTGACATATTCACTAAGACCCTATGTGAATCAAGATTTGAAGAGCTTAAGAATGAGCTAGGGTTAATTAAGCTGAGTTAACACCCAGAAGACTCAATCAGCAGAGATAGTCGATGAGAAAATGAGAAACAAGCAAGTTTCACATATCAGCCAAGTGAAACAGCCATGTCGGAAAGTCAGTTGTATCGAGTTAGCTGATAGCTAAGTCACTTAATAAAAAGAGAGAAGCAGAGTTAAGTCATATTTGATATAAGCTGAGTCATTTATGAACTAAGTGACAAAAACGCAGTCGTTTTAAATGACCAGGAATGTTTTTAAGGATGACGACAACTAATAATAATGACGGTACAAAGAAAAAGTCGCACAAGAAGCATATGATTGGATATAAATGCTGCCGCATTAAATGCGAGGAATTAAATGCAGTTTTGACGTTCTAATCTGAGCCGTTGATCTCGATCAAAATTCAAAATCCAAAGACATGTCCTTTCATAACCCTTTTATACGGTTTTCAGTCTTCTCTCTTCCCTACTAAAATTGTTTATCTTCAAAGCAAAAGGCAAGCAAGTTCTCTTTTCTCTCGAAAACCCTAAGTACTCTCAAGCACGTTCTACAGTTTTTAATCGGTAAAACTCTCTGAAAATGGCACCAAAGATCGACTATGTCAAGCTCTCTCAGCAAATCCACTCAGGATCATCAGTTGACTTCGAAGGAATGGTGAAGCAGGGTTCTGATGAAACCCTCGTTCTGAAAATCGCTAAGATGCTAGAAGAGTCAGGTGTCAAGGCTTTTCTAACCATGGAGTAGTCCCACACCTACCTTGAGGAGGTAGCGATGTTCTATGTCAACGCGAAAGTGCAGGACGAAGGAATCAAGTCTTCTGTCCACGCAAGGACATCTTAATAAGTGTTGAGGACCTTGCTGAGAAATGCTTGTTGCCGTCGGAAGGCATAAAGGAGATACATGAAGCTGATGTAGACTTGGCTGCATGAAAAGAAGTAGCCAAACCTGATTGTGCTGCTAAGGTAGTCTACACAGCTGACAAGAAACTGCTGAAGGACGACTATCATAAGCTGATGGATGTCGTCTCCAAGTGTATAGATATGAAGCTTGGCAGCTTCAACCAGCTGTCAAAAACTAAGCTGATCGTCATGGCTATGATCATGCAGGGCAAAAAGGTTAACTGGCCGAGTTCGTACAAATGACTCTGCTGAATGTGATGAACAAGACCTTTAAGGAGGATGGATCCTTTGGAGGATCACTTGGATATGGTCTTGTAATTGGCCACTTGCTGGAAGTGAAAGGTGTTGTCCTTCGCCATGGCAAACCGTTTCACGTGAATAAGTGAGGGGGAATCACCGACCAAGACACACGGTTGCTACCCTTCCTCCAAAGAAGAAAGTTGCCCTATGACTCAGAAGAAGAAGGTCGCCACCGCAGCCTAAGAAAATGATGATCCGCCCCGCACTCGAGTCCCCGCCCGAGCAGCCGAGACTCCCGCCTCGCGGCCATATCACCCGCCCCTGCGGAGGGAGAGGAGGAAGACCATACTCTTCTCCTTTGTTAAAAAGAAGAAGAAGCGTCTTTCGCCAAGACAAAGAAGGCAACAAAAGCTATCTCCTTCCAGAACAGAAAAACATTGAGGAAGATGTTCCCTTCTACCCAAAAAGGAGACGATCGTTAGGCAAAGATGAATTGAGAAGACATTTGAACCGCCACTCACCGAGAAAGCATCCGAGATCACGACACTCGTGAAGAGCGATCTCTCAAGTAATTGATGAATCGCGGAAGTTTCCGGGACGATCAACAGATGCCGATTGAAGACACACCCGTATGTCGACACCGAGTGAGGGAAGTAAAGCAGCAGAGACAACTGAACCTACAGTTGAAAAGGTTGTCTCTCCACCTGCCATCGATGTCGCCAAGACGAGGAGCGATGAGAGTCTCTTGCCTTCACCTCAAAAAGGAGGACAAAAAGACGAAGATGATGATGACGATATAATCATGTACTCTCCATCGTATCCGACATCCGAGACGCCTGCGAGAGTTGAGCGCATGGAAACTTGATCACTCAAGGGTGCAATTCGCTCACCCTGAGTTCATTGATTAAGAAGAGGAATTGTTGCAATTTCTCGGAGTTAACACTATGCTATGGTCCCTCGATGAAGAAAATTGCATGGATATTCTTCACATCATCAGGGAGAAAGAAAAAGAAAAAGCAGCTGAGGAAGCACAAACTCTTGAGAAAGCCAAGATGTGCGAAGCCATCGGGTTCTTCGACCACACTCATACACATCTCGATGTGTACTAAAAGTGATGAGGATCCCACTGCTGCAGCAGAGAAGTCAGACATGCAGCAGGCTCTGAGGGAATCAAGGCTAATGCATGAGCATCAATTGTTTGAAGGACCAGGAGAGTCATCTCAATCTCTCCTGCAGACCGATCCTCTGGGAGTGGCACATCACATTGCCGCAGTCGTCGCTGCAGCCACGTCCCATGTACAATCGGAGGATGGATCCAAGGGCACTGACAATGACACAGGGATTTTGGGCACCCAAGTTGATCCAACCCCTGAAGAAGGTGTTTCACCACCTGCCCGAGCGGCTAAGCACTCAAAGGAAAAGGCCGTGCGTCAGGAGCACAGTGACCCCACTGTTAGTCACTCAGCTGGTGAGCCAGCTGAGGGGGAAGCTCTCTCCACCACAGCAGGGTTGGAGGATGTTGTGGAAGACTCCAACTTGAAGTAAGGAGGCAAAGTTGAAACAGAAAAAGAACCGCAACAGAATGACATTGACGAAGCTCGGACAGTTGAGTCTGTCCCAGCTGAAGTGTCAACTGCTTTGAAGGCTAATGACACTGTTCTTACAGTCGAGGCACAAGATGGAGATGCCCTGGGAGTTAACACTCTGGGCAGTGAAAGTGGAATCCAAGTAGTTGATACTCCTCTGGATGCCATGGTTGAAGACCCTAAGACAACTGCGACTATCGAAGGGAATGTAGAAGACCCTAAGATAGTTGAGACTGTCGAAGGGAACATTGAAGGCCTCGCAGCAGTTGATTCTTCTGGAGGTATTGAAGGCCTAAGGGAGGTTGAGACTTCCCTAGGTAAGGGTCAAGAGATACAGAACATTCCTCAAGTTCAAAGCGCTGAAATAGAAAAGGAGATAAGCGCACTTCATGACTCCCAGGAGAACCTTGATGTATCATTCTTGGGGTCAAAAGATGAAGTTGAGTCCACTCCGATTACAAATCTTAAGGACCCAGCTGAGGATGTTCTCAAACCTAAGAGCCAGCTAAGTGACAAAGCTGCTCACCAAAAATTTAATTTCGATGATGAGCCAAGCCCACAAGTCTCATCATCATCCGATGACGCTGATGATGCAACAGAGGACCAGGTACTTCATTTAGAAAATCTACTAAGACCGAAGACGTTTGTTAAGACAATGAGGCTCGATCGCCAGGCAAAGCAATCCCAAAGCCCCAAATAAACCGAGTCAATCAATCAAGCAGACTCCACAGCTAAAGTAGTAACGACTACACAAGCTCCGTCATCGCAGGCACAAACCTTGCAAACCATCCCATATGTGCGCGATGATGCCTTTCAAGAGATGTTTCTTTTCACGCCGATCCTACCAGAGTTAGAAGAAGAGACCGCCGCTCAACAACGAAGATTCACTGTTAGAGAGGATCCAATCATTCCCACTGACACCATTGTTCCAGCCGAATTCGACTTTTATAAAGAATGGCCTACAACTAAATCAAGTGAGACAACTGAGATTCGTGAGGTCTTCAAGAAAATCTGTGAAGAGATTGAGAAGATTGAAAGACACCATGCCTCACTCGACTTAAGATCGACAATAGGGATGCTACCTCACTCATCCGACTTGAGAGTGATAGTAGTACGGATCGGGAATGGTCTCAACAAAGAATCTTCCATGCGACTCAAACAAGTTCATTATTTCAAAGCACTATATGGCAGAATGCTCGTCTGGATGGCTAACAATGCTGATCTCAAGCAAAGGATGCAGGCATATATCGAAAGGCTACACGAGTCTCACAAGACTGAAATGGAGCTGCTACAAGAATTCCAGAGAAAAGAAATTATGCGCCTTGAGGAAACAATGAATGCAAAATTTGGCTTACTCATGGCTGAAATGAAGTTGGTGGTAGCCGAGTCCAAAGCAACTCGCTCTTTAATTTTGAACTTGACTTATGCGAAACAGACTCCAAACAGAATTAAGCTCTAAGCAGACTCGAGTTCATGCTCGCAGGCATGTTCCCTGGGGTCCCTCTCTCCTTTGATGACACCAAAAAGGGGGAAGATGAGTCCCTATCCCTAAGGAAATTAAAAGAAGAGAGAGTAAAAGAAACTGTAGCTGAGAAGAGTGCGGAGAAGAAGGAAAACATTGAGGGGAATGTTCGAAAGATCTTACGTTAATGATAGCTGAAACCCCTCAACAGGGTCGAATTACTGCCTCCATCTTGAGCAAACTCCCCGTAACCCTACCCATTGAGCACTCTATTGTGCCAATGTCGGAGAAGAGACGAATCAATGAAGAAGGGTTTGAGGAGTTCTCCAAAAATCAGGATGCCCGCGTTGAGGAAGTGCTGAAACAATATGGTGGCATTCCAGCAGGGAAGGATCAAGATGCTATACCTGACAATGGATCCGAGCCAAGATCAGTTGAAGAATTCAAGACACTCGAATCCGAAGGCTATTTCCAAGGGATGTCACTAGCCCAAGCCTGGGGTCTGTACTGGGAGAAAGGTCTTACATTGTGTGAAGAAGCTGAAATGCAGCAGACTACCAGCAGCCACTCAGATGGTAAGCAGAAGACTCTCGTGCAGTACACACCCAGATGAGGAGGAAGAAGCGGTGGTGGAAGAGGTTCTCGACCTCGTCTAAAACCAAAGAATATTGAATATGTAGATCCCGGAAAGAAGGGGAGGATCTACTGGGCTGGGTATGATGAAGTGGTAAATCTGGAAGTGGCAAGGAAGAATGCAGAGGCTGTAGGAAGGGAAGAAGAAGAAGAGAACGAAAGGCAAACTCAGCTATGGCTCGAGAGGAAGCGTAGGGATGATGCCTCTAAAAGAGCTTATGAAAAGAAGCAGAGAGCTGCAGAAGAAGAAAGAAAAAGAAAGAGAGTTGATGACTTCGACAGAGCTGAAGAAGAAAGAAGGAGGCAACAAAGGCGTTGAAGTGTTGCTGTGAACCCCTACATGTATATTACTTATGTAAATACATTTTTTTAAGTCATCTGTAATACTTAGTGATTTTCCCTGTAATTTTTCACTTTGTATTTACTCTTGTATCTTAGCATAGTTTGTTTTGATAAAGAATGCTATGATACCATTTGTAAACAGCTATGTAAAGGACAATAATGCTATGATCAATAAAACGATCTATTCAAGCATACATTCTTTGTTACTGCATTGTTTGTATGTATCTTTGTTGTTTACATTTTGTTGAATGTTTTTAAGTTTGGCATCATCAAAAAGGGGGAAAATTGTTAGGAAAATTATTTTGTAGATTTTGATGATACCATGTAAAAATTAAACTAGAAAGTTGGCACCCCATTTTCCTTGTAATTTGCATTGTAATAGATAGGGTTGGAAAAGATGAGTCAAGTCAGCTATGCCTAGAAATACAATAAGTCAACTGAAGACTGAAGTGAAGACTCCGCTGCAAGACAACTGAGTATGGCAAAAAAGGAAAATCAAGAACTCGACTGAAGGTGTATCAGCTATGAATCAGCTGTATAAAAGTCAGTCAAGTCAACTCAAGAAGCCAAGTCTCAAGTTGAAGTGATAGATGAGTCATCCAATGATTGGAAGCAACTCAAGTCACCTGGGGAATAAAAGAGTACAGTCAAGTCAAGACAACTGAACGAGATCCGTTGATGGAAGTCAAGAATGTTACTCATAATAGTAACATGTTAAAGTTGTCGAGATAAAATGTTAGTTCCGAGTTGTGTGCAAAATGAACAAACCAACGGGAAGATCGCACAAGTGTCGTAAACGCCGCAATCCGCAAGACCTTAAATACGAGGAAATGTCAACATCAAGGACTACAACAGGACAAGCCAACGAACACAAGTGACTTTTGAAATTAGCCTATCTCTTCGACGGGCAAAATTTCAAAAGTTCACTATAAAAGGCTGAGGAAATTCATTGAGAAAATGTTACCTTGCACGCCTGAGAAATCGAGCATTATTTAAGCTATTAACCTGAAATATTCTCAAATATATTCAAGCAAATCCTCAAGCCTGAAACTCGAAGGAAATTGATCCAACACAAGCTGTGAAGGAAAGACAACTTCAAATCTATTGAAGAGGAAACTTTTGAAGAATCAAAAGTGGTCTACTTTCCAAGGAGGATTGTAGGAAGGTTCAAGGTCGAACCAGTATCAAGTTATTGGAGGGCTTCGTGATCAAATCCAAGATCTTGAGAAAGTGAGCTGAAGTAGCAAGGCAGCTGCCTTGTGAAGAAGTTGAGTCGCAAGAGAAGCCAACTGTGTGACCAAGGCTGTCTCTAGACTGTTCACCGCTTTGTAAATTGATTTGTTACATAGTGGATTCCTCCAGGAGTTGGAGAAGAGAGGATTAGAAGAATTACCCCATCTTCGAACCTCTATAAAAATTAACTGTGTCATTTATTTTTCAGCACATTTGTATTTCTGCATAGTCACATCATATCTGCTGATAAACTCATATTTGCTATCCAACTGATTAATAACCAAGTGCTAAAATCAAGTGTTAAAACAATCTTAAAACAATTCAAAGGGTGTTAAGTCTTCCGCTGATAAAACCAATACAACCAAGTTAAAGTGCAGGTTAAACAGCCGAGTTATTCTATCAACAGCTCTATCGAGTCTATTGAGTGGCTAACTCAGCTGAATAACCAACTTAGATGTCCCTCAAGGACATAGCTGTTTGAGTTAACTCTGTAATAGTTTTAAAAGGACTAAAATCGAAAAGTTGGTAAGGTTTATTCAATCCCCCCTTCTAAATCTAACTCACACCCCTTGGGACCTACACTCTTGAACCACTTGGTTATCAGTCTCGACATGGGGAACCTCAACTGGTACAGGATGCTGTGGGCATACATAGCAATGCACCTAGGGGCGGCTTGTTGAGGGGATCGAGGCAACCAAAATCGTATAGAAGAAAGGAATTGGTGCCTCTGGTAGAGTGCCTCCAGCTCATGCGGCATTATTAGGCCCATCTGGTGGTTCTGGTCAGTTTCAGTCCAATCTTACCTCGTATTTCTGGGGGGCCTACTACTTGGCCCTGCGGCCTTAGTTCTGTTCGGTGCCGCCCCACGCCCAATCTCGCCCTGACTACCATGCTTCTCGCCCCCGCTCACTTCGGGAACCTCTGCAGTGGCCGTATCCTCCGGCACTTCAACCCGCTCGCGATCACTACCTCTAGCCTCCATATTTGAAATATCCTCCCTCTTACCTGAATTGTCTTCTTACTCACCCGACTTCTCTTCTGTAGATAACTGAGTTTTATATACGTGCCCTCTAAGAATCACTGTGATGGGAGTTGCATTGAACACCACGTACCTTTCACTCAGAGGGACCTCTGGTTCGGGACTGTGGCTGGAACTAGAGACGTCAATAATGTTAGGACCTTATGGGGTTGCTTCTCTCTCCGACAAAGAATCTATAGACGGAAGGTCTTTGGACGGAGGGTCTTCAAATTCGACTTCTACGCTATATTCTTGGTTCTGGCTATCGTTAGTGGAACCGGACATGTTTTTTGAAAGAAGAATGAAACAGAAGAAAGAAAGATTTTTTTTGAAAGTTTACCCAAGTATCCTCGAGTTACTTCTCTCAAAACCGACCTAAAAGCTTCTGCTCGGTCTCTGCAATAGCTGATATGCATGGAATGAATGTAAAAATAGAAAATGAAGGGGAAAGGCCATATTTATAGGTTAACTTCTCTCGAAAGTAACGCACCAATTGGAAGGGCGCATCTTTTCGAAAGTCACATCCCCCCGTTTCCCGCACCATGACGGTCCAACAGAAAGATGCCATGTGGCTGTCATCATGGGATCCAATTAATGCCCCATTTCAGGCATTGATGGATAGTTGACAGTTGTCAGCACTTTAAAAATCATTTGACTTTTTCTCTCTCCAAAATTAAAGTTCAAAATCGTTTCGAAGAATCTTCTCCCCAGCATTGAACTTGGGGGCCATTGATGATACCCGAGCTGAGCTGGAAGGAAATACATCCATGTGGCCATTCAGGTGATTATAACGTAAGTCGCCCAAGATGACGTGGACCGGGCCGAGGTAACCGAGCCAAGCCCAACCTACTACAACAAAAACAATTCAAGTGAGTACCCCACTCAACATTCTCCCATTAAGTGGATCTAATACACCAGTGGCAGACCAAGTTGTCACCTGTCAACATGTCAACAGGACAAGTCAACAAGCTCCTCTCAACACATGGCCAACATGCGCCACATGCACACCAGGAAGAGGACAAGTGTCCCACTATTATCTTAGATATAATGATGATTAGCCCACTAATTGTATTAGTATAAATAGATCACACTTATTAGGAAAGAGGAGAGAGAAAAATCCACTATTTAACTTGTAAAATTCGAATTCAGTGTAAAAAGCCGACCAGACACGCTCTGCTCGGCATCAGTAATAAAAAGGCAGAATCAGCCACTTAATATCATTTTCAGGTGTTCAGTTTTAGTTTCCAAGTCAGATATTTTAAGTTCTTTGCTTGTTGATCGAGAAAGCACATCAACACTTATAGAATATTATGTTAATATCCAATAGCGAATTAAGAATTTAGAAAAATGAGAGAAATAAAAAAGCAAATTGATTATATATTTGAAGCAAGTTTATTCACCTATTTGAAATACTTGTTGATTTGTCTAAAATTTCATAATGGTACATTCACTTAATAATTTTTGACAACTAAATTAAATTAGATCAACTGATACATAGTTGAATGTATACCAATAAATTACTATATACACTAATTTAATAAATATAATCATAGTGTCATTTGTTTTCTCAATAACAATATCATTCTACTATAATCATGATTCTTTGAAAAGCTATTTTATACATAAACAAATGAACAACAATTTAACAAATAAATAGCATTTATTTTATGTAATAAGTAATAAAACAATTTTAGATGTTATTTGATTATTTTTTATATTATCCAATGACTTGTTTAAAGTAACTTTTAAATTTATTTTGAAACTTTTAGATTTTATCTAATGATTTTAAGACTTATCAGATATATTGCAGATTTATTTTATACTAGTAAGGCTTAGTTTCATAATTACAATTTACACATCAAATCAATTTTCTTCTCATATACAGTCATCCAATCTCACTCTCAAAATTCATCTTTCTTCTTCCAAAAATTTTTCAATCACTCTAGCAGAATTGTTTTTTCCAATGAAAATAAACCAATCACCACACCAATATTAATTTTTGCACCCAAATTCTTTTATCTTCGGAGCCCCCATAAAGTTAGATCAAGATCATAAATAGAGAAAATTGCACTCTTAGTCCCACAGGATTATGCCTATTACAATCTTAGTCTCGTTCTTTGCAAATTTCATCCCGCTATTTCCAGATTTTGTAATTTCAATCCCACAATTTTAGAAATATACATAAATAGTCCCACGGTTTAAAAATATTGAAACACTAGTCCCAAATTATCATATTCTTTTAGATTATGCAACGTATCACATGGTGTGAAAGTCTTTATTTTCTTTCACCTATTTTGTTCATGGCATTGTTACAACTACTTAAATCCAGTCTCTATTCAGAGGTTTTAAGTGGATCATTTCAGGTTTCCATCCGATAAACTTAACAAGGCATACTTCTGCAAAGGCCTCACTAACATGTATACAAATCTTCATATCGATCTCCTTTATAATTGGAGACTCAGTAAGTTTTGGTAGAACCACCCCGGCAAAGTCCTCAAATTCTTGGGACTTTAATAAATTTATTTTTCAAGAATACTTCTAAATGATGTGTATTCGAGAGAGCATATGAAATGTTGTATGTGATCGAGTAAGGTGTATTTCCTTCTTTCATCAAATCGACTCTTTTGAAATTTTGATGAAGGGTTAGAACTCTGTTGAAATCTCGATCTCCCAGATTGTATGCAATTCTAGGATAGACATTAAATACCAATTTTCCTGCATACAAATGTCCTGTAACCGCCCCAAGGCATGAATCTTTGAGATTGGAGATTCGCTTGTCAAAGATAGCCAAATTGAGTGAGGAATCAATTCCTTACTTGAATGTTGCCTTAATAATAACTCTTATGGCTCCGATATGAATCTATGAGAGTGTATTTGCAACTTCCTCTTGACTCTGCTTTTGATCTCCTGAACTTCTCGATAAGGGACCAACTGCATCTCAATTAGGTTACCAGTAAACTCCATTGGAATGGCAAATTCTCCGGTAGTTACCATGTGGATAATTTAGTGTTTTCTGTTACGAAACCCCATTTTATCCAAAGATTTCTCCATTGCTCCGATAGTAAAACCATCATATATCTGAAGCTTTAGATCTTTTTTCATAATCCTCATTAGAGTTTTATGAGAAACCGTAGTATTGGAGAGAAATCCTGACATATCCTCTCTGACCGTCTCCTAAATAATTTCTTCTTCACTCTGATTTTGAACTAGATTCACTTCCATCGTCAGAATATCTCTTCTTCATAGATGCTTTCATCTGAGGGTAAATCCTCAAATTGATACACCTGGATCAAATCTTGATAATAGACAGCTTCTTCGAATTCTGGTGTAGCTTTGAACTGTTTAATTCCTCGCGTTTGATTTTCTGGGAAATCAGTTGAGATATGCTCTCTTGATCCACACGTCCAATAATTACAATCTTTAGATCTTTTGTTAGCTCTGATGTGAGCTCGTCTGAATGTTCTTCTTCCCGGGTTCTGCTGGTACTCCTTTGATTAGAACCTAATAAAGAGGCTCAACTCCTACTAGGTGTTGGTCTTTGTCCTGATTTATAACTTATGGCCTTTAATTTTGACCAAAACCTTCTAGGTCTCCATGAAGACCTAATCCTTTTGTTGCTACTTCCACGCTATATGAATGGCTTATGTGCTTCTTTTTCTTATGCCTCTGTGGCTGACCTCCCACAACTGTTGGGATGTCATCATCTTCACAACATAGAGGAACTGTTTTATTAATTTCCTCGTAGTCTCTTATAGTTCCTGTAAAGTGATGTATGGTGGCACCATTCAGATAGTTTGGCCTTTATGGAAGACATTCTTCTGTCCACTGTATCTAAACCAATTGTACTCTTGTATTCCCTGATAAACATTTCTCTCCAAAGACTTGGTATCTTCGCAAAGAATAGTTGTGAAGCTTCTTTATATTCCACCTTGTACTTCCATCGATATTCGGTGAACAACTTGATATATTCGTCAATATGACAAATATCATGTAACTCGAGGCAATATGTATCTTTTTCTTTTCTCTTCTTCCAATCCCTCAAAATAGCTTGTGTCGATAAAATAGATTTTAAATAATTTTGTCATATTATCGATTATTCCTTTCAATGCCTCTCCAGCTGTAACACTGCTTCTCATTTATGGTCCAGTCATATCCCATGCGATCTTTACGGATCCTTCAAAACTCATCTCAAGGAGTAAGATAAATCCTTTCTTTGTAAGATCAAGGGTACCTGCTGCAATCCTCATAGCCGATGCCCAAACATCAATAAGGACTTCTCGATTCGTAAAATATGGAATATCCAAATTTAACATCAATCCATATAGATGATAGGATCGAGCTGTGATCTTCCATAAGGCGTATTATATAAATTTGGCCTTTTGGGAGGTTGTCGAGTTCCTGAAACGATAGGATCTCCTCTTGTAGTAAAATCTCCAGCGTGGGGCATTAGTTCATCTCCATGATGTGAACCTGTACTTTCTGCAACATTGGGATCAATCGGTGGTGGTGGAGGTGGTCTTTGATGTTGGTCACGAGTAACCAAAGTTGATCCATCTCTTGCGTTCATCTTTAAATCTACAATTCCTAATCATGCTAAGGATTATGCAAGGTCATATAGATCTTTAAGATTAATCTTCTCCATATCCATCACTTTTTAGTTTATGATGAATTTTGGTGTAAATAGGATACTATTCCAAAATCAATATGTTTCTTTCCTCCGGATGAACTTGGTCTGTCCTCCAGATTCTTAACTCGTTTCTGAATATCATGAAGGATCTCAAGAGTTTCGTTCTGATATTTCACCATCGATTCCATCTGGTTTTGGATCTGATGAACTTGTATTGGTAGATGATTATGACAGTTGCCATAATTTCGCACCGCCTTCCTAGGACTTTTCTAAGATCTTGGGAGAACTTAGATGTATCTGGAAGTGTCTCGCTCCATTCTGGTAATCCATCAAGAATCATGATTTTGATGGGCTACTTCGAGATGATTCATCAAATCGATATATAATATATGATTTACCGTGAGGAAACTCAGATAATATACTGTTTGTCTATCGCAGTGTCTCAAGGTTTCCCTATCGGCTCCTGCGAGTTCCTTTTCAACATTTTGATTGTTCCAATATGTAATCTTGTCATGGTGTTCTTGTGCACACATCGTCAAAATTTGACGATATCTCCTGTAAGGTATACATCTTGAACATTCGTCCAGGTTTATTTTTTTGGAGAAAATTCTCCTCACCAATTGTTAATTACATAAATATAATAAATTTAACTAAAAGTTCTTAATAAATCTAGGCTCTGATACTATTTACCGTCAACAATCTAAGGCAACTTGAGTCTAATGTAGAAATGAAAAATCTGGTACCAAAAGTGCAAGCATTGAGAATTATGGGACTAAATATGCAAAATTTAGGATTTTGGGACTGTTTTTACAATAAAATGAATCCTATGGGACTATTGTGTAACATAGAGACTGAAATTGTAATGAGGGAAATCATGTGGTACGAAAGATGCAATTAACTCTCATAAATAAGACCATCAGAACAATTATGGGACGCATGTTTGGATGTTGGAGTTACACTCATGTACCATATATCAACAGTTGTGATGAAGTTCATAAAAGGATTGTCAAAATATAAACGAAAATAATGCCAAAATTAGGGAACTTGGGGGTTTGGCCTCAACCATAATCATCATTTTACTCATTTTGTCCTTATAATCACCATTTCTGTAAAAATCACTCCAAAACCTTATCTCCATTTCTGTATAATGAAGCCTCAAAGAAGATATCTTTGTTTCTGCTAACATAGACCATTACTCCAATAGCTTCGCTACCGATGTCAACTATATATTTGATTCTTATCATTATAGTTTGGTTTTTCGTACTATAGCACAAGTCGAAGCTTCACCGCCTATTGAGTTTTGTTCATATTAAAATCATTAGTAACAGGTGTATTTGTTAGCTTATATCTCTCGAGGTATTAGTGCTTAACAATGAAATGCACCGACTACTGCATATATATAGGAGTTCCAGTAAGAACCATTAAGGTAATAACAAAAAAGATTTTAAATCTGATTTAATTCTATATAACAAATTTTTTGAGGAAATTACACTAAAGCCCCTATAGTATTCGCGTTTTTACACTTTACCATATAAACTATTTATTGTTACACTTTACCTAATGAACTATGTAAAATTTTTGCACTTTGCCCTATATGGACAATTATAACTCTAAAATTTTGTTTTTCTTAAAATAGTGAAAATAGTTCATTATGGTCATCAGACCTACCATATTATCGTATATATAATTAATATTTTCTTAAATCCATACCTTATTTCAATGAAATGTAGCTAGGTATTCTAAGTCGATTTTTGGGCTGCTTTTCACACGTAGAGTTTTACGACTGCTCCTTACACTCAACCTTAACAGGCATCACAATGGTTTATACCAACACAACAAAAAAAGCAAAAAATTGCAGGAAAAATTGCTGCTAACTTTTAGACATTAGCTACCAATCTTAAGCATTCATCACTAACCACTTAAAAAAGAAAAAAAAAACAATATAAATTTAGTCAATTAGCGATGAAAATATTCGTCACTAACCAGGAATACCAACTACATTCCGGTCAAACAATGTATGAATTTAAGAGATTATTATTGTTTTATATGGAAGCATGATGAGTTGGATATGATCGTAATGAACTATTTTTACATAGTTCATATGGTAAAGTGTAACAAAAAATGGTTTATATGGTAAAGTGTAAAAACGCGAATAGTACAGGGGGTTTAGTGTAATTTCCTCTAATTTATTATAGATTGTTTCTAAAATAAGATTTTGTTGTATTTATGTTTAATTGGATATTCATATATTCGTTTAATAATAGGTATATTTTTTGTATTTATTTCTTTATATTCGTTTGTAATTTATATTTTTGATTAATTATTTCTTGTGCAAGACAAACTTAACCAAATTAACTAATTGATGCATACCGATTTTTCTCGCAAATAAAAATGGCTATTTCTTAGAACCAAAATCGGCTATGTACTTATTTTGTCTATATTTTTTAAATCTAACTAAATTTATGGTTTAAAATAAAAAAGGATAAAATTATAATTAAATCTTTCCAAATGAAATAGTATTTAATACTTAATAATCCTACCTAAATTAGATAATTATTGCATACCGAAATTAAAAACGACTTGTATATGTTAGGAATGCAAGTATAAAGCCCTTCTTCATGAATAGAACTTACCTAAATTATTGAGACTCTTTAAAGGAATTAATGAGCAGATCGCCCACCCCATCAACCATAAAATTACATTTGGTAATTTAGTTTCACTGTCAACAAAACGGAAAATAAGATTTTTAGTCCAGTAAGTTTGATCTTTTTGAGAATTAGTCCTTTAAATTGTCACCTTCATTTCTAGTCCTTAAACTTTTAAATTTCTAAATATTCAGTCCTTTAACTCACCAATTTTACTTTTGGTCCTATAACTTAACAGATTTCACAAATTTAGTCCTATAACTTAGCAATAGTTAAATTTAACTAATTTATTAAAAGGTTAGTACCCACACTTCACATTTTTTTATAGGAACAAAGGTAAAATAATTAAACTTAAATTTTTGATAATTTTATTAAATTATAAAAGCAATTAAAAATTAAATTAATTTGTTTAATAAATAATTTAAATAAATAGAAGTTTCTAAAATAATTAACGCGATTTTTAGGAAAATTAAAATAGTTACATCAAATTAGTAAATTAAGAATAATTTGTCATATTTATATAATTAACCTTTGATGAAGAGGATTATCTCCAAAAAATGGATGTGGACTAGTGTACAAGATTCATTTATTCCAGAAGGTTAATAAAATTAATGCTTGAAATATTTTTAAAATATTAATTAAATTATGAATTATATAATTATTTTATTTAAAAGTTATCTATTAATTAAAATTATTCAATTTTAAAAATAAAATTTAACTAAAAAATTAATGCTTGAAATCTCCTTACCAAAGGTTAATTACAGAGATATAATACATAATTCTTAAAAGTTTTTAATAAATCTAGTCTCTAATACTATTTTTAGAAATCCATTTGGAAAATTGAGATAAAAAGTCTATTTTAAAGGATCAAAGCGCACAATATCTTATCATATAAGTCTAAAAGTAAACTAAGATGTAACTTACAGAACCAGAAAGCTAAAGATACAAACATATAGGACTAAATATCCAATTCCATACAAATTTCTAGGACAAAACCACAAACCTACCAAGATAAAGGACCGAATCTCAAAATAGGCCAACTTACGGGATGAAATTTCTCATTTTCTTGTCAACAAAATGCTCACAAGAACTAAAAACTATATGACAAATACTTATATAGGACCGTTTCACGAATTTCTATCCGTGAGACGGGCCAGGTTGGTCAATTCAGTAGAAAGTCCGCGGATCAGTAGGGCGCGAGTCAATAAAAAGTCAACTGTCCGCCAAAAATATTCCGGTAATACTTTTTGAAAAAAAAAGTAATACTTTTAAGACAAATAATACTTTTGAGCAATAAAATAAAACTTTTATAAGGAACATGTAATACTTTTGACACAAAAAAATGATACTTATTGTTAAAAATGGTGCTGAAGATGATTGATATTTTGTAGTTCAACAAGTAATATTTTTCACTTAAATATTTAATACGTGTAATACTTTTCCACTTAATTGTGTAATACTTTTCACTTAAAACTCAAATACTTATTAGTTCAATATGTAATAACTTTCTCTTAAACGTGCGATACTTTTTATTTAAAATTATAATACTTTTAATTTCAACATGTAATACTTTTTACTTAAAACTCTAACATTTTTCAATTCAAAATTTAATACTTTTCAATTCAAATTTGTAATACTTTTCACTTAAAACTATAATATTTTTCAATTAAAATGTAATACTTTTCAGTGATAGTTTTCAGTGATATTTTTCTTTTTCCTCCTTTTTCTTCTTTTTTTCCCCTTCGTCTTCTCCTTCGTTTTTTTCTTTATTTCTTCTTATTTTCCATTCATTTCGTGGAAAAATCAAAGTTCCAAAGGAATAAAAAAAGATTCATATTGGAAATTTAAAATCTTCATTAATGGTGTATCACGCTCTCGTGAGCCATTAGATCTTCTCTGATTGAATGTGATTTTCTACCTCCCTTGTCAGATCCACGATCACATTTTGCTCATTGGGGCACTGGTTCACCCTCCATTGAATGATTACATTCACATATGTATAAAGGCCCCAACGTCAGTACCATATTTAAAATATTGTATCAATTTTTTTTTATCAACAGTATTACATTTTTCAAATAAAAGTATTACTTTTTAATCAAAATTATTACTTGCCTCAAAAGTATTATTTTTTCTCAAAAAGTATTATCGGGCGAATTTTAGTGGATTGTTGATTTTTTTGTTGACTGTAGATCTGTTGTTGACTGGATCCGAATCGACCCGTTTCATGAATAGAGATCCGTGAGACGGTCTCACAAGACAACTTCTCAAATTATATATATCAATGTCAAGTTTTATGCACGAGTTTTGGGTCCAAAATTACTGCTGGACCCAAAAGAACAAAACATAAATTGTTAAAATCGTGTTACAAAATCAAAGCAACAATAAGGCTCCACGAATATAACAATATTATATACCATTGCATCAAATTTATACAATTAAGTTGATGAGAAGTAATTACATGTACCAAAATTACCAAAATGTTACTACACATAATTAATACATGCCAAAAAATTAAAAAGTACCAAATTATGATCACAAAATTTACCAAATATACTATTTTTGTATAAGTGTAAAAATTATGTCTATATATAAATAATATTTTCAGCCGCAATTAATACACACCAAAATTAACGTTATAGGCTCAAGAATATTAGAATGTTTTAGGCGGAAAAAATTTCACATACTATTTTTAGAAGAAGCTCATTTAATAAATAGGCCTGACCTCAGCATATTAAAAGCCCATTAGAAGCCTGTAAAACTATATATATTTTGTTCTAATACATATTTTATCTATTATAGTAATTAAGTAATTATACAAAAAGAGATATATCATATATTGTGTTCTTTATATTTTTGTAGGCCATAAATAGCCGCCCATTGAAGCTTGAACAACTTTCTTAAAAACCCAAACCTAGCATATTTAAAAGGGTTTGCTAAAAGGCCTAAGCTTGCCCTTATTTAATATATAGGCTAAAGTAGGCGGCAAAATGAGGTCAGCCGTAGGTCCCTATCAGCGATCCTGCCTATTTCTACCCCTAGTTCTAGATTACGAGTAGGATACTAGGGTTCTAGGAGAAAATTGCATATTTAGTCCCACAACAACTGACTCGTTACATCCGTAGTCTCATATCTGCTAAATGGTCTCATACGAAGCAAATTCATGCAAAAATAGTCCAACTGTTACTTTTTTAACGCCTACAACTACCATCTCCAGTAATTGGTCAATTTGGAGGAAACAATTAGGACAGGCTATTGTTTTTGGAGGCAAATAAAGTCCACCAACCATTTCCACTCATTTTTTCTCGAAAATCTGGAGAGAAAAAAAGAGTTCTTCCTCCTCCTCAACTCGAGAAAATGTGCTTTGCCATTTTGGTATATTTGCTTCGCATGTACACTTCTTGGATAAATGATAATCCAGGAAGAAGATTTGTTTGTTATGTGAACTCTCTTAATAATGATGGATGTGGGATTTTCAATTGGGCAGATGATCCTATGTACGCAAGAGCAAAAGCAATCATTCTGGTTTCGTTGCGAAAAATAAACACTTTAAAAGCTGAAATTGAAGAGTTGCAGTCAATGGAGAACAATTGAAAAATTCACACTTTGGAAGCTGAAATTGGTGAGTTACAATCAAGGAAAAATAATAAAAAAATTTAACATTTTGGAAGTTGAAATTGATGATTTGCAATTAAGGGTGAAGAATGTGAAGAAGATAGAAGAAGAAATTGGAAGACTGAAAAGGCATACAAAGGTTTCGCTAGTCTCACTTGTTGCTTCTTGGTTCATTTTGTTGTTGAAGTACTAGCCCTCTGTTTTTCTCGGCATAATTGCTTTTTTTTTTTTGTTATTGTTATTATGAAATGGGCAGCTTTTGGTATGTAATATGGGTATATTTTGCCATGTAATTATGTTTTGTTGGATGTATTACATTTTGGGGGATGTATTAGATTTGCTAATCTGGTGGTTGTAATGTTATTACATTTTGTGTATTTATTTTGGAAATAATTGCATAAATTTCGTGTATTCAATTGGGGTCTGTTTTGTAGCTAAAATAATGCAGAATTGATGAGAAAATTGAGTAACATTAACTGAACATAACACCATAAAATCAAAAAAAAAAAACCAAAAAATAAACAGATAGAAATCATCCAAAAACAATACAACCCCTAACCATTATACAAGTAGAATCAGGCATATATATGGCACATGGACATATAACACAAGTCTAATCGTAAAAAAAACCATAGTAATATGAACATCCAAAAACCAAAAACATATCCCCTAACCATCACGCAAGTCTAATCAGGCATATACATGGCCCCTGGACATATAACACAAGTATAATCATCCAAAACAATAGAAATAAAAACATCTAAAAACTCAAAACATATCCCTTAAATACATTCATTGATTTTTCTTGTTTTGCCCTCTGTTTCTTGATCCATTCTCTTAAGGGATGAAGATGTTGCAGCTGCCAAGTTAGACATAGTCACATATTTTTTTCCCCTTTGTGTATTACTTTAGTGCTTTCATCTCTTCTTGGGGTATGAACTCTTGGTGGCAAGAATTCTAAACCTCTAAATGTCTTCTTTCTTGCCTAAACATAAATTACACATGATTAGTGATTTCATAAGTTATTACACACAATTCAACTAAAAATTACTTACTATCATTTTCACATTTGTTGTTGCCTTTTGTGAAATTTGATTGCCCCCCTCTACATTTACTGTAAAATAATAAAGGAAACTAAAGCATTATAGTAGATACACATAGCATATTTCAAACAAAGAAAAAAACACATAACATAAGAAAGCATTACGGGTTTAGTGACATATGTAGTTGTCTGTGTAACTCTTTGTCACGAGTTTGTTGTGTCTGAGACCTTATAGCTCTTGTGGGTCCATCTCTATTTCTTCTAAAGTTCGGGGGAATAGTTGGTATATAACCAGTTTTATCCCATAGATATGCCCATTCATAGGATTGATTGCAAATTCATAGACTGCCATATGTTTCAACAGTGTAGTATCGACTCACATATTCTCCAAGGTCATGGGACTGAGCACTGATTGCACTGCATCCATGTTTGCATGAAATCCCAGATAAATCCTACCGTCTACATGAACAAGTATGTGCCTGCAAATCCACAGTGTGGTTTGAACCATCATTGCAAATAATCTCCCATTTAAAATCGAGACTTAATTATGGTGCAATATGTTGTCCAATTAATGTTTTTGTGAACAATCTTTGTTATTTTTGGACATAGCAATCTTTCTTCCCATTTTCTTTCAGCCCTGTCCCTGTTTTGTTGTAGTCTATTCATCAAATATTCTATGATCCACTCACACATTGTCAAAATTCCCCTCTCTAGCCTCTATATTGAACTGTTGAACACTTCACAGAAGTTGTTCAGAAATATATCACATTTTGGAGTGGTTTTGAAATGTGATCTAGACCATTGACTAGCAGGCTTGTCTGATAACCATTCAAGGCATCTATGATCAAGTTATCCAATTTTCTTCATTGCTGATTCAAAAATCGGGCAATGGAAGCCTTTGCAGTTGTCCATAAGCCATTTTAAGGGTTTCTCCCCTGAAGCCTACTATCTCCATGTTTCCATGAAGGTGTCTTACACAAAACCTATTGTTAGCACCTGGGAATATACATTCAAATGTAGGTAGCAATCCTTTTGTTTGTCTGACATGAAAGTCCACAATTCATCCCTTTCAATTTGTAAATCTTTCTTCAAAGTTACAAAAACCAATCCCATGACTCTCTTGTTTCACTAGCAACAACTGCATAGACCAGTAGGTATGGATTATTGTTGGGATCTATACCAACTGCTGTCAACAACACCCTTCCATGTGGGCCCTTCAGGTGACATCCATCAACACATATAATGGGCCTACAACCAACAAGAAATCCGATCTTCAATGCATGTAAGCATATGTAAAGAATTTAAAATCTTTTTTGTTCACTAGGTTCTGGAGCATCACTCAACTGCATAATCACTGTAGAACCAGGATTTTTTGCCATTAAAGCCTCTACATAATCCCATAACCTAGCATATAGCTCCTCATTTGTACCCTTAATTGCTCTTAGGGCCTTTTCCTTTGCTCTGTAAGCTTGAAATGGAGAAATATGCACTCTGATATCTCTAATTGCATCAACCCTTAATGTTTTACATTTGTTTTAGGATTAGATCTAAAGCTTTTTTCATATTTCTTTGCCAACCAGTTTGTATTAACATTGCTCACATTATAGGTCCTTCCACATTTATGATAACATTTATATTCTATAATTTAAAATGATTCTTGATTCAATATCTTCAAAACATTTATATGCCAATCACATCCCTCTTCATCACCTCTTGCATATATCCTTTTTAATCATTCTTGGTAATCTTCAAATTTCTTCTGGTTTTTATGGCATGACTATGGACAACTTCTCTGAATAATTGCTTGCTACTAAAAAAATATCCAATTTTAAAAATGAGATCAAAATCATCAGCATCCCTAAAAACATTATTTGATACATGCAAGTAATCTGTCTCTGAAGGCTGCTCGCTATCAAATTCATGTTCACTACTCTTAATAGATGACTCACTTTCTCCATATGTTGTTTTATCATTTTCTTTCGATTATGCATCTTTGTCAACATTTTAATCAAACATTATGTCATCAATGACCATTTCCTCACTGTCTTCTTTATCACTTATGGTGAATTCATGATCATCTGACCACATTCAGCCTATTGTGTGTCTCTCAATTACACATTTCATGTCCCAGCTGCAACCCCTTGCTGGCAAAACCTCATTTTTTGTCCCAGTTGCAACCCCTTGTGTGTCTAGCGAAACCTTATTTTCTGTCCCAGCTTTAATTCCATAATTATAAATTTCAAAATCTAAATCAATGAGATCAAAATCAGGATCCTCCAATATCTCCATATGATTAGCCTCCATATTTCTACATATCTCATCACCCTTTGTATCTTCACATGCCTTCTCAGCAACCCCTGTTTCTTCGCATGCCTTCTCATCACCCATGTTTTTTCACATGCCTTAGCATCACCCCCAGTTATCTCATATTTTTCATCATCTGATAGTGTTCTCTTACCCGCAAGATATATACAACACTCCTCCCCTTTTCCTGGAACATATAGTAATAGCTCAGTCATCATTGTCAGTTCCCTAAATTTCTTGAAATCATCAATCCTATAACCTTTCTTCTCACCCAAATACCCTAATTGTTCACACAACTTGTCAAAATAGTCCATTAATATCCTTCTTTTATCCGTAAAATCGATTGAACTTACTCTCTCCACTATGTAATTTTGTTTCCCATTTTCCTCAACAAAATTATCCCCATGCCATAGTTTAATCGTAAATAACCATTTTTTATCCCCAGCAATCAACATAAAAAGATATATTTTTAACCTAAGCTCTAAACCAAAAAGAATAAAATATAGGCATAAATGACAGTGAATAAACAAACACTATATACCATATTATAGATTAATTTGTCGGGAACACAAAATACAACAATCAATAACCAAAACAGTAAAAGATTAGGCAAACACAACTGAACAATAATGTAAAAACACTTTCAAATACACCACACTTATCCTAATCAATTATCTCATAAACAGAAGCAAACAAACATGCAGTCAACCAAAAAACAAAAACAACTAGGATATGGTAATCGTTCTTACCAAAACCTAGAATCGGAAGGTCCACCAGATGACCACGCTGAAGCATTATTGTTTCAATTTCTTTGTTATTATCACGAGTAAGTGTCAATTTTATGGACTGTGGGCGAATGTTTTCTTCAATTTTTAGGGGTTTCAGACGCAGTATAGTGAGAATTAGGGAAAAAGAAGGTTCACTTTGATTCACCTGCCAAAGGCATGCTTCTGAATAACAACTAACGTCCACGTTCTTCAACCGTTAAACACCTATAAAAGTCTAACAATCTTCGCAAGAGAACAAGATCAATTGTAGGGTAGCAAATTAACCACAAGTCGTCTCTCAAGGAAGACTTAGCGGCAAATAATTAGTATTTATCATAATAAACAGAAATAAATTCTAAACACTCTAACCAAATTTTTATTTTAATAACTAAAGAAAAATAAATAAAAAGACAAATTAGAACTAAACACAATTAAACTCGAAGAAAAGCGATATGGATGAAAGTTTGGGATTTTAGAATCATCTCATCAAATTTGCAAGCAGAATATCAACTAATTGATCATGCGGTTAACAAATATAACAAACAGGTAAAAACTAAGCCTAGATATGATAACTCACATATTCACAGGTTAGAGCTATCCCTAAATAATTTGCTATTTTCATTAAGCCAAGTAAGATAATACATCTCTGATTCATATCTAACCCCCTAACTGAATTTAGTCCGGAAATAATATCTTCTCTCGATCTCAACTATTTCCTCAAAATAATCAAAAGTTGGCCAAACAATCAGTTATAACAAAAGCAATTCAATTAGGAAAAGCATAATCAATTAATCAATACTCATGCTTGTTTATTTGATTCAACTCATCCTAACCCTAGAACAAAGAAATTAGCTCATGCATAGATTCATCAGTTCAGTTAAACAAGAGATAATAATCACAAACATCATCATGAAGCAATTAATACCAAAAGAAAATCAAATAGAAAAATAAAGATGAAGAAGAATTACATTTTTTCAAGTTGTAGAGAGATCTCCCAAAAAACCCTAAGTTAACGTGAAATAGAGAGAGAAAGAGAAGAGAAGAATTCCAAATCTTGTTTCTAGCTTGAATGAATGAAAAACTAAAGCCTAGACTCCCCTTTTATAGCCCAAAGGCCCTAACAACTTGGAAGAGTCCAAATCCTAAAAGAAATCTGCTAAAATCGAGATATTACGTAATTTCACGTTCCAGTTTTCTGTCTTGAATGGTCACGGAACGGCCACCGAACGGCCACTCTTCAGAGAGGAATTTTTGGGAACGGCCGTTCCATACTTCAATTCACACGAATGGTTCGCTCTTTGGGAACGGCAAGGGAACGACCGTTCGCTTTACTTTTTCCTACGCGACGGCCATTGAACAGTCGTTCGCCGTCCGCTCGTTTAGTCTCTTCCTTGTTCACTTCTCTTAGCCCACTATTCGCTTTCTTCTTCGTTCCACCTACACTTATCCACCAAAAACAAGCATAACACACACAAAAATAGACTCAACAACAAACCACGCAAACACACAAGCAAAAACACGAAATATACAATGAAATTATTGAAATGAAATCAAAATAGCCACACAAAATGCTAACAAAAAAACACAAAAAACTCCCCACACTTGGCATTTTTGCTTGTCCTCAAGCAAATAATAGCGCCAATAAATCCAACAAGAAATACTATGTCCAATTCGAGAGTCAATTCATCCATCACACCACGTCCTATCCACCTTGGATTATCCTTCAATGATCCCCAGCCTTTACAAGAGACTCACTCGGCTAAGGTTAATAGTTAGTTAAGGTGTTCAACCCTCCTTACTAGGTTTCAAATTCGTGTCAAAAGTAGCAACCCTGCCATACACACAACAAATCACGCAATTACTAGCCATGAACCATTTTATTTTGATATATATCTTTTTCTTTTTTTATCCGCTAGAACTATCGAGATATTCTTCCAGTAGGTATAAACTTCGGATTTTTTGCAAAGGCTCTTAGGGTGGTTTCTCATACTCATGTTTGAGATGCCGTTTTACGTAAAAGACAAATATGGGGCTCATAAATGCTCCTAGTTTACTAAGCAACTCAACTAGCGGAGTATAATCTCGATTGCTCTATTTTGCTCTTTTTATTGCTCTTTTTTTCACTTTGTCACACCTTTTCTTTTTCAATTAGGTGGGTTTTTTTTTCATCCACAAGGCTAGCAATATTGTGTACACACACAAATCAAAACAGGGTTTTTACTTAATTCACATTAATAAAATTTTGTAATTCAAGCCCCACAACCTAAACCATCATTTAACCATCGCCTTATTTGTCTATCACAAGGGTTGATTCACAATTTCGTCAAATCCTAAGTATCAAATTCACGGTGTCATTTTATAATCGAAACTCGAAATTGCTACATCTATTTCAAGTTAGCTAAACAACATTGTTATTAAGCTTAAACAATCATAAGGCTCGTAAAATAAATAATCACATGCAACTATAGCACCTAGACAGCGACCAATCGCTCCCCCACACTTAAAAGCACACAATGACCTCAATGCGTAAAAATAAAAGAGAAGGGAAAAAAAGAGATACGTCCCTGGAAAAATGCTATAATTGGCAAAAGGTTAATTCAATCACGTGAGCCGTCAAACCTGTAAAAGCCATGTGAAGGGAACAAAATAATAACACCACACACATGCAAATATTAAAAAAAAAAAAAAACACAACTCACACAAACTCTCTCTTTTTTTTAGGGAAAAAACAGTAAAATGCTTGGGTTGCCTCCCAAGAAGTGTTTTTTTTAATGTCTTTAGCTTGACGGTGTCAACGGAGAAAATCATGGAGGGTCATCCAGCAAGACCTTTTTTACCACCTTGGAATTTTTATCCGAATAAATTTCACTTCGAGATATTGTCTTCCTGCCCTAAGACATCTTTCACGGCAGAATCGTTAGAGTCAATATTAAAATTATCATTCAGGACACATGCAGGACTACGAGCTATATCAAAACTTGAAAATATTACAGTTTTTTCCAAGACATTCATACTCAGTTTTCTATTTTGACATCAATCAAGGTATTGGTTGTGGCCATGAACGGTCTACCCAACAAAATAGTATGATCCTTAATATGACCTTTATCCTTCCTCATATCTAAGACAACAAAATCAATGAGAATTTTAAGACCATCTACTTGGACAAAAATATCTTCAACAATACCTTTAGGATACCTACGTGACCTATCAGCAAGCTGCAAATATAATCTGGTGGACCTCAATTTCCCTAAATTTAATTGTTTAAATATAGAATAAGACATAAGGTTAATCTCAACTCCTAGATCAAGCATCTTGCGACATTCTAACCATTCCCAAAAGCAATATTAATGATGAAACTATCTGGATCTTGTTGTTTTGGGAGTGGATTTGGGGATGGATTAGGAGATTTGTAAGGATTGTTAGTTTTGTGTAAGGGAAATCCCTTACTTGTCTCCTCCTTTATGCTTTCTTCACTTGCATCATCCTTCTTTTCAATTTTAGTAATACCAATTTCAAGAGCAGTGACGGCTTGAGCTTGCGCTGGTTGACTAGGCAACGTGTCCTTTTTGACGAGATATCGAGCTATTTTACCAACTTGCTTAGCCAATTGGCCGACTTGAGTCTCAATTCTCTTAAGAGAGGCCTCCAAGAATTCAAACCGTATGTTATTCCACTCTTGTGTTTACTGACTAACTTGAATAAAACCGTCATGATGGTTGCTCTGGATTGATCGCCATTCCTGATGTTTATATAAACAACACTAGGAAAATAGATCAAATGCACCTGAGGAATAAACCTAAACTAGAAACAAATAAAAAAAGTTCTAATCTAGAAATACGGAAATAAACACAATAATTATTATGCCTAAAGCCTTCCCCGGCAATGGCGCCAAAATTTTGTTCGACCACTAAACACCTATAAAAGTCTAACAATCCTCGCAAGAGAACGAGATCAATTGTAGGATAGCAAGTTAACCACAAATCGTCTCTCAAGGAAGACTTAGCCGACAAATAATTAGTATGTATTACAATAAACAGAAAATAAATCCTAAACACTCTAACCAAATTTGTGATTTTAATAACTAAAGAAAAATAAATAAAAAGACAAATTAGAACTGAACACAATTAAACTCGAAGAAAAACGATATGGATGAAAGTTTAGGATTTCAGAATCATCCCATCAAACTGGTAATCGGAGTATCAACTAATTGATCATGCGGTTAACAAATATAACAAACAGGTAAAAGCTAGGCCTAGATCCGATAACTCAAGTATTCACAGATTAGGGCTATCCCTACATAATTTGCTATTTTCATTAAACCAAGTTAGATAATACATCTCTGATTCAAATCTAACCCCTAACTGAATTTAGTCCGAAAATAATATCTTCTCTCGATCTCAATTATTACCTCAAAATAATCAAAAGTTGGCCAAACAATCAATTATAATAAAAAGCAATTCAATTAGGAAAAGAATAATCAATTACTCAATACTCGTGCTTATTTATTTGATTCAACTCATCCTAACCCTAGAACAAAGAAATTAACTCATGGATAGATTCATCAATTCAATTAAACAAGAGATAATAATCACAAACATCATCATGAAGCAATTAATACCAAAATAAAATCAAATAGACAAATAAAGGTGGAGATGAATTACACTTTTTCATGTTATAGAGAGATCTCCCAAGAAAACCCCAAGTTAACATGAAAGAGAGAGAGAAAGAGAAGAGAAGAATTCCAAATCTTGTTTATAGATTGAATGAATGAAAATCTAAAGCCTAGACTCCCTTTTTATAGCCCAAAGGCCCTAAAACTTGGAAAAGTCCAAATCCTAAAAGAAATCTGCTAAAACCGAGAGATTACGTAATTTCACGTTATAGTTTTCTGTCTCAAACGGTCACCGAACAGTCACCGAATGGCTACTGAACGGCCACTCTTCAAAGAGGTATTTTTGGGAACAGCCATTGAATGATCATTCCATACTTAGAATCACACGAACGGTTTGCTATTTGAGAAATGCCAGGGAATGGTTGTTCCCTTTACTTTTTCCTATGCGAACGACCATTGAATGGCCGTTCGCCTTCTGTTCGCCTAGTTTCTTCCTTGTTCACTTCTCTTAGCCCACTCTTCGTTTCTTCTTTGTTCTACCTACACTTTTCCACCAAAAACAAGCATAACACACACAAAAATAGACTCAATAACAAACCACACAAACACACAAGCAAAAACACGAAATATACTATGAAAAATATAGAAATAAAATCAAAATAACCACACAAAATACTAACAAAAACACACAAAACACACATGCGATGCATGTAACTCTCTGTTAGTTTTTAACGGTCAAGGGATTAAATTTGCAACTTTGACTCATGTGGGACTATTAATGCCTTAAACAAACTACGGGACTATTTTTGCAAAATATGGGACTACAGATTCAACGGTCTAGTCTTGTAGGACAAAAGATGCAACTTTCTAAGGTTTTTAGATAGTTTCATACTGTTATAATGTCAATGGTTAATCCTCATTGTCTCATATACATACATCAGCATACATATTTTATTGAATATCCTAAACTATTTAATGAATTCTTTAAAAAATGAGTATAATATATATATATGTATATTTAATAAATATTTATCAAAATTCTTTTAGTTTGATTATGATTAATTTTGTTATTTCTAGAATCACCATGATTCATATCTTATATATTTTATTTTATTCAAATATTTTGAGAATTTAATTTCTATAATAAGTTATCTATTATGTTGGAGACAAAAATGATTTTTCCCAATACTCCTTATTTTTATTATTTCATGTATTGTTTAATTTTTTATTCCATATTATCTCTCCTTATCGGATCAAAATATGATTATACGGCCTACACGACCCAAATAGGCCCACGCGGCCTATATAGGCCCATGCGGCCCATCATCCCAGATATAAAAGAGGTCCCTCCTCATTATTTATAAGTACATTCTCATAATCTGAGTTAATTGCAGCTAATTACTGTCTTTTGCTCTGATATTCTCCTATTATGGTACTGACTTAAGCATTGGAGAAGCCTCATGGGACAACCCCATGACCCTTCTAACATTTGTTAGTGTTGTAGACGAGTTTCCATCCAAAGAATTACACTCGGAAAAGAAGTTGGACCATCGTTGAGTTTGAGTGATCTGTAGATATTTCGCAGCATCATTTTAGCACGGTCTATGGAAACATTGTTGAGATGCTTGTTGGAAAATATCCGGAGTAGTATGGACGCTCGACAAGTGGTGAGCACGATTTCTGGAGGACCAATGTATGGAGGGTCAGCTTTCGCCCGAAGAACATTTGCGATGCTCAAGAGGGGCACACTTCTAGTGTGTCGTCGCCCCCCAAGAGGTTCAATGCGTTGGGGAGCCTCTGGAGGAGATAACTTTCAGTAAGTAAGATATGTCTTCGCGGATCAGGAAGGGGGACACTCAGCAGCTCCCCTCATCATTTTCATGGTCATAGAAAACGTTTGGGTGAGAAGAGTGTTGGTGGACACTGGTAGCTCCATGGACACACTCTCATACTATGTATTCGGTCAGCTAGGATTTGAAGACTCACCACTGATCGGAGTGACCACTGCCCTTCACGGCATCCACCAGCAGGAGATCCCCATTCTTGGGGAGGTAATACTCCCCTTTTGGTAGGAAGGTAACCTCACCGAGTTATGAAAATGGTATTGTTCGTGGTTGTCAATGCTCCCTCGTAGTACGACATGATTCTTACTCGACCATCCCTGAATGCGTTTGGAGCCTTAGCTTCCACCTACCATTAAAAGATCAAATTCCCCACTTTAGAGGGAGTTGGTGAGAGCTTGGGGATAGAAGTGCGGCCAAAGAATATTATTTCACCACCTAGAAAGAAGAACCCCAATTTTGGGATCCAACATTCTTGGAAGAGATGACTACTCCCGTAGAAGTGGATCTCCTCAAAGAAGGAGATTGTGCGGAGGTCCCTCAAGGAGAAGAGGACGCTAATGCTCGCAAGTTGAAGGAAGAGCCCAAACTTGAAGCGGTGGAATGACCAAATTGGTGGCCTTAGACCCAATCGATAAGACAAAGGACATTCGGCTTGACCTTAAGTTAGACATCGCGTGGAGCGAGAAATAATCGAAGTCCTCGAAGGAATTCCTAAGTATTTGTTTGGGAGATGAAAGATTTGTTGGGGATCCCCTCGGAAGTTGTTGTGCACTGACTGGGAGTGGACACAACCTACAAGCCCGTAAAATCGAAGAGAAGAGTCTTTGGACTAGAAATGAACAAAAAAATAAAGGAATAAGTGAGCAAACTACTTGAGGCTAGATACATCAAGCCTATACAATATCCAGATTGGCTGGCCAACAACGTGCTTGTTCCTAAGCCCAACAGAAAATGGAGAATGTGCATCGAATTTATAGACTTGAACAGGACTTGACCGAATTATCCATTTCCGTTCCCCAAAATCAACCAGTTGGTCGACACCACCTCTGGGTGCAAACTCCTCACTTTCTTGGACGTTTTTCAAGGATACAACCCGATAAATTGGCGGAAGAGGACCAAGAGAAGACACGTTTCTTCACTGAAAAATTAATATATTGTTACAATGTCATGACCTTTGGCCTAAATACACTGGAGCCACTTACTAGAGGCTAGTCAACCATATTTTAAAGGAACAAATTGGTCGGAACATGGAGGTCTACATAAATAATATTCTGGTATGAAGCATTTGGAGAGCTCAACATGCCGCTGAATTGGAAGAATGTTTCAATGTATTAATGACATAGGGGATGAAGATGAATCCAGCTAAGTGCACCTTCAGTGTGCACGGGGGAAAATTCATAAGAGACATGATCTCCGAGCGGGGACTCAAGGCCAACCCAGAAAACATCAGTGTAATCTTGAACATATCAGCGCCCTCTAATGCCAAGGGCATCCAAAAGCTGATCGGCTGCATGACCGCACTGATCCCTTTCATCTCCAAATCCGCCGACAAAGGGTTGCCATTCTTCAAGTTTTTGCACGCAATGAAAAAATTTTGAGTAAACTCTGGAATGCCAGCAGGCATTCGAGGACTTGAAGACGTACTTGGCCTCACCACCACTGCTGATAAAGCCCAACGAAGGAGAGACATTATACTTGTACTTATCAGTTATAGAAGAAGCCATCAATGGAGTGCTAGTCCGGGAGGAGCAACAGGATCATCCAGTGTGCTAGATCAGCAAAGTCTTCTTGAACGCTGAGACTCGCTACACACATATAGAAAATTTGGCATTGGCCCTAGTTACTCATGCACAAAAGCTCATACCTTACTTTCAATTGCACCCGATCGTAATGCTAACTAATCACCCACTAAAGCAAGTAGTCACCAATCTTCTTGCTTCCGAAAAAATGGTAAAATGGGCGGTAGAGCTTAGTGAGCATGGAATTGAGTTCCAGCCTCGACCTGTCATCAAAGCCCAAATATTAGCTGACTTCCTAGTAGAGATGCACGAAATGAGAAAATAAGGGTGGATGGCCAGTCCTCCGATTTGAAGTTGTACATAGATGGCTCTTCCACCGTATTTGGAAGCGGATCAAGAATTATGTTAGAAAGTTGGTAGGAGACCGGATAGTGTATGTTGTTAAGTTCAAATTCCCATCTCTAAAAATGAGGCGGAGTATGAAGCGATGATGATAGGAGGAAGATTTTCTCTCGCCGTTGGAGCAAAAGGATCAACACTTTCGGTGACTCCCAACTCGTAGCGCCCAAGTAGATGGAGCCTACGGCCAAGAAGGAAAAAATGAACAAGTATCTCACCGCCATGAATGCTCATCTTCTTTTCTTTGAGCTTCTCGTAGTCCATTCCAATATTGTAAATCCCTCTTTAAAGGATTAATGACCATGATTCCACCACCTCTTTTTGGTGGAGGACTCCTACCTCTCCCACCAGAGTGTGAATCTCTGTGTCTTCCTCTCTATGCGTTTCTTCCCCATGTATGGTTGCCTCCTCTATAAACTTGGCTTTTGGGTGTCTGCTAACTCTTAGAAGTCAGCTGACTCTTGGTTTTCTTTCCTTGAGTTGGCTGCTTCCTAGTATCTTCTATATCTTTCAGACCCTTTACCAAGTACAGATCCCAAACATCACTGATGTCCATCCCTGCCTAGTACCCTTCTGATAAAAGAGTATCGAACTCTTCATTTGGTCGTTCTTCCAAGGGAACTGTTAGTGGAGTAAATTCTCTTGGGAGCAACCTACTGGTGGACCGCCATATTGTTTCTTTAGCTTCTCAATCCTTTCCTCGTGATTTTTGTCAAGCATAAATTTCTTCTTTTGATTTTTGAAAAGCTAACTCTGCTTTCTCTTCAGCTGCCAAGGAGGGTGGGAGTTGCGATAGGATAGAGGTGGTGCATTTGCCTTTAATCGATGTTGTAGGGACTTCTTTCTCTGCCTCCTTTTTGGCATCAGTACCTAAGGAATGTTGGACTGATTTGAGAATGGAGTCGAGCTTCTTTTGGGTCACGGAGTCTGCTTTTGATTGCTTTGAGCTGAATGCATGCAACTGTTTGTTCAATGATGCGAGTTCTTCCTTCATTGTAGCTTCCATGTACTCCAACTTTTCTCCATTTTAGTTTGTAGCAGCTCCATTTCTGTTAAATGACTCCTTTCCATCCGAGAAATATTGTCCCTCTGCCTTTGTTGGAATGCAAGTTGATCAGCTCCCTAGACCAACAACTTAGATTACAATTGCCTGAAGTAGTCAACTTGTTCTCAGTGAAGAGCCTTAGTCTGTTGTGTCAATTTTCTTGATTCTCAATGCCCCACTGATATCACCAGAGATCATGGCATCATGATTGTCAATTCTAGTGTTCAATTCTGCAAATCCCTTCTCCATTTCCTCCGTTTATTCACATATTACTTTGAAGGCTTTGCAAAATCTGCTGCTTGTTCATTGTTGTCCTCAGGAGCAAACTCGAATTCATGGCTATATGGAATGATTCTTGTATCCGCTGGAACATGCAAATCTTCTGGGTTCACATGGACGTGGAATATAGCAGCTTCTTCCTTAGACTCTTCTTCCAATGGAATCGCTTCTCAAAATTGGAAGTGTAACATACCCAGATTGTCAATAGGATATATCTGAGGAATGTCTCACTCCTCTTTTGGGAATCATTGCCTCTTCACCATGCCCAACAACTCTTTGTGCCTCATCTAAGAGAGCTTCATCGGCAGACGAAAATGTGTAAGCCTGTTGAGCTTACTGTGCATCAGTTGTCTCAACGGCTTCTTCACCGGCGTGGTGTTAAGTTCCCTTTGAGTAGACATTGCATTTGCTATTTCTACAGCCTCATTTACAGGAGATTGGGCATGTCGTGGGAGGGGGTCTACCAAGACAAAACCTATCTTTGCAAAATTTAGGCCTCCCACATGATCTTCTTTCTTGATCAGATTCAGCTGAATCATTGAATGTCATTATTACATTTGAATCTGAGTCTGCTGCCTCTGTGTCCTGCCTTTCAAATTTAGATGGATTCGGATTTTCAACATCTTGATCTATAAACGGCTCAACTGACCCTGATTCTTGATCCTGGCCCACTGCTTGATCTTTCTCAACTACATCTTCATTTCCCATAGCAGTCTCAACTGCTAATGGGTCTTGGGCAATCCCTATAGCAGCCTCAACCGCTGAAGGGTCTTCTATAATAGTGGCATCTTTAGTGGTCTAAACCACTGGGATTGCACTTTCAGTTCTAGCAACAGTTTGAACCATTGTAGCTTCAGCAATACTTCCAACAGGTGCCTCGGTTATATAAGTCTCAACCACTGTAACTTCATTGGACTTCAGAGAACTTTCAACTTCTCCATCACCTCCGAATTTTAAAAGTTCTTCCTCCCCTGCAACCCTTTCAGGAATATCAGATAGGATCTAGATTGCATTGTGCTCCGTTTCCCCTTTAGCTGGCTCACCAGCTAACTGGTTTTGAATTGAGGTGGGGTCAACTGTCACTGGGAACTTGGCTCCAAAGCTTGATTATGTGAATCCACACTGGTTCTTCGGTGGATTTTGAAGGAATGATCAAGCAGGGTATCGATGAGACCCTTGTCAAGAAAATAGCTGAGATGTTGGAGAAGTACGGCGTGAAGGAATGTTTGACGATGGAGTTCACTCATACGTACCTTGAAGAGGTCGCTATGTTTTACGTGAACGCTAAAGTGCAGGACGATGAAATCAAGTCTTCCGTCCACAACAAGGTCATTAAACTCAATGCCAAAGACCTTGTTGAGCACTGTTTGTTGCCCGCGGAGGGTTTGAAGGACATCACTGAGCAGGATGTCGACTTAGTTGCGGCTTGGAAAGAAGTTGCCAAGCCTGAGTGTGCTGCGAAAGTAGTCTACACAGCCAAGAAGGAATTGTTGAAGGACGACTATCACAAGCTGATGGATGTCGTCTCAAAGTGTGTTGACATCAAATTTGGAAGCTTCAATCAGTTGTCCAAAACTAAGTTGATCGTGCTGGCTGCGATCATGTAAGAAAAGAAAGTCAACTGGGCTGAGTTTGTTTACTGCAGACTCTGCCAAAATGTGTTGAACAAGACCTTTAAAAAGGATGGGACATTTGGATGCTCTCTGGGTTATGTCCTGGTAATTGGCCATCTACTGGAAGTGAAGGGTATTGCTCTTCGACATGGCAAGCTCTTCCATGTAAACATGAAGATGTTCAGGGCAAATCTCTCCGGTGCCCAGAAGAAAGCTCACGCCAGAAAGGCTGATACCATTGAGGGGGAATAAGCTTACCCCGAAGACACAGCTGCGACCCCTCCAGCAAAGAAGAGAGTTGTGGTATCTAAGCCTGCCCCTACCCTCGCAGCCTAAGACAAAGAAATCCCCTTCCCGTGCAACCGAGTCACCTGCCCATGCAGCCGAGACTCCTGCCCCCACAGCAAAGACTGAGAAGGAACCTCAAATCCCTTCTCCAGTTGTAAAGAAGAAGAGAACTATCAAGTCAAGAAATGCAGTTGCCTCTAAGAAAAGTGTCCAGGCTTTTGCCATCTAAGAATCTGCTGAAGTAGAACCAGAGATTCCACTGGTTCGCCCTAAGAAGAGAAGGTTGTTCAAGCACTCTGAGCTTGAAAAGATAGCTGAATCCGAAACTCAGCCAGAGAAAAAAACTGAGACTGCTGATGATCAAGAAGACCAGTCTCTGGAAATTGTTGATGTATCGAAGCAGTCTATTGATGGTGATCAGCAGAGATCCGCCGAAGACCCAGCTGCGAGGAAAACAACTGAGGAAAGTGAAGCAGCCGAGACAACTGAACCTGAAGTTGAAAGAGTTGTCTCCCCTCCTATAATTGATGTTGTTGCATCTGAGGAAGAGCAAGGTCTCTTACCTCTCATTCCGGAAATTGGAAATAATATCGATGATGATGATGATGATGATGATGATGATGATGATGATGTGATTATGTACTCTCCAATTTACCCAAACATTCAAAGGCGCTTGAGGGAATGGAGGGCATGGAAGCTGGATCACTCAAGGATGCAGTTCACTCGCCCTGAGTTCATTGAGGAAGAAGAAGAGCTTCTTCGATTCCTTGGTGATGGTGATGTTCGATCCGCCCTGAATGAAGCCAACTATCTGGACATTCTCTGCATTCTTAAGGAGGAGGAAAATGAGAGAGCTGTCGAGCAAGCCCGAGCCTTGGAGAAGTCTAAGATGTGCACATTCACAGGCGCTCTAGAGCATACTTACGAACATCTTCCAGAATTCACAGACAGTGATGAAGACATGGATCCTACTGCTGCAGCAAAGTCATCAGAACTGCAACAAGCTATGAAAGAATCCAGAGCCACGCACGAACTAAACTTATTAGAAGGTCCAGGAGAGTCCTCCCAAACCCTTCTGCAGACTGATCCCCTAGGAGTGGCACAACAAATTGCTACTACCATAGCTGCCACCACGTCCCCAATGCATTCGACTGATGGCTCCCAAGGCAATGGCGATGAAGCTGGGAATTTGGGCACCCAAGCTAAGCCTACCCCAGAAGAAGGTGTTAACACACCTGCCCCTGCGGCTGTACACTCAGAGGGAAAAGCCGCGTCTCTGGAGCAGAGTGACACTACTCTTATTCACTCAGCTGGTGTGCCAGCTGAGGGGGAAACTCTCTCCACCACAGCTAGGTTGGAGGAAGCTGTGGGAGACAAACCAATGCAGTCAGGAGGCGAAGCTGAGAAAGAAATAACAAAAGAACAGAGTGACATTAACAAAGCTCAAACAGTTAAATCTGTTTCAGCTGAGATGTCAGCTATATTGAAGGCCAATGAAGCTGCTCAAACAGCTGAGGCAAAGGATGGTGAAGCCCCGGGAGTTAACACTCTGGGCTCTGAAAGTGCAATCCAAGGAGTTGAGACTCCTCTGGATGCCAATGTCCAAGTGTTAGGAATTTTATTGTTTAGATTTTGATGAATGCCATGTAAAACTTAGAATAGAAAGTTGGCTCCCCAATTTTTGTTGTAAAATGCATTGTAATGAATAGAGTGGCCAAGCCGAGTTAAGTCGCCTACGTCCCAACATGCAAGAAGACAATCGAAGACGAAGGAAGACTCATTGCGAGACATTTGAGTATGGCAAGAAGAGTAGACGGGGAACTCTCTTTGGAGAAGCGGTGAGATGGTGAGTTGAGCATCGATCAAGTCAACTCAAGAAAAGCCAAGTCTCAAGTTGAAGTGACAGAAGAGTCATCCAATGATTGGAAGTCGACTCTAAGTCACCTGGGAAAGCAAGGAAATGCGGTCAAGTCGAGATAATCGTAAAAAGAACCGTTGCCGAGTAAATCAAGAGATTTACTTAAACAAGTAATATCTCCATACCACCTTTCTCGGAGTGCTCGGTCCCAGAATCGTGCAATTGGAATGAACCAATGGGAAGCACCAAACCGTGTCGAACTACGAAAAGGTGAAAGAACAATTCATACGAGGAAATGGCAATTCCAAGAACGCAAGCCAACGATCGCAAAGTGACTTTCAAAAATAAGCCTATCTCTTCAACGGGCAAATTTTTGAAAGTTCACTATAAAAGGCCGAGGAGTTTGTTTGAGAAAAGTGATGCATGAATGACACATACGTAAGATAGACAAGCACATTAGAAAAATCTGAAACAATCTCAATCCTCAAGCCTACATTTCAAGTACATCAATCCAACACTTACCTCGTGAAGGAAAGAGAACTTCAACCAGTTGAAGAGAAACCTTTGAAAACAAGGGGTCTACTTTCCGGGAAGGATTGTAGAAAAGTTCAAGCGTGAACTAAGTCTTAAGCATTTGGAGGGCTACGTGATCAAATCCAAAAAGCTTGAGCAAGTGAGTTTGTAGTAGCAAAGCAATTGTTGCCTGTGAAGAAGGCGAAGTCGCACGAGAAGCCGGTGAGTGATCAAGCGTCTCAGGCATCGAGTCCCAAAGGATCAAGTCGGTTGTTGTGATCAAGACTTGTATCGGACTGTTACCACTTTGTAAACCGATCATTACTTAGTGGATTCCTCCGGGAGTTGGAGAAGAGAGGAGTAGAAGAATTACCCCATCTTCGAACCTCTATAAAAACTTTACCGTGTCATTTACATTTCAACATTTAAATTCCGCACTTTTAATCGCTTATATCTCTTGATAAATTTGCTATCCAACCGATAATTTATAAGTACTAAATCAAGCTCTAAAATCTTGCTTAAGGGTGTTAAGTCTTTCCATTTGAAAATAAAACCACGGTGAGTTAAATTGTAGCCAGCCAAAATTTGAGTTACTCCATCGGCATTTCGAAAGTCATTTGAGAGATTAACTCTCTTGAGTGACTAATTCGATTGTCCATCAAGGACACATTTGTGTAGAATTAACTCAGTAGATTTAAAAGGACTAAATCGAAAATTTTGTAAGGTTTATTCAACCCCCTTCTAAACCTTACACTTACACCCCTTGGGACCTACAAGTGGTATCGGAGCGGTTGGTTCATTGAACTCTCCGCACCGGTTCTTGAACTAGATCTCCAAACTTTTCAAAGTCGCTTTAGTACTTAAACTTTCAAAACTTTTTTTTTTTTATTAAAAGTTATTATCATGGAAGCAAATTTGACACACATACCTATGTTCACTATTGAAGAATTTGATGATTGGAAAATTCGTATGCAGGCTCATCTATCAGCATTACATGATGAGATGTGGATAGTAATAGAAGATGGGCCTCTACAAATATTAAAGGTGAACGCAAATTGCATGCGAAGAGTTGCGGTGAAGGAGAAGAAGATGTTGCTCTAGACCAGTCATGGTTGAAAAACCAAGAAGCGAGTGGACAAATGATGACAGAAAAAGATACAACCTGGATAATGTAGCCAAAGACATCCTCTACAAAACCTTGGACAAAGCCATGTTCAACAAAGTCAAATCATGCAAAACGGCTAAAGAAATGCGGGACAAGCTAACATTAATTTGTGAAGGCTCGAGCAAATCAAAGAAAACAAATTATCGATAGCGGTACAAAAATTTGAAAATTTTAAAATGATCTCGGGAGAGAACTGGATCAATGGATGCTCGGTTTTCGAAATCACAAATGAGCCGCATCTACACTTGGAAAGGAATATACGAGAACGAAATGTGCATGAAGATCCTAAAAAGTCTTCGGTGAATGGGAAATGAAGGTCATGGCACTTTCGAGACATTCCATGGACCTATCAAAGACATCCAACCATGAACTATTCTCGGACCTCAAAGCCTATGAGTTTGGCCGAGAAGAAAAGACAGGAAGAGACAATTGTACCCAAAACAGTTTTGCTCTAATTGTCAAAGATGGGAAGAGAGCTGAGGTCAAAGAGGCGATTGACCCGGAAGAAATAACGATGGTTAAAAGATTTAACAAGTTCTTTAACAAGAACTACAAGAGAGAGGAAAGGGTGAATCTTCCGGAAGACACTCGGCTCCTCCAAATCAAGGGATGATAGGCCAACAAGAGAGCAGATCTTCAACAAGTTGAGTATCAAAGGGTGACAACTCAAGAGTAGAAAGAGTCGATCAAAAGGCTGAATATCTATGTTGGAATTGTAGACAACCAGGTCACTATGCCATTATTGCTCATATCCTGTAGTCAACAAGTACAGGAATGAAGAAGAAAGAAAGGTCTTCAAAGAAAGAAGACAAGAAAAGAAAAAGGCAATGATGGTGCAGGAAGGCTTGAGGCAGCCCAAGTCAAGAGAGACACGGTGATTGAGAGAGCGGTGAAGGCGACTACTCGAGTGACTACGAAGAAGAAGCCTTGACCGCTTAATGGCCAAAGAACAAGATCAAGAAGATGAGGTACAATCTAATTCAACAAGCTCGGACACTAGTGATAGTGATCGTGACACACACACTTCATCACCTACTGATCTTTATGATTCATTAGGCAAAATGATGAAAGATTTTGAGCATATTAAATCCTCACACACACTATTGAATGAGGAAAACAGCCTACTTAAAGGTCAAAACTCAAAGTCGACTAAGGAGCCGAGTACTCTAAGTCAAATAGTCATGTTGAAAATGAAAGTTTAAGGGATGAAAATGCTAAATTAGTAGCGAGTAAATTGCCGCTATAGAAAAGAGGGAGAATGACCTCAAAAATGTTATTGCCTCATTCACTAAGGCATCTAAATCATTGGATGATCTCATTATGAGTCAAAGAGAATGTGGAGACAAGACAGCTTATGATTTAATTCCTTTGTGCCATGTCAAACCTCAAGAGTAATTTTGGAAAAAGGATCTTCAAGTCATGAAGAGTCCGAAAAATCCAAAACTCTAAATATTGCACACACTTTCACTCCAAAGCACAATACTAAGCAAATGGCCTTGGTTACAAAGGAAAAGGAAAACTTGACCGATTGAGTGTCTTTGGAAGGACAGTGAGAAGAAATTGACCAAGTCCCTCAAAGCAAACTCCAACGAGAAAATACTACGTAAAGAAGAAACAGAGCTACCAAAAATTCAGAAAATCCATAAAAGAAATACATATGATGGGAATGGTAGAAAATATCCAAGCCAAGTGATTGGAACAATGTGAACTATCGATAGACTTATGGAATATAAGCCCGGATGGCAAAGGCCAGAACTCAAAGAAAGGCCATTCCAAAAGCACAAGAGCTTTCATCAGCACACATATGTACCTAGGCACTACACTCAAAAACACCACAATTACCCAAGGAAGGCAATTGCTAAAACACATATGCAGGCATACAGACAAAAGAGACAATTTGTATGAACCTAGAATCCCCAAGCAATTTGCCAGGATTAATTATGATTTATGGGCGATAGATGGAAACCCCTTAGAGTCAAATCATTTGGCTATAGGTTGGTTGGATCATCTTACAATTCTAACCCCTCGGGACCCGGACAAGTATGGGTACCTAAAACTTAATTTCCTTGATTGCGGGTTCAAGGAACAAGTGAGTGCCAAGGAACTGGTACATGGATAGTGGGTATTCCCGGACATATGACAGAAATAAGAGAAATCTGTCAAAATTCAAGGAAGTCAAAGGAGCCAAAGTCATATTTGGAGGAAATGAAGCTCCTGGTGAAATAAGAGGCATTGGATCCATCAAGAGGAATGGATTAGAAATCACAGATGTTGCATTTGTTGAAGGACTCAACTTCAACTTATCGAGTATCGATCCACTGCGTGACAAGGGCTACAATGTTGGATTCAACATGGGTGTATGCCAAATCAAGGATATTGAATCAAATGAAGTTGTCTTTGCAAGGAAGTAGACAGAAGAATATGTATGTAGTGGATTGGTCAATCGCAACACCCAAAGACTCTCTTACTAGCAAAGAGCACAATTTGAATCAAGTTGGCTTTGTGGCACAAAAAAGCCGAGTCACTGAATTTCAAAACAATTAACAAGCTAGCAAGAAGTCATCTTGTAGAAGGACTTCAGGACTCAAGTATACAAGAAGGAGAGTATATGTGATGCATGTCGAAGGGAAAACAAATCAAGTCATCGTTCAAAGAAAAGACATGCCCATCCTCAACAAGAATATTGCATCCGCTTCATATGGATCTATTTGGCCCAATGGAACCGGACCGGCATAAGTGGAAAGAAATACACCTTGGTGGTAGTAGATGACTACTCAAGATATACATGGACAATATTCATGTGCAAGAAGAAAGAAACTCTACAAAAACTACCACGGTGATGAAGAGGATTCAAAATGAGAAGAGTCAAACCATTATCAAAATAAGATCGGATAGAGGAACCGAGTTTGTCAATGGAATAATAACTCGATCTTGTATTGAGAATGGTATTGGTCATGAACTATCAGTGCAAGGACTCCACCGCGAGAATGGAGTTGCGAGAAAGAAGGAAGAACCTCAAAGAAGCGGCAAGGACCATGTTAGTCAAGGGGGTTACCAAAAAGATTTGGGTCAAGCAATCAACATGACTTGCTACACCCAAAAGGATGTATGATAAATAGACAGCTAACAAAAACTCCCTATGAGATATGGTGGAAGAAAACCAAGTGTTGCATATTTGAGAATATTTGGATGTAAATGCTTCATTCACAACAATGGCAAAGACAACCTAAAGGCTTTTGATGCTAAAGCTGATGAGGGTATCTTCTTAGGATACTGGTGAAAGCAAAGTCTGAGAATACTCAACAAAAGAACTATGGTTACTGAGAGGAATCCATTCATGTGGTATTCGATGAGCCAAATGTAAATGGAGAAGACATTGAAGAGTCGGTGATAAGTTGAATCATCCAACCATACGAGAAGAGTCCCTATCTTTGAAGCTGAAGCTGGGATTATCAATTGAGAAGAAGATGAGATATTTGAATCTCAAAAGCAGCTGGAAAATTTGCGGACTAAGTGACCACGAGAGAGGCGACCACAAAGAACACGGTACATTTGCAAGTCGATGAATCCCTAACTTACTCCAACTTTGATGTAAGATGGTGAGAGACCATCCACCGAACTTGTCATTGGAGATATGAGAGAAGGTGTCAAAACAAGATCCGAACTCAACAAGAAGCTATGTTCACATGCTTCATTTCGCAAATAGAGCCAAAAGATGTGTCACAAGCATTGGATGACACACATTGGATTCAAGCTATGCAAGAAAGAGTGAATCGGTTTGAGAGAAATAAAGTATGGGAATTAGTGCAAAGACCGTACATCAAAATGTTATTGGAACCAAATGGGTATTCGTAAATAAGATGAACGAGGAAGGCCGTGGTAAGAAATAAAGCAAGACTAGTGGCCAAAGGATATTGCCAAGAAGAAGGGATAGATTTTGATGAAACATTTGCCCCTCGTAGCAAGATTGGAAGCTATAAGGATGTTTCTTGCCTATGCACGACTCACAAGAATTTTATTGTATATCGGATGGATGTAAAAAGTGCATTCCTAAATGGTTTATTGGAAGAAGAAGTGTATGTTGAACAACCTCCAGGATTTGAGCGAGAAGACTCTTGGAGACAAGGTATACAAACTCAAGAAAGCCTTGTATGGATTGAAACAGGCACCCGAGCATGGTATGATACCTGTCACAATTCCTAATCGAAAATGGATTCACAAAAGGAAAAGTAGATAGAACACTTTTTTAATTCAAGACAAGAAGAGTATCTTTGCTTGTTCAAATATATGTGGATGACATCATTTTTGGATCCACTAACAAAGAGCTGTGTGAAAAATTCTCAAACCTCATGCAAAGTAAATTTGAAATGAGCATGATGGGAGAACGACATTCTTCCTTGGACTTCAAGTGAAACAGTTGAAGGATGGAACCTTCATAAGTCAAACAAAATATACCGGAGAGATTTAATGAAGAAGTTTGGTATGGAAGAGAAGTCTTGATAAAAATACCAATGAACACATCGTTAAAATGGACATGGATGCGGATGGCAAGCTCAGTAGATCAAACAAGATCTGAGCACTTATTGGATCACTGCTCTATCTCTCAGAAGCAGGCGGACATCACCTTTCTTTGTAGGTGTATGTGCAAGATTTCAATCTACTCCAAAAGAGAGCCATATGACAAAGCAGCGGCTAAAAGAATATCGAGATACTTGAAAGGAAGCAAGAAGTAGGCTATGGTATCCAAAGGAAGGTGGATTCGACTAATTGGCTATTCGGACTCGACTATGCCGGATGCGAGTGGACGGAAAAGCACTTCAGGCACTGTCAAATGCTAGGAAACAGACTAATTTCTGGTTTAGCAAGAAGCAAAACTCAATAGCCACCTCTACCGGTGAGGCGAATACATAGGCTGCGTGAGCGGCAAATTTGTAGCCCAAGTCCTATGGATGAGACAAAGGTGAGAGACTATGAAGTTGAAGAAAAAGAAATTCCAATCATGTGTGATAACACAAATGCCATTGCAATCACTCAAAATCTGTGTTGCACTCAAGAACAAAACATATTGATGTCGATATCATTTCATAAGAGATCATGTTGAAAAGAAGGACATTATCTTGGAATATATCTCAACCGATAAACAACTAGTTGACATCTTCACAAAACCATTATGTGAGTCAAGATTTGAAGAACTCAAGCATGAGTTGGGGTTAATTGGTGTGACACTCGGAGACGAATCAAAGAAGAGAATTAGAACATAAAAGGAGTGAAAAAGAGTGAAAGCGAAATCGACTAAATCACCAAGAATCATCGGAAGAAACTGACTACACCGAGTCGGTGATAGCTAAGTCACCAAGAGAAGCTGCGAGGAGTAGAGTCAAATCAGCTAAGAGATAAGAATAACTTATGAGTAAAGTGACAAAAACGCAATCGTTTTGACTTAGCGGGAATGTTTTAAGGAACACGTCAAGCATAATGATGATGTGTCTGAGACATAAAGCCGCAAACTAAGCTTATGATTGGATATAAATCTTTGCGCATTAAATACGAGGCGTGAAATGCTAAATAGGCGTGCGAAATCCAAGCCGTTGATTTCGATCACAAATTCAAAAACCGTCTCGCACGTCCTTTCATAAACCATATTTAAACCATTTTCGCTGCATTTCTCTCTCACACTTCTAAAAGCTGTTCATATTTTTCTCTCAAAAGGCAAAGGCAAATACTCTCGAAACCCTATCAACCTTCAAATCAATTTCCGAGATTTTTCTTGATATAATCTGAGAAATGGCACCAACTTATGACTTTACCAAGCTAGGAAAGCAAATCCACACCGGTTATTTGTGGATTTAATTTGAATGGTGAAGCGGTCCGACGACACCCTGGTGAAGAAAATCGCTGAAAAGTTGGAAACGTCAGGACTAAAACCGTTTTAACGCTGGAATATCCTATGACCTATGTGGAGGAGGTCGCACGCGATTCTACGTGAATGCCGAGATTCACGGCGAATGAATCAAGTCATCTGTTCACGGGGAAGCGGTGACTATCCGCCAAGGATTTGGTGAATATTGCTCACTACCGCGGAAGGAGCAAGCGAGATTAAGGAAGCTCATGTAAACTTGGTGACGCATGGAAAGAAATAGCCAAGTCCGACCTTTGCCGATAAAATTATATACACGACAAACAAGAGCTGGCTTTGAAGGAGGATTATCACAAATTGTTGGACATAGTTGCCAAATGTATCGACATCAAATTTGGCGCTTTGACCAGCTGTCTAAGGCAAAGGCGATTGTGATGGCTGCAATCATCGAAGAAAAGAAGATAAATCAATTTGAGTTTATCTGGCAGACTCTGCCAAAACGTGGGGAACAAGTCCTTCAAAGAAGATGGCACATTTGGAGGATCCTAGGATATGGCCTAGTGATTGGCCGGCTATTGGAGGTGAAAGGAGTACCCTCTTAGACATGGGAAGGCTTTCCATGTCAACAAGAGAATGTTGAGCTAACCTCTCTGGTGCTCGGAAGCGAGCTTACGCCAAGAGAGGCGACACCGGTGAGGGGAATCGGTGACCGGAAGATCTGGTGCCCTCTCGACCCAAGAAGAAAGCGCCCTGCAATCGCTAAGAAGATCACGCCCTGCAAAGAAAAAAACCAAACATGCTCCTCGCCCCTGCAGTGAGTCACCGCCCCGGCCGTGTCACCCCCTGCGGCGGATCGAGAAGGACTCACAAATACCTTCTCCGATCGTCAAAAGGAGGAGAAGCCCGACAAGCCCGGGACGGCCGGCTCCTCGAGAAACAAACACCAAAGCCGGCCCCGCCGCCCAAGACTCGAGAGGACACCGCCTCCGAACTGTAAATTCCCGGTACAAACCGGGGAGACGAAGAAGACTCGTCAAGCGATCCGATCGGGAGAAACCGGTGAGTCGGTTACTCGGCTAGCACAAATACCGGAGACTCTTTCGGAGAAGTAGAGTCTCGGATGTAGTTGATGAAAACTTGACCAAATCTGCCGGAGGCGACCAAAGCAGAGGCAACTGAAGACACGTTGTAGCTCAAATGGTGAAGCACAAGAAGAACCAGCCCAAGAGAGTGATGTAATGATCCTATCTCCACCTTACCCAGACATTCAAAATCGTCTGCGTGAGTGGAGAAAATGGAAGTTGAGCAAGTCAAGGAGCAGTTCCAACGGCTGAGTTCATAGAAGAAGAAGAGGAAGCTGCTAAATTTCCTTGGACTAACTCGTGCTCCCAAAGACTTGATGAGGACAACTTAGACATCCTGCAAATCTACAAGGACGGGGAGAGAGCAAAGCAAGCAAGAAGCCGAAGCACGTGAGAAGGCAAGCATCCGCCTATCTCGGCACCACGAACACACACATCCTCTCATTGATGTCTTCTCCGAAAGTGACGAGGAACGAGGAGAATCTTCACGCCCTGACGAGAAGAGTTACAAATGCAAAGAAGCATTGCATGAATCAAGAATCCTTCACGAGCAAAGATCGATGGAGGGACCAGGAGAGTCCTCGAACACACGGTGAAATCGATCCAATGGGAGTGGTTCAGCAAATAGCCACCGATGTTCTGCTACCACTTCCTGACTCACTCGGAGGAAGAAGGCAATAAGGAAATGGCGATGAACCGGGCTAGTGGGGACCCAGGTCGAGCCAACCCCTATTGAAGGTGTGCTACCCACCGCCCCAACGGCTGAACCATCAATTGCAATAGCCGGGAGTTTGGAGACGAGTGACTCCACTCCAAGTCACTCGGTGGTGCGCCGGCCGAGGGGGAAACTCCCTCCCCACCGGCAAGGTCGGAGGATCTTTGCGAGATGACTCCACAAAAAAGCAAGGAGGCGAAGAAGAGAAATTACAATCACAAGAAGAATGACAAGTTGCCATCAACGAAGCTCCAGGCAGGTGATCTGTCTCGGTGAGGTGCCAACTACTACGAAGGCTAATGCCCCGATGGCGATGCGATCGAGGCACGAGGAAGGAACGACCACGGGAGTTAACACACAGGCGATGAAAGTGCAATCCATGGGGTTGAGACTCAATGGATGCCACTGTAGAAGACCCTAAGACAGTGACACTTTGTCGAAAGGGAGGACAGGCCTCGCGCAGTAGAGAGCTGCTGGAGGAAATGAAGGCCACGGGAGGTTGAGACTTCCGGGGTAAAGAGGTCAAGTAGAGAACATCCCTCCCGCAATCATCGACCCATCTCGAGAAGGAGATCGGCGCACTTCATGATTCCCGGGACAACCCCGATGTCACTTTTCCGGGATCGGAAGGCGAAGAAGAAGTCGAGTCATCCCCATGCCAAATCCAAAAGACTCGGTGCGGATGTTCCAGGCACGAGCAAGTCGATCCCAAGACTACTCGTCAAAATTTTAACTTTGATGATGAGCCACCACTAGAAATCTCATCATCATCCGATGATTCTTGCGATAAGGCCGAGGACAAGTCTCATGAAAAGGAAAAATCGGTGAGACCAACGAAGAATTTGTTAAAGGCAGTTGAGGCTCGACAAAGCGGGTCTATTTCACAACCAAACCAATTTGAACTAGAAACCTTTGCCTCGGCTCCTCAAGCTACGGCAGGATCGATTCCCAAAAAAAGAACTTCACGCGCACCGCTCATCATCGAACAAATCCCGGTTGGCGGTGATGAATCTTTTGTGGAATCTTTCCCTTTCTCACTTTGGAGATACGAGAACTCCACGAAGAGTCGAAAATGAGCAAGCACGCTATCACGCAGACCACCTCCTGTTTTTCACTCAGGCACCATTGTTCCGGCCGATTTTGATTTCGACGATGTATGGCCATCACCGCATGGAAGAATCGGTGAAGTTCGAGAAGTGTTCAAGGCACTCTTTCTTTGAGGTTGAACGGATGGAGAGGCATCGAGGCCTCTTTGGACATGCGCTGGACAACGAGAGATGCAACCTTACGGTGACTTGAGAGGCATCACACGGTCGGGATAAGGGAATGGTGGCAACAACAAGAATCAATGCGTGTGGAACAGGTGAGATACTTTAACCTTGTTCAACAAGCCTGGTATGGAGAGCGAGAATGTTGATCAAAACGGCGAGGGAACACATTGAGCATATGCATGAAGCTCACACGCCGAGAGATCAGGCTGCTGCGTGAGAGCGAAATGCAAATGATATACGGCGTTTGGAAGAACACATGACAAGAAAATTCAGCCTTCTCATGGCTGAGATGAAGCTGATTTTGAGAATCCAACGCTACTCGATCTGAATTCCGTGTTGCATACAACGCAAAGAGACTTGAAGCGAGAATTCAACCATCGAAGACTTCGACTTCATGCTTGCAAACATGTTCCGCAGGGTTCCTCTATCCTTTGATGATGCCAAAAGGGGGAAGAGGAATACCTTAAAGACAAAATCTGTTTGAAAAGAAAGGAGCGGTGAGAAGGAGCAGTGAGAAGGAAAATCGGTGAGGAAATTTTGAAAGCTGAAGAAAGGAAAATCTCTTTGAGGGGGAAGGATCAAAAGATATGACCTTGATGATTGCACAAACCCCCAACGGGGTCACATCACGGTGACATTATAAGCGACAAACTCCCGTGACTCGCCACTACAACACTCTGCTTTGTATCTATGGTGAAGAGAAAAGCAATTGAAGCGGGGATGAAGGAAGTGGAAGGAAGAATGGATGCCAGGGTGATGAACATCTTGAAAGAACATGGAGGCATTCCGGTTGTGAGAGACACGTATGCCATTTCGGATGTCGGGGACAGAGCCAAGATCGTTGGCGAATTCAAAACGCTCAAATCGAAGGATATTTTGCAAATATGTCCATGGCTCAAGCTTGGGACTTATCTTGGGAAAAGGGTCTCACATTATGTGAAGAAGGCGACAGGGCAATGAGACTTCCGTGATCGCTCTGCTGGTCACTCGCTAGTCAATCACCGGGAAGAAGAAGACCCGATCTGAGATACGCCCAGAGGTAGAGGAAGAAGCGGCGAGTGGAGGAAGAAGCTTGGACCTAGGCCTCGCCCAAGAATATCGAATACGTAGATCTGGAAAGAAAGGAGGGATCTTTGGTGGGCTTGACCAAGTGGCAAATTTGCGAGTGGCTAAAACTAACGTTGAGTATGCAAAGAGAATAGAAGAAGAAAACAAAAGACAAACTCGGCTATGGCGGAGAGACAGGAAAGAACAAGGAAAGATGAAGCTGCCAGGGAAGGCATATGAGAAGAAAAAAGAAAGCGGTGACGAGAAAAAAGAGGAGAAGAGAAGAAGAAGATCTTGATCAAGATGAAAGAAAGGAGACAGCGAAGGAGATGAAGTGTTGTTGTCCAACCCTTCGTGTATCTTATCATGTAAATACATACAATGTAAGTCTTACGTAATAAAGCTATAAATTCTTTATTTTCAAAAGTATAGACAAAATGTACTACGATACACCTTGTGATTGTGTAAAGTACAAGAATGATATGATCAATAAAAAGATTGATTTAACGCATACATTCTATGTCAATACACTATCTGTATGTATCTTTGTTATTTGCATCTTTGTATGATTTAAGTTTTGGCATCATCAAAAGGGGGAAATTGTTAGGAATTTTATTGTTTAGATTTTGATGAATGCCATGTAAAACTTAGAATAGAAAGTTGGCTCCCCAATTTTTGTTGTAAAATGCATTGTAATGAATAGAGTGGCCAAGCCGAGTTAAGTCACTATGTCCCAACATGCAAGAAGACAAATCAAGACTGAAGGAAGACTCATTGCGAGACAAAGTGAGTATGGCAAGAAAGAGTAGCCCCGGAACTCTTTGGAGAAGCGGTGAGATGCGGTGAGTTGAGCATCGTCAAGTCAACTCAAGAAAAGCCAAGTCTCAAGTTGAAGTGACGGAGAAGAGTCATCCAATGATTGGAAGTCGACTTAAGTCACCTGGGAAAGCAAGGAAATGCGGTCAAGTCGAGATAAGCTGAAAAAGAACCGTTACCACGTAAATCAAGAGATTTACTTAAACAAGTAATATCTCCATACCACCTTTCTCGGAGTGCTCGGTCCCCGAGCGTGCAATTGGAATGAACCAATGGAAAGCACCAAACCGTGTCGAACTCGAAAAGGTGAAAGAACAATTCATACGAGGAAATGGCAATTCCAAGAAGCGCAAGCCAACGGCGCAAAGTGACTTTCAAAAATAAGCCTATCTCTTCAACGGGCAAATTTTTGAAAGTTCACTATAAAAGGCCGAGGAGTTTGTTTGAGAAAAGTGATGCATGAATGACACATACGTAAGATAGACAAGCACATTAGAAAATCGAAACAATCTCAATCCTCAAGCCTACATTTGAAGTACATCAATCCAACACTTACCGTGAAGGAAAGAGAACTTCAACTTGATTGAAGAGGAAACCTTTGAAAACAAGGGTCTACTTTCCGGGAAGGATTGTAGAAAAGTTCAAAGGTGAACTAAGTCTTAAGCATTTGGAGGGCTACGTGATCAAATCCAAAAGCTTGAGCAAGTGAGTGTAGTAGCAAGGCAAACTGCCCTGTGAAGAAGGCGAGTCGCACGAGAAGCCTTGGTGAGTGATCAAGGCGTCTCGGCCCCGAGTCCCAAAGGATCAAGTCATTTTGTTGTGATCAAGACTTGTAGATCGGACTGTTACCACTTTGTAAACCGATCATTACTTAGTGGATTCCTCCGGGGAGTTGGAGAAGAGAGGAGTAGAAGAATTACCCCATCTTGAACCTCTATAAAAACTTTACCGTGTCATTTACATTTCAGCATTTAAATTCTCGCACTTTTAATGCTTATATCTCACTTGATAAATTTGCTATCAAGCGATAATTTATAAGTACTAAATCAAGCTCTAAAATCTTGCTTAAGGGTGTTAAGTCTTTCATTGAAAATAAAACCACGGTGAGTTAAATTGTAGCCAACGGTGAGTTACTCCATCAATGACATTTGAAGTCGTGTTGAGAGATTAACTCTCTTGAATGACTAATTCGATTTGTCCATCAAGGACACGGTGTGTAGAATTAACTCAGAGATTTAAAAGGACTAAATCGAAAATTTTGTAAGGTTTATTCAACCCCCCTTCTAAACCTTACACTTACACCCCTTGGGACCTACACCAAGACCCTAAGACAGTGAGTGCGTCGAAGGGAATTTAGAAGACCCTAAGGCAGTGAGGCGTCGAAGGGATTGCGAAGCCCTGCAGAAGAATGGAGCGCTAGGGATATTGAAGGCCAACGGGAGGTTGAGACTTCCCTTGGTAAAGATGATAAAATTGAGAACATTCCTCATATTGAAGGTGCCGCCGCAGAAGAAGTTATTGGTGCCCTTAAAGACTCTTAAGAAAACATTGATACATCATTTTTGGGATCGGAAGATGAAGTTGAGTCCACTCAACATGATAATCCTATGATGGACACAGCTGAGGATGTTCACAAATCTCAGAGCCAAGTCAGTGAGAAGACGGCTCCTATGAGATTCAATTTTGATGATAAGCCAACTCCACAGGTCTCATCATCCTTCGATGAAGTTGATGATACAGCTGAGGACAAGATCACTCAATTCGAAAAACCCACTGAGACCGAGGAAGCTCTTAAGACAATTGAGGCTCAGTCAGCTGGGCAAAACATCTCAAATGCCCAGGTATTTGAATCGAAGTCATCTGCGTGAGCTCCCACAGATGATGCGGCGGCAATGACTCCTCGGCTCGATCCACAGCTCCCCACAGTTGTGATCCCTGCCAATGAAGCTGCCGCAGCCGAGGCACAACGAGCTGAGTCATCGCAAGCTCCTGAGCAACAAGAAATTCCCTATGTGCGTGATGATGCATTCCAAGACATGTTTCCCTTCTCCAAAGATCTGCTTGAATTAGAAGAAGAGACAGCTGCTGAAGAAAGGAGATACACCGTAAGGGAAGATCCAGTTATTCCCACAGACACGATTGTTCTAGCAGACTTCAATTTTGACGCAGAATGGCCATCAGCTAAATCCAATGTGCAAGCTGAGTTCCGTGACGTCTTCAAGAAAATTTGTGAAGAAATTTAGAAGATGGAACGTCATCAGGCCTCCCTGGACTTGCGTCTGGACAATCGAGATGCCACTCTCATAGCCGATCTGAGAGGCATAGTGGTGAGATTAAGGGAATGGACTCAACAGCAGACTGCGATGAGGATCGAGCAAGTCCATTATTTCAAAGCTCTATATGGAATGATGCTCGTATGGAGTGCTTATAAATCCATGTACAGGCAGAGGATGAAGGAGTACATTCAGAGGATAAACCAGTCTCACAAAACGGATATGGAGTTGTTGCAACATTTCCACAAGAATGAACTTGCCAGACTCGAGAATAGCATGAATGAGAAATTCAGTCTCCTCGTGGCTGAAATGAAGATCGTATCAGCCGAGTCCAATGCCACAAAGTTGGAGAACACTCTTCAGAATTCAAGATGGAGAGAGTATACTATTTGTTCAAATACATGTGGATGACATCACTTTTGGTTCCACAAATAAAGAGTTGTGTGACAAGTTCTCAAACCTCATGCCAGGTAAATTTGAGATGAGCCTGATGGGAGAACTGACTTTCTTCCTAGAACTTCAAGTCAAGCAAATGAAAGATGGAACCTTCATAAGTCAAACAAAAAATACCAGAGATTTAATGAAAAAATTTGGTATGGAAGAGAAGTCTTCTGTGAAAATTCCAATGAATACTTCAGTCAAGATGGACATGGATGAAGATGGTAAAGATGTCGACCAAACCAGATATAGAGCACTCATTGGATCATTGCTCTATCTAACAGCAAGCAGGCCAGACATCACCTTTGCAGTAAGTGGATGCACAAGATTTCAATCTGCACCAAAGGAGAGCCACATGACTGCAGCTAAGAGAATCCTAAGATATTTGAAGGGATGTCGGGAAGTTGGCTTATGGTATCCAAATGAAGGTGGATTCAAGCTGATTGGTTACTCAGATTAAGACTATGCTGGATGTAGAGTTGACAGGAAGAGTACTTCAGGTACATGTCAAATGCTCGGAAATAGATTGGTTTCTTGGCTCAGTAAGAAACAAAATTCAATTGCCACATCCACAGCTGAAGCACAGTACATAGTTGCGGGCAGCTGTTGTGCCCAAGTCTTATGGATGAAACAGCAGTTGAGAGATTATGATATTGAAGAAAAAGAGATTCCAATTATGTGTGATAACACTAGTGCTATTGCAATCATTCAGAATCCTGTGCTGCATTCAAGAACAAAGCACATTGATGTCATATCATTTTATAAGAGATCATGTTGAAAATAAAGACATCACCTTGGAATACATCTCAACTGATAAACAGTTAGCTGACATATTCACAAAGCCATTATGTGAATCGAGATTTGAAGAACTCAGAAATGAGTTAGGGTTAATTGAGCTTAGTTAGCATACTCAGAAGACTTAATCAGCAGAGATAGAAGATGAGAGATTTGAAAAAGATAAAGTTTCACATTTCAGCCAAGTGAAACGGCCTAGTCGGGAAGTAATAGAGTTAGCTGACGGTTGAGTTACTTCATAAGAAAGAGAAGAAGAATTAAGTCTCTTTGGATATAAGCTGAATCATTTATGAGCTAAGTGACAAAAACACAGTTATTTTTAAATGAGCGGGAATATTTTAAGGATGACGTCGGTAATAATGACGGTCACAAATAATAGTGCACAAGAAACCATATGATTGGATATAAATGTTGTTGCATTTAATGCGAGGAATTAAATGCAGTTTTGAAGGTCCAATCTCAGCCGTTGATTTTGATCAAAAATTTCAAAAAGTAAAAACCGTCCTTTCACGTCCCTTATATACGAAACTTCAAATTTCTCTCTCCTCATGCGAACTATTCATCTTCAAGCAAACAAAGTGCATTCTCTCTGAAACTTTGTGTGAACCCTAGTTCTTTCAAGTAGGTTTTTCTCTCATTTCATTCGGTAAAAATCTTTGAAAATGGCTCCAAAGATTGATTATGTGAAGCTCTCAAAGCAAATCCACACTGGTTCTTCAGTGGATTTTGAAGGAATGATCAAGCAGGGTATCGATGAGACCCTTGTCAAGAAAATAGTTGAGATGTTAGAGAAGTACAGCCTAAAGGACTTTTTGACGATGGAGTTCACTCATACTTACCTTGAAGAGGTTGCTATTTTTTTTGTGAACGCTAAAGTGTAGGACGATGAAATCAAGTCTTCCGTCCACCAAAAAGTTCATTAAACTCAATGCCAAAGACATTGATGAGCACTGTTTGTTGCCCACGGAGGGTTTGAAGGACATCACTGAGCAGGATGTCGACTTAGTTGCGGCTTGGAAAGAAGTTGCCAAAACTGAGTGTGCTGCGAAAGTAGTCTACACAGCCAAGAAGGAATCGTTGAAGGACGACTATCACAAGTTGATGGATGTCGTCTCAAAGTGTGTTGACATGAAATTTGGAAGCTTCAATCAGCTGTCAAAAACTAAGCTGATCGTGATGGTTGCGATCATGCAAGAAAAGAAAGTCAACTTGGCTATTTTTCTCATTTTAAAGTGTGTGTGAGGATTTAATGTGCTCAAAGTCTTACATCATTTTGCCTAATGAATCATAAAGATCAATGGGTGATGATGTTTGTGTGTCATGATCCTATCATCAAAATTTGAATCAGATGAGTTACAGTTTACCTCATCTTCTTGCTCTTTAGCCATGAGATAAATCAAAGCCTCTTCTTCAAGATCAGATGAGTTGTCATCTTCACTACTGTCTAACTCAACTGTCTCTTTGCACTTGTCTGTCTCAGACTCTGTATCCATCATTGCTTTTTTTATTTATTGTCTTCTTTCCCTGAAGACTTTCTTTTCTTCAGCATTTATGTACTTGTTGACTGGTGGATATGGACAGTCAACAACAAAGTTACATGGCTGTCTGCAATTCCAGCATAGATCTTCAACTTTCTTCTCAGCTCTCTTGGAGGTTCTCTCCTCTTTTCCTTTGGAGGGAGCTGAGTACCTTCTATAGGACTCTCATTTGTTCTTCTTATAGTTCTTGTTGAAAAACTTGTTAAATCTCTTGACCATTATAGCAATTTCATCTTTGTCAGTGATGTCCTTGGAATTAGTTAACTTGGATTCTCTAGCTATCAGTGCAACTGTCTTTGGTGCAACTATCTCATCTTATTCTTTTCTCTTGAGCTCAAATTCATAGGCCTTCAAATCAGATAATAACTCATGGTTTGAAATCTTGGTCAAATCCATGGAATGTCTTAAAGACATTACTTTCATTTCCCACTCAGCTGGGAGTGCTCTCGGAATCTTCATACACATTTTCTTCTGCGTATATTCTTTGCCTAAAGCAGACAATTCAATTTGTGATTTCTGTAAACCTTGCATCCAGATGATCTAATGACTCTCTAGTCATCATCTTGAAATTCTCAAACTTTTGAACTACAACTGTAAGCTTGTTCTATTTTATTTGCTCTGAGCATTGACAGATTTGAGTTAGCTTCTCCCAAATTCCTTAGAAGTTGATCGTGAAAATCTTTTCACTAAACTGCAAGTGTACGATGTAGGTAGCAGATAGCTGCGAGCAAGGTCATTTTCCTCAGGGATTGAATACAAAACATTTAGGCTATAGTAAATATCGTATTCCAATTTTATTGAAGCGGTTAAAAATCAAAACAGTTAGATTATTCAAGTTACAAACCTTTTTGTGCCAGCTTCTAAAAAAATCAAATGTTTCTGATTTCTCACGTAAAAGTATGTCCACGTGTAACGTGAAAAATCGTCAACAATCACATAGGAGTACTTCTACCACCCACACTTTCAATTTCAATAGGACCCATAAGATCCATATGAACTAACTCCAGACATCTAGTAGTGTGGAAATGTGATGTCATTTGATGTGACACTCTCTTTTTTTACCATTTTGACAACTCCCACACACATTGACACTTTTCATGGATAATTTAGGCAAGCCTAAAATAGCTTCAAATATCACCAGTCCCATTAGCTTTTTAGGGCTAACATAACCTAACTTTTGATGTCATAGATCAATTTCATTAGTGTGTGCCTTTGTGTGAGTTGCTCATTACAATGCGATAAGAGTTGTCCGATGACCTCAAGCCGATAAGGATACATGTGTTAGACTCGTCGAACACTTCACAAGAGTTTTTTTGAACTTTACATAGAGACCATCATCACAAAGTTGACTTATCTTTGATGAGATTAGCATTAAGACCAACTACATGAAGCATATTAGGTAGCCTTAAAGCGGACCTTCAACATTCAACGTCCCTTTTCCAATTATTTTCCCTTTTGCTCCACCTCCATAGGTCACATTGCCAACATTGTATTCTTCATAGCCGATTAAATACTACAAGGTTTGTCATATGTCGTGAGCATCCGCTATCAAGTACCATGATCCTACAACATTAGATCTCAAAGAAGTATAGATAACATGACATTTAATATCGATTTCTTAACCAGGACAGATTTAGAAAAATTCAAAATGTGATTACGAGGATGTCATAACATTTCGGGTAACATCGGCGCCCGATTTTAAATCCGATCTCATTTTATAATAGAATGGCCTAATATGTCCGGGGAGCATGACAATAGTGACAAATGAAGTGGCGTTTACGAAGTTTAGACTTACGTGGAAAAAAATTATTGTTTGAGGAATCGAGGATTCTCCATTTTGTTTGCTTTAACAAACACCGGAGTTTTATAACCAATGCCATCTTTATCATCACTACCCAAAGAAAGAATATCATCCAATTTTCTTTTCCGAATTAAACCTTCTTCATGGTTTCAAGGGAATCTTCAAGTTTAGAATTCGCCTTTTCAAAGTCAAGATCTTTCTTGGTAGGCGACCTCTAACCTGGTAATTATTTTTATGTTCATCATTTTCCTTCTTGAGTCGATCATTCTCTTTCCGAGGATTTCATTGATTGAATCCATTTGAGCCAATCCTTATCTGATTTGTGTATGTCTCTTCCAAGCTTTCACCATCTGAATCGTCATCCTATTTAACATCATTAGGAGCAGAGGTAGAGTTGAAACAAAAACGTTCTGAGGCAGTTAAGGTATCATGTTCTTCAGATGTGAGTCCAGATGTGATCAATGAAGGTGTGATCACATCTCGGGACACACCTCGGGTAACACCGAAGGATTTATTTGGAGAGATTTCTATCTTTCACTAAGGTTTTCTTAACCTTGTGATCCTCTTCTGTTTTTCTTCTCATTATCAGATTCATTGTCACTCAAAGTCACACTCAAACTCATTTTCTTTTTCATAAGAGTATTAGCACATTGGGAAGCATAATGACCATATCCTATGCATGCCCTACACCTAATAGAATCAAGAGTTTTAGTATCAAACTTGTTCAACTTTTCTTCAAAAAAACGATCTTGATTTTTATCAAAGGTGTTCTTGTAGGGGAACTTGTTGGGCTCAGGTTTAAAATGTTTTTTGAAATTTGGAGACTTTTACTGACTTTTGAGTTTAAGAATTCTATGAAATGTTTTTGAATACATGGCCATTGACTCATCACCTAAATCAAAATTTTCAATCTCATTGGTGAGTTCAGCAAAGTCATCAGTAACTTTGGAGTTAATTTGGTAAGCAACCTTTCGACCCAAGCCCAAATTCTCCATTTGTTGAGCCATGTTCATCTCATAGGTTTGTGGTATACCTACAAGTTTTTCCATACCTAAATTAGCGTGTTATAGGCTTCTTCCGCAGACGAAATTTTGATATTGTACCTAACTGGAAGAGATCTCATCATTTTGCTCACAAGATTCGCATTAGAGATGGGTTCACCTAAAGTTTGTGCTTTATTGGCAATATCACACAATTTAGCATTGTATGTGGCAATATTCTCATTTTCCTGCATTATTAGGTTCTCAAACATATTGGTTAATAACCTAAGTTTGGTTTATCGCACACTAGTTGATCCCTCACAGTGGCTTTGAAGGGTATCCCAAGCATCTTTGGCCGAGGTAAAATTGGCTATGATTTTGAACATATTTTGATCCACAGTACCAAAGATGTTCAATGCCTTCGAATTGTGATTTGCTAAAGATAATTCATCATTAGTCCAATCAATTTCTCCTTTAGCCTGGTAATCACCCTCCGTATCAATAAGTTTCGAAGGTGACCATCCAGTAAGGATTGCACGCCAGGCCCTTTCATCAATGGATTTGATGTAGGCCCGTACTTTGACTTTTTAAATAGAGTAATTGGAGCCATCGAGAATAGGGGGACGAAAAGTGGAGTTATTTTGAATATCCATGCTAACAAACATACAGGATCAACACTTAGTATCGTCAAGTGTAGGCTCTAGATGCCAATTGAAAGAATTATAGTATGGAAATATTCCAAAAGTTTCGCAGAGTGTAGATGTGATTGTAGATGTGGTCACATTCGCAATCACATGCAACGGAATAAAGTAAAGAGAAACAAGACACAAGTTGTAAAAAATATCTACAAGCAAACTAGCTCGTAGATGTGTCAATATGGCGAAACTTTTCACTAGTAAAATCGTTTGATTTCGTGTACAAAGAATACTAAAATCAACTAGTAGAAAATTAATGAAAAACTCTTATCTAGAGTGAATTTGGACTATGTAATACAACTCATCCAACAATAGACATGTATGGACTTTGTTTATCATAATACAAAAAGCTATGGATGAAAAAGCTAACAAACACAACTGCAGGGCTGAATGTTATCTCTGATGTAGTCGCATTTGAAATCGCATTCAGTACGGTGAGGTTCATTGTGCTTGAATAACTCTAAACTCTCTCAATACTTTTGTATCTCTGGTGTATTTCTTGTGTGATCATTATGCACGTCCTCTTCTCTTATATAGGTGTCCAAGTCCTTCAAAGAGATCTAATAAACATGGAAAGAAGATATATACAAATATATAACAAGTATATCATTTATATTAGGAAATAAGATAAGAATCAAAGAGTTCTAATATATCTATACCATATCAATATAAGATCTTTCCTAAACGATTTACACCTCAATCTTTCCATAAGTCTAGAAAGGCAAAATCATTAAAACACAATCTTTTATTTTTGGAATTTGTTTTAGGCGAAATAACTCGCCCTAACACTAGGATCAGAAATATTTAGCCTAACATATTTGAAACCAAATTCATAGTCAAACTTGAAATCGAATAGTTTGACATCGTTTAAGTAAAACAAAAGATCTAACTAAGAGGATAGAACCTTTCTGGTCATAATGGATCCTTCTTCAAAGTCTTGAACCCTTGTGCTTCCGTATATGCGAAAGACCTTGCGGTGTTCTTCGTAGATTAGTGCTTTCCTCTCATAAGTATGTATATTTGTGTAATCCTAGTGTATTTTTGATGTATTTTCTAGTAAATTCAATGATAAAATCGTCCAAGGCTTGATCATCCTTTTATAGGTGCTTTGAGAGATCTCAGGTAGAGTCCCGACGAAATTAGAAAATAAAATCCACCGCCAGATGAATCACACGGCCGTGTGAAATGACACGGGCAGGTCGTGTGATTGGTTTTCTTCTCTGTTTTTGGCATGAACAGTTCACACGGTCGTGTATTCTCACACGGTCCGGTCGTGTACTTCGTTTCTGAAATTATTCCCTCAAACAAGTCGGACGGGCATGTAAAAACACACAAGCACCATTCACATGGTCGTGTGAATCCACACGGGCTGAGCGTGTGCCTTGTTTTTTGTCGTTTTTTTCGCGTATTTGCTCGTCTCTTCGCATTCGTCATTCTTGTCCAGACTGTACTACTGATATCTTTTTAGTTTAGCTCCGTTTCCTGTAAAAATTACAAGAATACGCAGTATCACGCCGTTCTAAGAAAACGAAGTAAAATACAACAAATATACATGAAAATGCATCAAATATATATATCAAAATAAGTCCCTAAATGCACGTTTATTTTACACGTATGACTTATGCCTTCAAAACTCATTAGTAAAATTACAATTTCGAAATAATAGTACTTGAGATTTATTTTATTAAAGGAATAATTACAAAAAGTACCCTTGAGGTTTGATCTAATTACAAAACAACCCAGCTAACTTTAAAACTTACAAAAAGTACCCCTGAGGTTTGAAATATATTTCAAAATCCCCCTTCATATTTGTAAAATTATTGCAGATTACCCCCTAATTTTAACACTAAATCAAACTTTGGGTGCTTTTTGTAAGTTTTAAAGTTAGTTGGATTTTTTTGTAATTAGGTCAAACCTCAGGGGTACTTTTTCTAATTATCCCTTTATTAAATATCCAACTTTTATATTGAAATAGTTAAAGTGTATCATCCTTGATTTTGTTAAAATTACTTGTTACTTGACTTAATTAGTAGACTACATCATGTATACTTAGTATCATTTTATTTTATGAGACGTGAATAACGCCTAATTGCACTTCATTAACGATCAAATATTTAATTCTAACAACTTTTAACCCGATATTTTAACCGGTTCAATTTCTTTCTTGAACACTAATTAGTACTTATATATATATATATATTGAAATATTTAAAATTACTTGATTGATATTATTAACTTGTACTAGTTGGTTTTAATTTTATTTAGTAACTTAGATGATAAGTGATGATACAACACTTGAGAATTATTAGACAACTTATAACTTAGATGGCATAGAAGACAAGTGATAGATAGTATAAGATAAGTGGTGAATGATAAGTGGAATGGAATATTGAAGGATGACTTAAATTATCACTTGCAAGACAAAAAAAAAAAAAAATGCAGGATGACAGGGTGAGAGTGGACATCCAACATAGAGAAGGAGATAAGAGAGGACTACAGTTAAACTTCTATAAATTAATAACGTTGGGACTGCCAAAATCTATTAATAATGAGACATTAAATAATCAATAAATTAATAATCTATTAATTTATAGAAATATGGTTTGTAGAAAGATTTTTTGCTTGTCAATAATATCAATCGAGTCAGATTTTATGATGTCTTTATAGATTAATCATAAATGTAATATATATTTGGAAATTATTAATTTTTATATTGCATGGGACCTATATGAATTCTCGTATATGTATTATCTTACTAATTTAGTGAATTATTAATTTAGCACGTTGTCCCCAAGCCGGGACCGGACAAAAATATTATTTAAGCCAGGTTATTAATTAATCGAGTATTAAATTATTGAAGTTTTACTATATTTTGTTTCATTCCACATCACCATGTCTCCCACTTTATTCCCCACTTTACCTCTTTCACACTTTCTTTATTTCATTCAATACAAGCATATTATGACTTTGCTAATACCTATACAAGCATGTACTACTGGTGCAAAACACCACAAGCATATTGTACACAAACCACCAAACAACAAACAAAACAAGACAAAAAAGAACAAATTGTGCATGTGTGCGAAGTGTAATGGACGGCCATTATGGCCAAGGAGGAGAGGAAAATTTATTTTGTCATTTGGAACTTATCTTATTCTCTCATTCTCTCTCCAACACTCAGATATTGTCTCTCCCAAAAATACACACATAAAAAAAACACCAATTCTTCTAAATTTGAAGATTAAGGTAAAAAATTATAGAACTCGATGTAAGAAATTGTCTTCCATTTTTCCATCTTTCTTCAACTTCAAACTTCATCCATCTTCTTCAAATAAAAGGACATGCATGTTGATAATTCTTTGATATCATGTTAATTTCTTGAATAATACTTTAATACATGTATTATGTACTCAAAATCATTTTATTTGATAAGTATTCTGGAATATTGACTTGTACTTAATTTTGAATGATTGAACCATTTATGCAATTTTTGCAAATTTTAAGAACTACTTTGTAAATACCAAAACTGTCCACGGACCAATTTGGAGTTCTCGAAATTTTGGACAATACTTAACTGTATTTTAAGTGAATAAGAAAAGTTTAAGTATTTTGGGTTAAGAAATTCAATTAATGGAATTTAATAACTTAAATGTGAAAACCTAAAAGCTTAAGATTCAAAATAAAATTTCTAGAAACTGTACAGCCCATGTGCATGGGAAAATATTTAACTTTGATTTTATAACATTATGAACCTATGGTTCAAGTTTCATAACAACCGGACTTCAAATGATCCCTTCAGGATAAAACTGATTTTTGGACTAGAAATGCAATTTTTGAAAAAATGACGGACCTAAACTGTAAGTTTTTTAAAACTATTTTTTTCCAATAACTGACTGTCCTAAGTGGTAATTTAGATTTGTAATCACATTAAAATCTCTTTCGGTTTGTGAGATACATATTTTTAAAGTTCGGTAAAATGCCAATTTTGGCAAAAAAAGGGACCAAACTGCAAAATTTCAAAAACCTTTACCCAACCTTCTAGAATTCAAACTCTCTGGAATTTTTGAAGAATTTAAAAACTGGCATCACCTTTTTTCGACTTCGGGACCAAGACATCAAATTTTAAAACCCATAATGACAGTTTTTCAATAAAGGATATTTAATAAAATTTTATTTTATTCAAGGTCCTAGAAGACTTATTCTCAACCTTAGCCTACTTAATTGACATCAAATATATTTATATGTATTCAACAAAGATATATATTTCTTTCTCAACTTATTCGGACCGTTAAATGGGCCCCTTCTATCCAAATAAAATACGCACTCAAAATGGTGACTTCCTTGCCTTGAATAATCGAATGCATTAGAACTCCAAAATTTTGCATCTGTCAAGAGTAGATTGTCCATTCCATAACTAACATGTTAAACTACACTTTGATAAAGCCGGTACTAGATACTGTGTGACTTGTTCACTCCGGCAACCTGAATGGCTTGCGATGTATTTTTGAAACTCTTGAATATGATATATGTTGATTTGAATTATTTCTGTAACTCTAAATGTCTTGGACATTGATTTGATCTGTTTCTGTTGAGTGGATAAGTCGAGTACGAAATCATGTAGCCCTACTACAATTCCTTATCAGCCTATCGTCCAAATCCAAACTTCTAGTTGGATAGGAGAGTCCAACGCGTGATTGGATTGTAATATGGGTATAATCATGATTGTGACGTTCTCTAGGCCTTGTAAGCCTTTGTAGAGACGTCGTGCCTTTCTGGAATACTAGCTCCAACCCTATCCATTAGAGGGATAAGGTGATGATCTGTTGGGGAGTAGATGTTTGATCAACGCGTCTCTACTGAATAAGGTCGATCTGGTTGCGTCACACTTCGTGCGCAACACTTCTGTCTCATTTTGGGTTGACATTATGTTCCATACGCAATCACTTTTATTTTTCTAATTTTGTCTTGATCAGAATTATGTGATTTATATATTTATTATAAGAACTATAATTATGTTTGCATTCACGTCTCATGCATCGATTTCATAGAACTATTGTTTTGCATAATTGTAAGCCACACTCTCGCACACTCACACCCATCTATTGAGAATTTTTGTCTAAGGTTGCTAATTTTACCTTTTTGATTTGTTTTGTTGTACTAAACTAAGATTATGTTATTTGGATATTCGGCATGTAATATGGGTCATGTAGACCCTAAGACTTAATTTGTACTTGTTAGTTCCACTGTAACTTTGTACTCTGATTAGATATTTTATGTTGATTATGGATAATTTGGTCGGCGTGGTAAACCAGCATAAGCTTGAATATCTGTGTCGTGGCTTCTTTTTTTGGGGCGTGACATATATGATTCGTTAGAAAATATTTTAAAAAAATGGCAAGTAATAGTTATTTAATTTTCTGGTAATCAGCATTATATAATTTAATATAAGAAAGTATGAAAAACACATAAAAATTAAAATTGCAGAAATTAAAGAGCGATTATGGGGTTTTATTGTTGACTATTAAAAATGTCATTTTAAAAGCGATCAATATTTTTTTGTTTTACTAATTCTTTGAAAATATAAATAATTTTGGCAAGTGATAATTAATGTAATTTCTGGCAAATCAGCAATGTATAATTTAAATTAGGAATGTATGAAAAACACATAAAATCAACGCAAATTTATGTGATTAATGGCAAGTAATAGAATTTGTGTGAAAATTTATTAATTATTTAGACAAAGTATCGTTTTTTACACTAAAGTATCACTTTTCACACAAAAAATATTACCGTCTCACAAGAGACCTGCTGTAAAATCAAAATTACAGAAATTAAAGAGCGATTATGGGGTAACGTTGACATTAAAACATGTCATTTCAAAAGCGATCAACATTTCGTTGTTTTCCAAATTCTTTGAAAGTATTAATAATTTTGACAAGTAATAATTAATGTAAGTTGCTGAAAATCAGCAATGTACAATTTAAATTAAGAATTTATGAAAAACACATAAAATCAAAATTCAAAAACTTAAAAAACACTATAGGGCAATGTTGACTATTAAAACATGTCTTTTTAAAATCGATCAGCATTTATTTATTGCACAAAATATTATTACTTGTAATGGATAAACCCTCCAATTCAAGCAGCATACGCCCATTTTTGGAGGGTCTTTCCATAACAGAGGCCCCAATAATTGAGTCCAAATGTTACAATCCCAGAAATTTTCCTATCATTTTTGTCTTTTTATACCATATTTGGATTCAGATGTATTTCTGCTCAAGCAGGAAAGATAGATGAATAGAAAATCATCAAAACCAATTACAAATCCTCTCTCGAAGTTATTGCAAATTGCAAAACAGTACTTCAGTGAGTTTGTAAAAGCTCAAATCGATTATAAGTACAAGCATAATGCAAAGTAAGTTTGAGGAATCATCATATTTTAGTTCCTTCTGCCAGAATATATCCTCGAACAAATAATGATCATTTGGCAAAAAGAAATACTGAAAATAGGGATAATTAAAAAAACTACCCCTCAGGTTTGGGGTAATTACAGAAAAAAACAGAGAAGTTTCAAAATTACAAAAATCCCCCTAAAATTTGATTTGTCTTAATTGTAAGAGGTTAACTGTAATATTCTTACAAATGTAAATGGGGTGTTTGAAATGTTTTTGCTTATGAAGGGAGCAAAGTATAATACATAATCAAACTTCAAGAGAATTTTTGTAATCTTAAAAAATATCTGGGTGTTTTTGTTATTAGCTCAAACCTCAGGGATAGTATTGTAATCATCCCTTGAAAATAAGAAAAACCGTGAAACAGGAAAGGTGAACTCTTCTACTGTTATCTAGAGCAGCATTGTCGATCGCCACCATATCTGTAACAAAACAGCGGACATAATCCCATAATAGCATACATGAGATAAACAAAAATTATATATCGCCCCGAAATTTTTGAACTATAAAGTATGTGCAAATATTCATTTTACCGTATATTTTTTTCTTCATAAAAAACATGAGAAAGACAGCTCGTTATAGCGAGCCATTTAATTTTCATAAGAACAATAATTACATTGGAAACAACCGCATAATATAATTTGAATAAAATTTGACATCTACATATAATTCTAACAGGCCATTTGACAGTGAAAGACTTTGAAAAATAAACCACATACATATTTTATTTATAAGAGAAAATAGGTCTGTAAATATATCTCATTCAAAATCAATAGAACCAGCGGAAGCAAATTATAAAGTGAAGAAAATTCGTATATTCCTTTATTTCTAAGAAAATCGGACATTTACTAATCTATATAAAAAAAATTCCTTTTAGTCTATTTACATAAATAAACTTAGAAAATCATAATAATTCATCATTTCTTATCTCATTTCGAAATTTCCTAGAAACTGAACATTTGTTCTCAACACAAATCAATTATCACACAGAGTCTAGCATCGTAGGTAAATACTTTGAAAATAATAATTTGTTTAACAATTTCTTATTCAATTGAAACTTAACATTTAGAAAAAGACATCACTAGCGATTTGCATAGGAAAATTATAATTCGTATAATAATTTCTTACTCAATTGGAAACGACATTTAAAAATAAAAAGACATTACTTCAGTAGTTTCATAGGCCACCCATTATCCACCGCCAATAACCATCGCCGACTCCCTGTAACCTGAAAAATCTGATTATATATGGGGTGAGCGACACAGCTCGGTGGAGTATAAATTGTTCAAGCTAAATACACAGATATCTCACATAAGCATGCAAATACAATCCAATAGTACATAGCATAGATCTTTTGAAAAACCGTAGACATAGACAATAGTTGCACTGCAGGGGTTCCACCGAGGGGATACATCGACCCCGGACCTCTTGAGTCTCTGGCTCAATAGTGCCTAAGCAACTGTACTACACATTCATGCAAATAATCTAAGCATTTAACAAGGACAATAAAGTTTAGAAAACAAGCCCCACCTTGAATTGTAGCTTTGAAAAATAGGTAGAACTTAAAAGTGTCGGATGCAAGCACGCCTAATTCTTGCTCGATAAATCGCCTAACAATAGGAATATAATACTAGTCAAAACCTCGAATAATCTAAACTTAAAATAATATTCTAAATCTTAATTAGGGGCTTAGTGAAATATAAAAATAAGGTTTAAGGACAATTTGAAAGTGATGGTACCTTTTGGAATTTGTAAATAAACTGGAGTGTGATAGTCGATAGGAGATTAATTTTGAAACAATTGAGTCTGAAAGGGTAATATCGTAATTCTGGAATAATTGGGAATTAAATCTCAAATTGCAAGTAAGATCCCAACTCCCCAAACTCAATGGCAGTAAACAGTAAACACCCCCCTCCGGCCTCCATCCTTTTTCTTTCTTCCCTTGATATATTTTTTTTCTTCCTGCTCCCTCTTTATTTTTCCATTTCTCTATATTTTTCTTTCCTTTTTCCTTTCTCACCTTTTATGACAACTAAGCCCAGCCCTCTTTTTTTCATTTTCTTCCTCCTTTTTCCTTAAACCCATCTCAGTTTTCTTTTCTTTTTCTCATCTCCTATTTTCATTTCTTTCGACAGCACCCCCAATTGAGAAAAATTAAATCCCAAAAAAAGGCAAATCCTCCCTAAATTACTAATAAATTCCCTTAATTCCTCAACTTGCAGCAAAAACTCCCATTCCTCTCAATCTCGTCTTCTCAATATCAGTAAACTCCCTTCTTCCTCTTTCACACGCATCTACCATCGGCGACGCGATTTGGGTTTTCCGGCATCGGCGGAGTTCAGCGGTGGTGGTTCCATAATTTCGATGGGTTTTGGGTTTTGATTGTGCAGCTGCGAATTCGGGTTTTGGGGCATTTGAATTTCTCGGCGAGTTCGCGAGTTTGTGATTTTGGTGGCTGCGGTTTTGGTTTTTCGAGGGTTCTCGGTTTCGGTTTACTCGAAGGGCTGTGGATAGTGGTTTTGGGTTTGGGTTTCAGGTTTATGATTCGATTTTGATTTCCGACGAACCGTGGGTTGTGAGATTCTTGCTGGATTGGTGTCTTGCGACAGTGAATCGGTTTTAGCTGGATTTCTCGGGTTTTCCGGCGGATTCATGGGTTGCTTTGCGGTTTGCCTGAGGGGCTAAATTGACATGGTTTTTGGTTGAAGTTGGTCAATAAGATGATAATTTGCAGGGGATTTGAAAAGCTGAGAATAAGATAAATAATACTCTGCTGGAAGAGAACTTTTGTTGCTAAGCATTCTCACGTAAAAATTTTATGGATTAAAAGGTTCTGTTTTAAAAAGGCTTCTATCTAGAATCACATAATAATCCGATTAATACGACTAATAGATGAGAATGAATCTGGTAAGTCAGTAGGGAAAAGATAGATTTTTAATATGGGATTTTGAAAGCAGAAATCTTTATCCGAAAATATTTAGAGTTTCAGTTGCAAAAGGAATGAATAATTGGGCTAAAATAAATAATGGGCTTACACCCGGGCTAATAAGAATTTTGGGCTTAAGAAAACTTGGACTCTATGACTTGGGCTTGGAGTTTAAAATATAAATTAGCCCCTAAATGAACTAACTATAATCCAATAATATCACAATCTTAATAAAAGGCCTAAAAAAAGTCTACATCAAATAAAGATATGTCTATCCTGGTATTAAATAATGCATAAAATTTAACCAAGTGAAATCGACTTCTAACTATATAAGCACGTAAACAAAAAAGGAATGCCCAAGAACACCACTTGATAAACTCTATAATGTGGCATCTATTATAATTGAAGCAGGCAACAACCAATATATCACTAACTACTCACTACACAGAATATTATCCGCTCTTCGATGAAAATTAATCTTCAATTTAGTTTCACAGAATTGCAATCTTGAGTAAATGAAGATCATAGACTTTATTCAATACAAAAGGTAGCAAAAAATTGACTCATATCATTTCGAATTATTAGAGAAAAAGGAAATATATGGCATGGTTATTAGAAAACTAACTTTCAGGGACTCACTCCTATGCTTACTGGACCGTGCGCACTACAAATTGGTGCACTTGTAAAACAAAAGATGAGGTTTGCACTAAATTTGCACCAAAAATGAATATTTCATAACATTCCATTTTAGTGCATATTTTAATACACTAAAATCATTAATTTAAAACCAAAAAACATAAGGAGAAAAATTTTAGCGAAACTGCAGTGTTGCAACATTTCTAGGCCAGAATTGTTCACATCTTCAAAATAGAGCAGGCTTTTGCCCAATGCTGGAGCAAGTTTTTTGCTCCAAATTAAAAATGGAACAGTCTATTGGAGATGCTCTAAATACAAGAATAACAAATTCACCAACAACTACTTGTAGAACACCACACAAAGCTTCAACTTCCCCACTTTACGAGTACACTATTAGAATGCATATTGAATCAGTAAAATGCCAATATAACAAGATAGAATACAGAGATACAGGCTCCTTTTTTTACCTGGTAACCGGACAAAGAGGAAGTAAGAAAATGTGTACAAAGATTTGGAAAAGTAGATGCAAAAACTATATCATAAATGGTGTTTTAGCTAACAATTTTCACCTATTCCGAAAATAAATGTAAAAATATACTTAAAAACTAGTCAACGAATAAATAATGTTCATCACTTGGGAAAGCTAATGCATTCTAACTATGGAATGAATACACCACTTCAAAGGTTGCTCAAGTAAAGAACAATAATGCATAATCAAGTAAAATAACTGTGTTGTGGGATCATACCTGTGCGACACGAGAGCTTTAACAGGGGAAGAGGAGAGCATCATCGGCTGAGAAAGAGGAAGGATAGATTCCTAAGGGCTTTGATTCATTCGCGGAACTTTTGGAATTTTGGCATTTTTATTATGGCGCTTGGAATTAGATTTTTTGGGTAGCGGACACTAAATTTCAGAGCCTATCAAAAACATCTCATGCTTTCAGTAACAAAAATAATTAAATAAAGAAATGAAAAGTTTTTGCTGCTTCTTAAATTTGTAAATACCTGCAGTGATAGGTCATTTATAGCTAAACATTCTATAAAGTGCAGCAGAAAGTGTGTCGTACCAGCCCATATTCTGGTACTGTATATTATTTAAATTTGCCTAAATTTCCAAATCTCTAGTAAAATATCTCATTCAATCATGTGCTCACAAAAAGAAAGAAAAAAAAAAAGAAGAAAAAAATAGACAAAAACAGATGCAAATAAACCTAAAAAACAAAAGACATTTGCTAGTCTACACATGTATGAATGTTTCTGTTCGCACAACCAAAAATAAATACTTAGAGAAAACCAATAACAAGAGATGCACATCATGCAATCGACAGTATACCGACAGCAATAAATACATCTTTCATAGGTTCTTCATTCGCTGTGATAATGGAATTTCAGATACAAAGAGTTATAGATTATTTTAAATCGTCCACAATATCAACTTTTATGGCTAACTTACTTCACCTGATTGATTAATCCTGCAGGTAAAATATATGCACTTATTATTTCTTCAATGTAAAACTCGAATATTCTTTCCACTGTTTGAGACCTTCCTACTACAAGGCCGTAGCTCCAGAGGAATTCAATACATGAGAATTAAGATCAGAGACTAACTAAAAACATATTCAAACTCTATGCTATTTGCTCTACATGATTGCACCCAGTGAAAAGAAATTTGTACAACTCCTCCAAATTCATATAGAGAATCAGTTCAAGTAAGTTTATATACTCATCTTATTAGTGTCGTCAACTTAATTAATGACCTTTTTTCTCAAATTAGCCTCTACCCGTCTTCTTCCTCTGCCTTGAAAAACGGAAATTTTGTCGGCGACACTTTCCCTATGTTTTCTTCTCCAGTTTCTTCTTCACTATCTTTCACCCCGTCAAAAATTTCATAATCATCAAATCCTGAAAATTGAAAATATTCTAAATGACCCCACATGTAAAATTATTTCATACGTTTTTTTTCTCTAGACATAGCTGCAAATTACCTGCACCAAGAGCTTCAACATCATCAATCTGTGGGCCTAGGACCATAAGATTACCTAAAGGTGGATCAACAGCCATCCATTCTGTATTTGCAGAGTCCTCCGAGCATAAGTCTTTTTCCATAACCCAGTCTTCAACAATATCAATGTGCTCACAAGAAATGGGATCAACAGCTTCTTGTTGTTTGTTGCTCGAAACCCTGAAAAATAAATAGGACGAAGATCAAACTCATTTTGCCTTTAACCTTTGTTAATTTCCAACGAATTTAACATATCAAGGAGAATAGCTAAGTTTCTGCTTACATTTGCTTCATGGACATGTTGTACTGAACAAAAACAAGGTCACTTAGCCTCTGATGCTCCAAGAAATTTTTCCTCTCGTGCATGTGATCAAGAGGAATTTTATATAGCTTATGATGGATCAAGCAACAAGTTTGACTGAGAATGCGGATAGCCAATCGAGCCAAGTTAGGGCATCCCCCACCATAAGTCAGCCACCACTCAGCTAAAAACAGTAATATTGAGGAAGAATAAGTTGATTGCAGAACACAAGATTAACCATCAGTCAGAAGAGTAAGTTTCTAATAAGGGATATTACAAGAAACCCCCTGAGGTTCGGGCTAATTACAAAAAAAATCCAGAGGTTTTTGAAAATTGCAAAAAAAAATCTTGAGGTTTGATTCCGTACTACATTTTCCCATTCATAAGAAAAAAACATTTCAAAATTCCACCTGATATAAATTTAAGGCATAATCAAACCTGAGAGTTTTTTTTTTTTTTTTGTAATTTTAAAACATCTCTGGTTTTTTTTTTTTTGTAATTAACTCAAACTCAGGAGGGGTTTGGTAATTATCCCTTCTAATGTGTAAATAATCCTTTAAGCAACAATCATCGGCTTATTACTAGTTTTACTTTAGTAGCTGCCATATGTATAACTGCCGCCCAGTCTTTGTCATGTCTAGCTACATATTAAAACAGAATTGCTAAAGATGTTCAACTCACATGCTAATCATGACAAACCAGTGAAAGATGAACTGCACAGACCCCATGAATAAACCCCCACATAGCGTAAGTTCTAAAGTGTCACGATAAGAGCCATGTTTTCAATGCCAACAAAACTCATGTTCTAAATAGCATGTTGATTCAGAAACAAAACACTACCTTTCGGGGGTTGGGATGGGGGTTAAAGGTGAAGTAATTAGCTGAATTCAATAAAATGCAGAAAATGAACTTTTAATATATATATAGGATAATTACAAAAACTACCCCTGAGGTTTTACCTAATTACACGAAAAAACCCAGAGAACATTCAAAATTACAAAAACAACCCCTGGGGTTTGATTCTGCCTTAGGCTTAAGGAGTTAACTGTAATATTTCTATAAATATAATGGGGGCTTTTGAAATTTGTTTTTCTTATGAAGTGGGAAAATGTAAGACGGAATCAAACCTCAAGGGATTTTTTGTAATTACCCCAACCTCATGGGTAGTTTTTGTAATATTATATATACTTATCAGAAATGAGACTCACTGGGAAGTAAAGTGTCTCTAGCTCTAATAGCCATCTTCCGGCCAAAGTCTCCTGCAACACCATGGTAAGAGGCCGTTTCCTTCATAATTTTGTCTTGGATCTTAGGATCAGGAACCAGTTTCTCTATGCAATCATATACTAATGACCGAATGTGAAGATGTGCGTCTCCTTCAAGACTGTAAAAAAATTTGGGATTCAAATAGAAACCCGCTGCATGAAGGGGGTGCCGGTGAAGTTGTTCCCACCTTCGATCTATGATATTCCAATAAACTAAGTACTCTTCCTTAGCAACAAGTTCCTTTTTTATAGCTTCTTTCGCTCGATACAGCCCTGCATAAACAAATCCCATTGCAGGCCTTCTTTCACTACTAACTATCCTCAACAGTCTCAAAAGTGGATCAGTTAAGCACGTTATTGACGCAATTGTGGACCAGAATGAATGACTCTTGAGAGAGTCCAATATTGGAAAACCGTCCGATTTTTTTGAGTAAGGACCATCCACCCACTCGTCAGAAGTAACCATCGACTGGAGGTTATGTCTAATATTCATCATTCTTTTCAACGTCATAAAAGCAGTGGACGAGCGAGTAAATCCCAGATCAACTAGATCCACTCCATACGTGTATCGTCTCATCATGTTCAAAACAACGCCATTCGAGTATATATACCTTGAGATCGATTTTGCCTGATCAAGTACCGTTTTCACATTGGGAAGTTCTGATATGTCCTCAAGCATCAGATCAATGCACCGACCAGCACAAGGAGTCCAAAAAACCATCGGATAAGTGTCGGTAAGTCTTTTCCCGGCAATAACATACCGATCTTCACTGCTTGTTACAACTTGCAGAACATTTCTCAAGCCAACTTCTTCCACTGTTTCCTTTAACAATTCATAAAGGACGTCCGAAGAATCTATTGCGTGCGATATATCGGCCGACCTTAAAAAGATCGTGCCTTCGGGACAATACACCAAGAAGTTGACATACGTTTTACCCTTTCCTGAATTCCACTCATCTACCAAAATCGAGCAACCAGTCCTTCCCCAAGCTGATGTACATTGATCGACGTCATTTCTCACTTCGTGTACTAAATTCTTCAAAATCCAGCTCCTAAGATCATGGTAGGACGGGCCCACCACTCCCGCGCCTTGTGAAGCAATGGCATCGATCATCGGTTGAAAATAAGCGGAATTAACAGCATCCGCAGGCAACCCAACGTCGAAGAAAAACCGACCAACTGCCATATTAACCGTATTACTTATTTTCTTCGAACTCGTAGCCGGAAAACAAGCCAAAGCTGCGGTACTAACAGAATTAACCATATCAGGGGCTTTTCTAACTCTCCCTTTCTTCTTTCTACCACCCGTTTTGCTGCCCGTACCATCTTCTTGATTCGTATACACGTCCACATCGTGTTCCATCATTTCGGGGACGGAAGCAAAACAACTTCGGTATTCAAAGCATTATTTGCTACTTCAACCCCACTGGTCCCGGGATTATCATATCCTGATATCTCCTCTGCAAGTTTCTGTTTTTTTCTCTTTTTACAGCAACCCCATTTAAACTCTCGAGCATTTGCAGCCGTACATCGGGTTGAACTCTTAAACAAGTGGCGGCATTCCCTTTCTGGCCTGCAAGATGTTCTTTAATCCTATGAATACCACCACCCTTGAATATTTTCCCACAGTAAATACACTTGAGCTGAACCCTATCACCATTTTTAAACATTTGACAATGCTTCCATGCTGGATCATGCTTTTGTGAAGTCACCGCTACTGGCTCCTCCATATTACAAACCTTTTCCTAAAACTACCTTCATATACAAGGACAAAAAACACCCGATTGATACTCATTAAATTTAGCTCCACAAAAACCCAAAACAAAGACTAAAAAAAACACACACACTCACACACACACACAGAGACTCTGGAAATGAAATGCAAGAATGTTCTCATACAGACTTTAATACGCAAAACAATTAAACAACATCTAAACGGGGGAAATGGGTAAAAAAAAAACTCTCTTGAGTCTTGGAATAAATTCTTTGTCACAACCAATTTTGAAACGAAACAAACCAACCCAATTTTGAAACATGCAAATGTTCTCATTAGCAGCTTCGCTACAGTAAAATGGTGAAAGAAATACATGAATTAGCAAAAGGAGGAAAACGGGTTCACAGATACATACTTGAATTCGAAACCAATAACTCTTTTCTCGTCAATTCGATTCGGGATTTGGAGGAAAACAAAACCGAGTTAGGAGGATTAGGTTTTTTTTGTTGTTTTAATATATAGATTGGGGAAGAGTCGATGGACAACCGGATAGACCGGTCAGGGTAGCGGTCATTGAGCCACACCATTCTGTACAAAGGTTTTTGTATGTTACTACAATACTACATTATTGGTTATTGATTTTCCAAATTAAAAATATACCCACATCTTTCAGTACATTTCTCATAATATTTTCTAAATATTTTACCAAAACAAAACCGAACGAAGCAATTATTTTTTTTACTTTTTGAAGCTGGAGTTCATTAATAGATATGTAGGATTTTTTTTACATTACTGGAGGTCAGGGTCGATCCTATAAAAATTATAGCTTGGCAACCTAGGTCGTATTAGCACGGCACAACAATTTTTTAGCATATTGTTAAGTTGTAAAAAGATCACAAATATAAGCCTACAAGACCATATTTATATATATATAAAGAGAAGTCGCAAAATAGCAGTTCAAAATTTTCAATATTACGGAAATCTAAACATGAAATAAAAAGCTAGATAACAAAATTAGAAATGAAAAACTATCTTACAGAAACGTGAATAAATATTTAAATTTTTTGCATATATAATTGTACATATTTGTGTTTACTATGTATGAAAAATAACACTTGTTACAAATATTACATGAAATGTCTGAAATATTAAAATCAAAGATATATATATATATATATATATATTTATATATATATATATATAACCACAATCTTCTTCAACAATTAAGAGCACCAAACTCTTCAACACCTAGAATCAACAAAGTGTGTTCTTACCACAAGAACACTAACAATAATTTCTTGACTTGGATGATTTGAGAATTACAATCAATATTACACTTTGTTTGAAAATAGTACAACTCAAAAGTGCAAGTGTAATCAAGAAGCAAGCCTAATACTCAAGATGTGCAAGTGTAATGCTTAGGCTAAATACAACAAGAATATAGACAAGTAAGAATAAGAATTTTCTTTGATTTTTCTTGTTGCTTTGAATGCTTGTGTTGTGTATTTGATCCTTCAAATCCTTCATCTATTTATAGGAGAGTCTTCAAGATTGGATCTCCAAAATAGGCTCCTCCTCCATCTTCACTTTTATCTACAAAAGAAGGATCAAAAGATCTACAAAAATGGTTAAGAATTATTAGTGGATCTTATCAGATAATGGCTCAACAACGGATAGAATCTTGCTGTCAAAATTCATAGGTCGACCGGTCACTCTGTTGAAAATTCGAGCGTTTAAAAGTTAATCTGAGATTAGACACAGGTCCATGGGGGGTTGGATCGGTCCATTGGGGGATTGGACCGGTCCACCTCATGTTGCACCGGTCCCTCTCAATATTGTTAGATAAATATTTTTATCGTAATTTTGACGATTTCACACAATTGTGTTTTATACCAAAACAATGTCCCCAAAATGTTGTCCTAGTACTTCAAAACAATTTTAATTATTTTTACTAATTTTTTGAAGTACTTCTTGAACTTTATTTTTGACAAAACTCGGACAACTTCTCTGTTTTGAGGTCGCTCGGTCGCCCTAGGGCAACCCGTACCTGAAAGTTTGTCGAAACTGAGAACAACTTGTTTGCTGAAAATGGAGAGGGTGATCGGTCGGCCTAGAAGGAGACCAGTGCCTGAATTGTGTCAATTTGCTACTATCTCAGAAAAACTCTTGGGGGACCGGTCCAAGTTGAGGGTGACTGGTTGAAGGCTTGGTCGATCGGTCCAACCCTCCTGGACCGGTCACTACAAGAAAATATGGAAATTCCAACGGAAAAAATATTGGAATTTGGCCAATTACCGTTAGAATTATCGATTCCAACGGAAATCCCAACAATAAATGCATCGTTGGTAAAATAGTTGTTGGAATGGCAAAATTCCAATGAAAATTCCAATGGAAAAATATTCCAACGGTACTTCCAACGGTATTTATTCATTGGAATATACAACTGTTGGAAAAAAACTCCAACATATTTTCCAACACTAATTCCAACATAGTTAAACCATTGGAATTTAGTCCAATGTTATATCCATTGGAATATATATATATATATATATATAATTATTGGAAAAAAACTCCAACGGTTATTCCAACTGAGTTATACTATTGAATTTAATCCAATGGTAATTCCAATGGTATATATCCATTGGAATATTCAATCATTTTATCTCATTGTCTAATATCTTTAACTTCCTAGTAGGTCACCTATCATCAATTTGTCTCAAGTCAAGCACGTTTAACTATGTAGTTTTGATTTCCAAAAAAAAAAAAAAAACTATGTAGTTTTAATATGATTGACTCAGGAAGAAGAAGATATATTTTATTGATATGAATAATACTATCAAATCTTTTAACCCCTATTAAAATTTTCCAACGGTATTGGAGTTTCCAACGGAATTTTCCAACAACCTATTGTACCATTGGAATTTCCGTTAGAATTTTAAAAAACTCCAACGAAAATTCCAATGATTAATTCCAACATTTTGATTACCGTTGAAATTTTTGTTGGAATTTTCCAATGATATGTTTTAGTGATGGAATTTCTTCTGGAATTTTTAAAATTCCAAGTTTATTCCAACGATTTTATTACCGTTGTTATTGTTGGAATTTTCCAACGGTTTGTTGTGGTGTTGGAATTTCCGTTGGAATTTTAAATTCCAACGAATATTCCAACAACTTATACCAACGGTTTTCTTTATCGTTGGAATTTTTCAACGATATAATGTAGCATTGGAATTTCCGTTGGAATTGTAAAAATTCCAACTATTTTCTACTTCGCTGAAATTATTTTATTGGAATTTGATTGTTTTCTTGTAATGGGTCCGACCCCTATTTAACTGTGTCTAATCTCATATTAACATTTTAAATGTTCAAATTTTCAACTGAGGGACCTGTCAACCTATGATTTTTGACAGCAAGATTCTATCTGTTGTTGAGCCATTATCTGATAAAATCCACTTTACAATTCTTAACCATTTTTGTAGATCTTTTTATCCTTCTTTTGTAGACAAAAGTGAAGATGGAGGAGCCTATGTTGGAGATCCAATCTTAAAGACTCTCCTATAAATAGATGAAGGATTTGAAGGATCAAATTCACAACACAAGCATTCAAAACAACAAGAAAAATCAGCAAACTCCTTATTCTTACTTGTCTATATTCTTGTTGTATTTTAGCCTAAGTTTTACACTTGCACATCTTGAGTATTAGGCTTCCTTCTTGATTACACTTGGACTTTTGAGTTGTAATATTTTCAAACAAAATGTAATCTTGATTGTAATTCTCAAATCATCCAAAACAAGAAATCCATGTTAGTGTTCTTGTGGTAAGAACACACTTGGTTGATTCTAGGTATTGAAGAGTTTGGTGCTTTTCATTGTTGAAGAAGTGTTCGCCAAAAATATTTGTTTGGATCTCTATACTGCAATGTACAGTGTTGTTTATAGGATAATGGCAAACAAGGTCATATTCATCAGGGATTGACAACGAAATACTTAGGCTATAATAACATCGCATTCCAATTTTATTGAAGCGACCGAATATCTAGTGTTTTTATAAAATTGAAAATGAAGAAATAAAAAGAAATAAATTTTCGAACCCCACAAGTATTTTCAACAAATACAGAAGCAACCCTAGGCACATAATCTCAACATGCTTCTTCAATATTAAATCCAATTAATGTTTCAAAACCAATTCATGTGTTTCTATGGGTTCAATTCCTAAAATAGTATATTCCCCCTCCCGGGTAGCGCATAAACAGTAGATTAATAATAATTGAGGTCTCCCAATCCATCACAACTATTATTAACTCCCAAAAGATCTTTGAATTGAAATAATCCCCACAAACAGAAGTAGTCTCCCGATACATTACCCTGTTTATGTCTGAATTCGATTTTCGTCTCGTTAGGACTCACCTCCCGGATTATGGACTAACAAGTATGACATGCAAATTATTGATCAGATAATCGACAATTAAGAATAAGCACTCGAATTCATAAAATAGAACACATGAATCAATTAAGAAAACAATTAATCAAGATTTAACATGAATCCAAATTTTTGATTATGCCATAGGATCCGGAAGATTAGCCAAATATTGATAACAAATCCATAGACAAACTTGAAATCAACATTTTGACATTGTTTAAGCACAGACAAGAGATCTAAACTAATAAAAAAAAACCTTCTTGTCAGGATGGATCTTCCTTCGAAGTTTTCGAAACTCTTATGCTTCCATAGATGTGAAAGGCCTTGTGCTGTTCTTCGTAACCTAGCCCTCCTCTCTCAGAAGACCTTCGATCTTGTGTTCCTGTATATTTTGGTGTGTTGTATGTTGTATGAATGATTAGATTTTCGTGCAAGCCTTGGTCCCTTTATATAGGTGCTTGGATAGATCACTTTTAGAGTTCTAGTAGGAAAAGGAGACCAATTCAGCCACAAACACGTCGCACGAACGTGTCAACCCACACGGTCAGGTCGTGCGATCGGAATTTGCTCTTGATGACTTCTTGGAAGTTGTAACCCTTTCTCTTAGCTTTCCATATCCACTTGAATTCCCTCAATATCAATTTGCTAGAGAAAACTATGGCCAAAATACTAAACTCTGGCAGTGCTGAAACTGTTAGCACGTTTGGACGTTTTTGAAGGAAATTCCCTTTTGTTCGACCGTGCATGCGTCTTTCCTTCACATTTTTTTTGTACCTTGTCTTTTTATATATCCTTTGAAACATGTTATCACCTTTTGTCCAATTTAGCTCAATTTTATGCAAAATTCACAAGAGTACGCAGTATCACGCCCAACAAATGAAACCAAGTAAAACACTAAATATGTGTGCAAATGCATCAATTATATATCAAAATAAGCCCTTAAATGCACGTATATTTTTCACGTATCAAAATCCGTCAAACTTAATTGCTCGTCCTCGAGCAAATTAAGAAAAATAATATCAAGGAGTACAAAAAACACACAAGTACACTATAGATATTTAATCTTATTCGACTCCATATCTAAGTAAACCATGCAATTCGTTATCAAGAAGTCATCAATCATAAGTTCGGCATAATCAATACTCTTTCGGGTACTTGACATCGTGACTCACAAGTAAGTAGTGTATCACTCAACTCTCAAAGTGTATGGTAAGTATTTGCGCTCAAAATCAATTCAGTGAATGTAGAACTACCATAGGCTTGCAAATCGTCTAACATCTCTACCACTTTAGTGTAGAGGACTTTTATTTGGTTGTAATGTAGGCTCTTTGGTAAGGGTATGAAAATTTTGGATTAAGTGACTTGACTTGAGCAAATAGAATTTACGTGCTCAGACTTGCAACTCACCAACCCAATTTTGATCTAAAAATCGTTCTTTCAAGATATTTTCCTTTTTCAACTCAACTCCATCTCTTTTATCCTTTTTTCATTCTTAGGCCTTTTGCCTTTTTTTTTCTTTAGCCTCAAGCTCTCAATTGCTCAAAATTTCCAGAATGTTTTTCTTTTTATTGCTTTATTTCTTTGGCTCGATTTTTCTCTCTTTCGTTTTTAGAGATTTTCGTTTCTCTTTTTTTTAGCTTCATAACTCCTTCATTTACCTAGACATTGTTCATCCCTCTTTCTTTTGCCAACTTTCTCTCTTTTCCAGAATTTTTCTCCACATCTCCCCCAAACTTGTTCATTTTCAATAAGCTCAAGTAATTTTCGGGATAAAATCATTCTTTTAATTTTAAACATCAATATTTGGCTAACAATAAAAAGTTTAAGGCTCAAAAGTGGCTAACTAGGGAATCATGAATTCATATGTAGGCTTTTTATACTAAGTAGGCTAAAATAAAGATTGCCTTAAATCATTTTCAAAAATTGTGTACACACATGGCTTTAATGAAGATACCAGAGTAAGTTCTAGAGTTCTAGCAATCATGAATGACACACTCAAGAAAAAAATATAAGAATGCATAAGATAAAGCAGTTAAAGGCACAAAAGCTCACACGCTTATTTTTGCATCATGCTCAAATACCCTACTTTCTTAATCAATGCCAAACAAATAAAAGACATCTCCTCATGATCAATTATTCATCACATTATTCACAAAAATATGTCATCTCATAAAATTAAATGCTCATAGTAAAAATCATACGGAAGCTATGCACTCTTTCGAAATCTTGATTCAAAATCACACACAAAAGTAATTAAACATGCTAAAGCGGTAAACGTGCTAAAATAAAAAATAAAAAATTGAAATTTTAACAAAAAAATTATGCGAACTTTTTATGCTCTACATACAATCCTAAATGCAATGCAAAATGCAACAGTACTAATTTACGCATTCTTGACAATCCCCCCAAACTTAAAATATGCTTCATCCCGAACATATGAGGAAATTATCAAAGAAAGAGGAATGCGTATAAAGTACTTACCTGGATTGTTCCGGTGAAGTCGGGAAGCTCGTCCGTCAAATTTGAAATTGGAGGGGCAGATTGCACGGTAGGGTCGTGTGCGTCTGTCATATTTTTTTTAAACTGGAGTTTGTCGCGACTTCTCTTAGGTTGCCTTCCACAAGCGCTAAGTTTTACGTCTTCAGCCAAACTTCAGATTTCTAACATCACTGTCGTTAAACCGTGTCGGTTGAAATTCTTGAGCCCTCATATTCTGCGCCATCCATAAGATGAATGGTGTTGCACTATTTTCTCAGATTAAGTTCAGTATCGCTTGGGAATTTGCCCTTTTGTTGTTGGCCTCCCACTGCAGTCAGTGACGAAGCTGGGAATTTTGGGTAGGGGGCCCAACTAATATTAATATAAAAATAATTCGTCGAATTTTCGGCCACTTCTACATATAAAAATAGTTTTAACCATCATTTGTTTTAGCTATTTTTGAGTTCAAATTTTCGGTTTGCCTTTCTTTTTTTTTCATTCTAGGGACCGGTCCACAACTCGGTACCAAAAAATATACCGCATCAGTTTTTTTGAAATCCTCATTTGAGAACACAAGAAGGGTATGACCGTGTCAAAATAACTAAAAACACGTTTTCCAAAAATATGACTATTTTTCATTTTTACAAAATATAAGTGGACAATTGTCCACTACCATGTATAAAAATGAAAAACAATACATCAAATTTAAAATAAGTAGAAGTTTTGATTAAGTCATTGTATTAATTCAACCACATCAATAAATAACAATATACAATTACAACAATATACCAAAAAGGAAAAATAGAGGCACAAGAGAATAATGCAAAAATTCAAGTTAATGTTTATGACGACGAAGATTAAAAAATGTACAAAAGTTTAAGAAAAAGGGAAAAATGATCAAGACTCATATTTTTCAAGATTCAAAAATGAAAGTAGGAAAGAGGAATGCAATATAATAGAAGACTTTTTTTTTTCTATTTTTCTATTTTTTTTAAAATTAAAATGTGAAATGACCAAAATACCCCTACTTTTTTTCAAAATCTTGGGCCCCCCTTGGCCCCCACATGGCTTCGTCCATGACTGCAGTAGCAATTTGGGCTACTTGTGTCTCCATTGATTTCAGTATCGCATTCAACAAAAACGATGTTAGAAACAAAGCAATAAGAAAAAAAAATTAAAACAATTATTTACAAAAAAAGAAAAATAAAAAAAATATTTACAAAAATAAAAAAATAAAAAAAATATATTTTATAAAAAGGAAAAAAATCAAAAGTAAATTTTTTTTACAAAAATAAAAAAAAATAAAAAAAATACATAAAAAAATTCGAAAAAAATACTTACAAAATTTTTGCTTCAATTAAGATTGAACTACTTATTACTATATCTAAGTAGAATCTTTCAATCCCCGGCAACGGTGCCAAAAACTTGTTCGCCAAAAATATTTGTTTGGATCTCTATACTGCAAGTGTACATTTTAATTTATAGGATAATGGCAAACAAGGTCGTATTCCTCAGGGATTGACTACGAAACACTTAGGCTATAGTAACATCGCATTCTAATTTTATTGAAGCGACCAAATATCAAGTATTTTTATTAAATCGAAAACAAAGAAAATAAAAAGAAATAAATTTTCGAACCCAACAAGTATTTTCAACAAATACAGAAGCAACCCTAGGCACATAATCTCAACATGCTTCTTCAATATTAAATTCAATTAATGTTTCAAAACCAATTCATGTGTTATATGGTTCAATTCATAAAATAGTTTATTACCCCTCCCGAGTGGCGCATAAACAATAGATTAATAATAATTGAGGTCTTCCAACCTATCACAACTATTATTAACTCCCAAAAGATCTTTGAATAGAAATACTCCCCACAAATAGAAGTAGTCTCCCGATACATTACCCTGTTTATGTCTGAATTTGAATTTCATCTCGTTAGAACTCACCTCCCGGATTATGGACTAACAAGTATGACATGCAAATTATTGATCAGATAACCGATAATTAAGAATAAGCACTCGAATTCATAAAATAGAACATATGAATCAATTAAGAAAACAATTAATCAAAGATTTAACAGGAATCCATAGTTTTGATTATGCCATAGGATCCGAAAGATTAGCCAAACATTGATAACAAATTCATAGACAAACTTAAAATCAATATTGTGAAATCGTTTAAGCACATACAAGAGATCTAAACTAAGAAACAAAACCCTTTATTGTTAGGATGGATCTTCCTTCCAAGCATTCGAAACTCTTGTGCTTTCATAGATGTGAAAGGTCGTGTGGTGTTCTTCGTAGCCTAGCCCTCCTCTCTCAGAAGACCTTTGATCTTGTGTTCCTGTGTATTTTGGTGTGTTGTATGTTGTATGAATGGTTGGATTTTCGTGCAAGCCTTGGTCCCTTTATATAGGTGCTTGGATAGATCACTTGAAGAGTTCTAGTAGGAAACGGAGACCAATTCAGCCACAAACATGTCACACGACTGTGTCAACACACACGGTCAGGTCTTTCAATTAGAATTTGCTCCTGGGGCCTTCTTCAAAATTGTACCCCTTTTTCTAAGGTTTCCATAGCCACTTGAATCACCCCAATATCAATTTTCTAGAAAAGGTTATGGCCAAAATACTAAACCCTGCCAGTGGTGAAAATTGTTAGCGCGTTTGGACGTTTTTGAAGGAAATTCCCTTTTGTTTGACCATGCATGCTTCTTTCCTTCACATTTTTGTTCGTACCTTGTCTTTTGACATATCGTTTGAAACATGCTATCATCTTTGGTCCAATTTAGCTATATTTTCTGCAAATTCCACAAGAGTACGCAATATCACGCCCAACAAAGGAAACCAAGTAAAACACACTAAATATGCGTGCAAATGGATCAATTATATATCAAAATAATCACTTAAATGCATGTATATTTTATACGTATCAAGTAGATTGTGGTAATTTTCATAGATGGTGCTGTAAGAAGAGTGTGGTACTCTTTAAGGTAAATATTGTATTTGTTTGGTATCCATAAAACTTTTTTCTTTTCGAAATTCATTCGGACAAATCGGGTGGTAGATTATTAGGCCCTAGGTGGGTTGATCCTCTATAAATCAGTGTGTTGTTTATATTTCTGCACTTTTATTTCTTCATCATCTTCACATTCAAAAAAGAGGGCACAAATTGGAAAATCGGGAAAATCTATTCATCCCCGCCTCTAGATTTTCGTAACCACTTGGACTAACAAATACAGGGGCTAAATGATAAGAAATGGCTAACTTTTAGGTCGACCACACCGGTCGACCAACCCCTATTTCTTCTCTAATCAGTTCTGTTTCAAACAACAACTTTCAGGTGCGGGTTGCCCTATAGGCTACCGGTTGACCTCAAAACAAGGAGTTGTCCGATTTTTGTCAAATATAAAGTTTAAGAAATACTCCAAAAAATTTGTAAAAATCATTCAAAATGTTGTGAAATATTAGGATAACATTTGGGGACATTGTTTTTTTTATAAAACTCAATTATATGAAATCATCAAAATTATGATAAAAATATTTATCTAACAAATCTATCTTATATTCCCATGTTTACCATTGAAGAATTTGATGATTGGAAAATTCGAATGCATGAATATCTCTCTGGACTTCATGATGAAATGTGATTTATCATCGAGGATGGACCCATTAGAATCACCAAAGTGAACACAACTATAAGAGCGGCAGGAGATGATGATGTGAGAGTTGTTGAGGTTGATAAACCCAGGAGTGATGGACTAATGAGGATAGAGAAAGATATAACTTGGATAATGTGGCAAAAGACGTATTATATAAGACATTGGATAAAACCATATTCAACAAAGTTAACTGGACAACAAAAGAAATTTGGGACAAGCTGACTTTAATCTGTGAAGTTTCAGAGCAGATAAAGGAAAACAAGCTTACAGTTGCGGTTCAGAAATTTTGAGAATTTCAAAATGATGACTAGAGAGTCATTAGATCAACTTGATGCATTGTTTACAGAAATAACAAATGAGTTATTTGCATTAGGATAATAATATACACGAAAGAAAATGTGTATGGAGATTTGAGAGCACTCCCAGCTGAGTGGGAAATGAAGGTGATGGCTCTAAGAAATTCAATGTAGGGTAGCCACGGTTCTGGAACCGCCGGTTTCAGTTTCTCCAAAATGAGGAACTAGAACCATTGTTTCACGGTTTTGGTTCTAAAATCGGAACTGATAGTTCCCATTCCTATTTAGAACCGAGTTCCTCCACAGTTCCGATTCGAGTTTTAACCGGAACTGTTTGTTTATCTTTTGATAATTTTTTAATTTTTTTTTAAAAATGTTTATCAATTTCAGTTTTAAAAAAGGGAAAAGAACGAAAATACTTGGACTTAATATTCAATTAAGTTGTATACCTAATATTAATAATAATATTAAACTGCCAATAAATACTATTAGAGTATAGAGGAATCAAAGTTCATGTAGTTTGCTTACAACATTTGGTTTAAAATGCTTCCAAAGTGCGATTCTGAATATAAAACATCATAGTAAACATTTAACATTTTGTCTAACATATGTTTACAAAAAAAAATCATTGATTTTAACCTTGAAACCGACGATTTTAACAGCCGGTTCCACCATGGTTCCACCGACAGTTCTAACCGATAGTTAAAACTGACGGTTCCAAGGTTTTTGAGACAATGTTCGCCAAAAATTATTTGGATCTCTATACTACAAGTGTACAGTGTAGTTTATAGGATAATGGAAAGCATAGTCGTATTCCTCAGGGATTGAATACGAAATACTTTGGCTATAATAACATCGTATCTCGATTTTATTGAACTGACCGAAAATCACAAGTTTTTAAGAAATAATCGAAAAAATAAAAATAAAAGAAATAAATTTGTAAAACCCCGAACTCCACAAGTATTTTCAACAAATACGAAAGCAACCCTAGGCACACAATCTCAACATGCTTCTTCAATATTAAATTCAATCAATGTTTCAAAACCAATTCGTGTGTTTCTATGGGTTCAATTTCTAAACTAGTTTATTCCCTCTCCTGGGTGGTGCATAAATAGTAGATTAATAATAATTAAGGTCTCTCGATGCATCACAAATATTATTAACTCCCAATAGATCTTTCAATTGAAATACTCCCCACAAATAGATGTAGTCTCCCGATGCATTATCTTGTTTATGTCTGAATTCGATTTTTGTCTCGTTAGAACTCATCTCCCGGATTATGGACTAACAAGTATGACATGCAAATTATTAATCAGATAATCATCAATTAAAAATAAGCACTCGAAATTCATAAAATAGAACACTTGAATTAATTAAGAAAACAATCAATATAGATTTAACATGAATCCACAGTTTTGATTATGACCTAGGATCCGAAAGATTAGTCTAACATTGATAACAAATTCATAGACAAACTTGAAATCAACATTGTGACATTGTTTAAGTACACACAAAATATATAAACTAAGAAAGAAAACCCCTTCTTGTCAGGATGGATCCTCCTTCTAAGCCTTCGAAACTCTTCTGCTTCCATAGATGTGAAAGGCCTTGTGGTGTTCTTCATAACCTAGCCCTCATCTCTCAGAAGACCTTTGATATGCGTAATCATGTGTATTGTATTGTATTTTGTGGTGTAATATCATATCTTTTCGTGCAGAGCCTTGGTCCCCCTTATATAGGTGCTGTGAGAGATCACTTGTAGAGTTCTGACGATAAAATGACTCAAAATCAAACGCAAATAGGTCGCACGGGTTGTGTGGTTTCACACATCCACCCCACATGGTCATGTGGTCCCACACGGGCAGACCGTGTAATACGTCTCTTTCTCTGTTTTCTCCTAAACACTTCACACAGTTGTATAACTTCGCACGGGCTCTCACACGGTCGTGTCACCCTACACGGGTTGACTGTGTGACTTGTTTTCGTCTGTTTTCTTCGCCTTTTCAATCTTCTCTTTACACTCATCGATCATGTTCGTGCCTTCCAACTGATATCTTTCCATTTAAGCATCGTTTCTTGTAAAAAATTACAAGAATACGCAGTATCATGCTCTTCTAATGAAACCAAGTAAAATATACTTAATATACATGCAAATGCATCAATTATGTAGTAAAATAAGCCCTTAAATGCACGTATATTTTACGCGTATCAAAATCCCCCAAACTTAAACCATTGCTCGTTCTCGAGCAAATTAAGAAAAATAGAATCACGCGGTACAAGGAACACACAAGAACACTATAAACATTCAATTTCATTTGACTCCATATCTAAGTAAACCATGTAATTAATTATCAAGAAGTCATCAATCACAAGTTCGGCATAATTAATACTCATTCGGGTACTTGACATCGCGACTCACAAGTAAGTAGTGTCTCACTCAACTCTCAAAGTGTATGGGAAGTGTTTGCACTCAAAATCAATTCAATGAATGTAGAACTACCATAAGCTTGCAAATCGTCTAACATCTATACCACTTTAATGTGCACAACTTAAGAATCAAAAAGGACTTTCATTTGGTTGTTATGTAGGCTCTTTGGTAAGGGTAGGAGAAATTTGGATTAAGTGGCTTGACTTGAGCAAATATAATTTAAGTACACAGACTTGCAACTCACCAACCCAATTTATCTCAAGAATCATTCTTATCAAGTTATTTTCTTTTTCAACTCAACTCCACCCTTTTCATATTTTTCTCATTCTCAGACCTTTTGCCTTCTTTTGTCCTTCCTTAGCATCAATATCTCAATTTTTCAAAATTTCCAGAATTTTTCTTTTTTTTTTCTTTCTTTTGCTCGATTTTTCTCTTTCTTTTTCAGAGATTTTTCTTCTTTTTCGAGCTTCATCATTCTTTCATTTACCTAAGCACTGATCATCCCTCATTCTTTTGCCAACTTTCTCTCTTTTTTACAGTTCACCATATCTCCCCAAACTATTCATCTTCTATAAGCTCAAGTAATTTTAGGGATAAAAATCATCTTTCAATTTTCAAGATCAAAATGTAGCTAACAATAAAAAGTTAAGGCTCAAAGTGGCTAACTAGGGAATCATGAGTTCATAGGTAGGTTTTTAGGCTAAATATGCTAAACAAAGATGGCCTTAAATAATTTTCTAAAATTGCACACACCATGGCTTCAATAAAGATACCAAAGCAAGTACTAGAGTTCTAGCAATCACGAATGACACACTCATGAAAAAAATAAGACTGCATATATAAGATAAAAGCAGTTATAGGCACATATGCTCATAGGCTTATTTTTTCGCATCATGCTCAAATACCCAATTTTCTCAATCAATGCCAAACAAGTAAATGATATCTCCTCAACAATTCATCACATTATTCACAAAATATTTCATCCAATAAAATCAAGTGCTCATGGTAAAATCAATCGGAAGCTTTTTGTACTTTTTCTAATTCTAATCTTACACCACACAAAAGCAATTAAAAATGCTAAAGCAATAAACATGCTAAAATAAAGAATTAAAAAATAATCAAAAATTTTGAAAATTTTTATGAAAATTTTATGCTCTATATTAAATTATAAATGCAATGCAATAATGCAACAGTACTTATTTACGCATTCTTGACAACCCCCCAAACTTATATATGCTTCATCCCGAACATATGAGGAAATTATCAAAAGAAAGCAGAATACGTAAAAAAATAGTTACTGAATCACTGTGGTGGTGGAGGTGGAGGGTAGTGGCCCTGTGAGATGTGCTACTAATCCATACGAGACATCATCTCGTACATGTTCTGCTGCTGCTGGGTGATAGCATCAAACCTTTGTAAATATTCAGTATGATACTCATCAACTATCGCCGACAACTGATAAGTATCATCTACTAACTTACCCACATCGGCTTCCACCCTTTCAAGCCTATCACTCATGTTCCATGGTCGGTTACCCTCTTGTCTAGAGGATCCCAGCATATCCCTGTCTTGTATAGGCTCATTTTGCCCTTCCTGAGCATCAATCCCCCGATCACCTGTCATCAACCAATTACTCCTATTTCTGATAGAAGTAGCTTTCGGGTTTGGGAGCCTAATTCGAGTTCTATCTGCATGATTCAACCAATAATTACACCCATCAAATTAAATCATTTTCATGGCGAATAAAATAGTCATATCAATCAAATTCGTACCATTGGCTTCTGCATACCCCTCAAAGCTAACATTGAAGTGCTCGACTATAGGATTAATAAGACCACCAATTCAAATTCCTCCCCTTTCTTGTTTCCTCACTCTATCAAATTGCCGGGCTATCATAGCCCCGGCATTTGGCACAACCTCCGTCCCCGATGCCATACACCAAATAATGAACAACTCATCTATTCTTAAAGCCCCCTTGCTATCCTCCCTCACGAACACCGTTTCCGTTAAAATTCTTTGTACATAGCGAAATACGGGGTTCTGAATGCTAGATGCCTTCGATCTACCCGATGTATAAATTTGTTTACCCATTATTTTCCTCCAAAATATATCCTTATTAAAATCCTCATGTTCCTCCACCCATAAGCCAAAGTTTTATGTATCGCATTCAAATCATCAATTGATAACTCCCTCGGCTCATTGGCTAACCGGAACCTAATCCCCATCAAGTTTTGTTTTCGGACTACTAATTCAAAACTGCTTAACAATTCAATCGTATAAAATCGAATATGTAGCCCAATGCCCATTCAACAATTCATTCCAATCAAACGACCACATATAACATGAAAATATTCCAACAAACCCAAATTAGCGAGAGTAGGTTTATCGGGATACCTTGTATTAGTCTTCTTCTAAAGTAGAGCACCACCCATCGAGCCCGGTGTGTTTCATCGGGCATAATTACATTAGAGGCCTCCGGTTCGTCAGCCGCATACTCCGATTGGGGCTCCGGTGTGGGCTCCCTTCTTTTTTTTATATTCCTTCTAGTTTCTCTTTCTCCTCTAGAAGCCATGAGAACCAAGTTTTGAAGTGTTAAAAATCTGAATTGAATATTAAAAACCCCCCAAACTTGAAGGAGAACTTGTAAAAGTTGAGAAATTGAAGGAATTTAGTGATGGGTTTCTTGAGAAGGTGAAGAATTTGTGTTGGTGGGGTAAGATTCAAAGTGAATTTGGAAGATATTTGGAGAAGGGTTTGAGTATTTGGGAGAGAATTTTCGAGTTGTAGGGTTTGGGTATGAGAAAGTGGGATAGAAATTGAGAATTGGAGGTTAGAAAAGGATAGAAAATCCAACTAGGCCCTATCGCACGGCCCGTGCAAGCCCGCAAGGTCGGACCATGTTGCACTGCGCATTGGTTCTGTTTGCTGCTATTCCACTCCACATGACTGTGTGGTGTAACACGGCCCGACCATGTGACGCGTCTCTGTTTTTTGAGTCACACGGTCCGTGTGACTTGGTTCACATGAACGTGTGATATATTTTCCCTTTTTTTAATCAAAACCTGGAGTTTGTCGTGATGTCTCCTACACAACAACTCACAAAACCAAAAACAACTAAAAATTAAGTTAATACTAAAAAAGAATTAAAATTAATTAAATTGAAGGCGATAAAAAATAAACGAAAATAAGAAATATTTTTGGGTTGCCTCCCATAGAGCGCTAAGTTTTACGTCTTCAACCAGACTTCAGATTTTTGGTTTCACTGTCGTTGAACTTGGTCAGTTGAAATCTTTGAGCCCTCATATTATGTACCATCCATCAGACGAATGGCATCGCACTGTTCTCTCAGATTCGGTTCAGTGTCGCTTGGGAATTCGCCTTCTTGATGTTGGCCTCCCACTGCAGTAGCGATTTGGGCTACGTGTGTTTCTAGAGATTTCAATCTTGCATTTACATTTGTATTCAAGTGAGTGACTTGTTCCTCAATCCTGTCTATCTTGCTTCATCCTTATTCAGTCTTGCTCTAGTTTCTCCAATAAACGAGGATATCATCTCTTCCACAAATGCTTTCTTGTCACTTGACTCCGCTCTACCTTGATTACCAACATTAAATCCCGGAGGTGGCTGCAAAACATTTTTGTTATTAGCATGTGAAAAATTCTCGTGGTTTCGCAGCCCCGGATGATAGTAGTTAGGTGTCTGATTATTTCTACAGTTGTTGTTAAATTTTTTTTGTTGTCCCAGAAAATTCGCCTCTTCTTCAACAACCACAGGATCTCTAAGAGTCACTTGCTGCATCATATCCAGTTTCATATTCAACACGGATACTTGTTCTGTGAACATGACAACTTTCTCTTCCTGAACCTCTGTCACACGTCAGACATTGGATCTCTCATATGGCCACTGGTAACTATTATTTGCCATCTCTTCTAACAATTATAGTGCCTCCTCTGAATATTTCCCTAGCAGTGCACCTCCAGATGCAACGTCTATAATAGTTCTCGTGTTGCCACTTAAACCATTATAGAAATACTGAACCTGTTGGAAATCGGTATATCTATGTTGAGGGCACTTCCTTAGTAATTCTTTGAATCTATCCCATGCCTCATACAATGGCTCTGAATATATAACTTCCTAAACTGGGCGATTTCTGATTTCAGCTGCAACGTTTTACTAGAGGGAAAGTGTTTGGCTAGAACCGTTGACTTAGTTTAGCCCAATCTGCTGCGGGTGGTGTTAAAGAATATAACTATCCCTTAGCCTTATCGCATAGAGAGAATGCGAAAAGGCAGCATCGGATGATGACTTCTGAAACACCATTCATCTTGATAGTATCACAGATTTCTAGAAATTGCGCCAGATGCGCGTTTGGATCCTCAATGGCTCTTCCCCCAATTTGATTCTGTGAAACCATCTGGATCAATGCAGGTTTAAGTTCAAAGTTGTTTGCATTGATCGGGAGACGGGCCACACCCCGATATGTTCAACTAACTTCCAGCTGGAAGTAGTCCCTAATGCCCTTCTCGTGGGCCTGTCCATAATACGGTCATGTCCATCCATCCCAAGTGGGTATTCCTCATTGTTTCTGTTATCCATGACATTCTGATTATTCCCATTCGCCATTGCTTTAGATATTTTCCTCAGTTGTCTTGTTGTCTTCTTGATTTTCAAATCAATGGGTATTGGATGGGCAGATCTGGAATGCGTGATCATGCACTATCTGTACTTAATAAAAACAATGTTAGAACCAAAGGAATAAAATAATTTACAAAAATAAAATAAAATAAAATAAAATCGAAAAATAGAATTTATTTTTACAAAAATTGAAAATTAGAAAAAAATCGAAAAATTAAAAAACAATATTTACAAAAGCTTCAATTAAGATTGAACTACTTATTACTATATCTAAGTAGAATCATTCAATCCCAGGCAACTGCGCCAAAAACTTGTTCGCCAAAAATTATTTGGATCTTGATATTGTAAGTGTACAATGTAGTTTATAGGATAATAGCAAGCAAGGTCGTATTCCTCAGGGATTGAATACGAAAAACTTTGGCAATAATAACATCGTATTCCAATTTTATTGAAGCGACCGAAAATCAAACGTTTTGAAGAAATAATTGAAAAAATAAAAATAAAAGAAATAAATTTGTAAAAACTCGAACTCCACAAGTCTTTTCAACAAATATGAAAGCAACCCTAGGCACATAATCTCAACATACTTCTTCAATATTAAATCTAATCAATATTTCAAAACAAATTCATGTGTTTCTATGGGTTCAATTCCTAAATTAGTTTATTCTGCCTCCACGACGCATAAACAGTAGATTAATAATAATTGAGATCTCTTTGCATCACAACTATTATTAACTCCCAATGGATATTTGAATTGAAATACTCCCCACAAGCAGATGTAGTCTTCCGATGCATTACCCTATTTATTCTGAATTTGATTTTCGTCTCGTTAGAACTCACCTCCCTGATTATGGACTAACAAGTATGACATGCAAATTATTGATCAGATATAGACAATTAAAAATAAGCACTCGAGTTCATAAAATAGAACACATGAATCAATTTAGAAAACAATCAATATAGATTTAACATGAATCTGCAGTTTCGATTATGCCCTAGGATCCAAAAGATTAGTCTAACATTTATAACAAATTCGTAGACAAACTTGAAATCAATATTGTGACATCGTTTAAAATCAATATTGTGACATCATTTAAGTACATACAAAAGATCTAAACTAAGATAAACCGCTTCTTGTCAGGATGGATCCTCATTCCAAGCCTTCGAAACTCTTATGCTTCTGTAGATGTGAAAGGCCTTGTGGTGTTCTTCGTAATCTAACACTCCTCTCTCATAAGACCTTTGATATGTGTAATCATGTGTATTGTATTGTATTTTGTGGTGTAATATCATATCGTTTCGTGCAGAGCCTTGGTCCCCCTTATATAGGTGTTGTGAGAGATTACTTATAGAGTTCTGATGGGAAAAGGATTCAAAATCAGACGTAGACAGATCGCACGGGTTGTGTGGTTTCACACGGCCACCCCACTCGGTCGTGTGGTCCCATACGGGTGGACTGTGTAACATGTCTCTGTCTTTGTTTTCTCCCGAATACTTCACATGGTTGTGTAACTTCACACGGTCATGTCACCCTACACCGGCTGACCGTGTGATTTGTTTTTATTCATTTTCTTCGCCTTTTCGATCTTCTCTTTGCACTCGTCGATCATGTCCGGGCCTTCCAATTGATATCTTTCCATTTAAGCTCTATTTTCTGTAAAAAATTACAAGAATACGCAGTATCATCCCCTTCTAAGGAAACCAAGTAAAATACTCTGAATATACATGCAAATGCATCAATTATGTAGTAAAATAAGCCCTTAAATGCATGTATACACGTATCAGACAAAGGAGCTTAATCGAACCCTGTCTCACGATTCAGTTCGGTTTTGTAATCGTTAACCGGTCAATGGTTTTTGAAACCATTGACCATGGTTCTAGTTCTGATATAGAACCCGATTTTGGTTCTATTTGGCCATCCCTAATTCAATGGACTTAACAAAGATATCAAACCATGAGCTATTCTCAGATTTGAAGGCCTATGAGTTCAATCTCAAAAGGAAAGAGCAAGATGAGATAGTTGCACCTAAGACAACTGTATTGATAGGAGGGGATCCAAGTCGGTGACTCAAGGACATCATTGACAAGGAAGAAATAACCTTAATAGTCAATAGATTTAACAAGTTTTTCAACAAGAACTATAAGAGGAACAAATGAGAGTCCTCTAGAAGGCATTCGACTTCCTGTAAAGGAAAAGAGGAATGAACCCCCAAGAGAGCTGAAAAGAAAGTGGAAGACTTATGCTGGAATTGCAGAAAGCCAGGTCACTTTGTAGTTGACAATCTTTATCCACCAGTCAACAGATATAGGAATGATGAAGAAAAGAAAGTCTTTAGAGAAAGAATATGAGAGAAAGAAAGCTATGTATGTGGAAGATTGGTCTACTGCTACACACACATGTCAATTGGCAAAGAACACAACTGAAGTAAGTTGGTTGTATCACAAGAAGTTGAGTCATCTGAACTTCAAGACTATCAACAAGCTTGTAAAGAGTCATCTGGTTGAAGGATTACCAGACTCAGTGTACAAGAAATAAAGCATATGTGATGCATGTCAGAAAGGAAAGCAAATCAAATAATCTTTCAAAGAAAAGTTGAGTCCTTCATAAAAAAAAAATATTGCCCCTGTTGCATATGGATTGATTTAGACCAGTGGAACCAGCTAGTATCAGTGGAAAAAAATACACCTTGTGGTGTGGATGATTTCTCAAGATACACATGGACCATCTTTATGTGTAAAAAGAAGAAAACATTACAAAAACCTCTTCAGCTAATGAAAAGAGTTCGATGAGAAGAGTCAATCCATTATCAATATAAGGTTTGACAGATGAACTAACAATATTAGGTGTTTTCTTTTATTTATAGGTTCTTAGTATTATGAGATAATCATAATTGCATTATATTACTTGATTGATCAGTTTATCAAATAGCTTATTCTGTTATGTTGCCTAAATTGTAAGCCTATTACTAATTTAATTGTGAACCTAAGAGTCGAAAAATTTGAAAACAAATCCACGTATCTCTAAAATGATAACCCAAGTAGTTGAATTAAATTAACTAATATAGATTAATTAATTAAAGCTTAAGTAAATTTGCAGAGTCAAAAATTAATTTAATTATAAATAATATAATTATTCGATTAGACTTTATAAAACTAGGGGCTCAAGTCCTAAACAATTGATTGAATCAATTTAAGGAGTTGATCCTTTATCCTATTAAAGTAAATAATCATTTAATTAGGTTCCCCTTGCATTCAAAGAAAAAAACCCTTGCATTCAAAGAAAAAAGGATTGAACCTCATCTTTGAGGGCTCCACTGTCTTTATCCTAAAGTTTTGTGGATAAGGTAATCACGAGATATTCCTCAACAAGTTAGGGTCCTGAGCTGCCATAAACTGAATCACCACACAAGAAATTCTTCTCCACGCTGTTACCAAGGGGATTCGAACCTCCACGCTGCGGGTACTTGTAAGCAGACAACACGTCACTCATATCCTTTATTAGTTGAGCTATGCTCTGGGTCACCCCTTGCATTCAAATCCAATATGTGAAGGTTTCCACTTTGCATGTCTCTTTAAATATAATATTTAATTATTTATAACTTTATAATAGAGTTGTAGCCTTGTAAGCCTTTTCGAAAGGATGGTACCGCGGCCAACAAATTTGTCAATTTGCCCAAAATGTACTCTTCGTAAAGGTCAAGGTCAAAGGCTTTTCATTGGATGCCACGTGTACACTCCTAAATAAAGTCCTCCTTCCTGCAAATGCCCCGTAATTATAGGTCAACAAAGAAAAATGCTTCAAAGTAGGGTGTCAAATCGTATTATCGTCAGTATTTACACTACACTATGTTTTTCGTATTATTATTTTATTTGATCTTACATATAATAATAATAATAATTTTAACTTAATTTTCAATTTCGTATTCGTGTCGAGTCATGTCATATCGTGTCATGTTTTATCGTGTTTTTTGTCTTTATAATCATGTTTGTAATCGTGTCGTGTTAGGTAAATCGTCACTCATTCATTCAAAGCTCTTGAGTTGAGACTAGGCCCAAAAAAAAGGAGAAAGAAAGAAATGCAAGAGAGCTTCAAATTAATGGAAAATTTTAAATTAAATCATAAAAATTATTACGCGATATTGAAAATGCATCCTTAATGTCTAAGGTATAGCTACTGTATATATTTTGAATCCTACGTTCTAATTTGGTGTTCTTTTTTCTTTTTCTGGGAAAAATAATTTGGTGTTCTTTTTTCTTTTTCTTTTCTTTTTTTTGGAAAAATAATTTGGTGTTTTATTTCAAAAATAATTTACTAATAAAAATTAAACTCACATTTAAAGAAATATTTTGTTTGGGAGAACTTTTTAAATGAAAGTGCATTTATGTTATTGTCTTTTTAAAATGAAACTGTAAAAAAGTGCTTATAATTATGCCGTTGTGCTTAATGTTAAATATTTGGTAAAAGAACAATTTTAATGCTATTTTGCAGAAGTGGTAAAAAAACAAATCTGAACGTCACAAATCTGCACCTATCCAAAACGGACTTTTAGAAAATCGATTTTTTCTAAAAGTCCAATTAAAAATATTTATCAAAATACAAATGAACTTTTATTACACCTAAAAGTCCATTTGAAATAGTTATATACTTGACGTGTATTTTACAAAAATATATTGTAATAGAACATCAAATTGAATTAGCGAATACAGACAGCATCAATCATGGATTACTTTTATTTTATATTTTATAGTATAATTTTAACTTGAATGTACGGCACAAAGAATGTACTATAAAGAAATTTGAAATCAATACCCACACATACATATATCTTAATTATATTATAACTGTTGGGATAAAAATGGTATTTCATAATTTAAATATATAATTCATTTTATATATATTTATTTAATAATATTAATTGCCTAACGAGTTTTTAATAATTAAACCAGGCCAAAGGAGTATGGGTTTGGCCCGAGCGGCCGTTTTCTCCTACGTGGACTGGCCCATAGACCAAATTCTCATACACGGCCCACGGGGACCATCTCCCAGGTATAAAAAGGTCCCTGCTATTATGTGGAAGTAAATCAATTCATTATTCTCCTATGCATTATTTTACAGTATTTGATTACTGTTATTTCTCTTGTTCATCGTGCTGACTTGAGCGTCGGAGGGGCCTCCCTGTGACAACCCCCGGACCCTCTAACGTTTGCGCATGTGTGCAAACAAGTTCCCAATTGAAAGATTCACCAGCTCAATGAGAAGAAGATGAAAAGACTTCCTCTTTAGGAAAAGGAGCAGCTTGAAGCCTTGAAGACTTCTCTATCGGGAAGAGTATTTTGGTCAACTTAGTTGACTTGGGTGATCTCGCATTTTTAAAACAACATCATTTAAGGTGTCTGTGGGAATCACCAAAGTACACAAAGATGCAAACTCGATCGCAAGCACGTGTCGTCAGATCTCAAGCTGCAGCCGAGGCGCCGGAGACCAGCAAGAAGAACGGCCGCCTGGAAGACGGGGAGCCACCCATTCTCCTCCTGGAGAAGTGCCACTCCTCTCTCCGTTTGAAAGAGGGGCGCAACCCCCTCCTCCTAGAGGGGCTCCACCTGTTGAAGAAATTCGTTTGTCGCGGGAAGCCCTCCAGGCTCTCGTGGATGAAGCTGCCCCAAAACTCTTTAAGATATCAAGCCGCAATTTGCCGAGAAGGACCACCGCTGCCCGCCGTGGCCAAGAACTGTCGGGACGATCAGGACGAGAGAGAAGGTCACGGTGAAAACCAAAATCGTGACGAGCCTCCACCAGTTGAAGAATCTCAAGAAGTACAACGTAGCCTAGCCAACTCACGGGCTACGACATTGATGAAGCGGAGCCCATTGGCTCCTGTGATTTTATCTGAACCATTGCCATCATGAATCAAGACCTCCAACCTCCCGGAGTATGATGGAACAACCCGCAGGAACACTTGGATAAATTCTGCGCTAAGTCGAATCTCTATAACATGAGAGATGCTTCCTACTGCAAGGTGTTCTGCACTACTCTGACCAAGTTGGGGCTGACATGGTTCAATCAGCTCCAGTGGGGTCGATCTTGGGGATGGACAAGCTCATGAATGCCTTTATGCAGCAGTTCTCCATCAATAGAAAGTGTCCCAAGACTATCACTCACCTCTTTCGGGTGAAGCAAAAGAAAAGAGAAACACTACGAGAATTCATGAAGTGGTTTGTGGAAGCCATTAACGAGGTGGCCAATGTCCAGCATGATACATTGGCCGGGATATTACAACAGAATCTACGCCAAGGGGGTTTGAAGGAGTCTCTTGCCGGGAAACCTCCATCCAACATGGAATAACTATTAACCCGAACAGAGAAGCATATTCGACTAGAGGAGTCCACTAATCCTAAGCTTGGCATCAAGCGAAAATCCCATAAAGAGGAGAACCAGTCGCGGAAAGGCTCGAGGAAAGATAATGGGCCAAGCTATACATGTCTTAATGCTCCAATAGCGGAGGTGCTAATAGCTGCCCAAAGGAAGGTGATCAATGATCCCCCACAACCATTGAGGAACAACACTTCGCGGGCATGTTCCAATTTATACAGTCGGTATCATAGAGATCGGGGGCACACCGCTGAAGACTGCTTTATTCTAAATAAGGAGATAGATCGACTCATCCATAAAGGCCACCTTAAGGACTACGTGGATCAGAGCAAGTTCCGCCGCAATCCTAGGCCACATGAAGAAGAATCTCTAGAAGACCTGCGCCGCTCAGATCGCCATAGGGAGGAGAAGCGCGACAATTATGTTGTCGGAGTCATCAATGTGATCTCCGGAGGTCTAGAGGCAAAACACGCCCGAAGTGCTCTATGAGAATATAGCAAGGATATAAGAGGACACCTCGAGGAGAACCCATCCAAGAAAAGAGTCGTGGAGCAATCTCAAGCCAAGGGCATGCCAATCACCTTCAACACTCAAGATTACATCCTAGAGACCCAAGTTCATCCTGATGCCATCGTCATATCAGTTATGCTGGCCAACTTTGTAGTTAAAAGGGTCCTGGTCGACACATGGAGCGTGGTGGATGTCATTTTCCAGGAAGCCTGTGACAAGATGAGGATTGATCCAGCGCAAGTTGTTCCGGTTTCGGCACCGCTAATGGGCTTCACTAGAGAGGTAATCAAGTCCTCGGGCGAAATAGGTTGAGCCACTCACATTGGGCATGGACGCCCCTCACCAGGTCACAAACATAGTCCGTTTCCTCATAGTAGACGTTCCATCTCCGTACAAGTTGATTTTGGGAAGGCCAATCTTGAACCAGTTATGGGCTATCCCCTCTACGGTTCACTTGAAGCTGAAGTTCCCTACGGAATCGGGGGTAGGGAGATAGTTAGAGACATCAAGACGGCTCAGGAATGCTACGTGGCCACCTTTAAGATGAGCAAGCTACCGAGTCCAAATGATGAAAGCACCATGTCGTCATAAACAACAGCTCTCCTTAGACTCCCAGGATTTTAGTATATTTTATTGTTTTTAGTTTATTTTTGCCCAAAAGGCAAACATTTATTTACGTTTTAGTCATGTTTCCGCCCACAGGGCGTAAAGCTTTTCCTTAAAATGAATAAAAACACTTTCATGTTTTCTACTTTGATGTTGTGAATGCAGTTAATGGCCACACATAGCCAGGGTGTAATTAATGGCCACACATGGTCGAGGTCAATGACAAGTTAGACGCTCTCCTCAACAAACCCCATCTTTTCTACTAAGGCCCCATATAGGAGGGGCCTCCTCACGGGGGTCCTTGTAAATAACATCCCATGGCTAAGACCCCAGGTGGAATGACCCCTTCTGGCTAAGACCCTAGATGCGAGGGGCCTCCTCATAAAGGTCCTAGTAATTTACCTCCTCCAGTTAAGACCCCGGAAGGGATGACCTCACCCAGCTAAGACCCCGGGTGGGATGATCCCTTCCGACTAAGACCCTAGATGGGAGGGGCCTCCTCATTAAGGTCCTAGTAATCAACCTCCTCCAGCTAAGAACCCCGGAGAGGATGGCCTCACCCAACTAAGACCCAGGTGGGATAACCCCTTATGGCTAAAAAACCCAGATGGGAGGCGCCTCCTCACAAGGGGGTCCTAGTAAAAATTCTGTTTTCTCCAGCTAAGACCTCGGAAGAAGGGGCCTCCTCACAAGAGTCCCGGTAAATTCTTCTCCACGGTGAAAATGTGCAAGAAAAAGAAGGTAAAAAATTCTAACACATGTGGAAAAAGATGCAAAGAATAAAGCAATGACTTGGGGAAAATCCGAAGCCAGCGCCCTCCTCCGAGTTCTGGAAGGGCGCCCTGTGATGTTAAAATATAATGTAAAATCTAATCTCCCACAAGAAGTCATACACATATATCACAAGTAAATCATGACAGAGGGAAACTAATATGCATAAGTAAAATGCCATAATCATCCAACCCCACAGGGAAAACAAAACATCCCAAGGTCAAGAGCAAGGGAGAAATATTCAAGTGTATAAAAGGAAACATCTGAATGCGTAAAGCAAACCCTAAGCAGGTGGGCGGGAATCAAAGGCCATCAAGCCAGAAGAAGACTATCACTAATCAAGAAGGAGGTGCATCATCTCTAGCAGCAATATCAGTCTCTCTAAGCTCAACTCCATCGCCACCAGCATCATCAGGAATATCCGCCAGAGCCTCAACTTATCACTCCTCATCACCCAATACGCCGCAATCCAGGATGTCGATCAACTCGCTCGAAGCTTTCCCACCCTGCCATAGAGGTTTTCGGCAATGGCGAACGACTCTGTCAAAATAGACTGAAAACTTCTGCAACAACTCAGAGCGATACTTCGGAGAAGCTCTGTAAGCCTCAATCAAGGGGGACCTCTCCTGATATAGCATATGGGCGCTGGCTGAAGTGCGGAGAAAGACCTTGCCCATCTTCGCCTCGTGGTCGAGCTGGGCCTTCCCCCACTCAAGCTCCTCGATAACTCAGACATCTTACCACCATGTTATGCTACGTCATCCGTCAAACACTTCACCTTATCTCGAAGCTAACGATTTTCCGCCTCAGTCACCTCACGTTAGAGCTGTCAAAACGGGCCAGGCCCGTCGGTCCGACCCGCCCCGCCCCGCCTAAGGTAGGGGGGTGGGTTAAGTATTTAGTAGCCCGCCAAAGGGCGGGCCTAACGGAGCTAGCCCGCCGCGGGCCGCGCGGGCTTGGCGGGTTGGGTCGGGGCCGGCGGGCTAGCCCGCCAGAAAATAAAAATAAAAAGAAAAAAATGAAAAATTAGATAAAATAGACAAAAAAAATAGGATAATTGATTTTTTATATTTTTATCTCTTATAAAAGTATATATAATATTTTTATAAAATATGTACTTATTATCCATTAGTATATTTAATTCATTAAAATTAATAATATGAATAAAAAAATATTTTTTTTTATTTTTTTATTTTTTTAATTTTTGGCGGGCTGGCCCGCCCAACCCGCAGCCCAAGGCGGGTTGGGTTGGGTTGAGGTTTTCTCGGCCCGCCACCTTGGCGGGCCGGCCCGCCCCGCCCGCCAAGTGGCGGGTTTTGGCGGGCCACGGGCGGCCCGCCCGCCGCCGCTTTTGACACCTCTACCTCACGCCGATGGCTCGAAGGCGCAGCCGAGGTTCGTGAGCTTACAACATAATTTGTACAAGTCTTAGCTAAGTAAAAAGACAAAGCATGAAGGATTGAAAGGTGAAAAAATATGGAAGCTTACCAGGCAAGGTCCCCGCAAAGGTGAGTCTCAAGGTCCTGAAGGACAAAGACCCGGGCGAGATCGGTCATCACCGATATAGCTCCTCGGTATCGGCGTTGCCAAAGCCAGAACCAGTGTAGCCCCAATGGGACTGGATCCCCTCGTGACGGTTCACTCCACTGGCGGAGAGAGTTGTTAGTCTAAGTGGCTACAAAAAACTAGAGGAAGGTGAATAGATTTTCCCGATTTTCAGATTTGTGCCCTCTTTTTCGAATGTGAAGAAGATGAAGAAATAAATGTGCAAAAATGTAAACAACACACAATGATTTATAGAGGTTCAACCCACCTAGGGCCTAATCCTCTACCAACCAGTATGTCCGAATAGATTTCAAAAAGGAAAAAAAATTTATTGATACTAAGCAAATACAACCTTTACCTTGAAGAGTACCACACTCTTCTTACAACACCACCTATGAAGATTACAACAATCTTCTTCAAAAATGAAGAGCAGCATACTCTTCAACATCTAGAATCAGCCAATAACAAGGATTTCTTGTTTTGGATGATTTGAGAATTATAATCAAGATTACACTTTTTTTGAAAATATTACAACTCAAAAGTGTAAGTGTAATCAAGAAGGAAGCCTAATACTCAAGATGTGCAACTGCAAAGCCTAGGCTAAATACAACAAGAATATTGACAAAGAAGAATAAGAATTTTGCTGATTTTTCTTGTTGTTTTGAATGCTTGTGTTGTGTATTTGATCCTTCAAATCTTTCATCTATTTATAGGAAAGTATTCAAGATTGGATATCCAACATAAGCTCCTCCATCTTCACTTTTGTCTACAAAAGAAGGATCAAAAGATCTACAAAAATGGTTATAAATTATAAAGTGGATCTTATCAGATAATGGCTCAACAACGGATATAATCTTGCTGTCAAATATCATAGGTCCACCGGTCTCTCTGTTGAGAATTTAAACGTTGAAAAAGTTCATCTGAGATTAGACACAGGTCTATGGGGGGGTTGGATCAGTCTACTGGGGGGTTGAACTGGTCCACCTCATGTTGGACCGGTCCCCCTCAATACAAGGACCAAAAACTGAGAAAACTAAGAATCCCAGGCACCAGTCTACCTTGAGGTCGACCGGTCGACCAACCCCTATTTCTTCTCTATTTCATTTCTATTTCAAAATACAATTTTCAGGTACGGGTTTCTCTATAGGGCGACCAGTTGACCTCAAAACAGAGGAGTTGTCCGATTTGTCCAAAATAAAGTTCAAGAAATACTCCAAAAATTTATTAAAATTATTAAAAATATTTTGAAATATTAGGACAACATTTAGGGATATTGTTTTGGTATAAAACTCAATTATATGAAATCATCAAAATTACGATAAAAATATTTATCTAATAAACTCTCCCCTTTTTAATGATTATAACCCAAAACAATTTTACAAAATCGAATAAGTTTTTCGGTCGAAAAATAGTCTATCCATTTTAAGCATCATTTATCAAAAACAAAGTTTTATCAAGGAAAGGAGGAAGACTTTTCAAAATATTTTATAAAAGCCTCCCTATCAACATGTTAAACAAAAATAAGTATAGAAGTAAATAACTAAAAGCTAAAAGCTCAACTTTTGCAAATATGACTTGAAGATCAAGAACTTAAAAGCTCCCCCTGTCAAAAATAAATCATTAGTCATAAGAAATATTCCAATATGCAGTCCTTAGTCCAAAATCTATCCACAGCTTATAACTATTTAATTCGCAGCTTATAGCTTTTTTTTGCAAGCTTTTTCTTGCTCAATTGACCTAAACATAAGTTTATGTGCTTATTCCATTTTCTCCCCATTGTAATCATCAAAAAGACCATTAGCAAGATAAAAACATCATAAATAAACATCAAAGTGCGCACTGAATCGAATCAATATCATGCCATTAAGGGAAAAACTTATAATTCCAAAATGTATTGACAATCATTAGGAGAAAGTATATAGAAGCTCATTTGACGGATAAAACATGATCTGCATAAATATAAATGATAATCAAGAATTCATGCAAAAAATGAAATTTCTATAGACGCATTTTATCAAACACTTGGCATGCATAAAAAAAAATTGAAGTTGTATATGACATTGGTATATTCAATCATGCCCAATACAATCAACACCAATCCTTTTTCCACAATTATATATCATCAACATATAATCCTTAGCATATAACTACAAGAATTTCAAAAATTCATCAAATTCCAACAAAGTTCTCAAGGGTTGAACCCAATTGAGATTAAAGAGGTAATTAAACTTACCAATGATTGGAGAATATAAATAATTTGGAAGATATATAGATTAAATAAGCCCAATATAGTAGAAATTGCAAGAGAAACTTATTTTGAGTGATTAGTGTGTGAAATGGGCGAAGAGGTGTTAAGTTTTGAAAATAAGATGGAAATGAGGACAAACCAAATTTAATGTTACTGACGAGCAGGTCGACCGGTTCCTGAACAGGTCAACCGGTCGACCCCTTGAGCGACCTATCCCTACTCAACTTCAGTCAGCTGTCCGTTTTGAAAGTTTAAAAATGTGACTTTTTACCCCTAAGTTTTAAAAACGCACAAAATACAATCATAGACCTTATTCGATATGCATTATGCCTAAACAAGCTCGAATTGAAGTAAAAGACTCGGCTGCCAAAGATTTTGTAATAATATCCGCGAGTTGATCTTGAGACGGAACAAAACACATCTCAATATTTCATTTGGAAACATCCCTTAGAAAAAAGTGTCGAACCTCAATATATTTTGTTCGGTTATGATGAACCGGAGTTTGAGCAATATTTATAGCGGACGTATTGTCACAAAAAATAAGACCTTCTCGAAAGAACATTTGTAATACGCTAATGTTTATTTCATCCAAATTGTAGATACGGATACACAATTTTGCTTCTTCAAAAACCAAGATACTAGGCAATCGCATAAAAATAGACATGATCCGGAAGTAATTTTGCAATCATCAATATATCTCGCATAGTCCGAATCACTATATCCTTTTAAAGGAAAGTTTTCATTCTTTGGATAAAATAAGCCATATGAAATAGTACATTTCAAATATCAAAAAAATTCTTTTAATGGCACTCATATGAGATTCTTTGGGATTACTTTCAAATCGAGCACATAGGCATAGACATGAAGAATATCAGGTCTATTTGTGGTGAAGTAAAGTAAACTACCAATCATACCTCGATATTTTGATTCATCAACCGACTTGCCTTTTTCATCTTTGTCAAGCTTGATATTTGTTGCCATAGGAGTAGCAACGGTCCTTCCTTCTTCAATTCTGAACTTCTTTAGAAGCTCTTTGGTTTACTTGGATTGAAATATATAAATACCTTCTTGGCATTGTTTTATTTGAATCCCAAGGAAGAAATAAAGTTCTCCTATCATGCCCATCTCAAATTCACCTTTGCATAAGCTTAGAAAATTTCTTGCATAGAGACTCATTAGTAGAACCAAAAATTATATCATCAACATAAATTTGTACTAATAAGCAATCTTGCCATTTTTCAAATACAAAAAAAAGTAGTATCAACTTTACCTCTTGAAAAACCATTTTGTAAAAGAAAGGAGCTAAGTCTATCAAACCAAGCTCGGGGTGCTTGTTTTAAACCATATAAGGTCTTTTTAAGTTTATAAACATCATTTGGCCTTGAAAGATTTTCAAATCTCGGAGGATGTTTTATATAGACTTCTTCTTGAATAAAACCATTTAGAAAAGCGAATTTAATATCCATTTGGTAAAGTTTGAAATTTTTAAAGCAAGAGTAGGAAAGTAAAATACGAATAGCTTCTAAACGTCTACGGGTGCAAAAGTTTCATCATAGTCAATACATTCTTCTTGACAATACCTTTGAGCTACTAACCTTGCTTTATTCCAAACAATGTTGCCTTGATCATCGAGTTTGTTTCGAAATACCCATTTTGTGCCAATAATTGTATGTGATGGAGGACAAGGTACCAATTCCCAAACATCATTTCTTTCAAATTGATTCAACTCCTCTTACATCTCAAGAAACCAATCTTCATCTTCAATGGCTTCCTTAACATTTTTAGGCTCTTTTTTTTGGATATAAGAGCTTTTTCGGCAAATTTCCTTGTAGTCATTACTTTGTCTAGAGGATCCCCAATTATAAGATCTTTAGGATGATCTGCTTTGAATTCAATGCCACAGGAATATCCAAATTATCACCTTTATCCTCTTGTGAATATTAGAAGTTGAGGGTTGATCATTTGATGTGGAAGTTTGATCACTTTGAGCATCATTTGGAACAATTGGTCCAACTTCATCTTCTTCATCACTATCATTATTGGGCATTTTCAACACTGGAGGCTTCATTAAATTTGACGTGAATAGACTCCTCGACCACCATGCTAGTTTTGTTATAAACCCGATATGCCTTACTCTTAGTCGAGTACCCCATAACTATTCTTTCATCGACCATAGGATCAAGTTTATCTAATTGATCCTTGGTATTCAAAATAAAACACTTCCAACCAAATATTTTTAAATGACTAATATTTGGAGTTCTCTCTTTCCAAGGCTCATAAGGTGTTTTATTCAACTTGGGACGAAAATATACCCGCTTTATGACATAACAAGCGGTGTTGGCAGCTTCGCCCCAAAAATTTTGGAAGTGAAAATTCGTTGAGCATGGACCAACACATTTCTTGAAGAGACCGGTTTTTCCTCTCGGCAACACCATTTTCTGAGGATTTCTTTCAGCCGAAAAATTATGTGCATACCCCTTGGTTTCACACAATATTCTAAAATCACCATCAAATTCACCTCATTTGATCATTCCTTACAGATTTAATAGTGTCTTCTTTTTTATTTTCTACAAGTCTACACAACTTAACAAACTCATTAGCGGCATCACTTTTATTTGCAAGAAAATAGCCCAAGTATATCTAGAGAAGTCATCAACTATAACAAATATGTTCCACTTAGACTTTCGCTGCCAATATCCCCATACAAATCAAGATGAAGTGGTTGTAGAGGCTTGGTTATGGAAATTTTATTTTTGGGCTTAAAACTACTTTTAACTAATTTGTTCTTTTGACAAGTGTCACATAAGCCAAGATTTTCAAAATTTATTTTGGGTAGTCCTTTGACATGTTGATTTTTGTAAATCCTTTGTAAATTTTTGTATCTAACATGTCCAAGTCGCCTATGCCATAAACTCTTTAAATCATTATTGGCGACAAGACAAGAAACATTTTGACTAACCAAATTACTTGTATAAATTTTATAAAGATTGCATTTTCTACTAGCTTCACAAATAATTTTACCATTTTTAAGAATTAGACATTTTTCTTTATTAAAAACATCATCATAATTAAAATCACAAAGTTGGCTTACACTTATAACAAATTGAACTTAAGCCCTTCTACTAATAAAATATTACTAAGAGAGAACGAATAATTACCAATGTCTCTATTGCCAAGAATTTTGTCTTTGCCATTCTCGAACATGACCATTCCTTCTTCTTGGAGCTTGATGTTGGTAAAAAGTTCTTCTTTTACGATTTTGTGTCGCGAACATCCGTTGTCCACGAGCTGTTTGGAATCTTCCGTGATTGTTATAGCTCCTAGTACCTACAAATAAATTATTTTTAGATACCCTATAACTTTGGGGTCCATGGGGGTTAGGCGGTTAGCCTTGAGACCTTTGGGTCTCCAAAAACAACTATTGTTATTTCTAAGTTTACATGTACTAGCAAAATATCCATATTTACCACAATAATAACAAGTAATAATATTAGGACTCCTAGCACGTATGAAAGTTCGAGCTTGGTCATTTTTCTTAAAAACGGTTTCAAATGGTTTATAACCAAGCCCTAGTCTGGATTGCTCACTTCTTTGTGCACCGAGAATTTTTGTGACTTTATCTGTACTTAAATTAAAATGTTGCACATCCTTTTTTAAATTTTCAATCTCTTTAGTGAGCAATTTTTGTTTTTGGAATCAAGACTATGAACTTTAGCAAGAATAATTGAATGAGCATGATCAAGTGATTCATAAGTAAATAACTTGTCTTTTTCTAATTTTAGCTCTTTATACTCATTTTTCAAATTCTTGTATTTGCAATTTTATATCTAAACTCATTTTGTAAATCATCATAATCACATTGAAAATCATCAATTAAAGAAGAAGACGAAGAGTTAGAGCGTACCTCATTGTTTTCATCATTTATGACCATGAGACCATGCTCGGTTTCCTCTTCCTCATCGGATGTTGCAAAAAGTTCATCCCACATTCTATAATTATAATTTGTTAGAACAAAAAAAGGTGACATCCGCATTGAGAGCGTTCTTTTTTAGAAAAGGCATTTTCTTCTTTTTCTCCTCCTCCACCAATTTTGGGCAATCGTCTATAAAGTGCCCCGGTTTTCCGCATTAAAAGCAAGAGTTGTCTCTAGCTTTTCTTGCCTTGTTTTTGTTGACAAATTTAGCAAATTTTCGAACAAGGGTGGCGGATTCCTCATCCTCCTCATCACTAGCATCATATGCATTGTTTGAATTTAAAGCAAGACCTTTAGGTGTAGGTTGCATACCCGATTGAGAGGTGGATGGTTTGGAATTCCTCATTTCTTTGAGAGAGACTCATATATAAGAAGATTTCCAATAAGCTCATCAAACTTGAGAGTCTCAAGATTTTTAGCCTCCGTTATAGCTGTTACTTTTTCGGACCATGAGCCGGGAAGAGCGTTCAAGACTTTAGTAACCTTAACTTTTTCTGAAATAATTTTCCAAGAGCCAATAAAGGATTGACTATGTTATCAAGTCTTTCCACCATTTTAGAAATCCCCTCACCCTCAAACACTATAAAGTTTTCAAAATCTTTAACAAGCATAGTTTTTCTAGCTTGTTTAACTTTCTTAGTACCTTCATAAATGGTTTCTAATTTTTCCCAAACTTCATGAGCCGACCTTATCCCTTGAATTCTATTATACTCGGTAGCCGTAAAAGAGCAATGTAAAATATTTAAGGCCTTACCGGTGAGAGAGAAGAACTTCTTATCATTATCATCGAATTCCTTGAGACTTTTAAGACCCATGGTTCCATCCTCAATTTTCTTTGTTGGTTGAGCAATTTCTTCGATGACTGCATTCCAAATATCAAATCCGCAACCTTGTAGAAAGCATTCCATCCGATCCTTCTAAAAGGCGTAGTTGTTGGCATCAAAGAGATGTGGCTTGTTGGTGGAGACGCCGGTTGTGAGGTAGCTTTCATTCGTAGCTATGGATCTTCTCTTCACTCGCAAAGATTAAACAAGCTTGCCAAAGAGTTTGGCTTTGATACCACTTGTTAGTCCAAGTGGATATGAAAATCTAGAGGGGGGTGAATAGATTTTCCCGATAATCCGATTTGTGCCTTATTTTTCGATTGTGAAGAAGATGAAGAAATAAAAGTGCACAAATATAGAAAAACACACAAATGATTTATAGATGTTCAATCCACCTAAGGCCTAATCCTCTACCACCCGGTATGTCCGAATGCATTTCGAAAAAGAAAAGGTTTTATTGATACCAAACAAATACAACCTTTACCTTGAAGAGTACCACACGCTTTTTACAACACCACTATGAAGATTACCACAATCTTCTTCAACAATGAAGAGCACCAAACTCTTCAACACCTAGACTCAACCAAGTGTGTTCTTACCACAAGAACACTAACAATGATTTCTTGTTTTGGATGATTTGAGAATTGCAATCAAGATTACACTTTGTTTGAAAATATTACAACTCAAAAGTGAAAGTGTAATCAAGAAGGAAGCCTAATACTCAAGATGTGCAAGTGTAAAGCTTAGGCTAAATACAACAAGAATATTGACAAAGTAGAATAAGAATTTTGCTGATTTTTCTTGTTTCTTTGAATGTTTGTGTTGTGCATTTGATCCTTCAAATCCTTAATATATTTATAGGAAAATATTCAAGATTGGATATCTAATATAGACTCCTCCATCTTCACTTTTGTCTACAATAGAAGGATCAAAAGATCTACAAAAATGGTAAAAAATTATAAAGTGGATCTTATCAGATAATGGCTCAACAACGAATAGAAATCTTGTTGTCAAAAATCATAGGTCGACCGGTCGCTCTGTTAAAAATTCGAACATTTAAAAAGTTAATATGAGATTAGACACTGGTCCACGGAGGGTTAGACTGTTCCACCTCATTTTGGACCGGTCCCCCTCAATACATGGACCAAACACTGAGAAAACTAAGAATCCCAAGCACCTGGGCCGACCTCCGGGTGGATCGGTTTACCAACCCCTATTTCTTTTTGTTTCGTTTTTGTTTCGAAATACAACTTTTAGGTACGGGTTGCCTTATAGGACAATCGGTTGACCTCAAAACAGAGGATTTGTCCCGTTTTTTTTCAAAAAATAAAGTTCAAGAAATACTCCAAAAAAATTAGTAAAAATCATTCAAAATATTTTGAATATTAGGACAACATTTAGGGACATTGTTTTGCTATAAAACTCAATTACATAAAATCATCAAAATTACGATAAAAACATTTATCTAACAAGCGCTCGGGGACCAACACTCTCAGAAGCAGCGACTGAGGACTCCATCCTCAGCCTTCTCCCTCCCAAAGAGATAACATAAGGACGAGGAGCTAAAACAACATCAGCACGATCACTGGAGCGTTATCCTCGGTGCCTATCACCCTCCTGGTGGGAAGAACGCCTCTCACTCTCCTAGGGAGAAGGGCACGACCTATCACTCTGAGGTAGGACACTCGAGCTCCCACCAGCAGCAGACTTTCCTTTGGCCTTCTCCTTCTCCTTTTTCTTAAAGGCCATCAACTATGCAATGTTGTAACTCTCCTTACCTGAAAAGCAAGTAGAAGCAACATCAGAAAGGGAAGCAGTCAAAATATACAAGTATAGCGGGAAGCAATGTAAAGAACTAAAGCAAGATGGGATACTCAAGAACTCCCTAACATTCAGAAGATTTTTAAACAAACCCCGAGACCTATAAGCTTCCGCCTTCTCCTTCCGGGAAGCAGAAGTGCCTCGGGCAACCTTAACCTCCGAAACCCACTAATGAGAAAGCTTCCAACCGTAATCCCTCACATAGAAGAAATCATCCTTCAGCCCACCAGGAGAAGAAAATCATCAAGGAACTTGCATTGAGAACGTGGGAAAAAGTGGAAGAAGAAGTCACCCAGAGACTTATGGGTATAGAACAAGGAATGAAATCCATCTACAGTCGGGATCAAGTCCAACCGCTGCATAGCATGCTGATAACCTTGGATATAGGCATAAGCCTGAGGGATCAACTGACCAATACATGCTCCCACCGACCTAAGGATCAAGATGAGGAAAACATATGGAGAAAGCACGAAGCCAACTGAGAAGCTATAAAGGTATACCGTGATGAAGCCCTTGGGTGGATGAGTTAGCATGTTGCCCGAACCCGGGGCTAACATCACAAAATTCGAAGGAAACTCAATTCGCTCGCGTAGCCTACGGAGACAAGTGGAAGTCACTCAACTGGCCAACTCTCCCAGGACAACCGCTCGACTTTCAGGAGGAGGCCAATGCTGATACTTGGTGGGGCGGACTTCATCAGGATATCTCTTCCGGACTCCGCCTCAGAAGAATCATCGCTTGAGCTTGAATCCAGCTCAAGATCTACCTTCTCATCACCATCAAAACACAAATCTAGAGCAAGGGACTGTAACATCCCAATTTCATAAAAATAAAAATATACGATTTGCAATCTATTAAAGCGCTAAAAATTTTAAACTCAAACTTGAAAACGCATTTGTTAAGGAATAAATACTACGAGTTGTCATAAATGCGGAATACTCATGAAAACCGTGTCCAAAAATTAAAAAAAAATAAAAATCCATAAAAGCTACTTAGTTTTTTTTATATCATAAAATAATCAAAATAAAGGGGCCCTTTAAATTCTTGATTCGACTTCCACCGTCCCCTCTGCCACGCTCCGGCTCCTTCATTCATCTGTGGAGAAACATGGGGTGAGCATACAACAGCCCAGTGGGGACGCAATATCTAAATTAAATACACAGTACAATCATTAATGCATACACACCTATGCTTTTCATGCTTTAATCATATAATGCCCATAGGCCAACTGTGGGTGTACAATTAAGTACGTTCATGCTTGTACAATTAAGTACCATCGTGCTTGCACAATGTATATTCATGCTTGTACAATTAAGTACCTTCGTGTTTTTCATGTTTAACGTGCACATACATAAATAATCATGCAGGCATTTAAAATAACATAAGCAGTAACCCCACCTAAAAAGTAGAAGCTTCGTGAAAAATTAAATGCGGGTGTGCGAGCCTAGAAATTGGATTCTTCGTCTCCATTGGATTCTTGAATGAGAGTTTTGGGAAGAAAAACCTAATGAGGCTTTTAATTTATAGGCCAAGGGTTCATTGATTTAAGGTAAGAGTATTTTTGCTGAAATCTATTGCCATATTAGAAGGATTTTTCTTCCCTTTCATGTGTTTGATTTATTGCCATTTTTACATGATTTTACCTTCTTCTTTTTGGAATAAAAATCAGAAAATATTATTCCCAAATTAGAAAATTAGGGTTTTAAATTTTAAAATCACTCCCAAAATTGGTTCTAATCGAGCCCTAATTTTGCCCTAATTTAATCTCCAATTTGTTAAGAACCGGGTATTACATCCTACCACCCTTAAAATAATTTCGTCCTCGAAATTTGATTCTTACCTCAACTTAGAAAGTCTGGGTACTTAGCTCGAACTTCTTCTTCATGCTTAGAAGTTTGTTAAGAACCGGGTATTGCTACTATGCCCTTTTGTTCGCCTCATTTTTTAGCTTCACCGCAAGTGTACGGTGTAGTTTATAGAATAGAGTTAGCAAGGTCGAATCCACAGAGACTAATGAATTAATGTCCTAAGTATTGGGATTATAATAGTCTTATTTTTATCTAGACGATCAAAATTGGATGATTGGTTTTGTAAAACTAAGACAAGAATTTATCCTAAAAAGACAAAGTAAAAGTTGATTGAAAGATCAAGGACATGAATGGATTCCTGGGCTATGGTTTCAGTTAATATCCCCTTTTGCTACCAGATTAATCACAACCAAAGTTATTATTGTTCTTCCATATAAGACAATCACAAAAGTAATTTACCCTCAATATCGAGATGTATGTAAAAACGTTGATTGGATTATATATGCTAGCATCTCTACTCAACACAAGATATCCAACTCCCAAAAGCATAAAAGATTATAAATCCTCACAAATATTCACAGACTTCTCAATCTTGCAAATATTCATGTCAAGTACTCACAAATCTAGTATTGAAACTCATTTCTCGAATTATGAATCAATAAATCAAAGCAAGTTAAACCAAACACGTTTTGATAAAACAAGGATTAAAACAAAGTACTCGAATAGGGTTTGAAAATAATAACGTCAATTGTAATTAATCATCCAACAAAAGTATCCATTAACCTAATCTAAAACCCGGGAATCACAAGATGTTAAGCCAGACATAGAAAATAAATAATCCATAGATAAATTATTCAAGTTCATATCTAACTAATCGAAAGTAAATGATATGATGGAATGAGAAAACTCAGGGATGTCGACGATCTCTCGATCTATCTTCAATCCTCAAACTCTGTTTGGGTCAAAACCTAGTTTAGAATCTATCAAACTCTGTTTTTCCTTACAGGCCTTGCAGCGACGGGCCGCGAAGGGTGCCGTAGGGAAATTTTCTTTTGCTGAAGGGCGCACGGGCTGTGCGCTTCATGCACGACCATCCCGTGCATCATGTCATGGGCTGAGTCTCAATTCTGGGTGGTGCACGTGTCGTGCTATGGATGCACGCCCTGCCCGTGCGCACCTGTTGGAGCTGATAGATGCTCGTTTCTTTCCGTTTCTCACCCAATTCGTCTGACTTATTCTCGATTCAACTCCAAACATCATACGTTACTTCAAGTATTGGCGGTCCTTTACCGCAATGCTCCGAATTGTCGCCAAAATGCTACAAATATCAATAAATTCCTACAAAACAAGCAAAGTGTAATACCTTTTTCCACAAAACAGAAACAAAGCGCATTTCACTCAAGTAATGCATGTATAACAACTATTCTCTCTACAATTAAGCCCAAAATACATGCAAAACACATACCAATCAAACCCCCAAACTTAACTGTCGACAGTCCCGGCCAGCGCTTTATAAACAAGACAAAACACAAAGGGGAGTAATGAAAGGCAAATCAAGAACAACACATCACAATTCATGTCATTTATCCATAGGCGTCAAGCAACAAATCAACCAAGCTTTGAATATCTAACACAGAGCACAAGTCAATTAAAACCATGGCAAATACTTCGAATCACGCCTCTCATGGATTAAGTGTATACTATCCTCTCTAGAATAATTAGGGACGTGTATTCGCTCAAATCATATCAATGTTGAAAAATTACCATAGGCTTGCAAATCGTCTCACACCTCCGCCACTCGATTGTATTGATAAGTGCATTTTTGTTCACATTTTTTTAAACCTTTTTAGATAATTTCTTTAACTTTTTAGTTCATTAATCAATAAAATCAAGAAAAATCACATTGGCTTGTTTTGAATGATGAAGGTAAAGACTTGAAGCAAATTCAAATGATTTCGTATGAAAATACGAACAAAAACAAAGTCTAAAAGAAGGCAAGAAGACTCAATCTCGTGCAGAACACACCCCTAGTGTGTTGGAAAACATGGCCATGCTTCAAAAGGAAGAAAAACAAGAAAAATAGAAAAACACACCCGGGCCGTGCTTACAAAGCACGGCCGTGTTTCACACGTAAAACATCAAAACACGCCCAAACCGTGTTTAAAAGCACACCCTGCCAGAAAATCCCCTTTTTGCGAAGAAAACACGGCCAGGCCGTGTTTATAAACACGGCCAGGCCGTGCTTTTAAAGCAGGCCGTGTTTTCTCTCCAGCTCAACAATTTTTCTTCTTTTGGCGGAAATAATGGAGACTTTTGCTTTTTGACAACCTTTGAGCAACTTTCACACCTCATCTTACTACACCAAAACTCAATTATCTCCTCAATTGTCATGTGGACACAATGATTCAACCAACTCAACCAATGGAAATGAAGTATTGTCATGTGTATACAATGATTCAACCAACTCAACCATGAATGTGCACACAATGATTCAACTAACAAGCATGGAAATGGAGCATTTGTTAATATGGTATTTCACAAAGATGGTGCTTATAAAAGCCAAGAGTTTGAGTTGGAAAATCATTCATGTAATATTCATTCATATAGAGATTCATTGTGTATTCATCATAGATACTTAGAAAATATTCATTGTGTCCAACATTTTGAGTGGAATTGGGATCAAGAAGTCTTGGAGGAGTAAGCTTGTAGCAACATTGGAGAAGAAGGCTTGGATCAACATCATCTATCAAGGAAGAAGTCATTGAGATTTTGAGAAAGATAAGTACACCATGTCTACAACACTTAAATCTTTTTGTGTAATTTATTCTTTTGACAAAATCATGAGTAGCTAAACTACTAGTGTTTGAATGTAATGAACTCTAGAATGGATTTATGATTAAGGTTTGTATGTTTTTAATAAAATTCTCATGTCTTGTGTGATTCACTTATATCATGTTTAATTCATTCAAGTTACTATTTCCGGTATATTAATTTGATATCTATTCCTTATCGGATAATCGAGAGATTTATGGTGGGAAAGAACCTATATAAGTGAAAAGAGTTGCATGCAATCCTAGATATAGGACGACATAAATCTTCTGAATTAGGGTCAAACCTAATATGGGAATTCATAAATCGTTATAATGCAATTTTGGGGGTTTTAACTAGAAAGAGATTTCAGTTAATCAACTTGAGATTAGGAGTTTTTCGCCTTGAGAAAGGGTTTAACTTAAATCGGGAATTTCTACGGTCCATATAACATGAGATTTTATTAAAAGAGGTTGGTTTTTGCTTAAGGGCTTATGGTTGTATTTTTATCTTGATTGAATCACAAAAACATTCTAGAGGGATTTACATTCAACACATTTCTATCTCTTGATTTCTCATTCTACAATCTATTTTTATTTGATTTCTTTTTGTAAGTTGCAATTATCTTAAATTCTCTATTTTCCATTTTCCAATTTAACAAACAAAACTCTGAAAATTACTAGATTAGATAACAAAAAGACGGTAATTATTAGTACTTACAATCTTCGTGGGTGCACTTGCCTAAGGTTTTCTAGAGTAGCTTTTGAGCCATCATGTATGCAACTTATAAATCAGAAAGGACTTTTCTTTTGGTTGTAATGAAGGCTCTTTGGTTAAGGTAGGGAAATATGGAGAAAGTGACTCAAACTTAAGCGTATAGACTGATAAGCACATATTTTTCTTAATCAAATATTCTCATTCACATCAAACATGCTACCCCAATCACCTCTTATTCTTATCACATCTCTCTTCTCCCTTTTGTTTTTCATACAATCTACTTTCTTTCGCCTTACATCATAATTCTTAGCCTATATTTTCATTTTACGGCCAACTCACTTATGCAGTCCTTTTTTTCCGACTCTTTTGTGAGTATATCCTCATTTTTTCTTCTTTTCTTCTTTTATCCCCACATCCAACATGCACACCATTATCTGAATTCTCGATATCCTCCTATTCAACCTTATTAAATCCCCTTACTCAATGATATACACTCAAGTTTAGAGTAACAGATATATCAAGTTAAGGCTTGAAATGTGGCTACCAAAAAATCAGGCAATAGGCTCAAATTGGCTAACTAGAGAAATTAAATGTCATTAGGTAGGCAAAAGGTTTGAAACACTTAACAAAAATGGCCTAAAATCATTTTCATAAATTGCATACAACATGTGACTTCGACAGAGATACCAGAGCAAGTTCTAGAATTCATATCAACATGAATGACACACTCAACCAACAAATAAGACTGCATTTAATGAAAGCAGTAAAGGCTCAAAAAGCTCACAGGCTTGCAATTGCGTAATTCAAAGCATATTAACCATGATTTCAATATTCACATGCTCCATATCATCTATTCGCAACTCGATCAACTCATGCTTCACACCCAATTCAAAACAACACAAATTATTCAACGAATGCTCCCAAGATCATAACAAGCACACAATAGCGGTCAACTCACTCCCTAAAAATCTAAGAAAGTAGTAAACATGCTAAAGCAATAAACGTGCTAAAATAAAAAATAAACATCTAATGCAATGCAACCTATATGCTCTAAATGCAACTATATGAATGCAAAAAAAATTCTCTCCACACCCTTCAATCAAAATAACTACCTCTCCCCCCAAACTTGAATGAAATTATATCGCATAGAAGAGAAAATAGAATTTCAAAGAAAAGTGTGGATTGGAAATGCATACCTGAATTCGCGCTAGTAATAATCGCAACGAATCGACGACTTGGGCCGCCCATGCGTCCTTGCGATGGTCCTTTTTCCAGTTTTTTTTTAAAGAAAGCATTGAAAATTCTAACTTATCAAAGGGAAACAAAAAAACATGGGAAGAAATAAAACAACAAACTGTTGGGTTGCCTCCCACAAGCGCTAAATTTGACGTCTATAGCTTGATGCCCGTAAACTCGATCACGGCTCCTGCAAGGTGAGGTGAGTCACCTCTTCATGTCTTTCTTCTTGCCATTCCAACTCGAATAAATTCGACCCTCCTTTGAATGCCTCTAGCGTAGAAGTCACACGTCAGACAAATGCTATATTCTTCTCGTTTGCATCGTGCGAGTGGCAATACAAGCGTGCTTCTGAGCTGCTGTCCCTCTTCGTGTGCTTCGCTTTCTCACATTTCAATACTTCCTGCACATGATCTAAAGCACACACACAATCACTCTGATTAAGAGTATTAGCACATGAATCAATGATTGATAAAGATTTACAGCTCTCTATTTTATCATGAGTTTTCACAGCCTTATAGATGGAGAACAACACTTGCTCATCATTAACTCGTAATGTGAGCTCTCCCTTTTGCACATCTATCAAGGCTCGTGTGGTGGCTAGGGATGGACGCCCAAGTATCAGAGGGACGTCTCGATCTTCCTCCATGTCAAGCACCAAGAAGTCCACGTGGAATATAAATTTGTCTACCTTCACGAGCACATCCTCCACGATTCCCGTAGGATATGTGAGTGATCTATCCGCAAGCTACAAGGTGACCGTGGACGGCTTCACCTCTCCTAATCTAAGTTTCCTGAAAATGGACAAGGGCATTAAGTTAATACTTGCTCCTAAATCACAAAGTGCTTTATTAAAGAAAACACCACCAATTGTACAAAGAATAGTGAAACTCCCCGGATCTTTGAGCTTCTGTGGTAATTTTCTCTGAATAATTGCACTGCACTCCTCAGTCAAGTTAACTGTCTCGGATTCTGCTAACTTTCTCTTCTTTGACATTACATCCTTTAAAAATTTAGCATAATTGGGCATCTGCTCCAATGCGTCTGCAAAAGGTATGTTAATGTGCAGTTTCTTAAATATATCCAAGAATTTTGCAAATCGCGACTCTAACTTTTTCTTTTAAAATCATTGGGGAAAAGGAAGGGGAGTAGTAAGTTTAGAAAAATCAGGGTTAGAAAAAGATTTAAGCTTCTCAACCCCTTTTTGTTCAGCAATATGACCCTCGACTCCTTCCTCGGCCTCAACATCACCATTTGCTATAGTGTTTTCATCTCCGGGGTTCAGAATTCTCTGCTCTATACCATGCACGACCTACCCATACGTAGGCGCACGGGTCGTGCATCCTTTAGTTTTTTCAGTATTTGCTACGGCATTGCGCACGGGTCGTGCGTCCTTCAGTTTTATCGTCACTTCCCAGAATTTTCGGCCCCTCGTACTCCATGCCACTCTCAGACGAATGGTGTTACATTGTTCCCTCGGATTGACTTCCGTGTTACTCGGAAACTGGCCCTTCTGATGTTGTCCACCAATGACCGTCGCTAACTGGCCAATCTGAGTTTCTAGATTTTTCATTCTTGAACCCACAGTGTTGGCCAACTCCGTGACATGTACCTCGATCTTGTCTATCTTAGCCTCATCTTTATTTAACTGGTTCCTTGTTTCACTCATGAACGAGGTGAGAATGTCCTCTAAAGATGGTTTCGCCTCCGCATTAATGACACCGTTTGTCACATTAAACCCCAGTGGTGGTTGCATCACATTCTTCGTGTTTGCATAAGAGAAGTTCTCATGGTTCCTCAAACCTGGATGGTAATGAGTGGGAGTCTGATTGTTCCGAAAATTGTTGAAATTCCGGTTATTAACATAATATGCTTCCTCCATGGGATCTAGAGGAACTCCCCCATTACTTGCACCCACGTTTCCTTCAGTCCCCTTCGTTAATACACTCAACTGATTTGTCAATGCAGTCATCTGAGCTGTCAATGCCTTGATTGGGTCCGAATCAGAGACTTCGGCTACCCTTTTCACATTAGTTCTCTCGGAGGGCCACTGATAGCTATTCATTGCCATCTCTTCAAGCAAGTTGAATGCATCCTGTTGGAATCTTGCGAGTAAGGCGCCTCCTGCTACGGCATCCACAAACGACCTAGTCTGTCCCATCAACCCGCTATAAAAGAAGCAAAGTTGTTGATCCTCTGGAAATTCGTGTTGCGGGCACCTCCTCAATAAATCCCGAAATCTCTCCTGGACTCCTCATACGGTGGCTCGAGAATCAAACGCTCGAATCGTGTGATCTCACTTTTGAGTCAGAGTGTCTTACTTGGTGGGAAGTATTTAAACAAGAATTTCTGACTCAGCTCATCCCAAGTATTCACACTCCCCTGAGTTAGTGTGCCTAGCCAGTTTCTAGCCTTATCCCTTAAAGAGAAAGGGAATAGGCGCAAACGTATAACATCATCAGTCACCCCATTCATCTTGATTGTGTTGCAAATCTGCATGAAGTTCGCAAGATGAGAATTGGGATCCTCATATGGAAAACCCCTAAAATGATTCTGCTGCACCATCGAGATCAGTGCTAGCTTCAGCTCAAAATTATTTGCATTAATTGGGACATTGGCAATTCCACCATAGTTGCGATTTGTCTGTGGGCGAAAGTAATCGCGAATAGCTTGCTGCTGGACTGCCGGAATGTCTGGTACTGGTAACTCATTGTTGACCCTGTTGTTACCTCCATTGTCGACTTTGTTATTGCCTCCATTGTTATCTTCCACGTCCTCCATAGCCTGTTCTTGCTGTCTTTCTACCCGTTTAGTAGCCGCACTAATTCGCCTAGCAAAAGCCTCAACCTCCGGTATGAACGGTGCTAATTCTCCTTGCTTCGAGCGAGTGTTCATGCACTACCTTAACCAACTAAAGAAAATAAGTCAAACACAGTAGGGGTAAAATTAAACAACAAATAAAAAGAAAGAAAAATGTCTAAATTAAAATAATTCTATTTATCGCAATATTAGTACTAAAAATTTAATTAGGCCCCTGCAACGGCACCAAAAACTTGTTCGCCTTATTTTTTAGCTTCACCACAAGTGTATGGTGCAGTTTATAGAATAGGGTTAGCAAGGTCGAATCCACAAAGACTAATGAATTAATGTCCTAAGTATTGGGATTATAATAGTCTTATTTTTATCTAGACGATCGAAATTGGATGATTGGTTTTGTAAAACTAAGACAAGAATTTATCCTAAAAAGACAAAGTAAAAGTTGATTGAAAGATCAAGGAGATGAATGGATTCCTGGGCTATGGTTTCAGTTAATATCCCCTTTTGCTATCAGATTAATCACAACCCAAGTTATTATTGTTCTTCCCTATAAGACAATCACAAAAGTAATTTACCCTCTCTCTCTCTCAAGATGTTTGTAAAAACATTGATTGAATTATCTATGCTAGTATCTCTACTCAACATAAGATATCTAACTCACAAAAGCATAAAAGATTATAAATCCTCACAAATATTCACAGACTTTTCAATCTTGCAAATATTCATGTCAAGTACTCACAAATCTAGTAATGAAACTCATCTGTCGAATTATGAATCAATACATCAAAGCAAGTTAAACCAAACGCGTTTTGATAAAACAAGGAATAAAACAAAGTACTCGAATAGGGTTTGAAAATAATAACTTCAATTGCAATTAATCATCCAACAAAAGTATCTATTAACCTAATCCCAAACCCGGGAATCACAAGATGTTTAGCCAGACATAGAAAATAAATAATCCATAGACAAACTATTCAAGTTCATATCCAACTAATCGAAAGTAAATGATACGATGGAATGAGAAAACTCAGGGATGTCGATGATCTCTCGATCTATCTTCAATCCTCAAGAGCGCGGTTGTGACCTCGATCAATCTCTCCAATCCTTTGGTAGAAGGTTGCTCTTTTCTCTATGTTCTAAGGCAAAAGTCAGTGTGTCCTTGTTTGTGGCCGCCTCGTCTCTATTTGTACTCCGTTTGGGTCAAAACCTAGTTTAGAATCTGTCAAACTCTGTTTTCCCGCACAGACACGCGGGCCGTGCGGGGTTCCGTAGGGAAATTTTCTTTCGCTGAAGAGCGCACGGGCTATGCGCTTCACGCATGAGCAGTCCGTGCATCATGCCGTGGGCTGAGTCTCAATTCTGGGTGGGGCACGGGTCGTGCTATGGACGCACGCCCTGCCCGTGCGCACCTGCTGGAGCTGATAGTTGCTCGTTTCTTTCCGTTTCTCGCCCGGTTCATCTGACTTCTTCTCGATTCAACTCCAACATCGTACGTTACTTCAAGTATTGGCGTTCCTTTACCGCAATGCTCCGAATTGTCACCAAAATGCTACAAATATCAATAAGTTCCTATAAAACAATCAAAGCGTAATACCTATTCCACAAAACAGAAATAAAGCCCATTTCACTCAAGTAATGCATGTATAACAACTAATTTTCACTACAATTAAGCCCAAAATACATGCAAAACACATACCAATCACCTTTCCGTTGCACTTTAATTAATGCTACGTCCTTGTTCCTTAGCTTGTGTATATTCCTCTCTAATATCGCCTCTGGTGCTTCTTCATAGGTCGATACTTGTATAAATCAAAAATTGTATAGTTAACAACGTGACTGGGGTCGTGCACATATTTCCTTAACATTGACACGTGAAACACGCTATGAACATAAGACATATTTGGCGGTAGGGCTAATCTATAGGCTAAATCTCCAATCCTCTCAAGAATTTCGAATGGCCCTATAAACCTTGGCTTAGCTTCCGCTTTTCACCAAAACGGATAACACCCTTCATGGGTGCTACTTTCAAAAATACCTTCTCTCCTACGTCGAATTGCAAATCTTTCCTCTATCTGTCGACGTATGATTTATGCCTATCTTGGGCTATTTTGATTCTGTCCCAGATCTTCCCTATCATTTGTACCGTCTGTTCCACTAATTATGCTCCAATACAACGGCGATCTACACTTCCTGCCATACAAGGCCTTGTATGGTGCCATTCCAATTGTTGATTGGTAGCTATTGTTGTAGGCAAACTCGACTAAAGGGAGGACTGTCTCCCAACTATCCCCCATATCCAGAACGCATGCCCTTAGCATATCATCTAATGTTTGTATCGTCCTTTCTGACTGTCCATCTAACTGCGGATGGTAAGCCATACTAAAACTCAATTCCGTGCCTAAAGCATTTTGGAGACTTTTCCAGAACTTTGAGGTGAATCGTGTGTATCCGTCTGACACAATTGACACTAGGAACCCATGCAATCGCATTATTTCCTTGATGTAGATCTTCGCATACTGATCCATTGTAAAGGTCATCTTAACTGGTAGAAAATGCACTGATTTGGTTAGTCTGTCCACGACTACCCATATTGCACTATTTCCCTTGGCTAAACGCGACAGTCCAACCACGAAGTCCATCGTTATGTGCTCCCATTTCCATTCTGGGATTTCTAGGGGTTTGAGTAATCCAGACGGTCTCTGGTGTTCGGCTTGCACTTGCTGGCATGTCAAACACCTTTCTACGAACAATCCAATGTCCCTTTTCATGCTTCTCCACAAAAATATTTCCCTCAGGTCCCTATACATCTTTGTGCCCCCAGGGTGTGCCGCATATGGCGTACAATGAGCTTCTTCTAGAATTTCTCTCCTAAGGCTCTCATCCTTAGGAATACATAACATCCCTTCATAAGTCAAGACGCCATCATTTGCCAAAATGAAACCCTTAATGTCCACAGTTCGAGCTCGCTCTCTCATCTTACTTAGAAATTTATCCCGAGGTTGGGTCTTCTTGACCCTGTCTCGTGGTGTTGGGCATACCACCAACATTGCTAGAATAACTTCCATACTCTTTGGTGGTACTACCACGTCGATTTTCATTATAGGAAATTCATCCACCAATTGTTTTTGTGTTGTTATCAGACTTGATATCTCACCTCGGGTTTTGCGGCTTAGCGCATTAACGACCATGTTAGCCTTACCCGAATGGTAGTGTATGCTACGATTGTAGTCCTTGACTAAATCTGGCCATCTCCTCTGTCTCATATTCAACTCCTTTTGTGTGAAAAGTGTAGGTCCCAAGGGGTGTAAGTAAGGTTTAGAAGGGGGGGTTGAATAAACCTTACCAACTTTTCAATTTTAGTCCTTTATAAAATATTACAGAGTTAATACAAACAACTAAGTCTTTGAGGGACAGCTAAGTTGGTTATTCAACAGAGTTAGCCACTCAACAGACTCGATAGAGCTGTTGGTAGAATAACTCAACTGTTTAACCTGAAACTTAACTTGGCTGTGTTGAGTTTTTCAGCAGAAGACTTAACACCATTGAATTTGATTTAACTTTGTTTTAACACTTGATTTTAGCACTTAGTTATTTATCAGTTGGATGGCAGATTATCAGCAGATATAACATGAATGTGCATAAATGTAAATATGCTGAAATGTAAATGACACAAGTAATTTTTATAGAGGTTCGAAGATGGGGTAATTCTTCTAATCCTCTCTTCTCCAACTCCTGGAGGAATCCACTAAGTAATGATCAATTCACAAAGTGTTTATGAGTCTAGAGACAAGTATTGATCACACAGCTGATTTGCTCCTTCGACTCAGTCTGGAGATGCCTTGATCACACAACTGGCTTCTTGTCTGACTCAGCTTCTTCACAGGGCGGCTGCCTTGCTACTTCAGCTCACTTTCTCAAGCTTCTTGGATTTGATCACGAAGCTCTCCAATAAGTTGAGACTGGTTCGACCTTGAACCTTCTTACAATCCTCCTTGGAAAGTAGACCCCTTTTGATTATTCAAAAGTTTCCTCTTCAATAGTTTGAAGTTGTCTTTCCTTCGCAGGTTTGTGTTGGATTGATTTCCTTCGAGATTTAGGTTTGAGGATTTGACTTGAATATCTTGAGAATATTTTGCAGGTTATAGTTTGAATAATGCTTGCTCGTTCGTGGTTCAGATAACCTTTTCTCAATGAGATTCCTCAGCCTTTTATAGTGAACTTTCAAAAATCTGCCTGTTGAAGAGATAGGCTGATTTTCAAAAGACAATAGTGTTCGTTGGCTTGTCTTTTCTTGGTCTTCAATCTTGAGATGTAGACCTTTCCTCACATTAAATGAATGTTCAGCTTTTCAGGTTCTGACACAAGGTGCAGTGCTTCCCATTGGTTTATTCCTTTTGCATGCTTTTGGGACTAAGCTCTTTAAGACCTGGCATCATGGGTGTATTTCTTATTTAAGTAATGTTCTTGACTTCTGTGCAACGGATTCTTTTCAGTTAACTCCTCTTTGCAGCTGCCTTTTTCCCAGGTGACTTGAGTCTGCTCCAATCATTGTAAGACTTATCTGTCACTTCAACTTGTGACTTGGCCTCTTGAGTTTACTTAACTAACTCTTCACACAGCTGTCCCTCAGTTGTTACGTCTTTCAGTCGAGTTCTTGATCTTCTATCTTGGCCATGCTCAGCTCTTTCCTCAGCGGAGTCTTCACTTCACTTCTTCAGTTGACTTCTTGTATTTTCAGGCATAGCTGACTTGACTCAGCTCATCTAGCCCTATCTATTACAATGAAAGATACAAGGAAAATGGGGTGCCAACATTCTAATCTAAGTTTTACATGGCATTCATCAAAATCTAAACAATAAATTCCCAACAATTTCCCCCTTTTTGATGATGCCAAAACTTAAAAACATTAGACAAAATATAAACAACACAAATACATACAGACAATGCAGAAATAAAGAATGTATGCGTTGAATCAATCATTTTATTGATCATAGCATTCTTGTCCTTTACACAGCTGTTTACAAAGTGTATCAGAGCATATTTAAATCTAAGCGAATTACAAGCGTCTATGTTAAGATACAGATACAAAATATTTTATTGAAAGAACAGATGACTTACACAGCACTGTATTTACAAATGTAAAATACATGAAGGGTTCACAGCAACACTTCATCTCCTTCGCTGTCCCCTCCTTTCCTTTTCAGCTCTGTCATCATCACCTCTCTTCTTTTTCTTTCATCTTCAGCTGCTTTCTTTTTTCATAAGCTCTCTTCGCAGCATCATCTTTTTGCTTCCTCTCTTGCCTCTCTTGCCATAGCTGGTCTTGTCTTCTGTTTTCCTCTTCTATTCTTTTCACATAATCAACATTTTTTCTAGCTACTTCCAGATTCGCTACTTCATCGTACCCGGCCCAGTAGATCCTTCCCTTCTTACCTGGATCTACATATTCAATATTTTTGGGTAGAGGTCTAGGTCGAAAACCTCTTCCTCCACCACTTCTTCCTCCTCCTCTGGGTGTGTACTGTCCGGGAGTCTTCTGCTTACCAGCTGAATGGCTGCTTGTAGTCTGCTGCCTATTAGCTTCTTCGCATAACTTCAGACCCTTCTCCCAGTATAGATCCCAGGCTTGGGCTACGAACATATTCTTGAAATATCCTTCGGATTTGAGCATCTTAAATTCTTCAATAGATCTTAGCTCGGATCCGTCATCTGGAATAACATCTTGATCCTTCCCTGTCGGAATGCCACTGAATTGTTTCATCACTGCTTCCACGCAGACATCCGTCTTTTTATCGAACTCTAAATCGACCGCTATTACAATCTTTCTTTTCTCGACATAGGCACATCGCAGTGTTCGATCGCAGAGATTCGGAAGTTTGCTAATTATTGAGGTTGTGACATGACCTTGTTGAGGGTTTTAGCAATCATTAGTGTCAAGTCCTTTGACCTTTCCCCCTCAATCGCTTTTCCTTCTTCTTCTCAAAGCTTGATTTTCTTCCTTTTTTTTCTTCTCGGTTGTTTCTCCTTTCAATTTCTCAACAATCGCTTCTTCCTTTAATTTCTCTCGGTATTCCTCTTCCCCTTTTTGGCAACATCAAAGGAGAGAGGAACCCCGTGGAACATTCTGCGAGCATGAAGTCCATCTGCCGACACCACTCCCCGATTCTTACCACTATCCCTCTCAAATCTATTTGTGAGGGTGGCATCTCTATTGTCCGGATGTAGATCTAATGAGGCCCGATGCCGTTCGATCTTCTCAATCTCTACACAGATCGTCTTGAAGACTTCATCGATCTCACTCTCGCTTTGATTGGTGTGCAGCCATTCATCATCGAAATCAAAGTCTCATTTGGTATAATGGTGTCGGTAGGGATGATTGGATCTTCTTGAACTGTGTATTTTCGCCGCTCTTTAGTTGTCTCTTCCTCTAGCGCGTGACTCAAGTGAAAAAGGAAATAATTTCTCAAAAGTATCATCTCGCACATCGGGGATTGAAATTTAAGTCTGTGTCTTTGATGATCCTGGTGGAGTCGATCGCAGGTTTGTGGGAGCTGCGCAGATGACTCGATTCAGTGGGCCTTGTTGAGTGGGTTGGCGGTGATCGAGCCTCAGTTGTCTTAACAGCCTTCGGCCTCGATGGAGACTTTTCTAATTGAATTACCTGGTCCTCCTACCGCAACATCGGGTCATCGGAAGATGATGAAACTTGGGGCTTGGTTCATCACCAAAGTTAATTATTTGACGAGCAGCTTTGAAACTCGATTGACTCGTCTGCGGGAGAACATCCTCAGCTGGGTCCTTTTGATGTGCAACAGGTGTGGACTCAGTGTCGTCTTCAGATTCCAGAAAGGATATGTCAGGATTGTCTTGGGAATCATAAAGTGTACTAATCTCCTTCTCGATTCAAAGAATGTTGGGAGGGATGTTCAACTTCTTGAGCTTTACCGGGGAAGTCTCAACCTCCTTGGGCCTTCAACACCTCCAGCAGTCTCAGCTGCAGAGAGGCCTTCTACATTCCCTTCGACAGACACAGCTGTCTTAGGGTCTTAGTGTTAGTCCAAGTGGCTACAATAATCTAGAGGGGGGGTGAATAGATTATGCCGATTTTTCGCAAATCACCCTCTTTTTCGAAACAACGAGTAAATAACAAAAATGTAAATGCGGAAAATAAACAACACTCGTTGATTTAAAGAGGTTCAACCCACCTAGGGCCTAATCCTCTACCACCCCAAAGATTCTCAGGGATGGATTTCAAAAAAGAAAGAAAAGATTTTATTAATTTACCAAAAATTAATACAACACCTTGAGGATTACCACAACCCTCCTTCACCACTTTGAGGATTACCACAATCCTCTTACACCACCTTGAGGATTACCACAACCCTCTTACAACACCTTTGAAGATTACCACAACCTTCAAACACCTATCACCTAGATCACCCAAGTGTATTCTTACCACAAGAATACTCACAAGGATGTCTTGTGTTGAATGATGACCAAAATCAAGATTACAACTCAATAATGATTGATACAATATGAGTGCAAGTGTAATCAAGAATTGAAAGCCTAGACCTCTAATAAGTGCAAGTGAAAGTGCTTAGGCTAATACAACAAGATATATGAAAGTGTTTGCTCAATTGCTCTTTGCTTGTATATTGTGTGTTATCTTGTTGCTAGAATGAAGCCTCTATTTATAGGAGAGGTCTTGGCTTTGATTTCCAGACATTGGCTCTTCCTTGGGGAGTGATTTGCTGCAAAAGAAACCATTTAATATCATCAATATAGCTGTTAGAAATCAATCCCACAAAATAGGGAAAAGCTGTCTGAAAATGCAACGGATAGTTTGCTGTCAAAACAGGGGTTCGGCCGGTCGCACAGAGATAAGATTGAAAAGAATTCTGCGAATTTTTTACACAGGGGGACCGGTCGAGGGGGGGTTCGACCGGTCGCCCTTGGTCTTGACCGGTTGGGGTTGAGAGAAAATCGAAACAGAGAAGTCTGCACTTGAGAGGGCACTCCCAGTCACGGCCGCCTGGGGTCGACCGGCCGCCCTCACCGGCCGCCACACTGGTCGGCCTGGGTCGTCCTCCCATTTTCTCTTACGCCCCATTTTCTGTTTCAAAACTCAACTCAGTACGGGTTGCCCTATAGGGCGACGGTCGAGCCTCGAAACAAAAGTGTTGTCCAATTTTAAATCGAATATTAACTTCAAGAAATACTCCGAAAAATAGTAAAAACATTTTAGATCGATCGGAAGTGTTGGGACAACATTTAGGGACATTGTTTTGGTATAAAAACTCATTTGAACAAAATCATCAAAATCATGATAAAAACATTTATCTAACAAACTCCCCCTTTTTGATGATTACAAACCAAAACAATTTTTAAGAGGACGATTTCGAAAAACAAAATAATTTTCCGGTTTATGAGTAAACTATCCGTTTAAAACATTTTACAAAAGCTCCCCCTATCAACAAGCACATTAAGAAGAAATATAGCATAAGCTAGAAGCACAAGCTTTTACAAAATAAACAATAACTCCATGAGCTTAGAAGCTCCCCCTGTCACAAATACTTATTATCCATGCAAACAAGTTCATAAAACAATCATTGGACTGAGTTTTTTTCACAACTTATGGCCTTAATAAGCCATAGCTTGTAGCTTCTATCATGAGCTTTTATTAGCTTCTTTGAGCTAACGAGCCAATTTCCTGTTTCTCCCCCTTTGGAATCATCAAAAGAATGTTAGGATGATAGAAACATCATAGAAGTATATCAAAGTGCGCAAAGAAATGGTTTATCAACCATTTAGCAATTTAGCTTAAAAACCAAGGAAAATGAGAGAAATGAATCATGAAGAGTTCATACGCTCGTTTTGTTTCCCAAAACATGATCTCAATGAGTATTGAAGACTTGTGGAAGTGAGAGAATCATGTATAAGTTGAAATTTTCATTGTGACATTTCATCGAACACAATGTGTGCGTGAAAAATAAAAAGAGTTGTATATAGCCCTTGTAAATGATCCAAGCCAAAAAATTTCATCACCAATTCTCATCAAACATCATACAATACAACAATATAATTAAGCTCATCAAGATTATACGCAAGAAAATATCAAGAAATATACACGAAAGTCATAAACTCGAGGGTTCAACCCATTTGAGCAAAGTAAGGAAAATTCTTACCATTTGATCGGAAAAGATGAGCAATGATGATGATTAACAAGTTATATAAGGTCCAAGATATGAATTGAAGGCATGAAAATCAATTTTGAGTGAAAATTGTGTGCATTTGTCAAAGGGGACGAGAAATGGCAAAAAGAAGTAAAAATAGCATATCAAGACAGCGAACTTAAACCAAAATTTTGCCTAGGGCGCGCCGGTCGTGGTTGAGGGCGACCGGTCGACGTTGAGGGCGACGGTTGCCCTCAACCTCTTCACCACACTGTTCTGTCACAAATTTTTCAAAATCCGAATTTTCAACCAAAAATCCGATTTTTCGCCCCTAAGTTTTAAAAACATGCAAAATGCAAACGTAGACCTCATTCAATATGCATTATGCCTAACCGAGCTCGTATTGACGCAAAAGTCTCGGAAGTTAGCGGTTTTGTAAAAATGTCCGCTAATTGATCTTGAGATGGCACAAACGATATCTCAATTTTTCGTTTTGAAACACAATCCCTTAGAAAATGATGTCGAATCTCAATATGTTTAGTACGGTTATGATGAACCGGGTTTTGAGCAATATTTATAGCGGATATATTATCACAAAAGATAGGTACGTTTTCAAAAGAGCATTTGTAATCCGCTAAGGTTTGTTTCATCCAAAGAAGTTGAGTACAACAAAATGCGGCGGAAATATATTCGGCTTCGGCCGTTGAAAGAGAAACACAGTTTTGCTTCTTTGAAAACCAAGAAACTAGGCAATCGCCTAAAAATTGACATGATCCGGAAGTACTTTTCCGATCATCAATATTACCCGCATAGTCCGAATCACTATAACCTTTAAGAGAAAAATTTTCATTCTTTGGATAAAATAAACCATATTGAATAGTGCCTTTCAAATATCGAAAAATCCGTTTAACGGCACTCATATGAGATTCTTTTGGATTGCTTTGAAAACGAGCACATAGGCATACGGCATGAAGAATGTCCGGTCTACTAGCGGTTAAATAAAGTAAACTACCAATCATACTCGATACTTGGATTCATCAACCGTCTTGCCTTTTTCATCTTTGTCAATTTTGACATTGGTTGCCATAGAGTCGAGACGGTTCTTCCTTCTTCAATGCCGAACTTCTTCAAAAGTTCTTTTGTATACTTTGATTTGCGAAATATAAATGCCTTCTTGGCATTGCTTAATTTGAAGTCCAAGGAAGAAGTTTAGCTCCCCATCATACTCATCTCGAATTCACCTTGCATTAACTTGGAGAATTTCTTGCACAAAGATTCATTAGTAGCACCAAAGATAATATCATCAACATAAATTTGCACAAGTAAACAATCTTGCCCTTTTTCAAAAACAAAGAGAGTAGTATCAACTTTACCTCTTGTAAAACCATTTTGCAAAAGAAAAGAGCTAAGTCTATCATACCATGCACGGGGTGCTTGTTTTAAACCATACAAAGCCTTTTAAGTTTAAAAACATCATTAGGCCTAGAAAAATTTTCAAACCCGGAGGTTGTTTTACATAGACTTCTTCTTGAATAATACCATTTAAGAAAGCGGATTTAACATCCATTTGGTAAAGTTTGAAATTTTTGAAACAAGAATAGGCAAGTAAAATACGAATAGCTTCTAAACGTGCTACGGTGCAAAAGTTTCATCATAGTCAATACCTTCTTCTTGACAATACCCTTGAGCTACTAACCTTGCCTTATTTCGAACAATGTTGCCTTGATCATCAAGTTTGTTCGGAATACCCATTTTGTACCAATAATTGTTTGAGATGGAGGACAAGGTACTAATTCCCATACATCATTTCTTTCAAATTGATTCAACTCCTCTTGCATTTCCAAAAACCAATCTTCATCCTCAATAGCTTCCTTAGCATTTTTAGGCTCTTTTTGAGAAATAAGAGCTTTCTCGGCAAAATTCCTTCGAGTCATTACTTTATCAAGAGGATCACCAATAATAAGATCTTTTGGGTGATCTCCTTAAATTTCAATGCAACGGGAAGATCCGAGATATCACCTCTATCTTCTTGAGGACCATTTGAAGTGGACGGTTGATCATTTGATGTAGACGGTTGATTATCAATTTGAACAATTTGTTCAATAATATCTTCCTCATCACTTTCATCATTAGGAATTCTTTCAACTCCCGAAGCTTCATTGAATTTAACATGGATGGATTCTTCAACAACTCCACTAGTCTTATTGTAAACCCGATATGCTTTGCTTTTTATTGAATATCCCATAAATATCCCTTCATCGGCCTTAGGATCAAGTTTGTCCAATTGATCCTTGGTATTCAAAATAAAGCATTTGCAACCAAATATTTTGAAATAACTAATATTTGGAGTTCTACCTTTCCAAAGCTCATATGGAGTTTTATTCATTTTAGGACGAATATAAACTCGGTTAATGACATAACAAGCGGTACTTACGGCTTCGCCCAAAAATACTTTGGAAGTGAAAATTCATTGAGCATGGACCGACTCATTTCTTGTAATGTTCGATTTTTCCGTTCGGCTACTCCATTTTGTTGAGGTGTCCTTGGAGCCGAGAAATTATGAGCATATCCTTTGGTTTCACAAAATACTCTAAATTCACCGTCAAATTCTCCACCTCGATCGCTTGAATAGACTTGATAGTATCTTCTTTTTCATTCTCAATAAGTCTACACAACTTAACAAACTCATTAACGGCATCGTTTTTATTGGTAAGAAAAAGAGCCCAAGTATATCTTGAATAATCATCGACTATAACAAAAGTGTAATGTTTTCCACTTAGACTAGCCGTACCAATATCCCCGTACAAATCAAGGTGAAGCATTTGTAGGGGTTTGGTTGTGGAAATTTCATTTTTGGGCTTAAAACTACTTTTAACTAATTTGTTCTTTTGACAAGTGTCACATAAGCCAAGATTTTCAAAATTCAATTTGGGTAGTCCTTTCACATGTTGGTTTTTGTAAATATTTTTCAAATTCTTGTATCCAACATGTCCAAGTCGCCTATGCCATAAACTAGTTAAATCATTATTGGCGACTAAACAAGAAACATTTTGACTAACCAAATCACTTGTACAAATTTTGTAAAGATTGCCTTTTCTATTTGCTTCACAAATAATTTCACCATTTTTAAGAATAAGGCATTTTTCTTTATTAAAGGAAACATCATATTTTGAATCACAAAGTTGGCTAACACTTATCATATTAAACTTAAGCCCTTCAACTAATAGAACATTACTAAGAGAGAAAGAAGAGTTACCAATTTCTCCATTTCCAAGAATTTTTCCTTTGCCATTGCCGAACATGACCATACCCTCTTCTTGGAGCTTGATGTTGGTAAAAAGTTCTCTCCTCCCGGTCATATGGCGTGAACATCCGCTGTCCACGAGCCATTTTGAATCTTCCATTGTGGTTATGGCCCCTATTACCTACAAAAGAGTTTCTTTTAGGTACCCTATAATTTTGGGGTCCATGGGGGTTAGTCTTGAGACCTTTGGGTCTCCAAACATGTCTTGAGCTATTTCTCAATTTGCAATTATTAGCATAATGTCCAACTTTGCCACAATAAAAACAAGTAGGAGTATTATAATTATTAGCACGTACAAAAGTCGGACCTTGGTTATTTTTCTTAAAAACACTTTGAAATGGCTTATAACCAAGTCCCGATTTGGAATGCTCACCTCTTTGTGCATCTAAAATTTTTGTGACTTTATCCGTACTTATGTTGAAACGATGCACGTCATTTTTCAAACATTCAATATCTTTTGTGAGCGATTCCTTTTCGGTTTCAAGAGAATGAATTCTAGTAAGAGTAAGAGCATGAGCTTTGTCTAAAGATTCATAAGAGGTAAATAATTTTTCCTTTTCAACCTTAATCTCCTTATGCTCCTTTTTCAAATTTTTGTATTTAACGATTAAATTTTGAAACTCAATTTGCAATTCATCAAAATCACATTGCAAGTCATCAACTATGGAGGAAGTAGAAGAATTTGAGTGTACCTCATTGTTTTCATCGTCTATAGCCATGAGACCGTGTTCGGTTTCTCCTTCCTCATCGGTTGTTTCGAGTAGTTCATCCCATGTTTTGACTTCCGCATTTAGAGCCTTCTTTTTTGTGAAAGGCTTCCTTTTCTTTTGCTCCTCTTCATCGAGCTTTGGGCAATCGGCAATGAAGTGCCCGGGTTTTCCGATTTAAAGCAAGCATTATCTCTTGGTTTTCTTGCTTTATTTTTATTCACAAATTTTGCAAATTTTCGAACAAGTGCGGCCGTCTCCTCATCATCATCATCATTATCATAGTATGCATTATTAGAAGAAGAAGCAAGACCTTTAGGAATAATTTGCATACCCGATTGATTTGTGGATGGTTTGGAATTTTTCCTCTCCTTGAGATAGACTTCATAGATGAGTAGGTTTCCAATAAGCTCATCAAACTTGAGTGTCTCAAGATTTTGTGCCTCCGTGATTGCCGTTACTTTTTCGGACCATGAGCCGGGAAGTGCATTTAGTACCTTGGTCACCTTGTCTTCTTCGGAGATGACTTTCCCGAGGGCCACAAGAGGATTGACAATATTGTCAAGCCTTTCCACCATTTTGGAGATGCTTTCGCCATCATACATGTTAAAGTTTTGAAGTCTTTAACAAGCATGGTCTTTCTTGCTTGCTTGACTTTCTTAGTCCCTTCATAGATTGTCTCCAATTTTTCCCAAACCTCATGTGCCGACCTTATGCCTCTTATGCGATTGTACTCGGTAGCGGTAAGAGAACAATGCAAAATATTTAAGGCCTTACCGTTTAGAGAGAAAGCCTTCTTGTCGTTTTCATCAAACTCCTTGAAAGGTTTAGGAGCCAAGGTGCCATCCTCCGATTTCTTTGTTGGTTGATCAACTCCTTCAATGACCACATTCCAAATGTCGAACCCGCACCCTTGTAGGAAGCACTCCATACGGTCTTTCCAAAAAGCGTAGTTGTTGGCGTCGAATAGTGGTGGCTTATTGGTAGAGGCGCCGGTGGTGAGATGAGCATCATTTGTAGCCATGGATCTTTCCTCTTTACTCGAACGAGCTATCCAAAGAGTTTGGCTTTGATACCACTTGTTAGTCCAAGTGGCTACAATAATCTAGAGGGGGGGTGAATAGATTATGCCGATTTTTCGCAAATCACCCTCTTTTTCGAAACAACGAGTAAATAACAAAAATGTAAATGCGGAAAATAAACAACACTCGTTGATTTAAAGAGGTTCAACCCACCTAGGGCCTAATCCTCTACCACCCCAGTATCTCCGGGATGGATTTCAAAAAAGAAAGAAAAGATTTTATTAATTTACCAAAAATTAATACAACACCTTGAGGATTACCACAACCCTCCTTCACCACTTTGAGGATTACCACAATCCTCTTACACCACCTTGAGGATTACCACAACCCTCTTACAACACCTTTGAAGATTACCACAACCTTCAAACACCTATCACCTAGATCACCCAAGTGTATTCTTACCACAAGAATACTCACAAGGATGTCTTGTGTTGAATGATGACCAAAATCAAGATTACAACTCAATAATGATTGATACAATATGAGTGCAAGTGTAATCAAGAATTGAAAGCCTAGACCTCTAATAAGTGCAAGTGAAAGTGCTTAGGCTAATACAACAAGATATATGAAAGTGTTTGCTCAATTGCTCTTTGCTTGTATATTGTGTGTTATCTTGTTGCTAGAATGAAGCCTCTATTTATAGGAGAGGTCTTGGCTTTGATTTCCAGACATTGGCTCTTCCTTGGGGAGTGATTTGCTGCAAAAGAAACCATTTAATATCATCAATATAGTGTTAGAAATCAATCCCACAAAATAGGGAAAGTCATGTTCGAAAATGCAACGGATAGTTTTCTTTGTCAAAACAGGGGTTCGATTGGCCGCACAGAGATAAGATTGAAAAGAATTCTGCGAATTTTTTACACAGGGGGACCGGTCGAGGGGGGGTTCGACCGGTCGCCCTTGGTCTTGACCGGTTGGGGTTGAGAGAAAATCGAAACAGAGAAGTCTGCACTTGAGAGGGCACTCCCAGTGCACACGGCCGAGGGGGTCGACGGTCGCCCTCACCGGTCGCCCAGTCGGTCGACCGGTCGTCCTCCCCATTTTCTCTTACGTCCCATTTTCTGTTTCAAAACTCAACTCAGTGCGGGTTGCCTATAGGGGCGACGGTCGAGCTGAAACAAAAGTGTTGTCCAATTTTAAATCGAATATTAACTTCAAGAAATACTCCAGAAAAATAGTAAAAATATTTTAGATCGATCGGAAGTGTTGGGACAACATTTAGGGACATTGTTTTGGTATAAAAACTCATTTGAACAAAATCATCAAAATCATGATAAAAACATTTATCTAACACTTAGGCCGTGGCATCCGAAGGAGTCTCAATCCCTTGGATTGCACTTTCATTGCCCAAAGTGTTAACTCCCGGGGCATTTCCATCTGTACCTCATTGCGCAATAGCAAGTGTCCTCACCGCAACGTGATTGACACTTCGGCCGGGACAGACTCAATCGTCCGAGAAGCCACAATGTCGATCTGTTGTGGTTCTTTTTCTTTTTCCACTTCGCCTTCTTTCTTCATTGTGGAGTCATCTGTAGTATCCTCCGACCCTGCTGCAATGGAGTGAGTTTCCCTCTCAGCTGGCACACTAGCTGAGTGACTAACGATGGGGTCACTCTTCTCCAGACTCTCGGCCGCCTGCTTAGTTGAGTGCTCAGTCGTGGGGGCAGGTAGTAGAACACTTTCAGTAGGGGTTGGCTCAACTTGGGTGCCCAAATTTCCAGTCTCATCGCCAAGTCCCTTGAACCCATCTTCAGAGTGCAGTGGGGATGTAGTTGCAGCTATAATCGTGGCAATTTGTTGCACTACTCCCAGTGGTTCTATCTGTAGGGATGATTGTGAGGACTCTCCTGGTCCTTCAAACATGTGTTGCTCATGCATCATCCTGGATTCCCTCATAGCTTCTTTGCATGTCTGACTTTTCTTTTGCAGCAATGGGGTCCATATCATCATCACTCTCTGACAACACATCTACATAAGGGTGAGTGTGTTCTAGAGTTCCAGTAAGAGGACATATACTGGCTTTCTCATGAGCTCGCTTCCTTCCTTGTTTTGGCTTGATCCTTCTCCTTGAAGATTTGTAATATGTTCAAGCGCTTTTCCGCATCAAGGGCTTGAATCACCTTGGTGATGCCAAGAAATTCGAACAACTCCTCCTCTTCTTCTATGAACTCAGGGTGTTCAAACTGCACCCTTGAGTGGCTTAGCTTCCATGCCCTCCATTCACGTAGACGGCGCCAATGAATGCGGATATACTAGAGAGTACATGATGACATCACCATCCTCATTCTCCTCTTCCTGTCCTTCCTTTTCTGGGATGGAAGGTAGCATGCTCTGTTGCTCTTCGCCTTCGGCGGCGTTAAGTAGCACGCCGAGAGACAACTTTTTCATGTGAAGATTTAGTTGTCTCAGTGCGTTTTTTCTTGTTGCCCTCTCCACGGTGAAGTCTTCTTTGGGGCCTCTCTGATCATCCTCGTGAGACTTGGTAGTTTCATCAACTATTTCAGAGATCGCACTTCCTCGTGTCGTAATCTCGGATGTTTTCTCCGGATGAGTAATGAGACTAGTGATCTTTTCAAGCTCTCAAAGCTTGGAGATTCTTTTTCTTCTCTTGGTTTTAACCAGAGGAATCTCTGGTTCTATTTCCTCCGGTTCCTCAAACGTGAAGGCTTTCTGAATTTCCTTAGAGGCAGCTGCCTTTCTAGGCTTGGCAGTCCTCTTCTTCCTTATAGCTGAAGAAGGTATTTAGACTTCTTTCTCAGCCTCGGCTGCAGGGGCAGGAGACACGGTTGCTCGGGCAGGTGACTCGGCTGCAGGGGCAGGTGCATCCTATTTCTTTGCTGCAGGGGCAACCTTCTTCTTTGCAGCTTTCTTCTTAGGAGGGGAGGTAACAATTGTGTCTTCGGGTTCAACTGATTCCCCCTTACTCGTATCTGCCCTCTTCGCATGGGCTCTCTTCTGGGCTCCTCAAAGATTAGCCCTGAACATCTTTTTGTTGACATGGAAAGACTTTCCATGTTGAAGGGGAATGCCCTTCACTTTCATTAGATGGCCAATTACCAGGCCATAGCTAAGTGATCCTCCAAAGGATCCGTCCTCCTTGTACGATTTGTTCCCAACATTCTGGCAGAGTCTGCTGTACACAAACTCAGCCCAGTTGATTTTCTTGCCTTGCATGATCGCAGCCATGACGATCATGTTAGTCTTTGACAACTGATTGAAGCTGCCAAACTTCGTGTCTACACATTTGGCGACGACATCCATCAGCTTGTGATAGTCGTCCTTCAGCAATTTCTTCTCAGTTGTGTAGATTACCTTCGCAGCACACTCCGGTTTGGCTACTTCTTTCCAAGCAGCAGCCAAATCAACGTCTGCTTCAACAATCTCAGTCATGCCCTCAGATGGCAACAAACAGTGCTCCAGAAGATCCTTAGCAGTAATCATGATGTCCTTGCGGTGGACGGAGGACTTGATTCCTTCGTCCTGCACCTCAGCATTTACATAGAACTGTGCCACCTCTTCAAGGTAGGTGTGCGAGTACTCCAAAGTAAGAAAAGGCCCGAGACCGGACTTTTCTAGCATATCAGCAATCTTCTTTACTAGGGTTTCATTGGAACCCTGCTTCGCCATTTCTTCAAAATCCACAGTCGATCCAGAGTGGATTTGCTTCGATAACTTGACAAAATCAAACTTTGGTGTCATTTTTAGAAGTTTCTCCCGACTAATTCTTGATAAACTTGCTTGTGAACTTGTAGGGTTTGCGAGAGAAAAGAACTTGCTTTCTTTTGCTTTGAAGATGAACAATTTTGAATGTGAGAGAGAGAAAACTGAAAAATGAGTATATAAGGGTTTTGAAAGGACGTGTTTTTGATTTTTGAAATTTAACTAAGATCAACGGCTCAGATTTAGAACGTCAAACCGCATTTAATGCGGCAGCATTTATATCCAATCATATGTTTATTGTGCAGCTTTTGACTGTACCCATCATTATTACGCTGACGTCATCCTTGAAAACATTCCCGCTCATTAAAAACGACTGCGTTTTTGTCACTTAGCTATTAAATGACTCAGCTCATGTCAAAATTAACTCAACTCAGCTTCACTCCTTTCATTAGGTGACTCAGCTGTCAGCTAACTCGATACATTTGATTTCTCGATGTATCTATTTCACTTGACTGATGTGAAAAACTTGTTTGATTCTCACTTTTTCATCTTCCATCTCTTCTGATTGAGTCTTCTGAGTATCAACTCAGCTCAATTAACCCTAGCTCATTCTTAAGCTCTTCAAACCTTGATTCACATAGGGGCTTGGTGAATATGTCAGCTAACTGTTTATCAGTTGAGATATACTCCAAAATGATGTCTTTCTTTTCAAAGATGATCTCTTATAAAATGATATCGACATCAATGTGCTTTGTTCTTGAATGCAACATAGGATTCTCGAGTGATTGCAATAGCACTTGTGTTGTCACACATAATTGGAATCTCTTTTCTTCGATTTCATAATCTCTCATTTTGTTGTCTCATCCATAAGACTTGGGCACAACAAAGTGCCACGCCTATGTACTGCTTGACTATGGATGTGGCTATTGAGTTTTGCTTCTTGCTAAACCATGAAACTAATCTGTTTCCAAGCATTTGACATGTACCGGAAGTACTCTTTCTGTCAACTTTACATCCAGCATAGTCAGAGTCTGAATAACTAATAAGCTTGAATCCACCTTCCTTTGGATACCATAAGCCAACTTCTTGGCATCCCTTCAAATATCTTAGGAACTTCTTAGCTGCAGTCATGTGGCTCTCTTTTGGTGCAGATTGAAATCTTGCACATACACCTACTGCAAAGGTGATGTCTGGTCTGCTTTGCTGTTAAGTAGAGCAATGATCCAATTAGTGCTATGTATCTTGTTTTATCTGCAGGTTTTCCATCTGCATCCATGTCGATCTTGACTGATGTATTCATTGGTATTTTCACAGAAGACTTTTTTTCCATACCAAATTTCTTCATTAAATATCCGGTGTATTTTGTTTGACTTATGAAGGTTCCATTCTTCAGCTGCTTAACTTGAACTCCTATGAAGAAGGTCAGCTCTCCCATCATGCTCATTTCAAATTTGCCTTGCATGAGATTTGAGAACTTATCACACAACTTTTTTTTTGTGGATCCAAAGATGATATCATCCACATATATCTGAACAAGCAGTATACTCTCTCCATCTTGAATTCTAAAGACTGTTTTGTCCACTTTCCCTTTGGTAAATCCATTATAGTTAGAAATTGAGATAATGTATCATACCATGCTCTTGGTGCCTGCTTTAGTCCATATAGAGCTTTCTTGAGCTTGTATACCTTATCTCCAAGAGTCTTCTGCTCAAAGCCTGGAGGTTGTTCAACATAGACTTCTTCCTCCAACAGTCCATTTAAGAATGCACTTTTCACATCCATTTGATATACAGTGAAGTTCTTGTGAGCAGCATAGGCAAGAAACATCCTAATTGCTTCTAATCTTGCAACAGGTGCAAAGGTTTCATCAAAATCTATTCCCTCTTCATGGCAATACCCTTTGGCTACCAATCTTGCTTTGTTTCTTACCACAGATCCTTCCTCATTCATCTTATTTCTGAAAACCCATTTTGTGCCAATAACATTTTGATGGGTTGGTCTCTGCACCAATTCCCATACTTTGTTTCTTTCAAACTGATTCAGCTCTTCTTGCATGGCTTGAATCCAATGTGTATCATCCAATGCTTGGGACACATTGTTTGGCTCTATTTGGGAAATAAAACAAGTGAACATTGCTTCTTGCCGAGCTCGGATCGGTTGTTCTTACACCATCTCTCACATCTCCAATGACTAGCTCGGTGGATGGTCTCTCGGCCATCTCACATCGGGTTGGAGTAAATCACCCGGGTTCAACTATATCTATCTTGTGTGTGTTATCTTGAGTAGCCCTTTCATCATCATCCAGCTGCAGATTTTCCAGTTGTCTTTGAGATTCAACTATCTCATATTCATCTTGGATGATTACTCTTGCTTCAGCTTCAACATAAGGACTTTTCTGCATAGTTGGCTGATCCAGTTTATCGCCTAACTCTTCAAAGTCTTCTCCATTCACATTAGGTTCATCAAAAACCACATGAATAGACTCTTCGTGACCATAGTCCTCTTGTTCAAGACTCTATAGGCTTTGCTCTCGGTGAGTATCCCAAAAAGATACCTTCATCGACTTTAGCATCAAAAGCCTTTAGATTATCCTTGCCATTGTTGTGGATGAAGCATTTACATCCAAAGATTATAAAATATGCAACATTTGGCTTTCTCCCTGTCCAGATTTCATAGGGAGTCTTTGTCAGTTGTCTATTTATCATGCATCTATTTTGAGTATAGCATGCAGTGTTGATGGCTTCAGCCCAAAATCTCTTAGGCAGTCCAGCTTCAACTAACATGGTCCTTGCCGCTTCCTTGAGAGTTTTGTTCCTTCTTTCAGCCACTCCATTCTGCCGTGGAGTTCTTGCTGCAGATAACTCATGAGCAATACCATTTTCAACAATACTGAGTTATTATCCCATTGACAAACTCAGTTCCTCTATCAGACCTTATCTTTATAATGGTTTGGCTCTTTTCATTTTGAACTCTTTTCATCACCGAGGTAACTTCTTGCAAGGTTTCCTTCTTTTTGCACATGAAGATTGTCCATGTATATCTTGAATAATCATCCACCACCACTAAGGTGTATTTCTTTCCACTTATCGCCGGGTTTGGTTCAATTGGACCAAATAAGTCCATATGCAACAGATGTAATATCCTTGTTGAAGAAGGACTAGGTTTCTCCTTGAATGAAGATTTGATCCGCTTTCCCATCTGGCATGCATCACATACACTTTTCTTCTTGTACATTGAGTATGGCAATCCTTCCACAAGATGACTCCTTGAAAGCTTGTTGATTGTCTTGAAGTTGATTACTAAACCTTCTTGTGCCACACCAACTTGATTCGGTTGTGCTCTTTGCTAATGCAGACAAGTGCTTGGTGTTGCAAAGAGACCAATCTACCACATACATATTCTTGTCTTGATCCTTGCAAAGACTATTTCATTTGATTGATATCTTTGATCCGGCACACTCCCATATTGAATCCAACATTGTAGCCTTTATCACAAAGTTGGTGATCTTTGAGCGAGGTTAAAGTTGAGTCCTCAACATAAGCAACATCTGTGATTTCCAATCCATTTTTCTTGATGGATCCGATTGCCTCTTATTTCCCCTGGAGCTTCATTTCCTCCAAATATGACTTTTGCACCTCTAATCTCCTTGAATCTTGTGATTTTTTTCTTGTTGCCTGTCATATGTCTGGAAGAGCCACTATCCATGTACCAGGTTCCTTGGCACTGTTTGTTCCTTGAACCCGCAATCAATGAAATTTGTTTTTAGGTACCCATACTTGCCTGGGTCCTGAGGGGTTAGTACTGTAAGATGATCCAACCAACCTATAGCCAAATGATTTGACTCTAAGGGGTTGCCATCTATCTGTGCCATAATCATCATTCACTATGGCAAATCGCTTGGGGGTTTTAGGTTCATACAACTGTCTTTGTATGCCTGTGTGTGTGTTTTAGCAATTGCCTTCTTTGGGTAGTTGTGATATTTTTGAGTGTAGTACCTGGGTGCATGTGTGTACTGATAATAGCTCTTTTGCCCTTGGAATGACCTTTCGAGGTGCAGGTCTTTGCCATCTAGGCTTGTATTCCATTGGTCTTTGCTGATTTTTCACATTGTTCCAATCATCTTGCCTTGGATAATTTCTACCATTCCCATCATATGTGTTTCTTTGATAAAACTTATGGGGTTTTTGGTAGCTCTGTTTATTCTTCACAGAGTACTTTCTATTTGGAGTTTGTTGAGGAACTCTGCTGGATTTCTTCTCAGCTGTCCTCTCAGTATACTCAACTAGCTGTTTTCCTTTTCCTTTATGTCCAAGGCCAGTTTGTTTGTGGTTGTGCTTTGGAATGAATTTGGGTGCTACATTTGGTATTTTGGATTTTTGAGATGCTTCAGTACTTGAAGATCCTTTTTCCAAAATCACTCTGGGGGTTTGACTGTGCACAAAGGAATTGAATCTTATGCCCGTCTAATCTCCACATTCTTTTTGACTCATGATAAGGTCATCCAATGATTTAGATGCCTTTGTAAATGAGGCTATCACATTTTTGAGATCATTTTCCCTCTTTTCTATAGCAGCTATCTCTGCTATTATTTTAGCATTCTCAGCCTTCAGCTCATTGTTCTCACCAGCTATGTGACTTAGAGTACTCAGCTCCTTTGTCAGCTGTGAGTTTTGGCTTTGAATTTTTTGTTTTCCTCATTTAATAGTGTGTGTGAGGATTTAATATGCTCAAAGTCTTTCATCATTTTGCCCAATGAATCATAAAGATCAGTGGGTGATGAAGTGTGTGTGTCACAATCACTATCACTAGAATCTGAATGAGATGAGTTAGAGTGTACCTCATCTTCTTGGTCTGGTTGATCTTATTCTTTAGCCATTAGACAGATCATTGCTTCTTCTTCGAGAATCGCTTGAGTAGTCACTTCACTACTCTCGAGTCTGAGTCCGCTTTAGACTTTAGACTTGTCTCTAGATCTCGGCAAATGGACCAACATGGCTATCTTTATTTCCTGTCTTCTTTCTCTGAAGACTTTTCTTTCTTCTTCATCCCTGTACTTATTGACTGGTGGATAGGAACAGTCAATTGCAAAATGTCATGGTTGTCTGCAATTCCAACACAGGTTCTCAGCTCTTTGATCAGCTCTTTCTGTCCTTGGGTTATCAGCTCTTTGATACTCAACCCTTTGATGCTCAACTCTCTTGGGTGGCCTGTCTTCCCTTGACTTGGAGGGAGCTGAATGTCTCCTGGAGGATTCACCCTTGTTTCTTTTATAGTTCTTATTGAAGAACTTGTTGAATGTTTTAACCATCAGAGCAATCTCCTCCTAGTTTATGGCTTCCTTGACTTCAACTCTCTTTCCATCCTTGGCTATAAGTGCAGCTGTTTTGGGTACAACTGTCTCCTCTTGATCCTTTCTTATCAGCTCAAACTCATAAGCTTTGAGGTCTGAGAATAGCTCATGATTGGATGTTTTTGATAAGTCCATCGAGTGCCTTAGAGCCATGGTCTTCATTTCCCATTCAGCTGGGAGGCTCCACAAAATCTTCATACACATCTCTTTTTGTGTGTATTCCTTTCCAAGTGCTGAGAGCTCATTTATGATTTCAGTGAATCTGGCATCCAGCTGATCCATTGTTTCACCTGCAAGCATTTTAAAGTTTTCAAACTTTTGAACAACAACAGATAATTTGTTTTCTTTAATTTGCTCTAATCCTTCACAAATTAAAGTCAATTTATCCCAAATTTCTTTTGCTGTTTTGCAGGATTTGACTTTATTGAACATTGCTTTGTCCAAAGTCTTGTAGAGAATATCCTTGTCCACATTGTCCAAGTTGTATCTCTTTCTGTCATCATTTGTCAATTCAGTCCTTGGTTTTTCAACTAAGGCTGGTCTTGCCTCAGCCACAACTTCTTCTCCTTGCATTTTGCTCTCTTCTCCTTGTGTTCACTTTCGATTTGTAGTGGCCCATCCTCTATCACTAGCCACATTTCATCATGTAAAGCGAGATAGATGAGCCTGCATACGATTTTCCAGTCATCAAACTCCTCAATAGTGAACATAGGAATGCGTGTCAGATTTGCTTCCATGATAATAACTTTTGCTAAGAATGAAAGATTTTTAAAATACAAGTGTTAAAAATCTTTTAGAAAAGATAGAGATCTAGTTCAGTAACCAGTGCGGAAGACCCAATGAACCAACCGCTCTGATACGACTTGTAGGTCCCAAGGGGTGTAAGTAAGGTTTAGATGGGGGGTTGAATAAACCTTACCAACTTTTCGATTTTAGTCCTTTTTAAAATATTAAAGAGTTAATACAAACAGCTAAGTCCTTGAGGGACAGCTAAATTGGTTATTCAGCAGAGTTAGCCACTCAACAGACTCGATAGAGCTGTTGATAGAATAACTCAACTGTTTAACCTGAAACTTAACTTGGTTGTGTTGAGTTTTTCAGCGGAAGACTTAACACCCTTGAATTTGATTTAACTTTATTTTAACACTTTGATTTTAGCACTAAGTTATTTATCAGTTGGATGGCAGATTATCAGCAGATATAAGATGAATGTGCAGAAATGTAAATATGCTGAAATGTAAATGACACAAGTAATTTTTATAGAGGTTCAAAGATGGGGTAATTCTTCTAATCCTCTCTTCTCCAACTCCTGGAGGAATCCACTAAGTAATGATCAACTCACAAAGTGGTTATCAGTCTAGAGACAAGTCTTGATCACACATCTGACTTGCTCCTTGGACTCAGTCTGGAGATGCATTGATCACACAACTGGCTTCTCATCCGACTAAGCTTCTTCACAGGGCGGCTGCCTTGCTACTTCAGCTCACTTTCTCAAGCTTCTTGGATTTGATCACGAAGCCCTCCAATAACTTGAGACTGGTTCGACCTTGAACATTCCTACAATCCTCATTGGAAAGTAGACCCCTTTTGATTATTCAAATTTCCTCTTCAACAGTTTGAAGTTGTCTTTCCTTAACATGTTTGTGTTGGATTGATTTTCTTCGAGATTTAGGCTTGAGGATTTGACTTGAATATCTTGAGAATATTTTGCATGTTAAAGTTTGAATAATGCTTGCTCGTTCGTGGTTCAGGTAACCTTTTCTCAATGAGATTCCTCAGCCTTTTATAGTGAACTTTAAAAAATCTGCCCGTTGAAGAGATAGGCTGATTTTCAAAAGACACTAGTGTTCGTTGGCTTGTCTTTTCTTGGTCTTCAATCTTGAGATGTAGACCTTTCCTCGTATTAAATGAATGTTCAGCTTTTCAGGTTCTGACTCGAGGTGCAATGCTCCCCATTGGTTTATTCCTTTTGCACGCTTCTGGGACTGAGCAATTTAAGACCCGGCAACATGGGTGAATTACTTATTTAAGTAATGTTCTTGACTTCTGTGCAACGGATTCTTTTCAGTTAACTCCTCTTTGCAGCTGCCTTTTTCCCAGGTGACTTGAGTCTGCTCCAATCATTGTAAGACTCATCTGTCACTTCAACTTGTGACTTGGCATCTTGAGTTGACTTAACTGACTCTTCACACAGCTGTCCCTCAGCTGTTACGTCTTTCAGTCGAGTTCTTGATCTTCTATCTTGGCCATACTCAGCTGTTCCTCAGCGGAGTCTTCACTTCACTTCTTCAGTTGACTTCTTGTATTTTCAGGCATAGCTGACTTGACTCAGCTCATCCAGTCCTATCTATTACAATGAAAGATACAAGGAAAATGGGGTGCCAACATTCTAATCTAAGTTTTACATGACATTAATCAAAATCTAAACAATAAATTCCCAACAAAAAGATATTTTAGCCTCTTATGGTCTATGTATATCTCACACTTTCCCCCATACAATTAGAGGCACCATATTTTCAATGCATGAACTACTCAACTAACTCCAAATTGTGTGTGGGATAATTCATCTCATGTGGCTTGAGTTTCCTTGAGGCGTAAGCAACCACCTTTCTATGTTGCATCAAAACACATCCCAGTCCTTGTTTCGACGCATCACTGAAAATAACGAATTCCTTCGTTGGGTCAGGAATTGTTAATACCGGTACGGAGGTCAGTCTTTGCTTTAACTCTTGGAAGCTTTTCTCGCACTTCTCGGTCCATTCAAACTTCTCTCATTTTCTGGTTAAACGCGTCATAGGTGCGGCTAATTTTGAAAAACCTTCGATGAATCTCCGATAATAGCCCACCAACCCTAGAAAACTGCGTACTTCGTTCGCATTTGTTGGGACTTTCCACTCGTTGACTGCCTCAACCTTGATCGGATCAACCTCGATCCCCTGAGCAGTCACCACATGCCCAAGAAACACGACTCTATCCAACCAGAATTCACATTTCTTGAACTTCGCGTACAATTTCTCCTTGCGAAGCGTCTCTAACACTATCCTCAAGCGTTCTTCATGTTTTTCCTTAATCTTTGAATATAACAATATATCCTCGATGAAGACTATGACAAATTTATCCAAAAGGTTATCGAACACCGCATTGCTCAAACCAAACGGCATCACAACAAACTCATAGTGTCCATAACACGTCTTAAACGTTGTCTTTAGGATATTGCTATCTTTAATCCTCAGTTGGTGATACCCGGACCTCAATCGATCTTGGAAAATGTGCTTGCGCCTCTTAGTTGGTCAAAAAGGTCCTCGATCCTTGGTAGTGGATACTTGTTTTTCACTGTCAGGCGGTTCAACTCCCGATAATCGATGCACATTCTTAGTGTCCCATCCTTTTTCTTTACAAATAGAACCGGTGGCCCCAATGGAGACACGCTTGGCCGGATGAACCTTAACTCGAGTAACTCCTCGATCTGCACCTTCAATTCTTGTAGTTCCTTGGGTGCCATTCGGTAGGGTGCCTTGGATACCGACGCTGCCCTAGGTACCAAATCTATTGTGAACTCCACTTGCTGATTCGGTGGAATTCCCGACAACACTTTTGGAAACACATCTAAGAATTCTCCGATGATCGGTACATCAACGGGGTTTATCTCTAATGGTGAGCCTACTATGTTTACCAAATACCCTTGGCAATTTCCTTTCTTTAGTACTTTCAGCGTCTCCATTGCTGATATAACACGAGGCACCGTCCTTGTCTTAGTGCCGTAGAACTTTATTTCCTTGTCTCCAGGCAACTTTAAGGCTATCTCCCTCTCTAAGCACTTGATGCTTGATACTTGCTAAGCTAGTCCATACCCAAAATTACATCAAAATCCTTCATGTCAATTATATACATATCCGCCTTAAAGTCCTTTCCACCTATGTTGACATCTATGTCATTAACCCTTTGAGTCAGTAAGTATTGATTTTCCTGATGGCAGGCTAACCTCAACTGATTCGTCTACTATTTCTTTCTTACGTCCGCTTAAGGCATAAAATTTTGCAGATATAAAAGAATGTGTGGCACAAGTATCCGAAAAATGCAAAAAAGGTATAGTAGAAATAGTTGGCATACCGGACATTGTACCTGGTTCATCCTCTGCCTCTTGTTGTGTCATGGTATACATCCTAGCTTTCCCTCTTGTTGTCTTCTGATCCATGCTTGTCTGCGCTCCTTCATTCTTAGGGCATTCCCAAGATCTGTCCCCTTCTTTCTTGCACCGAAAACAAGCATCCTTTCCAAATAAACACTCCCCAGCGTGATTTCTGCCACAAACAGAGCAATGTGGTTTGTCCTTTGGTGGTAGGGGCGCAAGGTTCCCTCCAGTCTTAGCCTGTTTATTCTGACTCCCACTGCTAGTCCAGCTAGGGCCTTCCCATTTCCTCTTAGGTGCCTCCATTGCCTTACGGAGGTTCCCATATAAATTCATATTCATTGACCCTGTTCGAGCCCGGTCTACTGCCTGAGCATACGTCACCTCTCCCAAAACACTTATCACGCCACTTAGTTCTGGACGTAGGCCTGCTACAAACCTCTTTGCTTTTTTCCGATCCGTGTCAACCAAATGGGTGGCATAGCGGGATAATTGATTAAACTTACGCTCATCGTCGAGCACTGGCATGCTTCCTTGCGTCAGATCCAGAAATTCCCTCTCTTTCTTGTCCCTATATGTCTGTGGGAAGAACTGTTGGATCACGAGATTCTTGAATTCATCCCATGTCATTGCCTCCCTCTGCTCATTAGTTATGGTGCGACGATGAGAATCCCACCAATGCCTAGCATCTTGTTTGAGTTGGAAAATGGCGCAGGAGATTCGATGCGCATATGTGCATGCAATCAATTCAAATATGCCTTCCAGTTCTCCAATCTATTCTTCCACCACAAAGGGGTCCTCTCGCCCAGTGAGGGTGGGTGGCCTATAATGCCAAAATTATTCCACGACTTGCGAAGTATTGTCGATTACTGTTGGGTGATTCTGGCCATTCTAGGTGTTGGACATGTTTTGTTGAACTAGCCCTTGCACGATTGTGGTCAAGTTGGCCACAAGGTTCTCCAAGTTGCCTTGTGTTGGAAGATCTCTAGTAGGTGGTGCCATCCTATAATCAATGAAATAAAAATATCACTTAAATTCCATAAAAGTTTATAACTTAGGAAGAAGGAGCAATTAGTCTCAAATCAACGAGTTTATGCTATGTCCAATAATAGGTCCCTATCATTCCCCTTTGATAAAAAAAACTGCACACTTGTACATATAATGTTTTTTTTTGGGAAAAAAAAACTGCAGACTGGTAGAAAAAATAAAATTTTCGATTTTTTTTGAATTTCTTTTTCGATTTATTATTTTTTTTGGAATTTTCAGCAAAATTATAAGTACTATAGTATGCAGAAAATAAACCTTAAAGAAAATATTATTTTTATTCATCAACTTCATAATTTAACAACCAACTTTGAAATAACAAAAGGAAATGAAATAAACAATCTACTAGAATTGGACAAGTCCATCTTATTCATGCATAACTATCTATTCTAAGCCAAAATAACTTTAATCATCCATGTACTCATCGTCCTCTTCAGGATCCTCTTCCTCTTCCGAGTCTTCTTCCTCCTTATCTTCATCTAGCAATGAATCTATCCACTTACCATAAAATATGGTAGTAAATGCCCCATAGTTGATCTTAAGCTTGTTCTTAGCCTCATCGTAAGTCAACAAATCAGCATACAACTTTTCTGTTTCCAATCTTTATTCAGGAGTCAACGACTCAATCAACCTCCTAGTAGCGTGGAACTCACTAGGAGCCCCAATAACATCCCTAACCTTGTACCATTCATGATGCATCCTTGTAACGTAAGCCCCTATGCATTCACCTTCTTCCCATTCACAGTTCAAATACCTCTCCATATCAATCTCTAGCGGGTATCCCTTCCAGCTATTGGTGTTCTTCCTAATAGCTAACCGGATTCTCTTCATCTGTTGATTTTGGGATACTTAGTGTTTTGTTCATTCCAAGGAAAATAATCTTGTATCATGTATTAATATAACTGTGTGTTAGTCCAAGTGGCTACGATAATCTAGAGGGGGGGTGAATAGATTATCTCGGTTTTTCAAATTTTGCCCTCTTTTTCGAATAATCAAACAAAGACGAGAATGTAAATGCGGAAATAAAACAACACTCGTCGATTTAAAGAGGTTCAACCCACCTAGGGCCTAATCCTCTACCACCCCAGTATATCCGGGATGGATTTCAAAAGAAAAAAAGATTTTATTAATTTACCAAAAATTAATACAACACCTTGAGGATTACCACAACCCTCTTACACCACTTTAAGGATTACCACAACCCTCTTTCACCACTTTGAGGATTACCACAATCCTCTTACAACACCTTTGAAGATTACCACAACCTTCAAACACATATCACCTAGATCACCCAAGTGTATTCTTACCACAAGAATACTCACAAGGATGTCTTGTGTTGAATGATGACCAAAATCAAGATTACAACTCAATAATGATTGATACAATATGAGTACAAGTGTAATCAAGAATTGAAAGCCTAGACCTCAAATTTGTGCAAGTGAAAGTGCTAAGGCTAATACAACAAGATATGAAAGTGTTTGCTTTGTTTGCTCTTTGCTTGTATGTAGTGTTGTATCTTGTTGCTAGAATGAAGCCTCTATTTATAGGAGAGGTCTTGGCTTTGAATTCCAGACATTGGCTCCTCCTTGGGGAGTGATTTGCTGCAAAAGAAACCATTTAAAATCATCAATATAGCTGTTAGAAATCAATCCCACAAAATAGGGAAAAGGTCAAAACGCATAGCGGATAGTTTTCGATAAACAGGGGGTTCGACCGGTCGCGAGAGATAAGATTGAAATTGAATTCTCGCGAATTTTTACACAGGGGGGACCGGTCGAAGGGGGTGCGACGGTCGCCCTTAGTCGTGACCGGTTGCCCTTGCGTTTTTACTTAAACAGAGAAGTCGGAACAAAAATCCAACTAGCAGTGCAATGTCGCCCGGCCGGTCGACGGCCGACCACACCGTCGCCCACCTGGTCGCCGGTCCGTCGCCTCTGCCCTTTTTTTCTTACGTCCCATTTTCTGTTTCAAAACTCAACTCAGTACGGGTTGCCTATAGGCGACCGGTCGAGCTGAAACAAAAGTGTTGTCCAATTTTAAATCGAATATCAACTCAAAGAAATACTCCGAAAAATAGTAAAAACATTTTAGATCGATCGGAAGTGTTGGGACAACATTTAGGGACATTGTTTTGGTATAAAAACTCATTTGAACAAAATCATCAAAATTATGATAAAAACATTTATCTAACAAACTCCCCCTTTTTGATGATTACAAACCAAAACAATTTTCAAGAGGACGATTTGAAAAACAAAATAATTTTCCGGTTTATGAGTAAACTATCCGTTTAAAAACATTTTACAAAGGCTCCCCCTATCAACAAGCACATTAAGAAGAAATATTGCATAAGCTAGAAGCACAAGCTTTTACAAAATAAACAACAACTCTATGAGCTTAGAAGCTCCCCCTGTCACAAATACTTGTTATCCATGCAAACAAGTTCATAAAACAATCATTGGGTGAGTTTTCTTCACAACTTATGGCCTTAATAAGCCATAGCTTGTAGCTTCTATCATGAGCTTTTATTAGCTTCTTTGAGCTAACGAGCCAATTTCTGTTTCTCCCCCTTTGGAATCATCAAAAGAATGTTAGGATGATAGAAACATCATAGAAGTATATCAAAGTGCGCCAAAGAAATGGTTTATCAACCATTGAGCAATTTAGGCTTAAAAACCAAGGAAAAATGGGAGAAATGTAACATGAAGAGTTCATACGCTCGTTTTATTTCCCAAAACATGATCTTAATGAGTATAGAAGACTTTTGGAAGCGAGAGAATCATGTAGAAGTTGAAATTTTCATTGAAACATTTCATCGAACACATTGTGGGCGTGAAAAATAAAAAGAGTTGTATATAGCCCTTGTAAATGATCCAAGCCAAAAAAATTCATCACCAATCCACATCAAACATCATACAATACAACATAATAACTAATCTCAACAAGATCATAAGCAAAAATTATCAAGAAATATACAAGGAAGCCATAAACTCAAGGGTTCAACCCAATTGAGCAAAGTAAAGAAAATTCTTACCATTTGATCGGAAAAGATGAGCAATGATGATGATAAACATGCTATATAAGGTCCAAGATATGAATTGAATGCATGAAAATCAATTTTGAGTGACAAAAGTGTGCATTTGGCAAAGGGGACGAAAAATGGCAAAAAGAAGTGAAACTGTCAAATGCTGAAGACAGAACGAACTTAAACCAAAATTTAGCCTAGGGCGCCGGTCGTGGTTGAGGGCGCGGGGTCGGACGTTGAGGGCGACGGTTGCCCTCAACCTCTTCCCATTTATCATCTGTCAAATTTTTCAAAATCCGAATTTTCAACCAAAAATCCGATTTTTCGCCCCTAAGTTTTAAAAATATGCAAAATGCAAACGTAGACCTCATTCAATATGCATTATGCCTAACCGAGCTCGTATTGACGCAAAAGTCTCGGAAGTTAGCGGTTTTGTAAAAATGTCCGCTAATTGATCTTTAGATGGCACAAACGATATCTCAATTTTTCGTTTTGAAACACAATCCCTTAGAAAATGATGTCGAATCTCAATATGTTTAGTACGGTTATGATGAACCGGGTTTTGAGCAATATTTATAGCGGATATATTATCACAAAAGATAGGTACGTTTTCAAAAGAGCATTTGTAATCCGCTAAGGTTTGTTTCATCCAAAGAAGTTGAGTACAACAAAATGCGGCGGAAATATATTCGGCTTCGGCCGTTGAAAGAAAAACACAGTTTTGCTTCTTTGAAAACCAAGAAACTAGGCAATCGCTAAAAATTGACATGATCCGGAAGTACTTTTCCGATCATCAATATTACCCGCATAGTCCGAATCACTATAACCTTTAAGAGAAAAATTTTCATTCTTTGGATAAAATAAACCATATTGAATAGTGCCTTTCAAATATCGAAAAATCCGTTTAACGGCACTCATATGAGATTCTTTTGGATTGCTTTGAAAACGAGCACATAGGCATACGGCATGAAGAATGTCCGGTCTACTAGCGGTTAAATAAAGTAAACTACCAATCATACCTCGATACTTGGATTCATCAACCGTCTTGCCTTTTTCATCTTTGTCAATTTTGACATTGGTTGCCATAGAGTCGAGGCGGTTCTTCCTTCTTCAATGCCGAACTTCTTCAAAAGTTCTTTTGTATACTTTGATTGCGAAATATAGATACCTTCTTGGCATTGCTTAATTTGAAGTCCAAGGAAGAAGTTTAGCTCCCCATCATACTCATCTCGAATTCACCTTGCATTAACTTGGAGAATTTCTTGCACAAAGATTCATTAGTAGCACCAAAGATAATATCATCAACATAAATTTGCACAAGTAAACAATCTTGCCCTTTTTCAAAAACAAAGAGTGTAGTATCAACTTTACCTCTTGTAAAACCATTTTGCAAAAGAAAGGAGCTAAGTCTATCATACCATGCACGGGTGCTTGTTTTAAACCATACAAAGCCTTTTTAAGTTTATAAACATCATTAGGCCTAGAAAAATTTTCAAACCCCGGAGGTTGTTTTACATAGACTTCTTCTTGAATAATACCATTTAAGAAAGCGGATTTAACATCCATTTGGTAAAGTTTGAAATTTTGAAACAAGAATAGTCAAGTAAAATACGAATAGCTTCTAAACGTGCTACGGGTGCAAAAGTTTCATCATAGTCAATACCTTCTTCTTGACAATACCCTTGAGCTACTAATCCTTGCCTTATTTCGAACAATGTTGCCTTGATCATCAAGTTTGTTCGGAATACCCATTTAGTACCAATAATTGTTTGAGATGGAGGACAAGGTACTAATTCCCATACATCATTTCTTTCAAATTGATTCAACTCCTCTTGCATTTCCAAAAACCAATCTTCATCCTCAATAGCTTCCTTAGCATTTTTAGGCTCTTTTTGAGATATAAGAGCTTTCTCGGCAAAATTCCTTGAGTCATTACTTTATCAAGGGGATCACCAATAATAAGATCTTTTGGGTGATCTCCTTAAATTTCAATGCTACGGGAAGATTCAAGTATCACCCCTATCTTCTTGAGGAACATTTGAACTTGAAGGTTGATCATATGAAATAGAAGGTTTATCATTATGAGCATCACTTTGAACAATAGGTTCAACAATATCCTCTTCATCACTATCGTCATTGGGTATTCTTTCAACACCCGAGGCTTCATTAAATTTGACATGAATAGATTCTTCAACAATCATGCTAGTCTTGTTGTAAACCCGATATGCTTTGCTCTTGGTTGAATATCCCATAAATATTCCTTCATCGGCCTTAGGATCAAGTTTGTCCAATTGATCCTTAGTATTCAAAATAAAGCACTTACATCCAAATATTTTGAAATAACTAATATTTGGAGTTCTTCCTTTCCAAAGTTCATATGGAGTTTTATTCATTTTAGGACGAATATAAACTCGGTTAATGACATAGCAAGCGGTACTTACGGCCGGCCCAAAAATACTTTGGAAGTGAAAATTCATTGAGCATGGATCGACTCATTTCTTGTAATGTTCGATTTTTCCGTTCGGCTACTCCATTTTGTTGAGGTGTCCTTGGAGCCGAGAAATTATGAGCATATCCTTTGGTTTCACAAAATACTCTAAATTCACCGTCAAATTCTCCACCTCGATCGCTTGAATAGACTTGATAGTATCTTCTTTTTTCATTCTCAATAAGTCTACACAACTTAACAAACTCATTAACGGCATCGTTTTTATTGGTAAGAAAAAGAGCCCAAGTATATCTCGAATAATCATCGACTATAACAAAAGTGTAATGTTTTCCACTTAGACTAGCCGTACCAATATCCCCATACAAATCAAGGTGAAGCAATTGTAGGGGTTTGGTAGTAGAAATTTCATTTTGGGCTTAAAACTACTCTTAACTAATTTGTTCTTTTGACAAGTGTCACATAAGCCAAGATTTTCAAAATTCAATTTGGGTAGTCCTTTCACATGTTGGTTTTTGTAAATATTTTTCAAATTCTTGTATCCAACATGTCCAAGTCGCCTATGCCATAAACTAGTTAAATCATTATTGGCGACTAAACAAGAAACATTTTGACTAACCAAATCACTTGTACAAATTTTGTAAAGATTGCCTTTTCTATTTGCTTCACAAATAATTTCACCATTTTTAATAATAAGGCATTTTTCTTTATTAAAGGAAACATCATATTTTGAATCACAAAGTTGGCTAACACTTATCAAATTAAACTTAAGCCCTTCAACTAATAGAACATTACTAAGAGAGAAAGAAGAGTTACCAATTTCTCCATTTCCAAGAATTTTTCCTTTGCCATTGCCGAACATGACCATACCCTCTTCTTGGAGCGTGATGTTGGTAAAAAGTTCTCTCCTCCCGGTCATATGGCGTGAACATCCGCTGTCCACGAGCCATTTCGAATCCTCCATGGTTGTTATAGCCCCTATTACCTACAAAAGCATTTCTTTTAGGTACCCTATAATTTTGGGGTCCATGGGGGTTAGTCTTGAGACCTTTGGGTCTCCAAACATGTCTTGAGCTATTTCTCAATTTGCAATTATTAGCATAATGTCCAACTTTGCCACAATAAAAACAAGTAGGAGTATTATAATTATTAGCACGTACAAAAGTCGGACCTTGGTTATTTTTCTTAAAAACACTTTGAAATGGCTTATAACCAAGTCCCGATTTGGAATGCTCACCTCTTTGTGCATCTAAAATTTTTGTGACTTTATCCGTACTTATGTTGAAACGATGCACGTCATTTTTCAAACATTCAATATCTTTTGTGAGCGATTCCTTTTCGGTTTCAAGAGAATGAATTCTAGAAAGAGTAAGAGCATGAGCTTTGTCTAGAGATTCATAAGAGGTAAATAATTTTTCCTTTTCAATCTTAATCTCCTTATGCTCCTTTTTCAAATTTTTGTATTTAACGATTAAATTTTGAAACTCAATTTGCAATTCATCAAAATCACATTGCAAGTCATCAACTATGGAGGAAGTAGAAGAATTTGAGTGTACCTCATTGTTTTCATCGTCTATAGCCATGAGACCGTGTTCGGTTTCTCCTTCCTCATCGGTTGTTTCGAGTAGTTCATCCCATGTTTTGACTTCCGCATTTAGAGCCTTCTTTTTGTGAGGGGCTTCCTTTTCTTTTGCTCCTCTTCATCGAGCTTTGGGCAATCGGCAATGAAGTGCCGGGTTTTCCGCATTTAAAGCAAGCATTATCTCTTGGTTTTCTTGCTTTATTTTTATTCACAAATTTTGCAAATTTTCGAACAAGTGCGGCCGTCTCCTCATCATCATCATCATTATCATAGTATGCATTATTAGAAGAAGAAGCAAGGCCTTTAGGAATAATTTGCATACCCGATTGATTTGTGGATGGTTTGGAATTTTTCCTCTCCTTGAGATAGACTTCATAGATGAGTAGGTTTCCAATAAGCTCATCAAACTAGAGTGTCTCAAGATTTTGTGCCTCCGTGATTGCCGTTAATTTTTCGGACCATGAGCCGGGAAGTGCATTTAGTACCTTGGTCACCTTGTCTTCTTCGGAGATGACTTTGCCGAGGGGCCACAAGAGGATTGACAATATTGTCAAGCCTTTCCACCATTTTGGAGATGCTTTCGCCATCATACATGTTAAAGTTTCGAAGTCTTTAACAAGCATGGTCTTTCTTGCTTGCTTGACTTTCTTAGTCCCTTCATAGATTGTCTCCAATTTTTCCCAAACCTCATGTGCCGACCTTATGCCTCTTATGCGATTGTACTCGGTGGCGGTAAGAGAACAATGCAAAATATTTAAGGCCTTACCATTTAGAGAAAAAGCCTTCTTGTCGTTTTCATCAAACTCCTTGAAAGGTTTAGGAGCCAAGGTGCCATCCTCCGATTTCTTTGTTGGTTGATCAACTCCTTCAATGACCACATTCCAAATGTCGAACCCGCACCCTTGTAGGAAGCACTCCATACGGTCTTTCCAAAATGCGTAGTTGTTGGCGTCGAATAGTGGTGGCTTATTGGTAGAGGCGCCGGTGGTGAGATGAGCATCATTTGTAGCCATGGATCTTTCCTCTTTACTCGGAACGAGCTAGCCAAAAGTTTGGCTCACGATACCACTTGTTAGTCCAGTGGCTACGATAATCTAGAGGGGGTGAATAGATTATCTCGGTTTTTCAAATTTTGCCCTCTTTTTCGAATAATCAAACAAAGACGAGAATGTAAATGCGGAAATAAAACAACACTCGTCGATTTAAAGAGGTTCAACCCACCTAGGGCCTAATCCTCTACCACCCCAAGTATATCCGGGATGGATTTCAAAAGAAAAAAGATTTTATTAATTTACCAAAAATTAATACAACACCTTGAGGATTACCACAACCCTCTTACACCACTTTAAGGATTACCACAATCCTCTTACACCACCTTGAGGATTACCACAACCCTCTTACAACACCTTTGAAGATTACCACAACCTTCAAACACCTATCACCTAGATCACCCAAGTGTATTCTTACCACAAGAATACTCACAAGGATGTCTTGTGTTGAATGATGACCAAAATCAAGATTACAACTCAATAATGATTGATACAATATGAGTACAAGTGTAATCAAGAATTGAAAGCCTAGACCTCAAATTTGTGCAAGTGAAAGTGCTAAGGCTAATACAACAAGATATGAAAGTGTTTGCTTTGTTTGCTCTTTGGTTGTATGTAGTGTTGTATCTTGTTGCTAGAATGAAGCCTCTATTTATAGGAGAGGTCTTGGCTTTGAATTCGGACATTGGCTCCTCCTTGGGGAGTGATTTCTTTGCAAAAGAAACCATTTAAAATCATCAATATAGTTGTTAGAAATCAATCCCACAAAATAGGGAAAAGGCATGCAAAAAGCGGATAGTTTTCGATAAACAGGGGGTTCGACCGGTCGCGCAGAGATAAGATTGAAATTGAATTCTGCGAATTTTTACACAGGGGGACCGGTCGAAGGGGTGCGGCCGTCGCCCTTAGTCATGTGACGGTTGCCGCCAGCGTTTTTCTAAAAGAGAAGTCTGGAACAAAAATCCAACTAGCAGTGCAAGGTCGCCCCGGTCGGCCGTCGACCACACCGTCGCCCCACAGTGGTCGCCGGTCGCATCGCCCTTTTTTTTTTTTTTTCTTACGTCCCATTTTCTGTTTCAAAACTCAACTCAGTGCGGGTTGCCTATAGCATGGCGGGCGGCCGGTCGAACTGAAACAAAAGTGTTGTCCAATTTTAAATCGAATATTAACTCAAAGAAATACTCCGAAAAATAGTAAAAACATTTTAGATCGATCGGAAGTGTTGGGACAACATTTAGGGACATTGTTTTGGTATAAAAACTCATTTGAACAAAATCATCAAAATTATGATAAAAACATTTATCTAACACCGTGATCATAGCACGTGTGAGTATAGCGAACATGAAATTTACTATGTACATGATAATACCTTTTCTCTTCGGAGTCGGTGTGGCATGAGGTGGTGGATAAGTCGACTTCTTTACTGTTATCATTTTACTTGAAAATAGTCATCCTTGTAAAAATTCAAGACCAATATATCTTTTTAAAAAAATAATTTAGCAAGTCTATAGGAAAGATAGACTTGCTCTGATACCACTAATGTAACATCCCAATTTTATAAAAATAAAAGTATACGATTTGCGATTTATTAAAGCGCTAAAAAACATAAACTAAAGCTTGAAAAAACATTTGTTAAGGAAATAAATACTACGACTTGTCATAAATGCGGAATACTCATAGAAACCGTGTCCAAAATATTTTTAAAAAAAAAAAAATCATAAAAGCTACTTACTTTTTTTTATATCATAAAATAAATCAAAATAAAGGGGGCCCTTTAAATTCTTGATTCGACTTCTACCGTCCCATCTGCCATGCTCCGGCTCCTTCATTCATCTGTGGAGAAACATGGGGTGAGCATACAACAGCCCAGTGGGGACGCAATGTCTAAATTAAATACACAGTACAATCATTAATGCATACACACCTATGTTTTTCATGCTTTAATCATATAATGCCCGTAGGCCAACTGTGGGTATACAATTAAGTACGTTAATGCTTGTACAATTAAGTACCATCGTGCTTGTACAATGAAGTACATTCATGTTTGTACAATTAATTATCTCCGTGTTTTTCATGTTTAACGTGCACTTACATAAATAATCATACATGCATTTAAAATAACATAAGCAGTAACCCCAGCTTAAAAGTAGAAGCTTCGTGAAAAATTAAATGCGGGTGTGCGAGCCTAGAAATCGGATTCTTCGTCTCCTTTGGATTCTTGAATGAGAGTTTTGTGAAGAAAAACCTAATGAGGCTTTCAATTTATAAGCCAAGGGTTTCATTGATTTAAGGTAAGAGTATTTTTGCTGAAATCTATTGCCATATTTGAAGGATTTTTCTTCCCTTTCATGTGTTTGATTTATTGCCATTTTTACATGATTTTTCCTTCTTTTTGGAATAAAAATTAAAAAATATTATTCCCAAATTAGAAAATTAGGGTTTCAAATTTTAAAATTACTCCCAAAATTGGTTCTAATCGAGCCAAAATTTTGCCCTAATTTAATCCCCAATTTGTTAAGAAGCGGGTATTACAGGGACGAATATCAAATTCTGTGGAGAAACGTGGATATTGAATGACTGAACCAGAAACAAATCTCCTGGTAACACCTCGGCCTCCACGCGGAATGGAAGAAGTACCGAAATCCGGGATATGGCTTGAAACGTACGAAAACTCGGGGGAAGACAGAGAAAAACGGGAAGAAAAATGGACCAGGAGGCTCGGGACGCCCCCCAGAGGCGTGCCCTTGTGGCCGCCCGGGGATTGCGCACTCCTATATAGCTCTCAACTCTCTCTCCACGCGATGTACTCCACCTCTCCATCAACTCTCAACTCAAGTCTCAACTCAAATCTCATCTCAACTCTCAACTCAAGTCTCAACTCAAGTCTCATCTCAACTCTCACCTCACCTCTCACTTGTAAGAAATTTTCTAAGTCTTCTACAAAACAAAAAAATTCAAAAGTTGAGAGGTAGAGAGAGAGAGAGAATTTACTTTTGGAAGACATGGTCACAAGCCTCCACTCCAAAGTGTCTTTGTGCAAAGTGGTCAAAGATTCTCCAAAGACAATACAACATAAACTACACCAAGCCAGATATTTCTACAACAGATTAGCTTCCGCACTGCTTCATCCCTCCGCAACACTGGAGCTGGGGGGTTTATGTTGGGGATAAATACGGTATTTCATAATTTAAATATATAATTCATTTTATATATGTTTATTTAATAATATTAATTGCCTAATGGACTTTTAATAATTAAACCGGCCCAAAGGAGTCCGGGTTTGGCCCAAGCGGCCGTTTTCTCCTACGTGGAGTGACCCAAAAGCCAAATTCTCCTACACGGCCAACAGGGACCATCTCCCAGGTATAAAAAGATTCCTCCTATTATCTGTAAGTAAATCAAATTATTCTTCTACGCGTTATTTTACAGTATTCGATTACTGTTATTTCTCTTGTTCACCGTGCTGACGTGAGCGTCGGAGGGGCCTACTTGGGACAACCCCGGGGTCCTCTAACGTTTGCGTGTGTGTGCAGACAAGTTCCCAATTGAAGGATTTACCAGCTCAAGGAGAAGAAGACGAGAAGACTTCCCCTTTGGAAAGAGGAGCAGCTTGACGACTTCCCTCTCGGGTGATCTGCCTTGGGTGATCTGCCTTAAAAAACATCATTAATAACTTTTTATAGCACATAAATATGTGTATGGATGTCTGATAATGAAAAATAGCAATTAACTACATCAAGGTCACACGTAGACACCTACCTAGTAACATGTACTTATATTACTTATATAAATATATTAATCACTTATGTATCTTAATTATACTAGTAGATTCTATTAGCTAAACTTTAATATAAAGGATTTATATATTACTCTCTTTTTTATGTGGAGTAATTAGTATTCGATATTTAACTATAAGCCTTCCTTAATTATAATTATGATTTTATCCTTCTTTCTCTTACTTTAGTTACTATTATCATTATTATTTCACTGACTTAGTTTTTTTAGGTACAAATCGTGGGTAAAGGAGGGATATTGAATCGCAGTCACTGACCTAGTTGAGAATTTTTGACCACTGGACTACCATTCAGTTACCACCAACTTGATTTCACTATGATTTGTATACCCTTTTTTTCAACCCTTTTCAATAAAATAAGTTGAAAAAAATCCAGAGAAAAGAATACCCAAATTTCATGTTCCTACCCATTATTATTATTTTTTTTTTTGAGGGGATACCCATTATTATTAGAAAGTTGAATAAAAACCCCAATAGCGTCAATCTAAACTTAATACAGTCTCCTTCGATATTTAATACAACATTCGAGATCTACACAGAAAATTCACACCCGAATTCAGCTCATCGTCTATTGAATTGAATGGCCCAATACACGCAACAATTTCTGAACAGCGTTCTATCGCAGCGGGGGCCGGAGGCGCTGCCGTACGCGGAGGACATGAAGTGGCACATCCGGCAGCACTTGTTGTACCTCACCGAGACATACCCTTCTCTCCAGCCTAAAACCGCCGTCTTCACGCACAACGATGGCCGCACCGTCAACCTCCTCCAGGCTGAAGGCACCGTCCCGATGTCCTTCCAAGGCGTCACCTACAACATCCCGGTAATTATCTGGCTCATGGAGTCATACCCCCGCCACGCGCCTCTGGTTTTCGTTAACCCCACCCGCGACATGATTATCAAGCGCCCCCATCCCTTCGTCTCTCCCAACGGCGTCGTTTCCATTCCTTACATACACTCCTGGGTCTTCCCCGCATCCAATTTGGTTGAACTGGTGAGAAATCTGAGCCATTTTTTCGCCCGTGATCCGCCTCTTTATTCGCAGCGTAAGAATTCAAACCCTAGTCCGAACCCTAATTTGAATCCGAGTTATGGTAGTATGAATTCGTCTGTGGGGTCCACAGCGGCACGGCCGGCGATACCACCGAGGGATTATTTCCCTACGCCAACTCCACCGCCGCCGTATGGGAGTGGGAGAATTATGGAGGATCCGGCTGAGGTTTTTAAGAAAAATGCTATTAATAAGCTCGTGGAGGGTTTAAATGGTGATATTAGGGAGATGAGGAAGGCGAGGGAGGGGGAAATGGAAGGGTTTTTCGGCGCTCAGGCTGTTCTAAGGAACCGCGAAGAGGAGTTAAGAAAAGGGCTGAAAGAAATGCAGGACGAAAAGGAAGCACTTGAGCAGCAGCTTCAGATGATTTTGATGAACACCGATGTTTTAGAGGGATGGTTAAGAGAGAATGAAGGTAAATTGGGGAGTAATGATGGTAATAGTGTGGATGTGGACGAGGCATTCGAACCATGCGATGCGCTTTCGAAGCAGATGTTGGATTGCACCGCCTCGGATTTGGCGGTGGAGGACACTATATATGCTTTGGATAAGGCTGTGCAAGAAGGGGCGATACCGTTTGATCAGTACTTGAGGAGTGTGAGACTGTTGTCTCGCGAGCAGTTTTTCCATCGCGCCACAGCTTCAAAAGTGAGGGCTATTCAGATGCAGGCTCAGGTTGCTAGTATGGCTTCGAGGGCTTCGCCTCAGTATGCATTCGGATGAGGTGTGCTTTATTACCATGGTGCAAATTGTTATTTTCAGTTATGTTGTGGTGAAATGATTAGATAATTTATATTTTACACTTTGTTAATGCTCGATTCGTGTATACATTTTACTGCTTCCGTTCATGTTGGTGGAAATCAGAATGTCCTTCATTAATATTGTATTAATAGACAAGGTTCAGATGGAAATAACTATTTTTATGCAGTTTGCAACACTGATGTTCGATACGATTGTGCATTTCCATACAATTGCCTTTATCCATTGGTTTATAGACTTTAGTATTTTACTACTTTGAGGCACATGGAGAAATGGAATCATTGCTTTGAAGTTTTGATTTTGATGAATATGCTAGTTGTGTTGCTTTTTATAGGCTTATGAATTGTTGGTCGTGTTGGTTGTGGGCCTTAGTTGATCATCAATGAGATGATATGCTTACTGATTGGAGGTGTGCAAACTAACTCTGTAGCCTAGTTAGTGGTCATACTGCAGACTAATTTGACGTGATTAAATTATTTTGATTTGGTTTTCTTGTTTACGTTGCTTGTTGAAGAACAGCATGCATAGATCATTGTATCTATGTAAAATGAGATGTTGAAGTTCTTGAATTCATTGCATTGGGATTCCTCTGTAACATGTCAAACCTGACATGAGCTAGCTCATGTACTTGCTATACAAATTTACGTGAAGTCTGTAGAAAAGGTTAAAAGATAGCACCACATAAGGTTTTGTCTACCATTGAAAGGTCTGGTTATCTGGTCCCATTTGGAAAGCTAATTGTTCAGGTATGTGTATATAAGTACCTCACGCTATGTACAGAGGAAAAATATTGTAAATCCATTGTTCTTTCCATGGGCCGGAAATCCCGAAGAAGTTTAATATAACAAGTAAATGGTGATTACTTTTGACCTCATCAGAAGCTTCTCTCTCTTTTACACATCTTATACATTGGTGTTTTCTTTTATATGCTGTCTATTTCTAACCTTAATGTTTTGAGGTTCTTACATATGGATGAGAAGATGCCAAGAATTGTAGATGCCCCTGTGCCTTGTGCTCTTACTAAGTTTGGATCTGTTTCAATGTTCCATTTTTTTGGTTTATAAATCGAGTTTTTAATCTGAACAAATTATAAAACCATTTAATTTGGTCCAGTAAAAATAAGTTTCTAGTTCCTTAGAATTCTCATTCTCAATACAACCTTGTCAATTTCCCAAGCCCCTCATTTTCAACCAACCTCCATTAATATGTATATTCACTTCATCGTCTGCTTTCCTTCACCCTCCACATGCCCAACCCTCACCCTTGCCACCGACATCTCAGAGTCAAAACGCCCAACATTCTTTCAACTATAATGATATTAATGGAAATTGGATTGAAGCAACTAATTAAGAAACACTATACTGCAATTAAAATGACAATAAATTCTTCATCTTGTTAACATAACAGAGACAGGATAGGCATAAACATTGAAAGTTTTGTATGTGTAAATATGCGTAGGTCTTGAAATGAAGTTGAGAAAGTTCATAATATCTTAAGTTTGGAGCTTTATATCAATATTGTTCTTGGTGGTGGTGCTTTGACTAGTTTGACAGTTGTTCCCTTGGATATCAGATTATGCTTGCCATGGTAGCTGTATTAGTTGTGTTGCTTGAATGAGTGATATTACACTTGCATCAAAGACGATATAGTTATGCTAGTCGAAATGATGGAAATGGTGGGTGGTAATTGAAAACTCAATGGCTTGTGAGTTGTGATGAAAAAGATGGAAGCATTTGGTCATTGCCAAGTATTTGGGTCGGTAGATAAAGGTTGGTTCACGTCGATACTTTTGATGTAGAAATTTCACTAGGGCCTAATCACGTTGTTCTTGCTTGGATCCATGTCTGAAAATATGGTGTATTACATGCTTTACTCGGTTTATTATCCACCAGCTGCTTGGAGTAACTAGTGTTCTATTTCATAAATATGGAACACTTGTTAATTATGAATGTAACATCTCAAGAAACGTTTTAGGACAACCCACAGTTTCTGAAACGCGGTAAGAATATACCCTAGTTGTTAGGTCATTTTGTTGTCGAATTTGAGATTATCCTTTTGGTATTTCATGGGCCATTCGATTGACAGCTACTTACAAGTTGACATTTTAAGTTCCACTCAACCTGTTCCATGACACCCAGTAAACGTTGACACCACGTAGATGAATTTCCACCTCCTTCTCCATTATCTGTTATGTTTTTTAATACACTCTTTTAGTATTTCTGTTATGATGATGCAAAACAGAAATCTAGTAAATATCATGTTTTTTTCTTGTTTGTGTGTGTGAGAGGGAGAGAGAAAATATAAAGGTCCAACTTTGTTTCGACTTCATGTTCCCCGTTCATCCTCTCCTTTTCCTGTTCCATTCATCCAGGATGAATGACACGTGTCAATGAGATAAACGTGAGTTGTCGATTGTTTATATATATTTGCACATCTTATTCATCTGGATCAATAGATCAGGAAGTGGACAAATTTGAAATAGGAAACCTGAAATGGAGTGGGACTGAGTCATATTTAATAATCAGTGAGTTGTAAAAGTTTAATAAATATCCTAAAACTAAAATGTGTGCCAGCTTATTTACAATATTGTTTCAAAATTTTAATCTGAATCAGGACAAGAAACGGGAGATCATGTCTCCAAACAGTAGTTGCAGAATTGAAATTTGAATCATGGAGCACAAAGAGAGCTCATATATGAATTCAATTCATGTTAGCCAAAATAATAACAAAAATATTCTATAATTCGATACTGAGCGAACATTAATAAAATCAGTCAAAGCAATAGTGAACTGTCTCTCAAAGAAAGAAGAAGGAAAAACATTAAAGAACGATTACTACAATAACAAAATCAAACACAGAATCAAAACGATCCTCTCAAGTCTCATCAATTGGGAGGACAAAATGTAATAGCATACCTGTTGGCCCTACAAGTCTTGAGGCCACTAGACTCATCATAAGCATAACTATAAGCCCTGGGACAAATAGCCTTAAACAAATTAGCAAACGCTGTAGGTTTACAAGTGTTGGGGCTCCCATATTCTCCCCTGCAACAATACCTATCCTCCCCCGTTGCCAAACACGCACTCTTACACCCAACCACTCTCCCGTCTCTCCGAACCGCCAAGCTCTCGGGGCAACACACGTTCACGTCAGCCTCGCACGCCGCCACACCGCAGGCAGCACCGCCCCCCACCGGGATCACCGACACCGGGAGATTGAAACCTTCGACCAAACTCACGTCGTAGTAATGAATGGGGTTGGCGCTGGTCCCGAGAGTCATTTCAACCACCGTAGCAGGCGGCTGGCCGCCGATTCCCATGCAATGTAATTGGCCGTTGCAGTCTCCGGTCTGGCATGAACCCCTACCCGTTTCGTCGAAACAGCAGCCCTGTCGAGCCCATACTCGGCCCGACCACCAGTTGGGGGCGTCGACCACCATGTGTTGGCCGGTGGAGAGAGAGAAACCGCCATCGTTTAGGGTTTGGTGGCCGGCGGTTCCGAGAATGGCGGGCCAAATGCGGTCATTGCAGTTGTTTGCTATAATGAGTTGGGTTCCATCTGAAAATCAAGAAACAAACGTGAATTATTAGTTAAATCTACACTTAAAAGGGACTAATTTCTTTTTTATCTAAAATGAAAGAAAAAATACAGTACCAACCTGCAGAGAAGATGGATGTGATGAAATAAAGGCCGAGGGAAAAGAGAAGAAGCAAGAAATTCTGCATCTCGTTTAGTTTTCCGATTTAAGGTTTTTGATTTAGGGGAGCTTAAAATTAGAGAGAAAGGAATAAGAATTAAAATGAAATTAGAAGAGTAGTGGGTTTATGCATGTTGTGAGAAAACGGTTTAAGGCCACACTGCAGTTTTCATGGGAAAGAGGATTAAAAGTGGAGGAATTCTAGAGTTTCAGTTTCTTTAAATTTGGTCCACTTTCTTTTACTTTTTTTATTTTTTGGATTATTAAAAAATTTATTTGGATGTACGTGTGTAAAAGAATAGGGAATTGAAAAGTGTGTGGATGAGTGATATCTATGATTTCAGCTAATTAAGGTTTCAAAAGAAAAAAATCAAAAAGGAAAAATAAAACGAAAAGGAAAATATGAAAAATTAAATTTTGTGATATTTGTTGGATAAAATATGTATTATTTTTAAATATAAATGAATATCGTTAATAATAATCAGTACATATACAAATAGATCTCAAGTCTGATAATTATATTCTAATTATAATTATTTCTTGGCATTTGGTAATAAGGAAATTTGTAGTTTGAATTGGTTTTAATTGAATCCAAATTAATTATAAAGCATATAAGTGCAAAGTAATTGATACTCTTTATGGAGATTAATTAAAGGAGGGAGGCCTTGCTGAAATGATAAGTTGAGATCCATGGATACAATCTCACTAGTCTGGGTATTAATCTATTTAATAGTTTCTGATTTTATTTAACATCCTATATTCCTAATAATGAATGTTACCATTATTTTTACTTTTATGAATTTATAAAATATAAATGTAACGTTTACTTATATCACACTCCGTGTATGCATTGATTTCAATAAGCTCAATTTTGCACTTTGGCAGAATATATCCATTAAAATAATAAAAAAGAGGGGGAAAAGTACAAAGAATTGAAAATCAAGATCTAACATGAGAATTAGAACCCTTTTCTACATAATATATTTCTATGCTTATGAATAAGATAGATAGCTCACAGATATATCTGAATTCTGATACCGTAAAAGATCAAGTTTGAGTGGTCCAATTTTTAGATTTTTACAATTGACTTCTTGCACCTGGGTTGGATCAGTTGGTGTGCTATCCTATATATAAACAATGGCCTTGCAATTGTTGTACTTGGAACAACAAATAATACTATTAAAGCATTTCATTTTAATTTTTATAATAACATTTTTATTAATAAACCATTTTTCCTTAATAAAATAATTTTCGTTATGAACATTCATCGACAATTATCTCACTCGTTCATACAGTAAAATATTGGTAAAATTCAAGTATTTTTTACTAAAAAATGACTTTATATCTGAATCAAATAAGTAATTTAATATATTTCTTATGACAAAATTATTTTTTTAGTCTTCTAAGTTGACCTATTCAAAAATTTTAGTCCTAATGTTTTCACATTGAGAAAATATATATGTCCTTTCAGTGAGCTCATACTAGGGTAGTGTAAAATGTAAAGTTAATTTGGTGGCTTTGGTAGGTGAGTCATTATGGAATGGTAGCCAAAGTTGAAAGTTTTCAGCAAATGGTTGTCCACCTAACAAATTAGGTGAAATAGTGAAAGAAATATGCCTATAAATAGGCTAATTTTGGAGAAGGGAAAAATCATCCTATATAAGCAAACTATCAAGCTCTCAACTTTTAGTTTGCTAAGTATTTCCTCATTCTAGAGTGTTAGTATTTTTCCTATTTTAAGAGAGATTGTGATATAGTTATCTCCTTGTATATAGAGAAGGTGTTGTGATGGAGATGAAACCGCGTTAACTATCTTAGCAAAGTTCCACCCAACTCGTCCAGGGAAGCTCGAAGAAATTATATAACAGATACAAGAATTATTTTTATAGCTATAAAGGAGTTTATTATTTGAAAATATTGATATTTTATTTTAATTAGGAGTCTTGTTTTCAGTAAGTAGTTGCGTATAAGTTTAGTAGGAAGTTTTTGTTATTTTTGGATTAAGATTTGGTTTCTTGTTGGAGTCCTTAACCCTAGTATATAAGGGTTCTTATGATGAAAAATAGAGCGACTTTTGAGTTTTACGTAATAAACTTGTGTTCTTTGTGTTTTTCACGCTTGTCTTGCGTCGTTGGTATCCGAGAGACGAAACGATCCTCACGATGCCTCCTCGCCAGGATGGACAACGAGCGAGCGAACGGTTACACTTCTTCGTCAACAACAGGTTGAGACCTTAACCCAAAGCGCCGATTTGCGGCTTCAACACCAGGCGTTCTTCGATCAAGTTTCGCGCTTTCTCCCCCTGGCGCGCGAACCTGGTCCGGATGGACATCTTCTTTGGTTTGCCTGAAGACGACATGGGCGTGCGTGTCGTGACGATTTTCACCCACCCCCGACGATGATGAAACCATTTCCGCCGACAACCCGTTTGCTCTGTGGCGCCCGTGCGGTTCCCGCCAGGATGAAGATCGCCGTTGGGAATCGGGTTTAAGTTGGATATTCCGGAATTTCATGGAGACTTAGATGCCGATGCTTTTATTGGATCGCTTCATGCTATCGATGAATGAGCATTGGATTTCAAAGCCGTATCACCGGTGGTCGTCGTGTTTCTCTCATTGCCACGCGTTTACGTGGTCGGGCATCATCGTGGTGGCAACATCTCAAAGTGTCCGGATCTCGACAAGGCAAACCCAAAATTGATTCCTGGCCAAAGTTTCGCAAACATATGGAACGTGAATTCCTTCCATTTAATTATGAGCGCACATTGTACCAAAAATTGCAATCACTTGAGCAAGTGTGCCCGCACGGTGGATGTATACTCCACGAATTCTACCGATTACTTCGTAATGATATCAATGAAACGACGGATCAACTCATTTCGCGATATATGGGGGTTTGCGCTTACCATTCCAAGACATGCTAAATCGCTTAGCCCGCGTCTTCCGTATCCGAGGCTCATCAACGTCCGTTGCTCAGAACGACAATTTGCTCGCCGCCAACCCACCACCCCTTTTCCACCGTCGGCCGGACCTTCGAGGTCGATGACCCACCCCACCGGTACACAACCTCCCACTGCTGTTCGCACTCTGGACAACCTTCCACTGGGCGTTGTTTTTCTTGCGGCGATCCGGACACAAACAAAGCTACTTGCCCCAAGTTCCGTGGTGGGCGTGCGTTTTACCACAGAGGTGACTTGGAGGCCTATGACGGCCCTCCAATTTTCGACGATGACACACCGATCCCCGCCCGAAGAACATCTTACCGGCGATGTGGGCGTTGCCTTGGTGCTCGCCGTTCGTGTATGGCTCCACGTGCGCCGCCGCACACCGATGTCAACGTCATCACTGCTTTTGATCCACTTATACGATTAATGGAAAGGTCTCGCAAATTTATTATTGATTCGGGTTCTGCGAAAATGTTATTTCTTGAGATGCCGTGTCCAAATTATCCCTAGTCAGTCACCATGCAAGACCAAACCGTATCAATTGGTTTGGCTACAGTAGCGATAATTTAGTCACCTTTGTCAAAACTCGCGTATCATTACCATTTTCTATTGGTACTACCTATTTCGACACGATTTGGTGCGACATCGTGCCCATGGATGCTTGCCACATTCTTTTGGGGCCCTTGGCAATTCGGCCGTCGTGTTGTGCATGACGGCCATGTGAATACATACACTTTTATTTTTGGAGGCTCCAAAATTATTTTGCACCCATCTGTTCCATCAACGGGCACCCGTGGCAGACAACATACTTTTCTTATCTTGCACTAATTTTAATCGTGAGTTATCCGCAGTGCCCAAACCTTTGTTTTGCTACTTCATGATGTTCTAGACCCCGACATACCACCTATCGTCTTTGCCCCTTTTAAAAGAATTTTCGATTTATTTCCTATGGACCTTCCGAGGGCCTCCCGCCACTTCGAGACATTCAAAGACTGCATTGATCTTCTACCAGGGGCTTCCTTGCCTAACCGTCCGCATTACCGTATGAGCCCAATCGAACATGCATTACGCCGTCAAGTGGAAGATTTGTTGCGTAGGGGCTTAGTTCGTGAAAGTTTAAGTCCATGTGCTGTCCCCGCTTTGCTTATCCCCAAAAAGGATAACACTTGGCGCATGTGCGTTGATAGTCGTGCGGTGAATAAAATCACTGTCCGCTATCGATTCCCGATTCCTCGTTTGGATGATTTGTTGGACCAATTGAGCGGGTCAACCGTTTTCTCTAAATTGGATTTACGTAGTGGATATCATCAAATTCGTATCCGGCCGGGAGACGAGTGGAAAACGGCATTTAAGACGCGCGAGGGATTGTTCGAGTGGTTGGTAATGCCTTTTGGCTTGTCGAATGCTCCGAGTACTTTTATGCGTGTGATGAACCAGGCTTTACGCTCATTGATTGGAACGTGTGTCGTCGTTTATTTCGACGATATCCTTATTTATAGCCGTCATCGAACACGAGCACATGGAACATCTTGGGCCTGTCCTCCTAATTCTTCGCCTTTGAGCAGGTTTTTATTGCACCTCGTAAGTGTATTTTCTTCACAGATCGAGTTTTGTTCTTGGGTTATGTTGTGTCGGCTGCCGGTATTAGTATGGATGATAGTAAGATTGCTGTGATTCGTGATTGGCCAACACCTACTTCGATTACCTTAGTCCGTAGTTTCCATGGTCTTGCTTCGTTTTATCGGCGTTTTATACCACATTTTAGTTCCATTATGGCCCCCCTAACGGATTGTATGCGGCGGACGACCTTTATTTGGGACGCACCTTGGTGAGGCCGCCTTTATCTCCATCAAAGCAGTTGACAAGAACACCCGTTCTTATTTTACAGATTTTTCGGTCCCTTTTGAGTTACATTGTGATGCTTCTAAGGTAGGGATTGGTGCGATTTTGAGTCGAGAATGGGCGGCCCGTGGCGTACTTGATGAAAAACTATCGTGCCCTCGTTCCGTTATAGCACTTATGACGTGGAGTTTTATGCCATCGTTCGCGCGGTTCGCCATTGGCGTCATTATTTATTTTGTGCGAGTTTGTTTTATACACGGACCATGACTCCTTTAAATATATTTCGGCCAGTCTCATGTCTCGTGCGTCATGCTTCGTGGGTCGCTTTTCTTCAATAATTCGCCTTTGTTCTTCGTCATAAATCGGGAACCTCCAATCGTGTTGCGGATGCCCTTAGTCGGCATCACTCCCTTCTCACGGATTTACGAGTTGCGAAGAATCGGGTTTGACACTTTTAAAGCCTTGTATTCTCTCGACCCTTTTTTTTAGCAAGATTATCTCCTCCATTCATACCACACCGACAACGGAGTTTGTGCTATCAGATGGATTTTTGTTTCGTGGGACTCGTTTGTGTATTCCAGACTGCAACTTTCGCCTTCGGCTCATTTCCGAGCTCCACAATGTGGGTCGTGTGGGACAGGATCGTACGTTGGATCTGGTTCAGCGTAACTTTTTTTGGCCTTCTCTACGACGTGACGTGGGCGGATTTGTGCGGCGGTGTCGGGTGTGTCACCGCCAAAGGAAGGCGCCACTAATGCCGGGCTCTATCAGCCTCTTCCCATTCCTTCGGCTCCTTGGTCCGCCGTTAGCATGGATTTTGTTTTGGGTCTACCCCGTACGCAACGAGGATATGATTCTATCTTCGTGGTGGTCGATCGTTTCTCTAAAATGACCCATTTTATTCCATGCAAATGTACAACAGACGCTTTGCACGTCGCCCAGCTTTTCTTTCGGGAGGTGTATCGACTCCATGGACTTCCTCTATCCATTGTGTCGGACCGTGACACGCGTTTTCTTAGTCACTTTTGGCGAAGCCTTTGGAAATTTGCTAACACTGCGTTACACTTTAGTAGTGCGTACCACCCCCAAACGGACGGACAAACTCAAGTAGTTAATCGATCATTGGGTAATTTATTGCGTTGTTTGGTTGGTGATAATGTTAAATCGTGGGACACTAAACTCAGCCAGGCAGAGTTTGCTCACAACTCGCAGATTAATCGCAAAGACGGATCCGTCCTTTTCGGTGGTGTATGGGCTCGCCCCCGCGTGCTTCGGTTGATTTATTGGCCCCGCCTTCCCCTGACCATCTAGAGGGCGTGCCATAGATTTTATGGAGTCTTTGCAACAGTTCATCTTTGCTACCCATGCAAATTTGATCGATGAGCAATGCTCGACAAAGCAATGGCGGATACCAAACGTCGCCATGTGGAGTTTGATGTGGGTGACTTCGTTTGGGCAATTCTCACCAAAGATCGTTACCCCCGCTCATGAATATCATAAGCTAGCTTCGCGCAAAATTGGTCCGGTCGAGATTGTTGAGAAGATTAATGCAAATGCCTATCGTTTGCGTCTCTCCCGATCACATTCGCACTTCCGATGTTTTTAATGTTAAACACCTCGTGCGGTTCCATGACGACTTCGTCAGGAGATGAAACCCATTCCGATTCGAGGGCGAATCATCCCAAGGTAGGGGAGAATGATGGAGATGAAACCGCGTTAACTATCTTAGCAAAGTTCCACCCAACTCATCCAGGGAAGCTCGAAGAAATTATATAACAGATACAAGAATTATTTTTATAGCTATAAAGGAGTTTATTATTTGAAAATATTGATATTTTATTTTAATTAGGAGTCTTGTTTTCAGTAAGTAGTTGCGTATAAGTTTAGTAGGAAGTTTTTGTTATTTTTGGATTAAGATTTGGTTTCTTGTTGGAGTCCTTAACCCTAGTATATAATGTTAGTCCAAGTGGCTACAATAATCTAGAGGGGGGGTGAATAGATTATTCCAATTTTTCGCAAATCACCCTCTTTTTCGAAACAACGAGTAAATAACAAAAATGTAAATGCGGAAAATAAACAACACTCGTTGATTTAAAGAGGTTCAACCCACCTAGGGCCTAATCCTCTACCACCCCAGTATCTCCGGGATGGATTTCAAAAAGAAAAAAAAAGATTTTATTAATTTACCAAAAATTAATACAACACCTTGAGGATTACCACAACCCTCTTTCACCACTTTGAGGATTACCACAATCCTCTTACAACACCTTTGAAGATTACCACAACCTTCAAACACCTATCACCTAGATCACCCAAGTGTATTCTTACCACAAGAATACTCACAAGGATGTCTTGTGTTGAATGATGACCAAAATCAAGATTACAACTCTATAATGATTGATACAATATGAGTACAAGTGTAATCAAGAATTGAAAGCCTAGACCTCAAATAAGTGCAAGTGAAAGTGCTTAGGCTAATACAACAAGATATATGAAAGTGTTTGCTCAATTGCTCTTTTGCTTGTATATTGTGTGTTGTGTCTTGTTGTTTGAATGAAGCCTCTATTTATAGGAGAGGTCTTGGCTTTGATTTCCAGACATTGGCTCCTCCTTGGGGAGTGATTTGCTGCAAAAGAAACCATTTAAAATCATCAATATAGTTGTTAGAAATCAATCCCACAAAATAGGGAAAAGTTATGCGAAAGTGCAACGGATAGTTTGCTGATAAACAAGGGGTTCGACCGGTCGCGCAGAGATAAGATTGAAATTGAATTCTGCGAATTTTAACACAGGGGGACCGGTCGAAGGGGGGTGCGACCGGTCGCCCTTAGCTGTGACCGGTTGCCCTTGACGTTTATACGAAACAGAGAAGTCTGGAACAAAAATCCAACTTGCAGTGCAGTCGCGCCGCCCGTCGGCCGACCGGTCGACCACACCGGTCGCCCACTGGTCGACCGGCCGCCCGCGCCTGCTTTTTCTTACGTCCCATTTTTGTTTCTTAGCTCAACTCAGTGCGGGTTGCCTATAGGGCGGCCAGGTCGAGCTGAAACAAATGTGTTGTCCAATGTTTTATTGAAAATAAACTTCAAGAAATACTCCGAAAAATAGCAAAAACATTTTAAGTAGATCGGAAATATTTAGACAACATTTAGGGACATAGTTTTGGTTTGAAAACATATTTGAACAAAATCGAACATAATCATCAAAATCATGATAAAAACATTTATCTAACAAACTCCCCCTTTTTGATGATTACAAACCAAAACAATTTTCAAGAGGACGATTTCGAAAAACAGAATAATTTTCCGGTTTATGAGTAAACTATCCGTTTAAAAGCACTTTACAAAAGCTCCCCCTATCAACAAGCACATTAATAAGAAATATTGCATAAGCTAGAAGCACAAGCTTTTACAAAATAAACAACAACTCCATGAGCTAAGAAGCTCCCCCTGTCACAAATACTTTATTATCCATGCAAACAAGTTCATCAAGCAACAGTTGGACTAAAAAAATCACAACTTATGGCTTTTATAAGCCATAGCTTATAGCTTTTGTTTCGAGCTTTTTATTAGCTTCTTTGAGCTAACGAGCCATTTTCCTGTTTCTCCCCCTTTGGAATCATCAAAAAGAATGTTAGGATGATAAAAACACCATACAAGTATATCAAAGTGCGCCAAAGAGACAATTTATCAACCATTCGAGGAGATAAGCTCATAATCCGAAAAAAAATGGGAGAAATGTATCATTAGATATCCATAAGCTCGTTTAAGAGTCAAAACATGATCTCAATGAGTATATAGGACTTTTGGAAGCGAGAGAATCATGTAGAAGTTGAAATTTTCATTGAGACATTTCATCGAACACATTGTGGGCGTGAAAAATAAAAGGAGTTGTATATAGCCCTTGTAAATGATCCAAGCCAAAAAATTGCATCACCAATTCACATCAAAACATCATACAATACAGCATAATAACTAAGCTCATCAAGATCATGAGCAAAAAATATCAAGAAATATACAAGAAAGCCATAAACTCAAGGGTTCAACCCATTTGAGCAAAGTAAGGAAAATTCTTACCATTTGATCGGAAAGGATGAGCAAAGATGATGATAAACATGCTATATAAGGTCCAAGATATGAATTGAATGCATGAAAATCAATTTTGAGTGAAAAATGTGTGCATTTGGCAAAGGGGACGAGAAATGGCAAAAAGAGGAGAAAATAACAAATCTTTGAAGATGAACTAACTTAAACCAGAATTTGGCCTAGGGCGACCGGTCGTGGTTGAGGGCGACCGGTTGCCCTCAACCTCTTCAGCCCACTGTTTTGTCAAATTTTTCAAAATCCGAATTTTCAACCAACATTCCGATTTTTTGCCCCTAAGTTTTAAAAACATGCAAAATGCAAACGTAGACCTCATTCAATATGCATTATGCCTAACCGAGCTCGTATTGACGCAAAAGTCTCGGAAGTTAGCGGTTTTGTAAAAATGTCCGCTAATTGATCTTGAGATGGCACAAACGATATCTCAATTTTTCGTTTTGAAACACAATCCCTTAGAAAATGATGTCGAATCTCAATATGTTTAGTACGGTTATGATGAACCGGGTTTTGAGCAATATTTATAGCGTATATATTATCACGAGAAGATAGATGCGTTTTCAAAAGAGCATTTGTAATCCGCTAAGGTTTGTTTCATCCAAAGAAGTTGAGTACAACAAAATGCGGCGGAAATATATTCGGCCGGCCGTTGAAAGAGAAAACAGATTTTGCTTCTTTGAAAACCATGAAACTAGGCAATCGCCTAAAAATTGACATGATCAGGAAGTACTTTTCCGATCATCAATATTACCCGCATAGTCCGAATCACTATAACCTTTAAGAGAAAAATTTTCATTCTTTGGATAAAATAAACCATATTGAATAGTGCCTTTCAAATATCGAAAAATCCGTTTAATGACACTCATATGAGATTCTTTTGGATTGCTTTGAAAACGAGCACATAGGCATACGGCATGAAGAATGTCCGGTCTACTAGCGGTTAAATAAAGTAAACTACCAATCATACCTCGATACTTGGATTCATCAACCGTCTTGCCTTTTTCATCTTTGTCAATTTTGACATTGGTTGCCATAGGAGTCGAGACGGTTCTTCCTTCTTCAATACCGAACTTCTTCAAAAGTTCTTTTGTATACTTTGATTGCGAAATATAAATACCTTCTTGGCATTGCTTAATTTGAAGTCCAAGGAAGAAATTTAGTTCCCCCATCATACTCATCTCGAATTCACCTTGCATTAACTTGGAGAATTTCTTGCACAAAGATTCATTAGTAGCACCAAAGATAATATCATCAACATAAATTTGCACAAGTAAACAATCTTGCCCTTTTTCAAAAACAAAGAGTGTAGTATCAACTTTACCTCTTGTAAAACCATTTTGCAAAAGAAAAGAGCTAAGTCTATCATACCATGCACGGGGTGCTTGTTTTAAACCATACAAAGCCTTTTTAAGTTTAAAAACATCATTAGGCCTAGAAAAATTTTCAAACCCCAGAGGTTGTTTTACATAGACTTCTTCTTGAATAATACCATTTAAGAAAGCGGATTTAACATCCATTTGGTAAAGTTTGAAATTTTTAAAGCAAGAATAGGCAAGCAAAATACGAATAGCTTCTAAACGTGCTACGGGTGCAAAAGTTTCATCGTAGTCAATACCTTCTTCTTGACAATACCCTTGAGCTACTAACCTTGCCTTATTTCGAACAATGTTGCCTTGATCATCAAGTTTGTTTAGGAAAACCCATTTTGTGCCAATAATGGTTTGAGAAGGAGGACAAGGTACCAATTCCCATACATCATTTCTTTCAAATTGATTCAACTCCTCTTGCATCTCTAGAAACCAATCCTCATCCTCAATAGCTTCTTTAGCATTTTTAGGCTCTTTTTGAGAAATTAGAGCTTTCTCGGCAAAGTTTCTTGAGTCATTACTTTATCAAGGGGATCACCAATAATAAGATCTTTTGGGTGATCTCCTTAAATTTCAATGCAACGGGAAGATCCGAGATATCACCTCTATCTTCTTGAGGACCATTTGAAGTGGAAGGTTGATCATTTGATGTAGACGGTTGATTATCAATTTGAACAATTTGTTCAATAATATCTTCCTCATCACTTTCATCATTAGGAATTCTTTCAACTCCCGAAGCTTCATTGAATTTAACATGGATGGATTCTTCAACAACTCCACTAGTCTTATTGTAAACCCGATATGCTTTGCTTTTTGTTGAATATCCCATAAATATCCCTTCATCGGCCTTAGGATCAAGTTTGTCCAATTGATCCTTGGTATTCAAAATAAAGCATTTACAACCAAATATTTTGAAATAACTAATATTTGGAGTTCTACCTTTCCAAAGCTCATATGGAGTTTTATTCATTTTAGGACGAATATAAACTCGGTTAATGACATAGCAAGCGGTACTTACGCTTCGGCCCAAAAATACTTTGGAAGTGAAAATTCATTGAGCATGGACCGACTCATTTCTTGTAATGTTCGATTTTTCCGTTCGGCTACTCCATTTTGTTGAGGTGTCCTTGGAGCCGAGAAATTATGAGCATATCCTTTGGTTTCACAAAATACTCTAAATTCACCGTCAAATTCTCCACCTCGATCGCCGAATAGACTTGATAGTATCTTCTTTTTCATTCTCAATAAGTCTACACAACTTAACAAACTCATTAACGGCATCGTTTTTATTGGTAAGAAAAAGAGCCCAAGTATATCTCGAATAATCATCGACTATAACAAAAGTGTAATGTTTTCCACTTAGACTAGCCGTACCAATATCCCCGTACAAATCAAGGTGAAGCATTTGTAGGGGTTTGGTTGTGGAAATTTCATTTTTGGGCTTAAAACTACTTTTAACTAATTTGTTCTTTTGACAAGTGTCACATAAGCCAAGATTTTCAAAATTCAATTTGGGTAGTCCTTTCACATGTTGGTTATTGTAAATATTTTTCAAATTCTTGTATCCAACATGTCCAAGTCGCCTATGCCATAAACTAGTTAAATCATTATTGGCGACTAAACAAGAAACATTTTGACTCACCAAATCACTTGTACAAATTTTGTAAAGATTGCCTTTTCTATTTGCTTCACAAATAATTTCACCATTTTTAAGAATAAGGCATTTTTCTTTATTAAAGGAAACATCATATTTTGAATCACAAAGTTGGCTAACACTTATCAAATTAAACTTAAGCCCTTCAACTAATAGAACATTACTAAGAGAGAAAGAAGAGTTACCAATTTCTCCATTTCCAAGAATTTTTCCTTTGCCATTGCCGAACATGACCATACCCTCTTCTTGGAGCTTGATGTTGGTAAAAAGTTCTCTCCTCCCGGTCATATGGCGTGAACATCCGCGTCCACGAGCCATTTTGAATCTTCCATTGTGGTTATGGCCCCTATTATCTACAAAAGAATTTCTTTTAGGTACCCTATAATTTTGGGGTCCATGGGGTTAGTCTTGAGACCTTTGGGTCTCCAAACATGTCTTGAGCTATTTCTCAATTTGCAATTATTAGCATAATGTCCAACTTTGCCACAATAAAAACAAGTAGGAGTATTATAATTATTAGCACGTACAAAAGTCGGACCTTGGTTATTTTTCTTAAAAACACTTTGAAATGGCTTATAACCAAGTCCCGATTTGGAATGCTCACCTCTTTGTGCATCTAAAATTTTTGTGACTTTATCCGTACTTATGTTGAAACGATGCACGTCATTTTTCAAACATTCAATATCTTTTGTGAGCAATTCCTTTTCGGTTGCAAGAGAATGAATTCTAGTAAGAGTAAGAGCATGAGCTTTGTCTAGAGATTCATAAGAGGTAAATAATTTTTCCTTTTCAACCTTAATCTCCTTATGCTCCTTTTTCAAATTTTTGTATTTAACGATTAAATTTTGAAACTCAATTTGCAATTCATCAAAATCACATTGCAAGTCATCAACTATGGAGGAAGTAGAAGAATTTGAGTGTACCTCATTGTTTTCATCGTCTATAGCCATGAGACCGTGTTCGGTTTCTCCTTCCTCATCGGTTGTTTCGAGTAGTTCATCCCATGTTTTGACTTCCGCATTTAGAGCCTTCTTTTTTGTGAAAGGCTTCCTTTTCTTTTGCTCCTCTTCATCGAGCTTCGGGCAATCGGCAAAGCATTATCTCTTGGTTTTCTTGCTTTATTTTTATTCATAAATTTTGCAAATTTTCGAACAAGTGCGGCCGTCTCCTCATCATCATCATCATTATCATAGTATGCATTATTAGAAGAAGAAGCAAGACCTTTAGGAATAATTTGCATACCCGATTGATTTGTGGATGGTTTGGAATTTTTTCTCTCCTTGAGATAGACTTCATAGATGAGTAGGTTTCCAATAAGCTCATTAAACTTGAGTGTCTCAAGATTTTGTGCCTCCGTGATTGCCGTTACTTTTTCGGACCATGAGCCGGGAAGTGCATTTAGTACCTTGGTCACCTTGTCTTCTTCGGAGATGACTTTGCCGAGGGCCACAAGAGGATTGACAATATTGTCAAGCATTTCCACCATTTTGGAGATGCTTTCGCCATCATACATGTTAAAGTTTTGAAGTCTTTAACAAGCATGGTCTTTCTTGCTTGCTTGACTTTCTTAGTCCCTTCATAGATTGTCTCCAATTTTTCCCAAACCTCATGTGCCGACCTTATGCCTCTTATGCGATTGTACTCGGTGGCGGTAAGAGAACAATGCAAAATATTTAAGGCCTTACCGTTTAGAGAAAAAGCCTTTTTGTCGTTTTCATCAAACTCCTTGAAAGGTTTAGGAGCCAAGGTGCCATCCTCCGATTTCTTTGTTGGTTGATCAACTCCTTCAATGACCACATTCCAAATGTCGAACCCGCACCCTTGTAGGAAGCACTCCATACGGTCTTTCCAAAATGCGTAGTTGTTGGCGTCGAATAGTGGTGGCTTATTGGTAGAGGCGCCGGTGGTGAGATGAGCATCATTTGTAGCCATGGATCTTTCCTCTTTACTCGAACGAGCTAGCCAAAGAGTCGGCTTTGATACCACTTGTTAGTCCAGTGGCTACAATAATCTAGAGGGGAGGTGAATAGATTATTCCGATTTTTCGCAAATCACCCTCTTTTTGAAACAACGAGTAAATAACAAAAATGTAAATGCGGAAAATAAACAACACTCGTTGATTTAAAGAGGTTCAACCCACCTAGGGCCTAATCCTCTACCACCCCAGTATCTCCGGGATGGATTTCAAAAAAAAAAAAGATTTTATTAATTTACCAAAAATTAATACAACACCTTGAGGATTACCACAACCCTCTTTCACCACTTTGAGGATTACCACAATCCTCTTACAACACCTTTGAAGATTACCACAACCTTCAAACACCTATCACCTAGATCACCCAAAGTGTATTCTTACCACAAGAATACTCACAAGGATGTCTTGTGTTGAATGATGACCAAAATCAAGATTACAACTCAATAATGATTGATACAATATGAGTACAAGTGTAATCAAGAATTGAAAGCCTAGACCTCAAATAAGTGCAAGTGAAAGTGCTTAAAGCTAATACAACAAGATATATGAAAGTGTTTGCTCAATTGCTCTTTTGCTTGTATATTGTGTGTTGTGTCTTGTTGTTTGAATGAAGCCTCTATTTATAGGAGAGGTCTTGGCTTTGATTTCGGACATTGGCTTCTCCTTGGGGAGTGATTTCTGCAAAAGAAACCATTTAAAATCATCAATATAGTGTTAGAAATCAATCCCACAAAATAGGGAAAAGTTGTGCGAAAGTGCAACGGATAGTTTTCGATAAACAAGGGGTTCGACCGTCGCGCAGAGATAAGATTGAAATTGAATTTTGCGAATTTTAACACAGGGGGACCGGTCGAGGGAAGTGCGACGTGGTCGCCCTTAGCTGTGACCGGTTGCCCTTGAGCGTTTATACGAAAGCAGAGAAGTCCGGAACAAAAATCTAACTTGCAGTGCTGGTCGCCCGCGCGGCCGACCGGTCGACCACACCGGTCGCCCACCAGTCGGCCGACCGGCCGCCCGCCTGTTTTTCTTACGTCCCATTTTTGTTTCTTAGCTCAACTCAGTACGGGTTGCCCTATAGGGCGCGGTCGAGCTGAAACAAATGTGTTGTCCAATGTTTTATTGAAAATAAACTTCAAGAAATACTCCGAAAAATAGTAAAAACATTTTAAGTAGATCGGAAATATTTAGACAACATTTAGGGACATAGTTTTGGTTTGAAAACATATTTGAACAAAATCGAACATAATCATCAAAATCATGATAAAAACATTTATCTAACATATAAGGGTTCTTATGATGAAAAATAGAGCAGCTTTTGAGTTTTACGTAATAAACTTGTGTTCTTTGTGTTCTTCACGCTTGTGCTGCGTCATGTTGTAATCCCGATTTTAATAGTGAATTGCTCCTACACTTGCCCGTGGTTTTTACCTCAAATTTATTTGAGGGTTTTTCACGTAAAAATATTCGTGTCATTTTTCCTTTATTTTTCTCACATCACTATTGTCATGGCTTTGTTCCGGTCCGTAATTTCCTAACAGTGGTATCAGAGCCATTGGTTTAGGGGTTACTGTTCATAGGTTACTATTCACGCACTATTCACATGAATAGTAAAATTCGGTTCAAGTGAAATTCAATCGGTGTGAACAAAATGACGACAAAGTTTGATGTAGAGAAGTTCAATGGGAATAATTTCTCATTGTGGAAAATGAAGATTAAGGCAATTTTGAGGAAAGACAATTGCTTAGCGGTAATTGGAGACAGCCCGCGAGATATCACAAGCGATGCCAAGTGGAACGAGATGGAGGGCAATGCAATTGCCGACCGCACTCTAAGACTAGCACTAGCCGATGGAGTGTTATCCAGTGTGGCGGAGAAGAAGACGGCAAAGGAGATATGGGATACACTGACAAAATTGTACGAGGCCAAGTCACTTCACAACAAGATTTTCTTAAAAAGAAAATTGTATACTCTTCGTATGGCGGAAAGCACTTAGGTGACTGACCATATCAACACATTGAATACTCTATTTTCGCAACTCACCTCAATGGGTTACAAAATAGAAGTTGTTGAACGTGCGGAACTTTTGCTCCAAAGTTTACCAGATTCGTACGATCAACTCATCATCAACTTGACGAATAACGTTCTTTCGGACTATCTAGTCTTCGATGAAATTGCAGCTTCTATACTAGAAGAAGAGAGAAGGCGTAGAAATAAAGAAGACAGACAAGGAGGTTCGCATCAAACGGAAGCTTTGGCGGTGGTGAGAGGAAGATCCACGGAACGTGGCTCCAGTGGGAGTCAAAATCATGGTAGATCAAAATCCAGGAGTAAAAAGAACATCAAGTGCTACAACTGTGGCAAAAGAGGGCACTTCAAGAAAGATTGTTGGAGTAAGAAGAGTGGAACCCTGAGTCATCAAATGCTCAAGGGAATGTTGCAAGTACCTCTGAAAATGGAGAAGTTTTATATGGAAAAGCAACAACCAACGCTGAAGGCAGAAAACTATTTCCTGATGTCTAGCTTTTAGACTCAGGAGCAACCTGGCACATGACCTCCCGGTGAGAATGGTTTCACAAATACGAACCAATCTCTGGAGGATCTGTATTTATGGGGGATGATCATGCCTTGATATATTCTTTGGTATTGGTACTATCAAAATAAAAATGTTTGATGGTACAGTTCGCACCATTCAGGAGGTACGACTTGTGAAGGGCCTACGGAAGAATCTTTTGTCCTTGGGACAATTGGATGATGTTGGATGTAAAACTCGTATTGAGGAGGGGATCATGAAGATCGTGAAGGGAGCGATTGTAGTAATGAAGGCGGAGAAACTCGCTGCAAATTTGTATATGCTTAAAGGAGAGACGATGTAAGAAGGAGAAGCTTCTGTTGCAGTTGCAGGTTCAGTAGAAGAATCAACGATAATGTGGCACCACAAACTTGGCCACATGTCGGAACAAGGGTTGAAGATTCTCTCTGAACAGAAGCTACTACCTGGTCTTACAAAGGTATCTTTACCATTTTGTGAGCATTGTGTTACAAGTAAGCAACACAAATTAAAGTTCGGCAGATCAACATCTAAGAGTAAGGGCATCTTAGAGTTGATTCACTCTGATGTTTGGCAAGCACCACTATCATCCTTAGGAGGGGCGAGATACTTTGTATCTTTCATTGATGATTACTCGAGGAGATGTTGGGTGTATCCTATCAAAAGGAAGGCCGATGTATTTTCAGTCTTCAAAGTTTACAAAGCTCAGATAGAACTTGAATCTGGGAAGAAGATCAAGTGTTTAAGGATTGATAACGGAGGATAATATACAAGTGATGAATTTGAGTCTTTCTGTCAACAAGAAGGCATCAAAAGACAGTTCACGGTGGCATACACGCCTCAACAAAATGGAGTGGCAGAGCGAATGAACAGAACCTTGTTAGAAAGGGCAAGAGCAATGTTGGGAACTGCAAGTCTACCCAAGACATTCTGGGCAGAGGCAGTCAAAACCACTTGTTATGTGATCAATCGGTCACCATCAACTGCGATTGATCTGAAAACACCCATGGAGATGTGGGTGTAAGTCTCATCGATTATTCTCGCTTACATACATTTGGGAGTTCTGTGTATGTGATGTACAATGACCAAGAAAGAACGAAGTTGGACCCAAAGTCCAGAAAATGTATCTTCTTGGGGTATGCTGATGGAGTCAAGGGGTATCGCTTGTGGGATCCCACTACCCACAAGATTGTCATCACAGAGATGTGATATTTGCGAGAAGATAAACGCAAGAGAAAGGAGATAGTAACATCGTAAAGAGAACCAGGAGACTACTACTACGATAATAGTGGAAAATAATCTACATAATGAAGATTCGAAATCTTCAAGCGATCCGAGCACGAGGTACAAGAACAAGTTGAGTCTGATGTTCAAGAAGTACGCCGGTCAACTCGTGAGAGAAAGCCGCCAGCTTGGCAATCAGAGTATGTTATGGAGAGCAATGTTGCATATTGTCTTTTAACGGAGGATGGAGAGCCATCAACTTTCCATGAAGCTACAGAAAGCTCAGATGCATCTCAGTGGATGACAGCAATGCATGAAGAAATTGAAGCTCTCCACAAGAATCAAATTTGGAAACTAGTACCGTTACCACATGGTAGAAAAGCCATTGGTAATAAATAGGTCTACAAGATCAAGCGGGATAGCAATGATCAAGTAGAGCGGTATCGTGCAAGATTGGTGGTGAAAGGATATGCTCAGAAAGAGGGTATTGATTTCAACGAGATATTTTCCCCGGTGGTTCGACTCACAATGGTAAGGGTAGTCCTGGCGATGTGTGCTACATTTGATTTTACATCCGGAGCGATTAGATGTAAAAGCGCATTTCTTCATGGAGAGCTTGAAGAAGAAATTTATATGCTTCAACTGGAAGGTTTTCTTTGAAAGAAGCAAAGAGAACTTGGTTTGCAGGTTGAACAAATCTCTGTACGGTCTCAAACAGGCGCCGAGGTGTTGGTACAAGAGATTTGATTCCTTCATAATGAGCCTTGAATACAACAGACTTAGTTCAAACTATTGTGCGTACTACAAAAGGTTTGATGATAATGATTTTATTATTTTGCTGTTGTATGTGGATGATATATTGGTGGCAGGCCCCAATAAAGATCGGATCCAAGAAATGAAGGCACAATTGGCTAGGGAGTTTGAAATGAAGGACTTGGGACCAGCAAACAAGATTCTAGGGATGCAGATTCACCGAGACAGAAATAATAGGAAGACCTGGCTTTCTGAGAAGAATTATTTCAGGAAAATTTTGCGACGCTTCAACATGCAAGATTGTAAGCCAGTTTCTACCCCTCTTCCTATTAATTTCAAGTTATCCTCAAGTATGTGTCCTAGCAATGAAACAGAGTGGAGGGAAATGTCTCGAGTACCGTATGCATCAGCAGTGGGGAATTTAATGTTCGCTATGATATGTACAAGACCAGACATTGCACAAGCAAATGGGGAAGCGATCGATCGATACATGGCGAATCCTGGTAGAGAGCATTGGGATACAGTGAAGAGGATTCTGAGATACATCAAAGGAACCTCTGATGCTGCATTATGTTATGGAGGATCAGATTTTACTGTCAGAGGTTATGTTGATTCGGATTTTGCAGGTGATCTTGATAAAAGAAATTCCACTACGGGCTATGTGTTTACACTTGCGGGAGGAGCTGTAAGCTGAGTTTCAAAACTGCAGACTGTTGTAGCTCTGTCTACAACTGAAGCAGAATACATGGCAGCTACACAAGCTTGCAAGAAAGCAGTCTGGATACAAAGGTTATTGGAGGAGCTCGGGTACAAACAAGAAAATATTGTTCTGTTTTGTTACAGTCAGAGTGCTTTGCATATTGCAAAGAATCCAGCCTTACATTCAAGGACAAAGCACATAGGAGTTCAGTATCACATCGTTCGAGAAGTAGTGGAAAATGGAAGTGTGGATATGCAAAAGATCCATACCGATGAGAACCTAGCAGATTGCATGACTAAACCAATCAACACTGGCAAGTTCGAATGGTGTAGATCCTCGTGTGGCCTAGCAGAAACGTAAGCAGCATGAATGTCAAGTGTAGAGAATGATGAAAGAATTACAAAATTAACTTTAAGTGGGAGAATGTAAAATGTAAATTTAATTTGGTGGCTTTGGTAGGTGAGTCATTGTGGAATGGTAGCCAAAGTTGAAAGTTTTCGGCAAATGGTTGTCCACCTAACAAATTAGGTGAAATAGTGAAAGAAATATGCCTATAAATAGGCTAATTTGGGAGAAGGGAAAAATTATCCTAAGCAAACTATAAAGCTCTCAACTTTTAGTTTGCTAAGTATTTCCTCATTCTAGAGTGTTAGTATTTTTCCTATTTTAAGAGAGATTGTGATATAGTTATCTCCTTGTATATAGAGAAGGTGTTGTAATCCCTATTTTTATAGTGAATTGCTCATACACTTGCCCGTGGTTTTTACCTCAAATTTATTTGGGGGTTTTCCACGTAAAAATATTCGTGTCATTTTTCCTTTATTTTTCTCACATCATTATTGTCATGGCTTTGTTCTGGTCCGTAATTTCCTAACAGGTAGAAATATTTGGAATGCAGATGCATATCTCAATTTCAGGGATTCGAATTTAGGATTTCTTACTTCAAAAAAAAAAAAAGGATCTAATGAGCTATTTTTTTTCTCCAATAACAAAAAAGAATTAATTAAATAATAGCAAATAGGTGAAAGGCTTTGATAATCAAGTCCACTTTTGTTCACTCAGCTATATGGTTGCAACCTAGCCCATATCGCGTTTTCTATTCTCTGTTTCATTTAGCATTTTAATATATTAAATATATATTGTTTGCTCAATAAGAACATTATTAATTTATTTTGCACACATCACATCAATAGAATGTATTAGAACATAATTATATTTATACATATATGAAGTATTGGCAAATAGTTACTTCTAAATTCTGTTGAATATATAACTTAAATATATAGAAATACATGTACAATAATTTTTTTCATAATTTAGGATAAGCACAAACATTGAAATACATTATACATCTGGAGTTATACATCTGGAAATTCACTTATTAGAACATTGCTGGCTTCATAATGGACAGCCCATTTCTCAAAAGGTGAGAAAAGGCACTTGAGTGTACAGAATAAAAGGTGGACTACTTTGCTAAACACTTTTTCAAATTATTAAGGTTTATAAGATATAATAACCAGAAAAACTTTTTTTTAGGGGGACCAACCAAAAACACTTTTTGAAACAATTAAGAACAGAAGAACTTGAGAAAATTAGGCTTCGTATGCATATTTTTGGGATAAAGACACAATTAGCCCACTTTTTTGGACAAAAGACAGAAGATTACGCTTCTCGGTGATTTTTGGATAAAGTTACGTTCCGCCCCTTTTTTTGCACAAAAATAAGCTACTGCAATTCCACGACTTTTTTACGTTGTTGTTTCTTCACATGCTTCTTCTAATCAAATTCCAGTGAAAACAAGAAATATACACATAAAACAACATATATTAAAACCAAACAAATTGAAAATAATATAGAAACAATACGAGTAAAAAAACATAATTATTGATCCAATGCATGAAAACATAAAAAACATGGAAACAACCAAGAAAAAAACAATATAGAAACGAACCAGAAACAATATAGAAAACACCATGTGAGCAAAAAGAGCTTAAAAATAAGTAAAAATTGTATTTAAACATCGAAAACTACGTGGAAACGACAAAGAAACATGAGAACAATATTGAAATTGGTATGAAAACAACCTAGAAACAATGTAAAAAATATTAAATACACCACATGAATAAAAAGAGCTTAAAAGTAGGTAAAAAATGTATCTACACATTGAAAACTACATAGAAACAATAAAAAAAATTATTCGAACAACATTAAAAGTATTATAGAACAACACAGAATCAATAGAAACAATGTATAAAACAATACCTGAACAAAAAACAACATAAAAATATGTAAAAGTTATTTTGAAACATCGAAACAATAAAGAAATAATTAAGAAACAACAAAGAAGCAAATTAAAAAATATCGAAACAACATATATAACATATAAAATATTACAGAACAAGAAAAAACGAAAAAAATGTAAAAATAATCAAAAAAATATTCAAAAGCATAAAAAAGGAACAAATTAAGTACAAAAGTGATAAGTGCGTATATTTTTTCAAAATATGAGGTATTTCTGTGAATTTCTACATATACACTACAAGAAAAAATCTCATAGACATCGGTTATTAACAGATAAAACCGATGTCTAATGATTAAAACAACCGATGTTGAAGGCCCTGTTGTTAAAGGGTCGGTTTTCAACATCGGTTCTTAACCGATGTCAATACTTGAAACAATATCGGTTCAGGAAACGATGTTGTTTAAGAAATATAAGTGATGTCAAAGCCCCTGTTGTTAAAGTAGGAATTATTTAATGATTTTTAACCGATGTTGTTTCTTATTACAACATTGGTTTGTAACATCTTTACCGATGTTGATACCTGTAACCACGAAGGCCTATAAGTGTTGTTGTTTTGGTTTAGTTAGTGAAGAAATGATATCGGTTTGGAAAGCGATGTCTACAATAGCATAACTGTTGTCGTTACCTTTTAACACATCACTTTAATAACCGATGTTGTTTGTTTTTTAACTGATTTCATTTCGTCCAATAATATTGTGTTTTTTACTCTCTAATTAACGACAATAGCACCAATATTCACCAATCTAAATCAACAAACAATTTTATTACAATCGAAATTAACAAATATAACATGCATTAAGCCATTCATTCAAAATGTGTACAAACGAGTATACGTAAAGGCCAAAATGTGGCTATATACAAACGAGTACTTAAAGGCCTTAATGTTGCAACATCCTCATAGTTCCCAATTTGTCAACTTACAATGCAAGATCCTTACTAGTAAAGTTTTTAAACAAAATCCAACGAGTGCTAGTAGTTGTCTATCATCCGAGTTTAGCAAAACCATACAATGATCCATTTTACATGGTGATTGAAGGAGCACGACTACCATTTTCTTCTCCAAACTTTTCATTTTTTGAGGTATGCCAACCATATCCAGATGGGAAATTTTAGTCGCACTTTTGACTCACAAAAATAATATATAAGAATAAAGGCACAACAAACTAGTTGCTTGGAAATGATATGTTAAGATTACCCATGATTAATCATACCTCTTGAGACTGTTTGACAGGAAATGCTTCGACCCTTCGGGTAAACATCTAAAATTGGAGCAAGTTGATTAATTTTATGGATACAAAATAAAACTTGAGCTGTTGAAATAGTCCAGAAGTAGGGATAAGACTGTCAATGGGGCGTTCACGATTGCAAGCTTTGAAATTTTGCTACTGATCAAATTGATGTTAACATTACATTCATTTTGCAGCCATAGTAATTGAATGAGAAAACATGGACAAAGGAGAAAACATAACTAGGAACAGGATGTTGCAACAAGTTCAAATCATTTACATGCAAAATTAATGAGTTAATTTTCAGGATCACCAATGAGACCTGAGACATAACAACTCGATAGCTGTAGGATTGTGTTGGAGCTCTATTGAGAAAGACGATGGTTCCGCGCCTGCTCTCAGGCAACCCTGCAAAGGGAAGGGAATTAAGTTTCTATTTCAACTAGAATACTTACTAATGCAATGATTTACCTGTTTCTCTTACAAACCATCGAAATCCTCCAGATTTAATGTAAAACCCATACTCCTTGACCTTGTCTTCTATTCTCTTCAATAAAAATAGGAAAGAACATACAAGCATCAGTCTCATACCTCTGCAATCACATTTACAATATCGAAGAAAAATTTGCAGCCTGAATATTAACTACTGGAGTCATTTACCTAAAAAGTTGAAAATTCATTATTAGCAATACAAAGTACTGAAAGACCAAAATTCTCCATTAATTTTAGCTAATTGAAACTTGTACAAAGATCAAAACTATATTACTAAATTGTAGCATAAGAATTTCAAACATCACCCAATATATCAATAACTTGTCAAATATATTAATTAGGGCAGCAACATTCAGTAAACTCTCACCTCCATTAAATCCCCAAAGGAACTGTAAGCTAATAAGTTATTCTTTTGAGTGCTCAAAAACAGGACTCTTGATTCAAAAATAGGTTAAACAATAATTAGGTGATAATTTTTGCTTTTTGATTCAAAATATTTGTTCAAAAAAAATTAAAATCCTATTTTCCGAAACCAATGGTAGGATAGTGATATGCCCAGGATTTTTTAATTTCCTTAGGCAGTTCTTTCAGCAATTAAAATTCATCTCATGCTAACATATGCATGTATTTTCAACCACACAAGGATGATATCATAAAAATTCTGCGACAATGAGTGAGAAGGTGATATTACCTCTCACCAACCAGGTTATAGATCCTAATTATAAGTGCTTCTTCATCTTTAGAGAATTGAAGCTCAGATTCATTTCTATTTACTTTTGCAACTCAGAATATCACCATGTCAGGCATAATAAATATTGTAAACATAATTCAAATCAAGTCCAATTACTAGTGGATGGATCATCAATCAAGCTGGTTAAAAATTTGCAATTGCTGCTTTGTTAAGGATTTTGAAATAGACAGATACATCATGCCATAAAAGGCCTCACACTCTTGCACAATGTCGATAACATGTGAAGGTAAAGTTTACTCACATCTCTGATTATTAATCTGGAATAATCAACAGGTTACACGGTCAACAAGTAAAATATTCTTATGGAATTGCATATAAATTATAAACCCATAACATTGACGGACTCCACTGAGTCACAAATTCAAAAAATTAAGATTAGTCATTTGTTAGCAACTCCAACAGAAAAAAACATCTAAAACAAAATTCCACTTCATAGAATTTTATTACATATGAATTCAGTACATGTCAATCATCCACACAGTTGGAATAGGAGATGAAACACGGTTTTGGAATAGAAGATCCCATCCGCTCTTAGAAACCTCAAGATCCCAAATTTGGGAGTTAGACTTTCCCTCTTGGATGATTCATTGTAACCAAGAGGGACATTGAGCTAGTTAGCTCTGTTGTTTTAACTTTTTCGTTGAGTTTATAATATGCATCTATCATTTGAAATAAGAAAAATTCTATTCTTGGATTGGAAATTAATGTTTTGTATGTAGACTTTTTGGGAAGATTTTGCTTCGCTCGTATTAGGAAATAAACTAGACTTATGAGCCCACTCAATTTCCATGAATTACTGACAATTTCTTATTCAAACTTTTAATTTTATTATTATTATTATTATTATTATTATTATTATTATTATTATATTTTCACTAAATATATCAATATAGAAGTGACTAAACTAACTTTCCGACCAAGCAAGTTGCTTAGTTAGGCCACGAAAACAAGGTGAACAACACATGAAAGTGGAGTGAGCCCGATTAAACTAAAAATTTCATATATAATTCATTTTTAATAAAATATCTTAATGAAATTAGAGAGAAAACTAAAAAGGGGGAGGAGCCCCGATGGCGCCCTTTATTGTAGTTGATAATATATCTTTTTTTTTTTAAAAAAAAACTCGTGTTTAAATTCCATTTCTGTTGGGACCCCTGTATACAAAATGAAAAAAAAAAAATGACACAGGTCATACTTTACTATTCTAAGATATGCGGCAACTTCCCATTTTCCCTATTTCACATGGTGGATTCACATTTATCATGTGGCAATCTTAATATATATATATATATATATATATATATATGGGAGTTGTTCTTCTAGTCTCATTGTTTGTTAAGTATTTTGTATTTTGTAGATAACATCATCGATTGAAGAGTTTTTGTTCTAATGAACATCGTACAAGTATTTTTATACTTGTACAAAAAATTTAACTTCTTGTTTTTCTTTGAACATTTAATCTGTCTTTATTTCATATGCTGTGAAATTGTGTTTTTGTTTAAGTCTTTCACTGTGTTTTCAAAAGTATTGGCAATATTTTTCATTGCACACTGCATTTTTATAAGAATTGGACCCCTTCAATTCTTTCAAAGATAGTAAAATAACTGCCAAATTTTCGTGTAAGATTTTCGTTGGTTGTGTCTAGAAAAGCTGATACCTTGTTAATTAAAACTTACTGGACTTAATTTATTCATAAATCTGGGCTTTTTCAAACTCCTTTTTCTTGCTAATTAATTACATACAAGGCCACTTCCTTCTAAAAAAAATTGTCACTACAAGAAATATACAAATAGACATCACCACAAAGACATCACTTTGTTGAGTTTACTGTTGTTTTATGACTTTTAACATCGGTTCTTCATAAAAACGATGTCTATGAGTGCATTCTTCCGCTGATAGACATCGGTTTTACTATACCGATGTCTATTGTTTCGAATTAGTGATGTCTATTGTGTTTTTGACATTGGACTTTCGACAACGGTAATGCAACCGATGTTATTGACGCCGACAGAGTTATTTAATTATCAAAACTAAATTAACGTTTCTCTTTGTCCCAGTTCCAATAAAAACGTTTTCCTCAATTCTACAAAATAAGTTTCTCTTTTTTTACCCAATTTGTCTCTTAAGGAATTTCCCTAAATTCCAAACCTTAATTATTCGGTCTTTTTAATATATATATATATATATATATATATATATTATTTTTTTCCTGGTTACACAATTGAACCGAAAAGAGAATGTGTTAATATTTTAGACAAAAATTGCCCGGGAGTGACCTACTCTAAAAAGAATCGGCTTCATGATGTTCGTTTCTTGCAACACTTAAAAAAAAGCTAATGCAAAGTCGGCCAAGAACTTAACGACTTTTCATAGAATGGTCAATATTGGAATATAATTAAACTGTGGATTGAACATCCTTATCATGATTCCTATTATCCAAAAAATTATCAATTTACAATATTTAAATAATCAAAAAATTATCCAAAAACAAATTATAAGTATTAATTAAATTTAAAATATTTAATAAAATAATTTAAAAAAATAAATTGATTTTTTCCCCATTTCCGAGGATATTTCCTCGATCTTAATAACAATTTAAGTTATGCCCTTTTTTGCCTACTCGAAAAAAAATACTGAAAATTAAGTGATTAACAATTTAAGTTACCATTCTTAACACGATTTGTCTCACAATAACAAAAGTTAAGTGATTAACACTTAACACTACTCCCTTTATGTTTTTCTCTCTTACAGACTTCGTCCCAAAAGCCGCAGCTCAGTAAAACTCTTACGTCTCCACTCTTTCAACCCAAATCCGCCAGCCGCTGGTAAAACCCTAGCCCCCACTTAGTTTGTCCGTTGGTTTGAGATCTTAGTACCAACGTTATGGTTTAATTCATAGCTTTCAATCCGAGTATATTTTACTTCGTTTCTCCCTATTATCTAGGGTTTGAAATTGATTTCTGGCAAAAAACTCAGTTTTACTGTGTTGTCGTAATATAGGAACTTGGTTTAATTATTTTGCAAACCTTATTATTTTCTAAAGGCAGATTAGTCATTGCAATTTTTATTATTTTAGGTCAGGAGAACAATTGATGATTATACCAATGTGTTGATGTGATTGGGTGGAGGAAGTTAATGGAAAGCAGGTTCATATTTCACTTATTGGATAATGGGCAGAAATACATGTAATGTTTTTTTCTATTTTGTTGCCTTAAGCTTTCATCTGCTTCTGCAATTATTTTGGTTCATACTTTACCTCAAACTGCTATTGGGCGGTGATGGTGCAATCTCAAGAGTTAGGCATATCGAGAAATGGTACAATTTTTTTTTTTTTTTTGAAAAATTTCAGCCAAAAAATAAGCATGTTTTTTTGTTATGATCAATAATTGCTTTGATAAGCACTCCTTTACCAACCTGTGAAAGAAAGCTATTCCTCCAACTGCAGATTCTGCTAGTAACCACATCATTAACAAACTAAAAAGAGGTATCTTTTAGCTCTACTAATAACCATACAAAGTCCCAAGTATTTGGCACTTTGATATTCAGTGATGCCATTCAAAATCTGGCAAATTTCTTTTTTTCTCATCAGGCAAGGAATTTTTGCTTCAAAATCTGGCAGATTTCTTTTTTCTCATCAGGTAAGGAAATATAGCTTGTCCATCCATTCTAGGAGCTTTGTTTGAATTCATAGCAAAAAGGGCTTGTTTGATTTCTGCATCTTCAACAACTGTCACCAACCTTTGATTCATTTCAAATCTAATGGACTGAGGGATATCTTGAAGCACTTCTTCAAATAAAATTAGATTAGAAGATTTAAAAAGTTGAGAATTAAAGTAAGTTAAGATCGATCCAATTTCAGCAAGAGAAGTGCAAGAAGTTCCATGACTTTTGATCAAATTACCGAGGCTGTTAGTTTTCATTTTCTACAGAAAAGTGGCATGAAAAAATTTCGTGTTCTTATCTCCCTCTTTCAACCAATGAATTTTAGACTTCTATTTCCAATAAAGTTCCTCCACATTGTAAGCTTATGTCAAAGATCTTTTCAAAGAATTCCACACAAATCAGTTTTTATCCCCTTTTTGATTTTTCATATTATCCATAGCCTCTTTGATTTTGAAAATTCTTTTAGCATAATTTGGGCCTTGACTCTTATTCTAGTTTAAAAGAAGAATCCTGCATCGTTTGATTTTGAAAAGACCATACTTTCTCAATAACCTGCTCCACTCCCTTGTTTTGAACCCTTCTTTTATCAGAAAACCCTTCTTTTATCAGAAACAAATATCTTATTCAGTTTAAAATGATTAGGGTCAGAAATTGAGATGAGAAAATCATGATCTGAAGTATGTTTGGATTCTTGATACACAAAAACAGAGGGGTGTGTCAGAGTCCACTCCGGGGACGCAAAGATTCTATCCAACCTTTCTTCCACAAAATCTTCTCCATCTCTATTATTAGATCAAGTGAAGAAATTCCAAGGCTTTTAACTTCAGACAACCCAAGAGAATTTATAAATCCTTTGAAAGAATTAAAGCTGGAATTGGGCCTAACTCTACCACCTTTTTTCTCTTCTCCACAGGTAACATCATTGAAGTCTCCTCCCATGAATCAATGCTGGCCCATTTGTTACTAGCTTGTTGCAAAAAAACCCATTGAAGTTTCCTAGTTTCCTCACTTATGCTTGCATAAACAAAAATGGCCCACCTTCTCTCCACACAACCATCAATCACAAACTCAATCTCCAAACATAATTGATTACTAAAAAGACAACACAATAACAAATTTAGACCATCTCATAAGAAGACCCCCACTCCTACCTAAGTGGTCAACATATTTCCATCTATTTTTCCAGTTTAATTTCCTACACACTGTTTCAACAAATGGCTGTCTTTTCATAGTTTCACACAAGAAAATAAGATCAGGGTGGTGGAGACTCAAGGACTCCTTAAGCTGGAAAATTGTCAAGGACTACCCTAAACCTCTACAATCCACACCATGGCTTTCATTGATCACTATATGGCCAGTTTTGGCTAGCTTCCACTACCATAAGATCACATGGACCTACCACAATCCAAGATTAGAATTAAGAAACAAACCCTGCATGTGCTTTTAAATAAAACTAAGGGGAAGTCTCCTTTCTCTCTCCTTTCAATATTCCCCACTTCTTTTAATAAGAAGTGATACTTTTTTAATAAATTAGTTTTAATAAAAAGTAATATTTATTTTAATAAGAAGTGATACTTTATCCATAAAAAAATATTTTTTTAATAAAAAGTGATACTTTTTTTATAAGAAGTGATACGTTTTCATAAGTATTTTTTTTCGAGTCTAAATGTGATACTTTTTTTCATAAGAGAAGTGATACTTTATTTCCTCATCTTTTTCTCTGATTCATGCGTGTAGAGATAAATGAGGGACATTGGGAGAGACAAAGGGGGAATTACGAGGAGAGAGAGAGAGAGAGAGGGAACCAGAGAGATATGAGGAGAGAGGGCATCATGAGAGATTTGGTGTGCGGATGGTAAGGAGAGAGAGAGAAGAGACCGTTGAGAGAAGGGAGAAAGGAGGGGGAAAAAGTGTTAGATAAATGTTTTTATCATGATTTTGATGATTTTGTTTTTACTCCAAAACAATGTTTTTAAATGTTGTCCAAATACTCCTAAATGATTTAAAATGTTTTTACTAATTTTTCGGAGTATTTCTTAAAGTTTATTTTCGATAAAAAATCAGACAACACTTTTGATGATTTAATGTGTTTTTACACCAAAACAATGTTTCTAAATATTGTCCAAATACTCACGATCGGTCAAACATATTTTTACTATTTTTTTTGGAGTATTTCTTGAAGTTCATTTTCGACAAAAATTGGACAACTCCTCTATTTTGAGGTCAACTGGTCACCCTATAGGGCAACCCGTATCTGAAAGTTGTGCAAAACAGAGAACATCCTATTTGCTAAAAAAAGAGAGGTGGATCGGTCACCCTGTAGGGCGACCGGTGGCGTGGACCGGTCGCCATATAGGGAGACCGGTGCCCGGGAGTTGTTTTTTTATTACAGAACTCCCTGTATTGGAATTTCAACTAGGCAGACCAGTCCAACACAGGGTCGACCGATCGGACCCCTAGTCGACCGGTCACCCTGTGTAAAATTCATTGTTTTCAATATTTTCTCATTTTTACGCGACCGGTCGCCATATCGTTTTGACAACAAATTCTAACCGTTGTGCAACAGACAACTTTTCCTTAAATTGTGGAGTTGATTTCTAACAGCTATAATCTTGATTTTAATTGCATTTTTCTGTAGATTTTCAATCCCCAAGAAGAGCCTATTCATGATCAATCATCTCCTATAAATAGAGGAAGATTTGAAGCAACACAACAAGAGGGAATACTACAACACAACAAGATACATTCAAGCAAACACTTTTATTCTTCTATTTCAATATTCTTGTTGTAATAGCCTAAGGTATTTCACTTTCACATCTTGAGGTCTAGGCTTATTTCTTGATTACACTTGCACTCAAAATTGTATTATTCATTATCGAGTTGTAATTTTAAATTTGTGGTCATCATTCAACAAAAGATATCCTTGTGAGTGTTCTTGTGGTAAGAACACACTTGGGCGATCTAGGTGTTAGGTGTTGAAGAGTGTGGTACTCTTCATAGATGTTGAAGGAAGATTGTGGTAATCTTCTTGTTGAAGAGTTTGGTGCTCTTTGAGGTGTTGAAGAATTTGAGATTATTCAAGGTGCCGTAGAAGATTGTGGTAATCTTCACAAAGTGCCGTAGAAGATTGTGGTAATCTTCAAGGGAGATTGGGGTAATCTCCAAAGAGGTGTTGTAAGGTGATGTTGTATTAATTGTGGTAATTAATAAAATTCTTTTTATTTTTTGAAACCCATCCCGGATATACTGGGGTGGTAGAGCGCGTAGTCCCTGGGTGGGGTGAAGCTCTATAAATCGACGCGTGTTGTTTATTTCCCGCACTTTCATTCTTATCTTGGCTTGTTTGATTAGAAAAAGAGGGCATAATCGAGAAAATGGAGATAATCTATTCACCCCCTCTAGATTATTGTAGCCACTTGGACTTACAAGTGGTATCATAGCCAAACTCTCTGGCAAGCTCGTTCCACATCGCGAGTAAAGAGGAACGATCAATGGCTACAAATGATGTCTACCTTACCGGCGCCTCCACCAACAAGCCACCACTATTCGATTCCAAAAATTATACATTTTGGAAAGAAAGAATAGAATGCTATTTACAAAGTTGCGGATTCGATATTTAGAACACGGTCATGAATGAAGATTCCACCCCGATGAAAGACACACCTCATACCTCCAAAGTCCTCAAGGAGCTTAATGATGAAGAGAGGAAATCATCTCCTTAAACGGTAAAGCTCTTAATATTATTTATTGTTCACTTACCAATTCAGAATATGATCATATTCTAGGAATTCGATCGGCACATAAAGTATGGAGAAAACTAGAAGAAGTATATGCAAATGAAAGGAGCTATTCAAAAGCATCTACTTATCAATTGGATACAACATCAAATCCAATAACGTGGGATGAGCTTCTTACAACTTCCGACGATGAAGAAGTCGAACAATGTCTTATGGGCATCGAAGAAGAAATGAGGTACGCTCTAAACCCTCTACTTCTTATGATAATGAATTACAAAATGATTGTAGTGATTTGCAAAATGATTTTGAGAGCTTCAAAATGAATTCCAAAGCTTGCTTGTTAAATACAAAAATTTGAAAAAGGAATTCCATGTTTTGAAAAATGATAAGGATAGATTATTTACCTCTTATGAATCACGTTCATGTGCTCACACCACCACACTTGATAAGGTTAGAATCCTTAAAAAGAAAAGGAAAATAGTACTCTTGTTGAGGATATTAATTGCATGAAAAAGGATTTATTAAAATTCAACTTGAGTACCGATAAAATGACCAAAATTATTGATGTTCATAGTTGTGATAATTTGAAACTAGGACTTGATCATAAGCCTAATGTCGTTAATCACATGAAAAAGAATCAAGTCTTTAAGCATGTTGGTCATTATTCTCCTAAAATTATGACTTGCTTTTATTGTAGTAAAAAGGGTCATACGGTAAATACTTGTCGGGCTAGAAATAGCTCTAATTATTGTTGGAGACCTAAAAGTCTCAAAGCTAATCCCAAAGGACCCAAACACTTTAGGGTACCACAAAACAATGTCATATTAGGTACATGGCGATATTATATTCAAAGAAAATTCATACCGCCAAGAAGACATCAAATGCCCATTTCATTTGATCAAAGGAGAAGACATCACCACAATGAATTTCCAAGAGGAAAATATTATCAACAATGGGAAGGACACAAATCTTGGAAATGGAGTAATTGGAGAAGCCATCATCAAGAAAATAACTTTCCAAGAGAAGGATATCATCAACAATGGGAAAGACACAACCCATGGAAATGGCGTAATTGGTAAACCATATATTCTCATTTAAATACGCATATTTTGGTTGTTATTATGTATGCTTGTATTTTTGTTTTAATTGTCAAAATGATTTTTCAAAATATTTTTTAAAATAAGGTCTTCAATATATTGTTTTTAAATCTTTTGAAAAGGAGACCTTGTATGATGCTTATGTATTTACAATGACTTGTGTGTTTTATCATCTCTTATGATTTTTTTTTGCATAATATATTTGTGACATCTATTATTACTTTAGCCTACACTTTTTACCAATATATTTTGTGCAAGTATTGTTTTAGAATTGTGTAGGATATATACCTTCATAAATGATCATCTACATCATAATATGTCAAGAGTGACATAAACTATCGAGGTACGCTCATCATTGGTATTCATCTCATAGACTCGATATATTTTTGTCATATGCCTATGTGCTTGCTTTTCAAGATATTTCAAAGTATCACATACAAGTGCCATTAAGAGGATTTTACGATTTTGAAAGGCACTATTCGATAAAGCTCATTTTGATAAAACATTTGATTTTTATCCTCCTCTTAAGTTATGCATTTTATTGCATATATTCATGTCTTCATTTTTGGATGCTTTGTCAAAGCTCTTTTTCAAATACTTCTTATAAATGAGGTCTCAACTATATGCTCTCGGATTTTTAAATTTCAAAAGAGACCTTATATATCTTTCTATAATCATATTTGAACTTACATGTTTTATGAAACTCTTGATGATTTGTTTTAAAGCATAGTATGTGTTACTTGTTATAGTGTCTCTATTATTTGATATTACTATGCTCTTGTACAAGATATCTTGTTAAGATTTTGCAGAAATTTTTGGTATTTCGGAACAAGTTTGATGATCAAGGCGAGGTTAGTAGCTCAATGGTATTGTCAAGAAGAAGGTATTGATTATGATGAAACATTTGCACCCGTAGCACGTTTAGAAGCTATTCGCATTTTACTTGCCTATTCTTGTTTTAAGATAATTTCAAGCTTTACCAAATGGATGTTAAATCCGCCTTTCTAAATGGTTTTATTCAAGAAGAAGTCTATGTAAAACAACCGGGGTTTGAAAAGTTTTCTAGGCCAAATGATTTTTATAAAAGGCCTTGTATGTTTAAAACAAGCACCCTGTGTATGGTATGATAGACTTAGCTTTTTTCTTTTACAAAATGGTTTTACAAAAGGTAAAGTTGATACTACTCTCTTTGTTTTTTGAAAAAGGGTAAGATTGCTTATTTGTGCAAATTTATGTTGATGATATTATTTTTGGTGCTACTAATGAGTCTTTGTGCAAGAAATTCTCTAAGTTGATGCAAGGTGAATTTGAGATGAGCATGATGGGGGAGCGCAACTTCTTCCTTGGATTTCAATTAAGCAATGCCAAGAATGTATCTAAATTTCACAATCAATATATACAAAAAAACTTTTGAAAAAGTTCGGCATTATAGAAGGAAGAAACGTCTCTACTCCTATGTAAACTTACATCATGATTGATCTAGTTTGAGAAAGGCATATTGGTTGACAAACAAATTCAAGGTATGTTTATCTACGTTTATTACTCCTTTAGACTCGATATGTTCTATGCCTTATGTCTATATGCTCGACTAAAACTATCCCAACGAATCTCATTAAAGTGCCGTTAAAAGAAATTTTCAAATATTTGAAAGGCACTTCTTCTTATGACTTGTTTATCCAAAGTTTTAAAATGTTCATATTTTTCGGGATAACAAGTCCGGTGATAATTAATAATTTCTCAAAAATATGGTTCGTTATAATCGAACTAAACATATTGAGATTCAATATCTTTTTCTAAGGGATTGTCACTACAACATAAATAACATTAGGTAACACAAATTTTGTAGCCCTTTTTACATAAGGTACATATGTAACATATGTTTGTAACACTTTTTATATTATAATATTTATGTAACACTTTTGTAGCACTTTATCAATATGTAACGCTTATATGTAACACTTTTAAATAAGTAACACTTTTTAAGTATCATTTTTTTTGTTATTGTTTTTTGTAATGCAAATACGTATCACTTTATTTAAGAAACATTCTTGACAACACTATATTTTATTAATTGTAACACTTTTTAGACTATATTTTAGTAACACAAAATTATGTAACTATCATTAAATCATGTCAATGATTTATTTAATTAATTGATGTCACAAAATAGGTGAAGACAAAAAAATCACCAAACCTAAAAATTGTAGACATCATGTACTCGGTTTTTTTTACTGAATTTTTATTTTCTTTTTATAAATTATTTTAGTTTTTCTTTTCTTTTTTTTTATTTTTTATGGAGGTAATTAATTTCGTCGTAATACTGACGGAAATGCACATGTATGTATTTTATTATTATTTTTTATTTTTTTTATTTTTACTAACGGAAACCAATTTTATCGTTAACCTTTTTTTACTTTTCTCCTTTTTTAAAAAAAAATTACCAATGAAAATTGATGTTGTCGGTAATTACTTAGGAATTTTTTCCATCGGTAAATTATTTTTTTATTATTTATTTTTTATTTAATTTGTTACTGTTAAAACTTTTTTATCTGTCGGTAAATTAATTTTATATTTTTTTATTTTTTTATTTTTACCGATTGAATATTGATCAGTCAATAAATTCATTTTATATATTTTGATATTTTTAATTTTTTGTGTCCTTTAATATATAACATAATATGATTTTCAAACTATATACTATATAATATGAAATTTGATATATACATTGTATAATATAATTTAATACATATATTATATAATATAATCTTTATTATATAAAATATATTATATATACATATAATATAATTTTTATACAATTTTAATATATATATGTATGTGTATATATAAAACAAAGCAAAAGTTGTAATAAGAATCAACTTAGCTTAGTGACAAACTATCACTTACGTACATACATAACATGTTGTGGGTTCGAATCTACTTGGTGGCAAAAAATAGTATTCTACGAAGTGCTACAAAAGAGTGTTACAATTCATATGTAACACTTTAGAAGTATTTTTTTAAAGTGTTACAAATATAAAAAGTGTTACAAAAAGTGTTACATAAGATTCATATGTAACACTTTAGAAATATTAATTCAAAGTGTTATCAATAGAGAACTTAATGTAACACTTAGAAAAAGTGTCATTGAAAGCTAATAAAAGTGATACCTTAGACTATAGGTAGCACGGACAAGTGCAGCGCCATAAAAGTGCTACCTATTGTCTATAGTAATATTTTATGGCCATTAGGTAACATTTTTGGGTGTTACCTAATATCATTTATGTTGTAGTGTGTGTTTCAAAAAAAACGAAAAATTGAGATGTGTTTAATTCCGTCTCAAGGATAACTCGCGGACATTTGTTTTTAATCGTTAACCGCCGAGTCTTTTTACCTCATTTCGAGCTTATTTAGACATAATGTATATTGAATGAGGTCTATGTTTGCATTTCGGGCATTTTTAAAACGTAGGGGTGAAAATCGGATTTTTGGTACAAAATTCGGACAGAATCAGAAAAGGAGCTCCAGGGACTGGAAGAGGGGAGGGCGACCGGTCGACCACCACCTGGACCGACTGGCCAACCCTCGGACCGGTCGACCTGGAGTAAAACTTGGATAAAATTGGTTCTGTCCCAGACTAAGTCTCTTTCATACGTTTTTCACTACTTTCGCACCCCTTTGCAAATATCACACAAAATTCACTCAAAATGATTTCTTTCTTGTAAATTATACATTTTTGAGTTTATAATATTGTTATATCATCCATGATACCCGACCTCTCCGATTAATTGGTAAGAATTCTTCTTCCTTATCTCAATTGGGTTGAACCCTTGAGAATGTGCTTCTTCTTTAATATTTTGTTGGAATTCTTATATATTTGTGTTGGACATGATGATTGTTGTTGGATGATAATTGTATAATTGCATTCGGTGATGAAAAATTTGGCTTGGTTATTTTTACAAGGGCTATATACATCTTCTTTATTATTTGACGCCCGCCAAGTGTTCGATAAAATGTTTCAAAGAAAAATTCATCACCTACATGATTCTCTCGTTTTCAAATATCTTATATATTTATAGAGATCACGTTTTGCAAATCAAATGAGCTTTTACGAGCTTTTATAAGTCATATGATCAACTCTTCCCTTAGCTTTTAGAATTTTAAGCTTAATGATCAATAGCTCGATAAATCGGCTAAATTGCGCACTTTGATATGAATATATGATATTTTTATCGTGCTAACATTCTTTTTGATGATTCCAAAGGGGGAGAAACAGGATATAAGCTCTTTAGCTCAAAGAAGCTAAAATAAGCTCACGAAAGAAGCTATAAGATGTAGCTATTAAAAGCCAAAAGTTGTGGATCATATTTAGTTTATTTGTTGTATTGTGGACTCATTTACATGTCTAATGATGTTTTGTTGACAGGGGGAGCTTATAAGCTCTTGATACTTAAGCTCAATATGTAAAAGTTGAGCTTTTAGCTTTTGGTTATTTGCTTCTATATTACTCTTGTTGTGCATATTGATAGGGGGAGCTTTTGAAAAATATTTTGAAAATCTTTACTCCCATCCTTGTGATTATTATGCGTGGAATGTTGTCGCTCTAAACGGATAGTTTATTTTTTAACCAGTAAAATTGTTTTGTTTTCAAAATCGACCTCCTTAAATTATTTTGGTTTGTAATCATCAAAAAGGGGGAGTTTGTTAGATAAATATTTTTATCATGATTTTGATGATTTTGTTTTACTCCAAAACAATGTTTTTAAATATTGTCCAAATACTCCTAAATGATTTAAAATATTTTTACTAATTTTTCGGAGTATTTCTTAAAGTTTATTTTCGACAAAAAATCGGACAACACTTTTGATGATTTTGTGTTAATATGTTTTTACACCAAAACAATGTTTCTAAATATTGTCCAAATACTCCCGATCGGTCTAAAATAATTTTACTATTTTTGTAGTATTTCTTGAAGTTCATTTTCGACAAAAATTGGACAACTCCTCTGTTTTGAGGTCAACCGGTCACCCTATAGGGCAACCCGTATTTGAAAGTTGTGCAAAATAGAGAACATCCAGTTTGCTGGAAAAAGGGAGGTGGACCGGTCACCCTATAGGGTGACCGATGGCGTGGACCGATCGCCATATAGGGCGACCAGTGCCTGTGAGTTGTTTTTGATTACAGAACTCCCTATATTGGAATTTCAACTAGGCGGACCGGTCCAACACAGGGTCGACCGGTCGGACCCCTAGTCGACCGGTCGCCCTGTGTAAAAATTCAGTGTTTTCAATATTTTCTCATTTCTACGCGACCGGCCGCCATACCGTTTTGACAGCAAATTCTAACTGTTGTGCAGCAAAGAAACAACTTTTCCTTAAATTGTGGGGTTGATTTCTAACAACTATAATCTTGATTTTAATTGCATTTTTCTGTAGATTTTCAATCCCCAAGAGGAGCCTATTCATGATCAATCATCTCCTATAAATAGAGGAAGATTTGAAGCAACACAACAAGAGAGAATACTACAACACAACAAGATACATTCAAACAAACACTTTTGTTCTTCTATTTCAATATTCTTGTTGTAATAGCCTAAGGTCTTTCACTTTCACATCTTGAGGTCTCGGCTTATTTCTTGATTACACTTGCACTCTAATTGTATCATTCATTATCGAGTTGTAATCTTGAATTTGTGGTCATCATTCAACACAAGATATCATTGTGAGTGTTCTTGTGGTAAGAACACACTTGGGAGATCTAGGTGTTAGGTGTTGAAGAGTGTGGTACTCTTCATAGGTATTGAAGGAAGATTGTGGTAATCTTCTTGTTGAAGAGTTTGGTGCTCTTTGAGGTGTTGAAGAATTTGGTATTCTTCAAGGTATCGTAGAAGATTGTGGTAATCTTCACAAGGTGCCATAGAAGAATGTGGTAATCTTCAAGGGAGATTGTGGTAATCTCCAAAGAGGTGTTGTAAGGTGATGTTATATTAATTGTGGTAATTAATAATTTTTTTTCTTTTTCGAAACCCATCCCGAATATATTGGGGTGGTAGAGCACGTAGTCCCTAGGTGGGGTGAAGCTCTATAAATCGACGCGTGTTGTTTACTTCCCGCACTTTCATTTTTGTCTTGGCTTGTTTCATTCGAAAAAGAGGACATAATCGAGAAAATAGAGATAATCTATTCACCCCTCTTTTAGATTATAGTCGTAGCCACTTGAACTTACAACAAGGAGAGAGAAATGGAGAGATCACGTGGGGCTCCATCTCCGGCCTCACACAAGTTTTTGTGTAAAAGTAATATGCCATCCTTACATATCAACATTATGTTATTTCAATATATTTTTCAACACTTCATAAATGAAATACAATTAAAAACAAAAAAAAAATATCCAAAAAAAAAAAATAGAATACATAAAAAAGAAAACGAACTCCCCAAAAAAGAATTATTAATTTTACAAAATAAGGATACTGGATCAATTTCCACCTCTAATGAAGCATAAAACTGCCCACCAACTTCTTCAAAGTATCAACAAGTTCCGAAGAAGTCTGAGAGGACACAATCCCATCGTTTCCAGCAAGAACCCTATACTTATCCTTCCTCGTAAAGTTGGTGCACTCAAACCCTAATGTTGCAGCCAAAATCCTCTGAACATAGTTAGCCACGTCATGTGGGCTTTTACCAGATGAGCATGTGGCCTCAGCTGGGAGCTGATTCAGAAAAGTCACCTCATAAATTGGCCTTGGGTTCATGAAGAAGAAAATAGGATCCATGCCTTTCCATCCTCTAGCCGTGGTTGCATGAAAGAACCCCACTCTGTAATTCATGGCCACAGGCACTATTTGATCGGTTAGTTCCGCGAAAAGGGCACTGAATCTCAACAAAAATGGCTCCCTACAAGTTGTTCCCTCAGGGCAAACCACCAAGTCCCCCTTTTCGAGCTGCCTTTTGATCTTTTGGGCATCTACGTCTCGGATTCGTGTCAGACGGACGGTGGGGATGGGGGAGAGGATCTCGGAGAGTCGGGAGATGGAGTAAGTGACGGCGGGGATACGGCGACGGAGGACGGTGGATAGGACTACGGGGTCCATTAGGGTTCGGTGCGTGCACACGAAGAGAACACCAGAGGTGGAGCCAGAGGGCCGTGGAGGAGGGTTTCCTTTGACCACAACGCGGCCGCCCAAAAGTGGCGCGACATGGCGTGTGGCCCACATGGGGAGCATTAGACCTACCGTGATGCGGATGACGGCTAGGAGGACTCCTAGAGGGATCCATAAGAGGATTAGGAGGGCGGTGGAGGGAGTCGGACGTTTGACAAGGCGGCCGTCATGGAAGATTACGGGGAGTGGCCGGATGATGTGGTGGTCGTGCTTTTTGTTGGCGGCGAATGGTGGGTGGCATTGCTCCTGTTCCAAGTAGCGACATTAGTTATCATGAAGTTGTTATAAATAGTTCGAATCTTCTATTTCATGTGGTGTTTCAATTCTATTTTAATAAAATTAGCGTGCGCTAAATATATATATATATATATATATATATATAATGGTGATATTTGAATTAATATGTAAATGAAATTGAAACACCATTTGAAAGAGAGAATTCCGCTTGTATTTAAAGAAATATGACACCAAAATTAGGGCAACAAAAGATTTAAATCGCTTTCTAAAAGTATTTGTACTTTTAAATCAATTCAATCCAAATAAGATCTCATATTCCCTATGGTGTTCATATGATGTTTCAGTTTATCAATTGAATGTCACGCGTGTAAGATTGTGTCATTATTGTACATGTGATATTCACTTAATTGGTTTATTAATTGAACCACATGAGACACCCTATGGAATAAAAAACTAAGTTCAATCATACTATAACAATATAATAAAAAGATTTTTGCAAGTAGTTAAGGTACATAAGGACAAAAAGAATTGGTTTCGTTAACAACTTACCTTACACAACGGTAGGAATAATGGACCACAACCAGAATTAGGTCTTCCAAGCCCCAAGCAAGGTTCTTCTTCGTCTCCAAATAACACAGCAACACTCTTAGCTATTGAACCAAAATCATCCTTAACGAAACCGGTGACCAATCCAAACCGATTAGTCGAAAGTTCAGTCCCGATCACATCGTCCGCACGTAAATGCTCCTTGACGAATCTCTCCACCATGATCCGAGGCATCTTAGTCACCACGACACGTTTATCGCACGAACTAAACACTCTCCAGGCCTCCATATTAATGTCATCCAAGTAAAACTTGGGCAAAACAGCTCTTGCAACCGCTTCAATCTCAGACAAAGGAACCCCAGCCGTGGCTACGAAAATCGTGAGCTTAAACCCATCATTTTTCGCCCCAACGCCTCAAGAAGACGAATCACGGGCCATAAGGAGAGCAACAAGGCAAACCGGATAAGCCCGGATGCCTCGAAAGCTATCAACATGAAGTAGGAAAAGACATGAGGGTCTTTCAAGAGTGTCCCTTCAAGCTCAGAAATAACAGACTCCATATTAGCTATCAAGAATATTATGATCTTGCAGCAACTCAAATGTTTTAATGTTTTTGTGGTTTCTAAAATTGGTTTAAGGAGAAGAAAGATTTGCGTACAAAGGGATATAAGGAATATTAGATGAAAGTGGATATGACTGTGCTCTAATAGAAGAACAAGGCTGTTTATCAGTTCACAACCAACTCTGTTGCATGTTGTCTTATTTATATTCAGCTCATACCCCTTTTCCGTTTTTTATTTTTTTATTTAATTTTTTTCCTTATGTTGATATATCTGAATGAAATAGGATTATACGCCACGTTAACATACAAGAATATTGATAACTTAACCTCAACAACTTTGGGCTGATATTTGAGGGTCCACTTGTCCATTGTGTCCAAATTAGGTCACGTACTAAAAGAGTCAGCCGTAAATTTTGAGTATTATATGTAAACCACATATTTAAAAACCATTTAATTTACAGAGTAGTGATTCTTGGAAGCTCCACGTTTGTGAACAGGGTTTTTTTTTTTTTTTTTTTTGGAGTGTATTTTCTGACTCTGTTTCAAGTATGGAAGCAGATTTTGATTCGTATGTACGTACAAAAACAAGATTAATAATATTTAAATCTCTTTGGTCAGCTTCTCTAGAAATTGCTTAATTCATCTGATTTTTGAATTTGTCCTAAATTTCTGTTTTTTCCCCTAGTTTATTCCATCATTATATATTGCTTTTCGTCGTGTCAATCTATTGTGGCTCAATGTGTAATTGCTGATGCAAAAGCAGCTTCTGAGATTAAAATCTAGCTGCAGATTTTTTTGAGGAGTCTAATTTTTATGATCATTCCTCTATGCATTTTCTATGGTGGAGGTCTAGCTGTTGACTTCGTAAATAATTGTAACAGACAAAAAAAATTTCCTAATACATTCTTGCACTCTTTTTTGGGATAAGAAAATAGATTTTTTTTTTTTTGACAAGAAAATAGAAAATTCATAGAAAACGTTTCTTGTACAAATTAAAGATGCATTTTGAAAATGATATTCATTTATGTGCCCTAAAATATCTTTGTGTTTGGGCTAGTTGAGTTAAAAATTATTAATTGCTTACGGATTTATTATTGATCAACAATTTTGTGATTTAAGATGTATGCTTTTGTAGATGAAGAGTGAATACACTCATTAACTAGTATTTAAAAGAGACAGAAATATGCTCTCTCCATCTATATATTTAAAAGTTCCGATTGACTAATTCATTGTATTCATTTATATTGAATGTTCCATTATAACCAGGGGCGTATCCTGCCCTATGATTGGGGGGCTTTAGCCCCCCCAAAATTTTTGAAATTTCAATTTTTTATAGGTATATTTTATTTTAAAAAATTAATTTTTAGTACTAAATATTTATTTTTTATTGATTTAGCCCCCAAAATTTTTTTTTGCCCCCCAATATTTCGAGTCTAGCTTTTTGATTATAACATCATTTCGGTTTAAAACTCTGACTAATATATTAGTTTTTGGATCATTGATAATTTTAAAACTAAAAAACTTCTAGATCATAGCATTCGTTTTGTCGTTTGATATCATTAAAATAGCATTAACATAACTACCTAAATTATTTGATATATATTCAAGTAGCAACTCACATGAGATCTTTTATTTCAAATTGGCATCATCTCATATTTCAAATATCACTACTACACGCTGAGTGTATTGATAATGTCATTATTGTACACTTGGTGTATATTAAATATCTTTAAAATATGAGAGGAAATATAATTTGGAATAGAGAATCTGGTATGGTAACACTAACAACTAGCTTTCAATCCAAACACACCGGCTTTATAGCATAATAAGTACCACGAGTTACACTATTACAACCATTATAAGGTATAATTGAATGATTAATGAAATAATTATATAACTGGGGCTGTAAATAAACAGAGCCTTCACGCTTTGACAAATAACTCGTGAACAAGTTCAGATAGCGTTCGTGTATATTCGTTTATTTAGTTAAACGAGCATAAATGAACAAATTTTAGAGCTCATAATAATGGGCAGTGCTTGAACAATTCTATACTCATTCATTAATAGCTCGTAAATAAATTTGTTTGTCTATTTATAAATATTAATGAACAAGCTCGTATTAGTATTTGTTTAGAATTGTTCATGAACAAGCTCGTTAAGGGTTCGACTAATAGATAAATTATGATTCCATTAAATATAAAAAAGTATTTTTTAATTTAAAAATAAAATATTTATTCTATCCTTTTACGACAAAAGTTAATTTTGTTTGTTTGTTTTGTTTATTGTTGGCGAACAAAATTATTGATTATTCACGAACACGTAGTGAATACAAACTCGAACACGAACACATTCATGAACAAACGAATATTTGGCAAACATGCTAAAACTCGGAGCGGCTCGAATCAGTTACAGCTCTATATATAACATCCTTTATGCATAAAAAACCACCCACCCATAAAAGTATGTGTATACATACATATGTATATATATATATATAGGGGGAGGATACAATGAGACCACATATTATAGTGAGACAATGTGGACTCATCTCAACCCTCAATTATTTATATCAATGGCTAAGATAAATAGAGGTTAAAATTACATTAAATATTTAATTAAAGCAAAATAAGGGTATAATTGTCAAATTAACCAAGTAGGGGACCATCTAAATAAGGAATCATTTATTAAGAGAGAGAAAATCACATGGGGAGAGAGAAAATCGCGAGAAAATCGCGCTGGAGAGAGAAAATCACGCATGTGCTCTGCCATGCAATATGATGTGCACTTATCATATCTATATAATATATAAAAACAAGATAGTCTCTATATAAGGAAATATCCCGCCAAAATATAGCTGCCAAATATGGAAAGTTATTCTTTTTACATAACTAATTGATTTTATTTTTAAAGCTGATTTTTACGGCATTAATGATAAAAAAAAATGTCAACCTTTGCATGAGCCCGCCTTGGAAAAACACAACTAAGTTATATAATTTTTCTTTTATGATTCCTTTTATCTTACTTTATATATCCGCCCAAACCTTTCATGTTTTCAACACAGAGTAATTCAAAGAAAACCAAATACTTGTTGCATAGAAAATAGTTATCATTAAATAATGATGCATTAGGCAAACGACTCAAAACTCATTGAAACTTTCAGATAATCATATTTCATTATATTTATTCATAAAATATAATGGAATGTAAAATGATTGTATTGTATAGTTGACTACTGTTTGCAAGACATACATTACAACAAGTTGCATTAAAGTGACTAAAATAAAATCAAGATATATACAATTGTAATATCAATTCATATAAACATGAGGTTCGCACTGAGTGCAAAGCCATCATATCCAAATTATAAAACTGCAGTAGGTATTGAAACTTTGATGAACACATCAATCCAAAACTGCAAAGAGAATTCAAATTTCATTTAGCAGGCGTTTATATGGAGACAACTGAGGTATATTTAGTTTAGAATGTATTTTCATTACGCAAAGGTATGATCATATATTCTGATTTTTCCTTTTATGTATATAATGTTTTTTTTTCATTTCTTTAATCCCTTTTTTTATTTTTAATTAGGGATCATAAATTCATGTGACAGCCGAGCACCAACAAATTGAGAAATTCTAACCAATATTATGGAATACAAAACCATTGTTGGTGGGTAAATACAATTATTTTTGTTTGAAAAACTCTTTTGACTAATTTTTTTTTTTGTTAAAGACTGTAATGTTTTTTGCTTACTGGATTTTTTATGTTGTGTTCTTAAGAATGATTGAATTATGTTCGATTTTTTTTTGTCTCACGGATGACTTATATTGGACATTTTACATGATATGATTATGTGAATTTAGGGATTCTACTTTGAGGGTTATTTTTACAATATTGTTTCACTATTAAAGGAAAAAGGCATTGAGGACATCGCTGAGGTATAGCTTTCCGTTTCATTTATTTAATTTCAGTTAATTTTATGTAGATGAGTTCACCCGAGGAAGATGTTTCATATGTGTTTAGGTAAATGTGAAAGGTTCAATGTGAGATTTATTCTCCTCCCCTGCAAAGGAAAAGAAGTGGAAGCTTTATATAAAGAAAGAGAGAATGATTTTTTTTTTCTCTGGAATATTTAATGTTAAATTTTGATTGTGTTGTCAATTTATGCAGGATGTATAATCAATTCTCAAGTAAAAATAGTATTTCATATTTCTGATAACTCTTTACAACATAAATCTGAAACATGTTCCTATATAAATGCAGCCTATATTGAAAAGTGAAAACATGTTTTTAAAGCAAAAGAAAAAAAAAAGATAAATGTAAAAAAATATTTCCTATTAACCTTTATATATATTTAATAAATATTTTTTAAGTAAAATATTCCTAAGGGGACTAATGCCAAATTATATGAAGCAGAAGTTTATGTCTAGCATTGTTATATATAATTTCCTTCCAAATAGTTTTTGAATTTGTCATTCAGCTTTATCAGTTATATACTATTACAGATCTCTAAAAATATGTTCTACCCTTCATTCATATAATCTATTTTGCTTTTCCATCATTCTACCCCGTACTAACCAACATACAACTTTAAAACAAGTATAAGATGAATAATGATTTATCAAATATTCAATTGTTTTATTTATTTTTTTGGTTTTATTTTGTAAAGCAGTAAAATGAATATACCTAATTTTCAAATTGTGTGAAATTCCTATTTTGCCTTCATTTGTTGATGTAAAATTTCATTAGGAATATGTGATGACAGTAAAAAGGTGTTAGATTTGTTGATGACCTCACTAATATGAAGATCACAAAATCTATTGTTATCTAAAAATAGGGGAAACATCAATTGCATGTTGAATTCTTTTATTTATTTTTTTATTTATTTTAAAGCCAAAAATACACATACCTGTTTTTCAAATTGTTCCAAAAGCTTACTCTCCCATTGATTTCTTTGTTAATAAATAAATTAATCAGAGTTTGTGTTGTTAATAAAAAAGTATCTGTATGATGAAAATGCTCAGTATCATCTTCACCAAATAAGTGTGGAGAAGAATTGTATCATAGACAACATGAAGATGTAAAACCAATGGCAAGATTGTTAAATTCGAGGGGACTTGGTACGGTCCCACACATGAAGCGTACCTAATATGAGAGAGAGCCCAAGCCCACCAAGTGATGTTCCATCCTAAAACCAATTGGTAATAGGAGGAGTAGCTCACTTGACTTATAAATTGGATTCTCTTCCCTTAATTAATCAATGTAGGACAACTCACAAGTGACATATCTCAACAAAGATACAAACTTACATACCTAATATCATCCAACATGTTGGCTTTGAGTTTATTCTTGCACACAAACTGCAAGTCATCTTAGCACAATCTGATTGGACTGGCTCATAACATGGAGAACATATTTTATAAATTTAATCTGGAATCTCTATTGTAAATTAATATTTTTTTTCTGGGAATTATATGGTTATGTTTGAGTTTGAGAATGCAAACTAAGTGAAAATCTTATCAATATGCAGTAATATAAAATAGAAGAGAATTTTCTGATGGAAGAGAATCTTCCAATAGTTTAGTGGGTAACGTAGAAATCACTCATAGTTTTGGGGTATATTAAATTTTCTTATTGTTTTATTGTCTAATCCATTTTTAAATAACTTTATGTTATAATTATTTATTGAATTTCATACATTACACCTACTAAAAAAATATTTTTATTATATTAATACGCATTCCGTGCATCGCACGGGTGGATTGCTAGTATTTGATGTATACTTAACACTATTTTACTGTATGTTTATCATAATTTTACTGCATATTAAAATGGTCAAACAAAAACATGTGGGGACCGTTAATCAAGGAATCAGTTATAGAGAGAGAGAATCACGTTCATTAACATGTGGGGACCGTAGATTAAGTAAAATCAATTATAGAGAGAGAGAAAATCACGCTCATTAATGTACTGTATATTTAACATATATTTACTGTACATTTAACACTATTATGTTGTATATTTATATTTGTACTGCATATTACAATTGTCAAACAAAAATATAAGTGTACAACAAAACACATATAAGTATACAACAAAAAACATAAAAGTATACAACAAAAAACATAAGTATATATCAACATAAATATATACAACAAAAATTAACTACTTATATAGCAAAACACATATAAGTATACATCGAAAAACATATAAGTGTACATTAATCCTAACTGCCTCCTCGTAGGCCCTCGTTTTCTCCACGTCAGCATCGTCTTCTTCACCAATCCTCCAATTCAAACACGTAATAAACAAATTCAAATGTTTTATTGCCCCGAAAAAGGCACAAAATGAGCTCCAATTAACAATTCGGGTCATCTCCTCAACAAGAAGATCCTTTCAAAATTCCACAAATATTGTTCTTGGGATGAGATCTCCTATTCCATTTTTCCTATTCCACTCCTATTCCATTGCATTGGATAAAATACACGTGTACAAGATGATGTCATGTGATGTCACAACTGTATACGTGTCTTTCATCCAACACATGGAATAGGGAGTGGAATAGGAAAGTGGAATAGGAGATCTCAACCCATTGTTCTTACCTTCTCCATCAATACCAAAACCTTCTCTATCTATAGATCTGATCTCATGTAACCCACAACTAATCAGAAAACGAAAAAGAACAAATTTATCGGTGGGGTCAACATTGGTTAAATTTGAACAAACGCCTACATGAACGTGCCCTACTCTCATTTTCTGGAAGTACACATATTCTCTTAAACACTTCTTTCGAATCACTATCGTGTAAATCCAAAAAAACAAATTCTCCGTCAAATTAGAATCACATTTCCGGCGTCGGCCAACAGCAAAGAACAATGGCGTTTCGGTTACTGTACTGCAGGGCAACAATGGCGTCCGAAGCGAAAGACCCACAGAATTACAACAATGGCAACAATGTGCGTGTGTATTTATATATATGTAATTACACAATTACAATACTGCCCTTTTCAGAATTAAAATAAATCAAAAATATTTATTAAATTGGGTAAATCTCAACCATCTAAATTTACAGATTTGTGGACAGGATTAGTCCACACTCTCTCACTCTAATTATGTGGTCTCATTTGATCCTAATCCTATATATATATATATGAGGTAAGTTATATGAGTCCAATATCCTAGAATAAGTATGTAAGAATACATCCTGTTCATCGATCTCTTTTAATCCACAACCCATATTAAACCCGTTTTATTTATATTTCTTACATTATTAGAAATTACTAAGACTAAATTAGTCAACAACAAAACACACAAATTATCCTAAAAAATAGTGGGTGGTTACATCTTTGATTTGAGGAAGATTTTATTAATATTTCTATTCCCTCCTACACGCCTCTTACCAAAAAGAGCATCCATTAAATATCAAAACACCTACAAACCGAATCAACTCGTTTATCTTCCCATGTTTTTGGTTTCATGCACTGGTTTATAAATGATGGTTAATTTGGATTCAATATTTTCTTTGGTTGCTTAATTAGTTACAAATTATTGCATATTTAATAATATTTTGTTGCTAATTTAGTTTAGAATTAATCCTTGGTGTTTTTTCGTTGCTGATTTAGTTATAAATTATTGCATAATTAGTAATATTTTGTTGCTTATTTAGTTTAGAATTACTACTTGATTTATTATTTTTTTATTGCTTAATTACTACCAATTTATTGCTTCTTTAGTATTGCATATTTGCATATTTAATAACTTATTGAGTATTCACCACAGGAAAAAAGATCTTATCTTGTTTCATTTCCAAAGCTATGACTGACAGCTACATTTTTAATTTCCAAATCGAATCAAATTGTTCATCTTCCCACGTTTTTTGTTTCATGCACTGGTTTCATGATGGTTAATTAATATTTGGATCAACTGATTTTTTTTTTCTTATTTAGTTACAAATAATATATTATTGCGTATTTAGTAATATTTTGTTGCTTATTTAGTTTAAAATTGCTGGTGATTTTTTTTACGTTGCTGATTTAATTATAGATTATTGCATATTTAGTAATATTCTGTTCCTTATATTTTTAGTTTAGAATTGCTGCTCGGTTTAGTTTTCTTATTACTTACTTACCAGAGAAAATCTCCCAAGCAAGGGACGTCAACCATATTGAGAGAGTAAAATTAAGGATGTGTCTTAATTAATCCGAAAAATTCTCCATCAATATTTTGAAAAAAAGGTAGTTACCAAAATTACGGATAAATCAACGAACCGTGTCATTCAATTTAAAAGATTGCCTTTTTGGCTTATCCAACTAATGAACATAATTACTATAATACTCTTATAATTAATTAAAAAGGGACTAAAATCTAAAAAAAAAAAGATAGTTTAAATCCTTACCGTTAAAAAATATAACAGTCCATATTTGTCCTCAGGTATTTACCCCAGGATATTGTTGGACTCATTTGATTCAAAGTTTGTATTACGTTGGAGATACTTATCTATTTAAGAAATATAAGCAGACAAAATTTCTCATAAGGAACCTAAGCCTATCAAACAAATATTTGTATCTGAAAAGTCCAATGGTAGTTTAGTTTGATTAAGTCAAAAGACAAAAGATATGAGAAGATACTTTCAGATTTCAATGTCACCGCACTATTAGTTAATTTCTTCTTAGTAATATATATTGCACGCAGTCCCCATTTTTCATTTGGTGTCTTAATATATCACACAAATGTCATGTTAGGTGTATAATAACAACATCATCTAATTATACACGTCGTATTTACTTGGTGAATCGAAACACGGGATGAACAGTACTATCTATAATAGAAGATTGTGTATGCATTGCACACGCTCAATTTGCCTTATTGTTAGGAGTGGCAAATCATGCGGGTGTGCCGTTATCGGACCGGTCCGATAAGAGTATTTGGCTCATTAAACCAATTACTAATATAGTATAATATATCGGGCTAGCCCGATAAGAGCATTTGGCTCATTTGGCTGATTTAAAGCATTTGGCTCATTAAACTATTTGCTAATATAGTATAATATTATTTTTTCTTCTAATATTTATCACATATAAAAGGGGTGTCAATCGTGTCGTGCTTCGTGTTCGCGGGTCACGTCCTGACACGTTTGACATGAACACGAACACGACCCATTTAATTTTTCGTGTCATGATACATCACATGAACACGACCCATTTATGACACGGGTAACCCGAACATGACACGAAAAACCTATATAACTCGAAAAAAAATAAAAAAAGAGAAAAAGCTAAAATTATAAATAAAAATTACTTTAAATTATTAGAAAATGCAATCAATAATTTGTCCATCATCATATAACTAACTGAAACATCATATAACTAACTAAAACATCACAAAATATGAAAATAATATGTCACAATAAATTTAAATGGGTTAAATAGGTCAATCGTGCCGACCCTCAGGTTAGGCTGACCTATTTATTTCGCGTGTTAATCGTGTCTGTCACGCCCCAAACATGACGCGACAACGATCAATCACTTAAACAGAAATAAATCAACAATCTAAACCAAAGATACAAAACTCCAAGTAAAATAGAGTCTAATGCAAATGAATTAAAATAAACACGAGTACAAATTACATCTTAAAGTTTGGCGGTATCCAAAAACAACCCAAAAGATTATCCAATTAACTTACAAATCCAACGAAATAAAATGAAGGAGTCCAACAACAAATAAAAGTAAAAGGAAATGTCGCTCCTCATTCGATAGGGATTCAATCTGCAGTAGGTTCGATGTCTTCAGCGAACTCTTCATCTAAAGGTTAGAAAACAGGAGGGAATGAGACAGAAATCTCAGTGGATGGGGTGATCGTGTACAAGTGTGGCGATATAAATAGTTAATGCAAGAAAACGGTTGTATGAAAACGCGTGAGGTATGATGCATGTGTTCACACATAGTCCACAAGCGTCGTGATAAATATATTAAGTAATATACTTATACGATTTAAGAAAACGATTCGTGGTCACGCAGCATTATGGTTCAAGCAAGACATGGGGATTGATTGCGATCGATGTGTAGCGCCAATCCTATACAAGACAATTAGTGGTTGCGTCATCGATATGTAGCGCCAACCCGTTCCGTTCAACTCCGAAATCGTGTGGATCAGACAACGATTCCTTTGTTCTTCCTTGTAACTCCCCATTCATGATGGTCAAAGACCTGTCACCTTATCGCTCCGTAGGCAAAGACAAAATCCACGTTGGAGCTAGCAAGGCTCGGATTCGTCATAATCATGATTATACCTCAAGTACTACGACCCGCTTCCCTTGGACAAACTCCGTCCCTCAGTTGCGGGATTAGGATGATGGGGCCGGAGAGTGGAATAGCAGCCGAGCTGCCCGGTTCCATCCCCGACGTATCCATTCCGACTGTGAGCTCGACACACTAAGTTGACTCAAGCAGGAAATTAAGTACACGTTCAGGTAGTCAACCAGGCAGTCGAGTATTATTGATTCGGGAATCAGTTCATGAAAGGTTCTCAACTTTTGCACAAAATAGTTTTGGCGTTGGTGGAGTTATTGGGATGAAGATAATTATCGGGAGGATAAGTAGTCTTCGATATCTTAAGGATTAGGAGGAACATAGGTCCCGTTATAGATTCGAAATCGCGAGACGAGGAAGTCGCCCCGCGATCGGTTATTAATCGGTCAAGACGATCCGATAAGTCAAGGGATTTTTTTACGAAAATAAAATATTTTAATTAAATATTAAAGTAAGAGGGTCCAGGGCTGTTTCTTTAAAAGAAAATAATTTGAGTTAGGTCCTTATTAAAATAAAATTTACAATTAGCCCCGCTTTGTAAAAACCAATACTTTTGGGGTTAAAAGTTAAATAAATAAATGTCCCGACCTTGAACAATTATGAGGTCAGTTCCTAAATTCTCTAAATTGTTCAGAGATTCAGGTTTTTAAAGTTTTGAGGTCGAGTTTTTATAAAATTCTCACATTGGCCCCAAATTTGTTAAAATTGTCATTTCGGGCCCTAAGTTTAAAATAATCAGAACGCACAAACCGGAAGGGCTTTTAATGTGATTCCAGTTGGAAAACGTCACTAAGGTTAGTGGGATATTGGAACAAAAACAGTTTTAAAACGTCATAAGTATAGGTCCCTTAACTTTTGAAAATCTCATTTTTGTCCCATTTTGAAATAATTGCCTTTAAGGCTTTTAGGGGTCCAATTGTTATGAAATTTGAACCTTGGGTCCAAAATATAATTATGTTATAGGTAAATTAGTATTTCCAGGTGCATGGGCTGCATAAGTCCTGGAAATTTCATTTGGGTCCTCAAGTTAAATCTTTTACAATTTGGTCCCTCAAGTTTTATAAAATTACTTTCCAAGCTCTAAACACTTGGATTTTTGGAATACACTTAAAATATGTTATTTCCAGTCCCTTAAGAGTTAAAATTTCAAGTTTTAAATTAGGGTCTGGTACAGTTTCGAAATTTGCAAATTAGCCCTTAAACTTCTCAAATTTTACAATCTAGTCCTTGGGCTTTTAAGGGTTGATTTTATTTATCTAAAAACTCTTAAAACTTTATTAAAATGTCAAAACATAATTTTTGAACCTGAGTACAGTCCCAAAAATCGAAAATTACAGAGGGGTCCCTTAAGTTTTATTTTCTTGCAATTAAGTCCACCAACTTTCCATTTTTGCATTTTAAGTCCAAAAATCGAAATTTAATCAATTATGCTCGACTTTTCCAGGTTATAAATCATTCAAAACATAGATTACAAGAGTCATAAATATACATATCCATTTCAAGCAAGCATTCATCAAGTACAACAATAAAGTGTACATGTATGTCCTATTTTTCGATAAATCGCATTTTTGAGCAACACTTGAGAATTTTTTCCACTAGATACAAGAAAATAGCATGCAATACATAATATATATCTCAAGTGCTCAATAACAAAATACTACATGCATATTTTCAATTTAAAACACCTAGAAGTTGAAAGGATTTTTTCCACCCACCTCGTAGTAGTTTCTCGGGTTGATCTAAAATGTGGTCTTCTTCCTTGAATCAACTTCTTGACTCAAACTCTTGAAGATCAGTCCCTAAATGGTATCCAAACCATATTTTGGTGTTAAAATTAAAGTCTCAAGTCTAAAGAAAATATACTAGTACCAAATGGTTACTACTCACCTTAATATCTTCAAGTAGTCTCAAAAATGGAAATTTTCCTTCAAGCCTCTAACCTCCACTTGAGATGATGTAGGTCAGCCCCTAAACTCCAAAAATTTATATTCTTGAGTCAAAAATTAATTCTTCATGTTGTCAAGAGAAAAATACTAAAACCATAATTTTCTCACCTTAATAATATGTAATCTTGAATTTCCTCTTCAAGCTTGTAGTCAAATCTAGGTCTCTAATTCTCCAAGAATTTTCTCTAGGAGTACCTCAACAAGAAGGATTCAACATTATTAGATGGTGAAGGTATAAGGTTGAGGATTGGAGAAGAAAAATAGAGTTGGGAGAAATGAAGATATTCTTACCTTATGCTTGAAGAATTTGATCCTTTAGAGAGGAAAATGGAAGCAAGTCTTGTGTTTTTATGATAAATATGAAATGAATAATATTGGTAGATAAAGAAAAAAAATAACAAAAATGATTGATTCCCCTAAGACAAGGAGCCAAAAGTTGGAGGGAATAATAATCATGGTGTTGGTATTTTTATTATTAGAATTTGGTGGAAAGAAAAGTTTGTCCATCCTTTAAGCATGTGACCAAAAGTTGAAAAAAAAAATAATATATATATGTAAATATATATACATATATAATTGTAGGTCTTGAAAAGAATGAAACAACCTCCCCATTTATGGTAATTTTCGAAATTTTTTAAAAATATAAAAAAAAAGTATTTTTTTTAAAAAAAAAAATTGATTGGGAAATTGGTTGGGATGAATTATAGAATAAGATGAAATATTAGGATAAGGATTGGAATGTACTCCTAAATTGTTGGAGGTCTAATATTCCTAAAGTAGTAGTCATTCGATCAAGTATTAATACTAGAGGAAGAATATAAAATTGCTAAGCTCTAAAAATACGAAATGCGTAATTGACGTTGGAAGAAATAAATAAAAATAGAGTCGAGTTTCATTAATAATAGGTTTGTGATACATAGCCGAAAATTCGCACTTGCTGAATTTGGCACACAGCTTGTGCTCTCGTAGTGTCTCCAAAACAATTTTCAGATGACGTCCATGCTCTTCTCTAGACTTAGAGTATACGAGTATGTCATCAATGAATATCACTACGAATTGATCCAAATAAGGTTGAAAAACTCGATGCATCAGATCCATAAACGCTGCTGGCGCGTTTGTCAGACCGAAAGGCATTACTACAAACTCGTAGTGTCCATATCTGGTTTGAAATGCCGTTTTGGAAATGTCTTCTTCGCGAATCTTTAGTTGATAATATCCTTGTTGTAAATCAAAATTCGAGTACACCGTCGCTCCTTGAAGTTGATCAAACAGTTCGTCTATCCTCGGGAGGGGATATTTAGTAGCAACATCTAGTCGAGATCGTATAATAGTCACATCCTTAATGTATCTTATCCATGATACCTAAACCACAAGTCAAATTCACTTACTTAAGCTTGTGCAAGTACTTGAGAATGAATAACACATGGGTATTATCATTGATCAATATACTTAGTGATTCCCCTACTATCATTTTCCCAAAGTAATATCATTAGGTGTCTAGATCCCATAATATATCACATCCAAATTATATACTTCTCAAGAGATATCCTCATTTTCTTCGAGTCTCACCATATTAGGCATTATAATCTCTAAATCACGGATTTTCTAAATCACCTAACGTCCAAATAGAGGAATATCCGGATATCTTAACACTATAACAGCCCAAAAGAGTTCAAATATTCATCCAAGATTCAACTTAGGTCACCTAGTAGTGGAACCCAATCCAAGGCAGAGGAACCTATCCTGGTCAAACAAAACTAAGACGGATTAGACGAATGTAAGGAAAAGATAAGGAAAAACAAGAAAAGAATGACTAAGGAAAGTCAGTCAAGAGTCAACTAAGTCAAATCAAGTATGACTATGGATTATCCAAGTATAGATTCTGACTTAACATAAACATCAATAATACGGTTCTATGCCATTATTGAAATCGATTTCACACTTAATTGGTCAGGTCGCGGTACTACCCAACACAGTCCGAGGGTCCTATCCTGGGTCAGCTCGGTGTAAGTTTCCATCTTACTAGCCGAGCTCTGATACCATAACTGTCACGCCCCAAACGTGACGCGACAACGATCAATCACTCAAATAGAAATAAATCAACAGTCTAAACCAAAGATACAAAACTCCAAGTAAAATAGAGTCTAATGCAGCGGAATTAAAATAAACACGAGTATAAATTACATCTTAAAGTCTGGCGGTATCCGAAAACAACCCAAAAGATTATCTGAATTAACTTACAGCCCAACAGAAATAAAATGAAGGAGTCCAACAACAAATAAAGGTAAAAGGAAATGTCGCTCCTCATTACTGATAGGGATTCAATCTGCAGTAGGTTCGATGTATTCAGCGAACTTTTCATCTAAAGGTTAGAAAACAGGAGGGAATGAGACAGAAATCTCAGTGGATGGGGTGATCGTGTGCAAGTGTGGCGATATAAATAGTTAATGCAAGAAAACGGTTGTATGAAAACGCGTGAGGTATGATGCATGTGTTCACACATAGTCCACAAGCGTCGTGATAAATATATTAAGTAATATACTTATACAGTTTAAGAAAACAGTTCGTGGTCACGCAGGCATTATGGTTCAAGCAAGACATGGGGATTGCGTATTGATGTGTAGCGCCAATCCTATACAAGACAATTAGTGGTTGCGTACTGATATGTAGCGCCAACCCATTCCATTCAACTCCGGAATCGTGTGGATCAGACAGCGATTCCTTTGTTCTTCCTTGTAACTCCCCGTTCATGATGGTCAAAGACCGTCACCTTATCGCTCCGTAGGCAAAGACAAAATCCACGTTGGAGCTAGCAAGGCTCGGATTCGTCATAATCATGATTATACCTCAAGTACTACGACCCGCTTCCCTGGACAAACTCCGTCCCTCGCATGGATTAGGACGATGGGGCCGGAGAGTGGAATAGCAGCCGAGCTGCCCGGTTCCATCCCCGACGTATCCATTCCGATCGTGAGCTCGACACACCAAGTTGACTCGGCAAGAAATTAAGTACACGTTCGTAGTCAGTCAAGCAATGAGTATTATTGATTCGGGAAGCGATTCATGAAATGTTCTCAAATTTTGCACAAAATAGTTTTGGCGTTGGTGGAGTTATTGGGATGAAGATAATTATCGGGAGGATAAGTAGTCTTCGATATCTTAAGGATTAGGAGGAACATAGGTCCCGTTATAGATTCGAAATCGCGAGACGAGGAAGTCGCCCCGCGATCGGTTATTAATCGGTCAAGACGATCCGATGAGTCAAGGGATTTTTTAAAGAAAATAAAATATTTTAATTAAATATTAAAGTAAGAGGGTCTAGGGCTGTTTCTTTAAAAGAAAATAATTTGAGTTAGGTCCTTATTAAAATAAAATTTACAATTAGCCTCGCTTTGTAAAAACCAATACTTTTGGGGTTAAAAGTTAAATAAATAAATGTCCCGACCTTGAAAAATTATGAGGTCAGTTCCTAAATTCTCTAAATTGTTCAGAGATTCAGGTTTTTAAAGTTTTGAGGTCGAGTTTTTATAAAATTCTCATATTGGCCCCAAATTTGTTAAAATTGTCATTTCGGGCCCTAAGTTTAAAATAATCAGAACTCACAAACCGGAAGGGCTTTTAATGTGATTCCAGTTGGAAAACGTCACTAAGGTTAGTGGGATATTGGAACAAAAACAGTTTTAAAACGTCATAAGTATAGGTCCCTTAACTTTTGAAAATCTCATTTTTGTCCCATTTTGAAATAATTGCCTTTAAGGCTTTTAGGGGTCCAATTGTTATGAAATTTGAACCTTGGGTCCAAAATATAATTATGTTATAGGTAAATTAGTATTTCCAGGTGCATGGGCTGCATAAGTCCTGGAAATTTCATTTGGGTCCTCAAGTTAAATCTTTTACAATTTGGTCCCTCAAGTTTTATAAAATTACTTTCCAAGCTCTAAACACTTGGATTTTTGGAATACACTTAAAATATGTTATTTCCATTAAGAGTTAAAATTTCAAGTTTTAAATTAGGGTCTGGTACAGTTTCGAAATTTGCAAATTAGCCCTTAAACTTCTCAAATTTTACAATCTAGTCCTTGGGCTTTTAAGGGTTGATTTTATTTATCTAAAAACTCTTAAAACTTTATTAAAATGTCAAAACATAATTTTTGAACCTGAGTACAGTCCCAAAAATCGAAAATTACAGAGGGGTCCCTTAAGTTTTATTTTCTTGCAATTAAGTCCACCAACTTTCCATTTTTGCATTTTAAGTCCAAAAATCGAAATTTAATCAATTATGCTCGACTTTTCCAGGTTATAAATCATTCAAAACATAGATTACAAGAGTCATAAATATACATATCCATTTCAAGCAAGCATTCATCAAGTACAACAATAAAGTGTACATTTATGTCCTATTTTTCGATAAATCGCATTTTTGAGCAACACTTGAGAATTTTTTCCACTAGATACAAGAAAATAGCATGCAATACATAATATATATCTCAAGTGCTCAATAACAAAATACTACATGCATATTTTCAATTTAAAACACCTAGAAGTTGAAAGGATTTTTTCCACCCACCTCGTAGTAGTTTCTCGGGTTGATCTAAAATGTGGTCTTCTTCCTTGAATCAACTTCTTGACTCAAACTCTTGAAGATCAGTCCCTAAATGGTATCCAAACCATATTTTGGTGTTAAAATTAAAGTCTCAAGTCGAAAGAAAATATACTAGTACCAAAATGGTTACTACTCACCTTAATATCTTCAAGTAGTCTCAAAAATGGAAATTTTCCTTCAAGCCTCTAACCTCCACTTGAGATGATGTAAGTCAGCCCCTAAACTCCAAAAATTTATATTCTGGAGTCAAAAATTAATTCTTCATGTTGTCAAGAGAAAAATACTAAAACCATAATTTTCTCACCTTAATAATATGTAATCTTGAATTTCCTCTTCAAGCTTGTAGTCAAATCTAGGTCTCTAATTCTTCAAGAATTTTCTCTAGGAGTACCTCAACAAGAAGGATTCAACATTATTAGATGGTGAAGGTATAAGGTTGAGGATTGGAGAAGAAAAATAGAGTTGGGAGAAATGAAGATATTCTTACCTTATGCTTGAAGAATTTGATCCTTTAGAGAGGAAAATGGAAGCAAGTCTTGTGTTTTTATGATAATTATGAAATGAATAATATTGGTAGATAAAGAAAAAAAATAACAAAAATGATTGATTCCCCTAAGACAAGGAGCCAAAAGTTGGAGGAATAATAATCATGGTGTTGGTATTTTTATTATTAGAATTTGGTGGAAAGAAAAGTTTGTCCATCCTTTAAGCATGTGACCAAAAGTTGAAAAAAATAATAATATATATATGTAAATATATATATATACATACATATATAATTGCAGGTCTTGAAAAGAATATGAAACAACCTCCCCATTTATGGTAATTTTGAAATTTTTAAAAATATAAAAAAATATATTTTTTTTTTTCAAAAAAAAATTGATTGGGAAATTGGTTGGGATGAATTATAGAATAAGATGAAATATTAGGATAAGGATTGGAATGTACTCCTAAATTGTTGGAGGTCTAATATTCCTAAAGTAGTAGTCATTCGATCAAGTATTAATACTAGAGGAAGAATATAAAATTGCTAAGCTCTAAAAATACGAAATGCGTAATTGACGTTGGAAGAAATAAATAAAAATAGAGTCGAGTTTCATTAATAATAGGTTTGTGATACATAGCCGAATAAATAATCACTACATAACACCGAATCTCACGTTAAAATTCGGGGTCTCATAGTGTCTGACCTGATTTTGACCTGAACCTGTTGAGGGTTGTACATGTACCTGTTAAATTCATATTAGGTTCGTGTCGGCTTATTGTGTCGTGTATGTTCAACCGCTAAACACCTAAAATAATTCTACCAGTTCTCACAAGAGAACGAGATCAATTGTAGGGTAGCAAGTTAACCACAAGTCGTCTCTCAAGGAAGACTTAGCCTGTAAATAATTATTATGTATCACAGTAAACAAAAAGTAAATCCTAGACACTCTAACCAGATTTGTTTGATTTTAATAAACTAAAGAAAAACGTGTAAAAAGACAATTTAAAAAAAACATGATTAAACTCTACCAAAAACCATATGGATGAAAGTCCAGAATTTCGCAATCATCTCATCAAACTTGCAAGCAGAATATCAAGTGATTGATCATGTGGTTAATAAATAGAACAAACATGTAAAAACTAGGCCTAAATCTCATAACTCACGTATTCACAGATTAGGGTTATCCCAATATATTTTGCTATTTTCATTAAGCCAAGTTAGATAATACAATTTTGATTAATATCTAACCCCTTGAATAAATTTAGTCTAAGAATAATATTCTCTCGATCTCAATCATTCCCTCAAAATAATCAAAAGTTGGCCAAACAATTAATCATCAAGTAAAGCAATTTATTCAAGAAAGCAAATCAATTAGTCAATATTCATGCTTGCTTGTTTGAATCAAATCATCCTAATCCTAGAACAAGAAAGTTAGTTCATGCTTGTAGATGGATTCATCAATTTAATTGAGAGGAAGAGAGCAATTATAAACATGATCATATAATAACAACAATCACCAAGAAATTGAAAATCAGATAAAGAAGATGGAGAAAGATTACGCTTTGATCTAACCGCAAAATATCTCCGGTGGAAAAACAAGCAATCCCCAATGTTGGATGGAAGAGAAAACAATAAGAACTAGAGTTTAAAAGTGCTAAGAAGTAAAGATGTTCGAAAATATGGGCTCCCCAAGTCATATTTATAAGCCTAGAGCCCTATACAAAGTAGAACAACCAAAAATCGCAAACAATCGAAATTTTTGTGTTCTCAGAAAGTCACCGTCGCGTCGCAAGATCGTGTCGCACGCACGCGCGTCTTGCGGCGCGCCACAAAGTTGTGTTGCCTGTTGTGCATCGTGCGCGGATGCACACCCCTGCACCCTCCAGACTTTGGAATTTGCTCTTGGTGTCTTCTTATGAATTGTAGCTCTATTCTTAGCTTTCCATAGCCACTTGAATGACCTCAATATCAATTTTCTAGAGATAGTTATGGCCAACATACTAAGACGTGTCATTTTCGAAATCTCATCACTTGTTTTCCACTTTCACATGATTTTAACCCATCCAAACGTCTTCATTTGCATTTAGTACCCGAAGTATATATTGTAGCACTCTCTCTTATCTTTCTAATGGCATACGAATCAGGTCAATCTAACTTTGGATGAAAAATTATGCTCCAAATACGAAGACTGCCGCAGTTGTGCGAAATGACTTTTTGACGTTTCTTGCTCCAAAACTTGTTTTTTCCACCAAATCCTAGAAAATCAAAAAAATAACCCAACGTAACACTAAAACATGCAAATACAAATATACTCACCCGACTAAGGTTAAAAACTAACAAAAGTGTTCGGCCATCCTCGCTAAGTTTCAGATCCATTTTATAAGATGCAACCCCGTTACACACAATTAACCACTGAATCGCTAGCCACAAATTTATTCTTCTTTTTTTTCTGGTTTTTTCTTGTTTTTTTTATTTTTTTTTCTTGAGAACTTTCGAGATGTCTTCCACTAGGTGTAAACTTTGAATTTTCTCCAAAGGCTCCTAGGGTGATTTCCCATATTCATATTCGTGCCGCCATTTTATGTAAAAGACGAACATGGAGCTCATGAATGCTCCTAGTTACTAAGCATCAACAAACAGAGGACTATTATCTCAATCGCCCTTTTTTTTGGGCTTTCTTTCTTTTTTTTGTGATTTTTTTCAAAGCTAGCAATCTTGTGTAAGCAATAATTAAAACAGGGTTTCAACTTAATTTACATCAAGGAAACCTCACAATTCAAGCTCCAAAACCTAGGCTATCATTTAACCCTCGCCGAACTTGTCTACTAAAAAGATCAATTCACAATTATAGCCAAATCATATGTATCAAGTTCGCGGTGTAATTTCATAATCAAATATTAAATTTTGGCACATATTTATAGCCAGTTCACCAACACAATTATAAGGCTTGTAATAATTATAAAACTAGTGATAACTAACCACATGCAACCATAACACATATATAATGATAATCCATCCCCCACACTTAAACCACACAATGACATCAATGCGTAAAAAAAAATTGAAGGAAAGAGAGACGTCTCTAGAAAGTGCTATAATAAGAAAATGGTTAAATCAATCACGTGAACCGTCAATCCTGTAAAAGCCATGTGAAGGGAAAATAAAATACCACATATAAACTAAGAAAAATAAAAAAATTTAACTAACATGCACAAAAACACCACATGCAAAATCACACAAAGGGAAAAATGCTTGGGTTGCCTCCCAAGAAGCGCTCTTTTAATGTTATTAGCTTGGCGATATCAACTAAGAAAATCATGGCGGGTCATCGAGCAATACTTTTTTTACTACCTTGGAATTTTTATTCGGCTGAATTAAATTATGTTCCTGCCATAAGATATCTTTCACAGCAGAATCGGCAGAGTCAATAATAAAATTATCAGGCAATGCATAGGCAGGGCTATAAGCTATATCAAATATTGAAAATGTTACAATATTTCCCAAGACATTCATACTTAATTTTCTATTTTTGACATAGATCAAGGTGTGATGGGAAATTTATTGTTTAGATTTTGATGAATGCCATGTAAAACTTAGACTAGAAAGTTGGTACCCCATTTTCCTTGTAATTTGTATTGTAATAGATATGGCTGTATGAGCTGAGTAAAGTCAGCTATGCCTGGATATACAAGAAGTCAACTGAAGAATAAAGTAAAGACTCCGCTGTTAAGCAGCTGAGTGGGGCAAGGAAGAGATGTCAAGGACTCGACTGAAGGAGTATCGGTTGTGTGACAGCTGTGAGAAGAGTCGGTTAAGTCAACCCAAGAAGCCAAGTCAAGTTGAAGTGACAGATGAGTCTTTCAATCATTAGAGCAGACTCAAGTCACCTGGGGAAAAGGCAGCTGCAAAGAGGAGTTAACTGAAAAGAATCCGTTGCACAAAAGTCAAGAACATTACTTAAATAAGTAATACTTCCATGCTGTCATGTCTTAAAGTGCTCAGTCCTAGAAGCGTGCAAAAGGAATAAACCAATGGGAAGCACTACACCTCATGTCAGATTCTGAAAAGCTGAACATTCATTTAATAAGAGGAAAGGTCTACATCTCAAGATTGAAGACCAAGAAAAGACAAGACAACGAACACAAGTGACTTTTGAAAATCAGCCTATCTCTTCAACAGGCAGATTTTTGAAAGTGCACTATAAAAGGCTGAGGAATCACTTTGAGAAAAGGTTACCTGAACCACGAACAAGCAAGAGCATTATTCATTCTGTAACCTGCAAAACATTCTCAAGTTATTTAAGCAAAATCCTCAAGCCTAAATCTCGAAGGAAATCGATCCAACACTAAGTTGTGAAGGAAAGACAACTTCAAATTGTTGAAGAGGAAACTTTTGAAGAATCAAAAGGGGTCTACTTTCTAAGGAGTATTGTAGGAAGGTTCTAGGTCGAACCAGTCTCAAGTTATTGGAGGGCTTCGTGATCAAATCCAAGAAGCTTGAGCAAGTGAGCTGAAGTAGCAAGGCAACCGCCCTGTGAAGAAGCTGAGTCGGACGAGAAGCCAGCTGTGTGACCAAGGCATCTCCAGACTGAGTCCCAAAGGAGCAAGTTAGCTGTGTGATCAAGACTTGTATCTGGACTGATTAACCACTTTGTACTCTGATCATTACTTAGTGGATTCCTCCAGGAGTTGGAGAAGAGAGGAGTAGAAGAATTACCCCATCTTCGAACCTCTATAAAAATTATTGTGTCATTTACATTTCAGCATTTTATTTCTGCGTACATATTCTATATCTGCTGATAATTTGCTATCGAATTGATAAGTAACTAAGTGCTAAAATCAAGTGTTTAAAACAAGTTAAATCAAATACAAGGGTGTTAAGTCTTCCACTGAAAATCTCATCACATCCAAGTTAAGCCTTAGAATAATCAGCTGAGTTATTCTATCAACAACTCAATCGAGTCTGTTGAGTGGCTAACTCTGCTGGTTAACTAACTTAGCTGTCCCTGAAGGACATAGCTGTGAAATTAACTGTGTAATATTTTAAAAGGACTAAAATCGAAAAGTTGGTAAGGTTTATTCAACCCCCCTTTTAAATGTTACTCACACCCCTTGGGACCTACAAGTGGTATTAGAGCAGTTGGTTCATTAAGCCTTCCGCACTGGTTACTGAACTAGATCTACAATCTTTCAAAGAATTTTTAACACTTGCTCTTTCAAAAGCTATTTTTATTTAGCAAAGTTATTATCATGGAAGCAAATTTGACACGCATCCCTATGTTCACTATTGAGGAATTTGATGACTGGAAAATTCGCATGCAGGCTCATCTATCTGTTTTACATGATGAAATGTGGATAGTGATAGAGGATGAGCCACCGCAAATCGAAAGTGAACACGTGATTATCTGAGAGCGCGGTGAAGGTGAGGAAACCGCATTGAAGCAAGACCAGCCCTGGTTGAGAAACCAAGGATTGAATGGACAAACGAGGACAGAAGAATATACAACTTGGACAATGTGGCCAAGAACATACTTTACAAAACCTTGGACAAAGCAATGTTCAACAAAGTCAAATCTTGTCAAACCGCAAAACAAATCTGGGATAAATTAACTTTAATTTGTGAAGGATCTGAGCAAATTAAAGAAAATAAATTGTCCGTTGCTGTACAAAAATTTGAAAATTTTAAAATACTTGCAGTGAAACCTTGGATCATTGGTCGCTTCGATTCACTCGAAATTACAAATGAACTATCAAAGACTTGGGGAAAGAATATACACAGAAGGAAATGTGTATGAAGATTCTGAGAAGCCTCCCAGCTGAATGGGAAATGAAGGTCATGGCCCTCAAAGCCTACGAGTTTGAGCTGAGAAGAAAATATCAAGAGGAGACAGCTGTACCCAAAACAGCTGCACTTATAGTCAAGGATGGGAAGAGAGCTAAGGTCAAGGAAGCCATTGACCAGGAGGAAATTACCTTGATGGTTAAAATATTCAACAAGTTCTTTAACAAGAACTATAAAAGAAACATGGGTGAATCCTCCAGGAGACATTCAGCTCCCTCCAAGTCAAGGGAAGATAGGCCACCCAAGAGAGCTGAGCATCAAAAGGTTGAATATCAAAGAGCTGATAATCCAAGAACAGAAAGAGCTGATCAAAGAGCTGAAAACCTGTGTTTGAACTGTAGACAACCAGGACACTTTGCTATTGACTGCCCATATCCCGTAGTCAATAAGTACATGAATGAAGAAGAAAGAAAAGTCTTCAGAGAAAGAAGACTGGAAAAGAAAAAAGCTATGTTGGCTGCAGAGACTACTAAGACATCCAAGTCTAAAGAAGCAGCAGACTCAGAGAGTAGTGAAGCTGACTACTCAAGTGATTCTGAAGAAGAAGCAATGATCTGTCTAATGGCTAAGAACAAGATGAACCTGACCAAGAAGATGAGGTACACTCTAACTCATCTCACTCAGATTCTAGTGATATTGATTGTGACACATTCATCACCCACTGATCTTTATGATTCATTAGGCAAAATGATGAAAGATTTTGAGCACATTAAATCCTCACACACACTTTTAAACGAGGAAAACAGCCAGCTCAAAAGCCAAAACTCACAGCTGACTAAGGAGCTGAGTACTCTGAGTCACATTGCTGATGAGAACAAAGAGCTGAAGGCTGAAAATGCTAAACTAATAGCAGAGATAGCTGCTATAGAAAAGAGGGAAAATGATCTCAAAAATGTTATTGCATCATTTACAAAGGCATTTAAATCATTGGATGACCTTATTATGAGCCAAAACGAGTGTGGAGATAAGACAGGCATAGATTCAATTCTTTGTGAAGTCAAATAAACTCAGTGATCTTGGAAAAAGGATCTTCAAGTAATGAAGCATCTCAAAAATCCAAGACACCAAATGTTGCACCCACATTCACTCTAAAGCACAATCACAAATAAACTGGCCTCGGATATAAAGGAAAAGGAAAACGACCGAGTTGAGTATCGAGAGGACAACGAGAAAAATCCAAAGAAAGTTCCTCAAGCAAACTCCAAATAGGAAATACTCTATGAAGAATAAACAGAGCTACCAAAAACCCCAGAAGTTTTATCAAAGAAACACATAGGATGGGAATGGTAGAAACTACCCAAGCCAAGCTGATTAGAATAATGTGAAATATCAGCAAATACCTATGGAATATAAGCCCAAATGGCAAAGACCTAGACCTCAGCAAAGGTCTTTCCAAAGGCAAAAGAGCTATCATCAGCACATATATGCACCCATGCACTACACTCAGAAATATCACAACTACCCAAAGAAGGCAATTGCTAAAACACATACACATGCATACAGACAAAAGAGACAGCTGTATGAACCTAAGGCCCCCAAGCAATTTGCCAAAGTGAGCTATGATTATGGCACGGATAGATAAAAACCTCTTAGAGTCAGATCATTTGGATATAGGTTGGTTGGATCATCTTACATCACTAACCCCTCAGGACCCAGACAAACATGGGTACCTAAAAACTAATTTTCTTGATTGCAGGTTCAAGGAACAGCTGAGTGTCAAGGAACCTTGTACATGGATAGTGGCTGTTCCAGACACATGATAGGAAACAAGAAAAATCTGTCAAAATTCAATGAGATTAGAGGCACAAAAGTCATATTTGGAGGAAATGAAGCTTCAGGGGAAATAAGAGGCACTGTATCCATCAAGAAAAATGGATTAGAAATCACAGATGTTGCATATGTTGAAGGCCTCAACTTCAACCTGTTAAGCATCAGCCAAATCTGTGACAAGGGCTATAATATTGGATTCAATATGGGAATGTGCCAAATTAAAGACACTGAATCAAATGAAGTAGTGTTGCAAGGATCCAGACAGAAGAACATGTATGTGGTAGATTGGTCGACTGCCACACCAAGCACTTGTCTGTTAGCAAAGAGTACAGCCGAATCAAGTTGGATGTGGCACAAAAAGCTGAGTCATTTGAACTTCAAGACAATTAACAAGCTTGCAAGGAGTCATCTTGTAGAAGGATTGCCAGACTCAGTGTACAAGAAGGAAAGTGTTTGTGATGCATGCCAGAAGGGAAAGCAAATCAAATCATCATTCAAAGAAAAATCCAATCCATCTTCAACAAGGATATTGCATCTGTTGCATATGGATTTATTTGGTCCAGTTGAGCCAGCTAGTATAAGTGGAAAGAAATACACTTTAGTGGTGGTGGATGATTATTCAAGATATACATGGACGATCTTCACGTGCAAAAAGAAGGAAACCATGCAGAAGTTACCTCAGCTGATGAGAAGAGTCAAACCATTATAAAGATAAGGTCTGATAGAGGAACTGAGTTTGTCAATGGGATAATAACTCAGTATTGTGTTGAAAATGGTATTACTCATGAATTATCTGTTAGCAAGGACTCCACAAATGAATGGAGTAAGCGAGAAAAGAAAAAGCAGAACTCTCAAGGAAACCGCAAGGACCATGTTAGTCAAGTTGGGCTGCCTAAAAGATTTTGGGCTAAAGCCATCAACACTGCATGTTATACTCAAAATAGATGCATGATTAATAGACAGCTGACAAAGACTCCCTATGAAATATGGACAGGGAGAAAGCCAAATGTTGGGTATTTTAGAATATTTGGATGTAAATGCTTCATCCACAACAATGGCAAGGATAATCTAAAGGCTTTTGATGCTAAAGTCGATGAAGGTATCTTTTGGGATACTCGGTGAAAGTAAATCCTATAGAGTCTTGAACAAGAGGATTATGGTCACAGAAGAGTCTATCCATGTGGTTTTTGATGAACCTAATGTAAATGGACAAGACATTGAAGAGTTAGCTGATAAGCTGAATCAGCCAACTATGCAGAAGAGTCCCTATGTTGAAGCTGAAGCTGGAGCAATCAACTAAGATGAAGATGAGATAGTTGAATCTCAAAGACAGCTGGAAAATTTGCACCTAAATGATGATGAAAGAGCTGCTCAAGACAACACAGCTGCAAGACGACTGAACCCAGCTGATTTACTCCAACCTGATGTGAGATGGCTGAGAGACCATCCACCAGAGCTAGTCATTGGAGATGTGAGAGATGGTGTAAGAACCAGATCCAGAGCTCAACAAGAAGCAATGTTCACCTGTTTTATTTCCCAAATAGAACCAAAATATGTGTCCCAAGCATTGGATGACACACATTGGATTCAAGCCATGCAAGAAGAGCTGAATCAGTTTGAAAGGAACCAAGTGTGGGAATTGGTGCAAAGACCAACCCATCAAAATGTTATTGGCACAAAATGGGTTTTCAGAAACAAGATGAATGATGAAGGATCTGTGGTAAGAAACAAAGCAAGATTGGTAGCTAAAGGGTATTTCCAAGAAGTAGGAATAGATTTTCATGAAACATTTGCTCTGTTGCAAGATTAGAAGCAATAAGGATGTTTCTTGCCTATGCTGCACACAAAAACTTCATTGTATATCAAATGGATGTGAAAAGTGCATTTTTAAATGGATTGTTGGAAGAAGAAGTCTATGTTGAGCAACCTCCAGGCTTTGAGCAGAAGACAATGGAGATAAGGTGTACAAGCTCAAGAAAGCTCTATACGGATTGAAACAAGCACCAAGAGCTTGGTATGATACATTATCTCAATTTCTGACATATAATGGATTCACCAAAGGCAAAGTGGACAAAACACTCTTCAGAATTCAAGATGGAGAGAGTATACTGCTTGTTCAAATATATGTGGATGAAATCATTTTTGGATCCACAAACAAAGAGCTGTGTGATAAGTTCTCAAACCTCATCCAAGGCAAATTTGAAATGAGCATGATGGGAGAGCTGACATTCTTCTTAGGACTCCAAGTTAAACAGCAAGGATGGAACCTTCATAAGTCAAACAAAGTATACCAGAGATTTAATGAAGAAATTTGGTATAGAAGAGAAGTCTTCTGTGAAAATACCAATGAACACATCAATCAAGATGGACATGGATACAAATGGTAAAGCTGTAGATCAAACAAGATACAGAGCACTCATTGGATCACTGCTCTATTTAACAGCAAGTAGGCCAGACATTAACTTTTGTAGTAGGTGTATGTGCAAGATTCCAATCTGCTCTAAAAGAAAGCCATATGACTGCAGCTAAGAGAATCCTAAGATATTTGAAAGGATGCCATGAAGTTGGTTTATGGTGTCCAAAGGAAGGTGGATTCAAGCTTATTGGTTTCTCAGAATCTGACTATGATGGATGTAGAGTTGACAGGAAGAGTACTTCAGGCACATGTCAAATGCTTGGAAACAGATTGGTTTCCTGGTTTAGCAAGAAGCAAAACTCAATAGCCACATCCATGGTGAAGCGAGAATACATAGTCGGGCGCTTGTTGTGCCCAAGTCTTATGGATGAGACAACAGCTGAGAGATTATGAAATTGAAGAAAAAGAGATTCCAATTCTGTGTGATAACACAAGTGCTATTGCAATCACTCATAATCCTATGTTGCATTCAAGAACAAAGCACATTGATGTCAGATATCATTTTATAAGAGATCATGTTGAAAAGAAAGACATCACTTTGGAGTATATCTCAACTGATAAACAGTTAGCTGACATATTCACCAAACCCCTCTGTGAATCAAGATTTGAAGAGCTTAAGCATGGGCTAGGGTTAATTGAGCTGAGTTGATACTCAGAAGACTCAATGAGAAGAGATGAAAAGTGAAAAGATGAAAATAGAACAAATCTCATGAATCAGCCAAGTGAATCACCAGATCGGAAAGTCACCAGACGAGTTAGGCGACAAATTTGAGTCACTATACGAATAGAGAGAAGAAGAGTTGAGTCATTTAAGGAGTAAGCTGAGTCATTTATGAACTAAGTGACAAAAACGCAGTCGTTTTTAATGAGCGGGAATGTTTTTAAGGATGACATCAGCGTAATTATGATGGGTACAGTCAAAAGCTTTACAGTAAACATATGATTGGATATAAATCCTACCGCATTAAATGCGAGCAATTAAATGCAATGTGACGTGCTAAATCTGAGCTGTTGATTTCGATCAAAATTCAAAAACAAAAAACGCGTCCTTTCATAACCCTTATATATCCATTTTCTCCAGTCTTTCTCTCTCACACTTAAAAACTATTCATCTTCAAGCATACGAAAGCCAGTTTTTCTCTCTGAAAAACCCTACCTATTCTCAAAGCAAGTTCATCAAGTTTCGTTCGGTAAAACTCACTAAAATGGCACCAGCACATGATTTCACAAAGCTCGCAAAGCAAATCCACACAGGATCAACTGTGGATTTTGAAGGGATGATAAAATAGGGTTCCGATGAAACCCTTGTGAAGAAGATTGTGGATAAAATCGAGAATTCCGGACTAAAACCCTTCCTCACGATGGAATATCAGATGACATACGTGGAAGAAGTTGCCCAGTTCTATGTTAACGCCGAGGTGCAGGACAAAGGGATTAAGTCCTCCGTCCACCGCAAGGACATATTAATCACTGCTAAGACCTTGCGAACCTTTGTTTTTGCATCGCCGTCGGAAGGCATGCCAGAGATATATGAAGCCGATGTCAACTTGGCTGCTGCATGGAAGGAAGTAGCCAAACCCGAGTGTGCTGCGAAAGTAATCTACACAGCTGAGAAGAAGCTGCTAAAGGACGATTATCATAAACTGATGGATATCGTCGCCAAGTGTGTAGACATGAAGTTTGGAAGCTTTAATCAGTTGTCCAAGACCAAGCTGATCATCATGGCTGCAATCATGCAAGGGAAAAAAGTTAACTGGGCTGAGTTTGTATACAGCAGACTCTGCCAGAACGTTGCGAACAAGTCCTTCAAGGAAGATGGATCATTTGGAGGATGACTCGGCTATGGCCTAGTCATTGGCCATTTGATGGAGGTGAAGGGTGTTCCCCTTCGACATGGAAAGTCATTCCATGTCAACAAGAAGATGTTCCGGCCAACCTTTCAGGAGCTCAGAAGAGAGCCCATGCGAAGAGGGCGGACACAAGCGAGGGGGAATCAGCTGACCCCGAGGAAATAGCTGTTGCCTCCCATCCGAAGAAGAAAGCTGCCCCTGCAGCAAAGACAAAAGATGTACCTGCCCCTGCAGCCGAGTCACCTGCCCGAGCAGCCATGTCTCCTGCCCACGCAGCCGAGGTGGAGAAGGAAGCCCAAATACCTTCTCCGACCATCAAAAAGAAGAGGACTGCCAAGCCAAGAAAGACAGCACCTCAGTCAATGAAAGATGCACCGGCCCCCGCCGCTAAGGAATCTGAGGAAGAAGTATCCGAACCAGAACTTCCTCTGGTAAGGACAAAAAGAAGAAGAAGAATCATTAAGCTCTCGGAGCTTGAGAAGACAGATGAGTCTGCCATTCAGCTGGCGAAAATCTCTGAGACTGCTAAAAAAGTGCAGTCTCCAGAAGTTGTTGATGAAACAGCCAAGTTTGTTGAGGATGATCAGCAGAGGCAAATAGAAGACCCAGCTGTGGATAGAACAACTGAGGAAGAAGAGGCAGCAGAGACAACAGAATCTCCTGATGAAAGGGTTGTGTCTCCACTTGCCCCCGATGCTGCTGTAGGTGAAGAACAACAGAGTTTCTTACCATCCATTCATGAAACAGAAAGACAGGAAGAGGATGAAGATGATGATGTGATAGTTGTTTCTCCTGTGTACCCAGACATTCAGCGTCGTCTGCGTGAATGGCGAGCTACAGTTTGAACGCCATGAATTCATTGAGGAAGATGAAGAATTGCTGAATTTCCTAGGATTGACCATCGTGCTTCAGGCACTTGATGAAGATAACTGCCTGGATATCTTGCATATCTTTAAGGAGAAAGAAAAGGAGAGATTAGCAGAGGAAGCTGAAGCTTTTGAGAAATCCAGCATTTGCCCTCTCACTAGAACCAACGACCACACACATCCTCAAATTGATATGCTTTCGGGAAGTGATGAGGACATAGATCCTGCTACTGCAAAGGAGAAGTTGGATATGCAGCAAGCCATGCGGGAATCCAGATGATGCATGAGCAACAGCTGAGGGAAGGACCTGGAGAGTCTTCTAAATCTCAGCTGGAGATTGATCCGTTGGGAGTGGTACAGTAGATTGCCTCAGTTATTGCTGCAACCACTTCTCCAGTTCACTCAGATGACGGATCTAAGGGACTTGGCGATGACACTGGGAACTTGGGCACCCAAGTTGAGCCAACCCCTGTTGAAGGTGTCTTACCACCTGCCCCCACGGCTGAACACTCAATGGAAATAGCCAGGAGTCTGGAGCAGAGTGACCCCACCATCAGTTACTCAGCTGGTGCGCCAGCTGAGGGGGAAACTCACTCCACTACAGCTAGGTCGGAGGATGCTGTAGATGACTCCACAATGAAGGAAGGAGGCGAAGTGGAGAAAGAAAAAAAAAAGAACAACAACAAGTTTTCACTAACGAGGCTCCAACAGTTGAGTCTGTCCAAGTTGAAGTGCCAACAGCTTTGCAGGCTGAGGACACTGTTGGTGCAGTCGAGGCACAGGATGGAAATGCCCCGGGAGTTAACACTCTAGGCAATGAAAGTGCAATCTATGGAGTTGAGACTCCTTCGGATGCCATGGTCCAAGACCCTAAGACAGCTGTGTTTGTCGAAGGGAATGTAGAAGGCCTTTCTGCAGTTGAGTCTGCTAAAGGTATTGAAGGCTCGAGGGAGGTTGAGAATTCCCTGGGTAAAGATGCAGAAATGCAGAACATCCCTCCTGTTCACATTGAAGATTCTAAGAAGGAGATTAGTGCCCTTCATGATTCCCAAGACAACCCTTATATCATTTCTGGGATCTGAAGATGAAGCTGAGTCCACCCCCATTGCACATCACAAGGACCCAGCTGAGGATGTTCTTCAGCAGACGAGTCAGCCAAGTTTCAAAGTTGCTCGTCAAACATTCAACTTTGATGATGAACCAAGCCCCCAGGTTCCATCATCATCCGATGATGCTGTTGATACAGCTGAGGACCAGTCTACTCAAAAGGATAAACCAGCTGAGACCGAAGAAGCTGTTAAAACAGCTGAGGCTCAGCCAGCTGGGTCAATACCATCAAAGGCCCCAGCTGAATCACAGTCAACTACGCAGGCTTCCAGAGCTGCAACAGAGACCACCTCGCGCACAATATCTCAAGTGCGAGACGATGCATATGAAGAAGTATTTCTTTTGTCTCGTGAAATACCCGTACTCAAAGAAGAGACTGCACGAGAACAGAAGCTCTACACCATCCAAGAAGACCCCATAATCCCTACTGATTCGATTGTGCCAGCTGATTTCAACTTCGATGCAAAGTGGCTGGCAGCTGACTCAAGTCAGACATCTAAGATGCGTGAAATCTTCAAGAAGATCTGTGAAGAGATTGAGAAGATTGAACAGCACCAAGCCTCTCTCGACATGCGCCTGGACAATAGAGATGCCACTCTCACAGCAGACTTGAGAGGAGTGGTGGTCAGGATAAGGGAATGGTCTCAACAGCAGAGTGCCATGCGTCTCGAGCAAGTTCGCTACTTCAAGGCACTATACAATAGAATGTTGATCTGGAGTGCTGACATGAAGGCGAGGATGCAGAACTATATGGAGAGATTGCATGCCTCCCATACAACTGAGATGGAGTTGCTGCGTGAATTTCTTCGAAAAGAACTTCTGCGCGTTTGAGGAGAATATGAATGCCAAATTCAGCCTTCTTATGGCTGAAATGAAACTGGTGGCAGCCAAGTCCAAAGCCACCCACTCAGAATTTGAACAAAGATACTCCGCAGCGAGACTCAGCGGAATTCACCATCACCGATGGACTTCATGCTTGCTGGGATGTTTCCAGGGGTTCCTCTCTCCTTTGATGATGCCAAAAAGGGGGAAGAGGAATACCAGAAGATGTTGAAGGAGATGGTCATTGAGAAGGAAAAGGAATCAGCTGTTGTAGAGAAGAAATAAACATCTGTTGAGAAGAGGAAAGAAAAGGGAAAAGCTGTTGAGGGGGAAAGGTCAAAATACGTGACCTTAATGCTTGCGGAAACCCCTCATCAAGGTCATGTCACAGCATAGATAATCAGCAAACTTTCTGTGACTCTGCCGCTCCATCACTCTGCTGTGCCTATGTCTCATAAGAAAAAAATTGTAGAAACAGAGATGGAAGAGTCCGAAAAGAGAACGGATGCCCGTGTTGAAGAAATGTTGAAATAATTCGGAGGCATTCCGACAGGAAAAGACGCAGATGCCATTCCAGATGACGGACAAGAGCCAAGATCTGTTGAAGAATTCAAAACGCTCGAGTTCGAAGGATATTTCAGAAACATGTCCATAGCCCAAGCCTGGGACTTGTCTTGGGGGAGAAAGGATCAAGTGTGCGAGAAGTTCGATAGACATCAGACTACTAGCAGTCACTCAGCTGGTAAGAAGAAGACTCCGGTACAATATACGCCCAGAAGAGAAGGAAGAAGTGGTGGAGGAGGAGGTTTCATACCTAGACCTCTACCCAAAGATATTGAATATGTAGATCCAGGCAAGAAAGGAAGGATCTACTGGGCTGAATATGATGCTATAGCCAATCTGGAAGTGGAGAGGAAAAATGCTGAGTATGTCAAAAGAATCAAAGAAGAAAATAAGAGACAAACTCATTGTGGCAAGAAAGACATGAAAGAAAAAGAAAAGATGAAAGCTGAAGAGAGCTTACGAAAAGAAGAAAGCAAACAAGAGTAGAAGAAAAGAAAAAAAATTTTGACGAAGAAGACTAAAGCTAAAGAAGAAAGAAGGAGGCAGCGAAGGCGATGAAGTGTTGCTGCTAACCCCTTCATGTATTTTACTTTTGTAAATACATATGTATGTAAGTCTTCTGTACATTTAATGAAAAATTTATATTTTGCGTAGATATAAGTATGCTCTGATTGCTATGATAGACATTGTAAACAGCTGTGTAAAGGACAAGAATGTTATGATCAATAAAAAGATTGATTCTACGCATACATTCCTTGTTACTGCATTGTTTGTATGTATCTTTGCTGTTTGCACATTGTTTGTATGTATTTAAGTTTTGGCATCATCAAAAAGGGGGAAATTGTTGGTAAATTTATTGTTTAGATTTTGATGAATGCCATGTAAAACTTAGACTAGAAAGTTGGCACCCCATTTTCCTTGTAATTTGTATTGTAATAGATAGGACTGTAGGAGCTGAGTAAAGTCACTATGCCTGGATATACAAGAAGTCAATCAAGACTAAAGTAAAGACTCATTGTGAAGCGGTGAGTGGGGTAAGGAAGAAATGTCAAGGACTCGACTGAAGGAGTATCGGCTGTGTGACAGCTGTGAGAAGAGTCAGTTAAGTCAACCCAAGAAGCCAAGTCAAGTTGAAGTTACAGATGAGTCTTTCAATAATGGAACAAGACTCAATTCACCTGGGGAAAAGGCGCTGCAAAGAGGAGTTAATCGAAAAGAATCCGTTGCACAAAAGTCAAGAACATTACTTAAATAAGTAATACTTCCATCCGCCATGTCTTAAAGTGCTCGACCCTAGAAGCGTGCAAAAGGAATAAACCAATGGGAAGCACTGCACCTCGTGTCAGATTCTAAAAAGCTGAAACAATCATTTAATACGAGGAAAGGTCTACATCTCAAGATTGAAGACCAAGAAAAGACAAGCCAACGATCACAAGTGACTTTTGAAAATCAGCCTATCTCTTCAATGGGCAGATTTTTGAAAGTGCACTATAAAAGGCTGAGGAATCACTTTGAGAAAAAGGTTTAACTGAACCACGAACAAGTTCTCCGGAGATAAGAAGATAACTGCTTTGTCTTTGTCCGAAACAGGAGATGGACTAGATAGAAAGGCTTAGCAAGAATGATTTCCGTAACCTGCAAAACATTCTCAAGTTATTCAAGCAAATTCCTCAAGCCTAAATCTCGAAGGAAATCGATGCAACACTAAGCTGTGAAGGAAAGACAACTTCAAATTGTTGAAGCGGAAACTTTTGGAAAATCAAAAGGGGTCTACTTTCCAAGGAGGATTGTAGGAAGGTTCTAGGTCCAACCAGTCTCAAGTTATTGGAGGGCTTCGTGATCAAATCCAAGAAGCTTGAGCAAGTGAGTCAAGTAGCAAAGCGCAGCCGCCCGTGAAGAAGCCGAGCCTCGGACGAGAAGCTTCTTTGTGTGACCAAGGCATCTCCAGACCGAGTCCCAAAGGAGCAAGTGTTTGTGTGATCAAGACTTGTATCCGGTCCGATAACCACTTTGTACGATCATTACTTAGTGGATTCCTCCAGGAGTTGGAGAAAGAGGAGTAGAAGAATTACCCCATCTTCGAACCTCTATAAAAATTATTGTGTCATTTACATTTCAAAGATTTTATTTTCGCATACATATTCTATATCTCACGATAATATGCTATGCAACCGATAAGTAACTAAGTGCTAAAATCAAGTGTTTAAAACAAGTTAAATCAAATACAAGGGTGTTAAGTCTTCAATGAAAATCTCATCATGCCCAAGTTAAGCCGTTCTTTAGAATAATTAGTCGAGTTATTCTATCAACTCAATCGAGTCATTGAGTGGCTAACTCATTTGGTTAACTAACTTAGCTGTCCCTCAAGGACATAGCTGTGAAATTAACTCTGTAATATTTTAAAAGGACTAAAATCGAAAAGTTGGTAAGGTTTATTCAACCTTCCCCTTCTAAACCTTACTCACACCCCTTGGGACCTACAAGGTGTTAGTGGTTGCCATGAACGGTCTACCCAACAAAATGGTATGATACTTAATATTACCTTTATTCTTCCCCATATCCAAGACAACAAAATCAATGAGAATTTTAAGACCACCTACTTGGACCAAACTATCTTCAACAATACATTTAGGATACCTAAGTGACCCATCAACAAGTTGCAAACATAATATGGTGGACCTCAATTTCTCTAAATTTAATTGTTTAAATATAGGGTAAGATGTAAGGTTAATCCCAACTACTAGATCAAGTATACTTGCGACATTCTTACAATTCCCAAAAGCAATAATAATGATGAAACTACCTGGAAATAAATTTTGTTCTCCAACAAAGATGCCAAAATTTTGTTCGACCGCTAAACACCTAAAATAAATCTAGCAATCCTCGCAAGAGAACGAGATCAATTGTAGGCTAGCAAGTTAACCACAAGTTGCCTCTCAAGGAAAACTTAGCCGAGAAATAATTATTATGTATCACAGTAAACAAAAATTAAATCCTTGACACTCTAACCAGATTTGTTTGATTTTAATAAACTAAAGAAAAATGAATAAAAGATAATTTAAAACAAAACACGATTAAACTCGACGTAAAACGATATGGATGAAAGTCTAGGATTTCAGAATCATCTCATCAAACTTTTAAGCAGAATATCAAGTAATTGATCACGCGGTTAACAAATATAACAAACATGTAAAACTAGGCCTACATCTGATAACTCACGTATTCACAGAGGGCTATCCCAACATAATTTGCTATTTTCATTAAGCCAAGTTAGATAATATATTTCTGATTCATATCTAACTCCCTGAATAAATTTATTCCAAGAATAATATCTTCTCTCGATCTCAATCATTCCTTCAAAACAATCAAAAGTTGGCCAAACAATTAATCATCAAGTAAAGCAATTTATTCAAGAAAGTAAATCAATTAGTCAATACTCATGCTTGTTTGTTTGAATCAAATCATCCTAATCATAGAACAAGAAAGTTAGTTCGTGCTTGTAGATGGATTCATCAATTCAACTGAGAGGAAGAGAGCAATTATAAACATGATCATGTAATAACAACAATCACCAAGCAATTGAAAATTAGATAAAGAAGATGGAGAGAGATTACACTTTGATCTAGCCGCAAAATATCTCCGGTGGAAAAATAAGCAATCTCCAATGTTGGATGGAAGAGAAAACATGAAAACTAGAATTTAAAAGTGCTAATTAAGAAGTAATTATGTTTGAAAATATGGGCTCCCCAAGTCATATTTATAAGCGTAGAGCCCTATACAATGTGGAAGAGCCAAAAAACGCAAAACAATTGAAATATTCGTGTTATGTAAGTCACTGCACGCGTCGTGCATGGTGCCGCACGACCGCGTGCGTGCACATGCTGTGCTATTTGTTGTGCATCGTGCGCGGACTTTCCCCTCTTGTGCGCGCCCGTGCTCCCTCCAGACTTCGTAATTTGCTCTTGCTGTCTTCTAATGATTTGGAGCACTATCTCTTAGCTTTCGATAGCCACTTTAATTAGCTCAATATTAATTTTCTAGAGAGAGTTATGGCTAATATACTAAGACGTGTCATTTCCCAAATCTCATCACTTGTTTTCCACTTTCACATGATTTTAACCCATCAAAACGTCTTCATTTGCATTTAGTACCAGCAATAGACATTGTACAACTCTCTCTTATATTTCTAATGACATAAGAATCAGGTCAATCTAACTTCAGATGAAAAAGTTATGTTCCAAATACAAAAACTGCCGCAGTTGCGCGAAATGACTTTTTGACGTTTCTTGCTCCAAAACTTGTTTTTTCCACCAAATCCTAGGAAATCAACAAAATAACCCAACGTAATACTAAAACATACAAATGCAAATAAAACACGCTAAAATTATGTATACATCATCACATAAAACATACATAAAAATATGCAAAACAGTGTCACAAATTGACACCCCTAATATAAAGCTCCTTAAGTTAGGATTATAAAAAAATGTGTAAAAAAAAAAGATATTATTTAAGTTATCGGATCTTATCGGGTTGGCCCGATATGGACCCAATTTCTGATCATTTTTGTTGGGCTGGTCTGATAATGGCCCAAACCTGATAACACCTGGCCCAAACCCGGTATCTTAGGATAATATTCGTATAGTTCCTCAAATTGCCATCCCTACTTATTGTGACAACAACAAATATGGTAATTGATGGTGATGGGCTATAATTTGGATTGGTCCAATAGGCCATGCCCAAGGAAGTATCCAGATTATACACCGAAAGATAATTAGAGGTCTGGTATAATTAATAATATGAGTAATATTTGTAATTAAATTAATATAGGTAACAATACCAAGATGGGGCCCATTAAGGATCTAAAGCCCAAAAAACTCATGAAGACCCACTTATTTATCTGTAAATATCGCGGATCTCCATTGTTGATCAATTTATTTTGCAATTACTAGTTCCCAAGTTTTTGGATTTTCTCTCTGTTCTTAAACTGACTTGAGCGTCGGAGGGTCTTTGTTGGGTAAACCCGTGATACTTCTCGCGTTTGTTTGTGAGATAGACAACGACCCATTTAGCAATTCACGTTCAGAGAAGTTCAATTACTTGGAGTAATACCACATTAGATAGGAATAAAATTGACTTTTAAAATTATTTTAAAATTATTTATTAAATTATCCAAATACTATTAATTATTGTTGGAAAAAAAACAATTTGTTCGGTTGTTATCTAAAAACGGACTTTTATGATAAGTCACTTCTCCGAAATTCCATTTTGAAGTGCTAATTTGAATTTCATTTATTGCATTTATGTGGGATGGGCATTAAAGTGCATTTTCATCAAACACTCAACAATATCTATAAGCATTTTTCTAAAATGTCTATACTGAAGAGTCCATTGAATATATGAACTTTTACTTCAAACATGCACTAAGTCACTTTTCAAAAAGTCCATTTTGGAGAAGCGTTAATTATGACTTTTGAATTTCATTTAGTACTCCACTTATGCTAGATGGACTTTAAGATCCATTTCTACAAACACTTAATAATACTCATAAGCACTTTTCTAAAACAGTCCCAAGTAAAAGTTTATTTCATATATATGGACTTTTATTCAAAATATGCTTCCAAACATGCAATAAACAACCCATGACACTTACATCATTATTTACAACCCAGTAGGCCACTATATCATATCAAGCTCATGAGGCTCATTATCTCAAGTATAAAATGTCACTTCATATTAATTTGTAAGTAAGCTTAATTAATCTCACTCAATTATTATTCTGTGCTTTGGATTATTTTCTTCCACATTTGCTGACTTAAGCATTGAAGGGGCATCTATGGGACAACCTCGGTGCCTTTATAACCTTTTATGTGTTGCAGACTAGTTCCCACTTAAAGATTAGCTTTGGTTGGCACTTATTCTGACTCCTGAAGTTTGACTATTGAACTTTTGGGCCAATAACCTCGATTTGGAATGATTTGCAACTTTATAGCAGCATCAGTAATTATGTTGGAGAATATACTCCAAAAAACAAAAGAAAAAAAGGAATATTCATCTAAAATGCAGACATATTGATTACTTTGTTGGCAATATTTCATGCAAAATGCATTTATATTTATTACATAGTCGATGGTTGAAGTTCTCGACTGGGGTTGCAAATAGCAGTTCAAATTTTGTACTCCATTGTCAATTTCATATGGTATTTTAATACATGGATTCTTAATGTAGAGGTTATAAGTTTAAATTCTCACCTCTGCACCACTAGATCGAGATGTCGTACAAAGTTTGTCTAATGCGACTTGGCTGACGTGGTTTGCAGGCTACCGCATCAAGTTCAAGGATTTACCCCAAATGTTAGTGGCGGCAGGTTCTCCCCTTATAAGAAAATACACTACGTGGATATCATGCATTTAATAATGATACTTGTACATGGATAATTCATTTAGGGTCCATTTGGATGGAGGAATTTGAAATTCCAAGGGATTTCAAATGAATGAATTTCAAACTCCTTGAATTTGAAATCCACCTCTTGGTGGCAAATGTGAATTTGTGTAGGAATTTTAAATTCATCGTAAATTTTGATAAAAAAATTTAAAAGCTCTATTCATTTCTTAATTGACATTTAATAAATAAAAATTAAAGATATAATCTTATTATGTTATAAATAATTAATTTTATACATTAATAAAAATATAAAATATATAACATGTGTGAATATGTGTGTGTGAAGATAGTGCTGTGTGAATATGTGAGAGAGAGTATGCGTGAGTGTGTGTAAGTGTGTGTAGTGTATGTAAGTGTGTATAGTGTGTGCTAGTATGTGTAAATGTGTGCAGTATGTGTAGATGTTGTAGTGTGTCTAAATTGCAAGTGAGCATAAAGGGGAAAAAGAAATAATGAATATCAAATGACTAGGATTTAGGAGGGATTTAATATCTTTTGAAAATAAACTAAAACTTAAAGATGGATTTCAAAAAAAAAAAAGAGATGTATTGAAATATTACCTCAAAAAAAAAAAAGATGTATTGAAATATTAGTTACATGAAATAAAAAATCTCCACTCGCTATTCTATTACTTGTCTATGACTACATGCTCTTGCGTGGATAAATATCACAATAAGATTTTGGCACCGATTTGGGGATATACAATTGTCATTTAAATTTTTTGCAGTAGTTAATGCCACATGCACTTAAAAAAAAATAATATATTTATATTTTACATAAGAGATGGTCTCCTATTTTTAGTCCAAGGGGTTACAATAATCTAGAGGGGAAGTGAATAGATTATGCCAATTTTTCGATTTTTGCCCTCTTTTTCGGATGTAAAAACAATAGCAAGAATGTAAGTGTAGGAATATAAACAACACACGATGATTTATAGAAGTTTACCCACCTAGGGCCTAATCTTATACCACCCCGGTATATCCAAAGTGGATTTCGAAAAAGAAAAATAATTTTATTAATAGATACCAAACTATTACACCTTCACCTTGAAGATCACCTCACTCTTCTTACAACACCACCTATGAATATTACCACAATCTTCTAATACCGATGACGAGTACCACACTCTTCCACACCTAAAATCACCCTAGTATGCTCTTACCACAAGAACACTTAACAAGGATATCTTGTTTTGGATAATTGAAAATAATTCAAGATTACAACTCAAAATAAAGTACACAACTTTGAAGTGCAAGTGTAATCAAGAATCAAGCCTAGTACTCAAGATGTGCAAGTGAAAGACTTAGGCTAAACACAACAAGAATATGAAAGTGAAGAACAAGAAGTTTGCTTGTGTTTGTATTGCTTGTGTTGTTGTATCTTGTAACTTCAATCCTTCATCTATTTATAGGAGAGGTCTTGGATTTGATTTTCAGACATAGGCTCCTCCTTGGAGATTGAAATCTGTAAAAAATTGCAAATCAAATGGAGATTCTAGCTATTAGAAATCAATCCCTTTAAATCATCAAAAGTTGTCTGTTGTGCAACAGATAGTTTGTTGATAAAACTTTAGGCCGACCGGTTGACCTCTAGTACGAAATTTCGAATTATACAGTCAAAACACCTGGTGGACCGGTCCAAGGGGGGTTAGACCGGTCGACCTCTAGTTCGATCGGTCTACCCCCTTGGTGACCGGTCCAGCTACCCAAAATAAGATACATAAAGTTTGGGCAAGAATCTTCAAGTTCCAGGCACCGGTCGACCGGTTGACCACACCGGCCGACCTCAGGATCGACCGATCGACCTGGAGCTTCTTTTTGTTCTATTTCGTTTCTGTTTTCGAAAATCATCTTCAGGCACGGGTTGCCCTACAGGGCGACCGGTTGACCACGAAACAGAAGTGTTGTCAAATTTTTGTCAAATTAAAACTCCAAAAAATTAGTAAAAATAATTACCAATTAGGAGTATTTGGACAACATTTAGGGACATTGTTTTGGTGAAACACTCAGTTAAATAAAATCATCAAAATTACGATAAAAATATTTATCTAACAACTATGATACTTTTTGTGGGTTCTATTAATACTTTTTGTGTAATTATTAATATATACTTTTTAGAGAAAAAACTAATACTATTCAAGGGAACAAACTAATACATTTCAGTAAGACTACTAATACTTGTTCTTGGAAAAACTAATACTTTTAGAAGGATTAATAAAATACTGTTCAAGAAACTACTAATACGGAACTACTAATACTTTTTCGAGGAACTGCTAATATTTTTCTGAGAGACTGCTAATATTTTCGGGAGAAAAAGGTTAATTATATTTAGGAGAACTACTAAAATACTCTCCAGGGAACTACTAATGCTTTTCCGAGGAACTACTAATACGTTTTTGAGGGACTGCTAATACTTTTTGGTAGAAAAGTTACTTATATTCAGTAGAACTACTAAAATACTCTCCAGAATACTACTAATACTTTGTCTAGGAACTACTAATACTTTTTTGAGGGACTGCTAATACTTTTCGGGAGAAAAAGTTAATTATATTCAGGAGAACTACTAAAATACTCTCAAAGGAATTACTAATACATTTTTGAGGAACTACTAATACATTTTGGATGCATTGTCCTAAAATATAACAAACATGCCATAGGTGCATGAAATTAAGAAAAAACCCGGGTTGGGTTGGATCCGTCTAACGGAAAAGACCCGTTAGACGGTCTGACAAGAGTTTTTTTATTTACATAATTGTCCTAGCTATGTTTGTAGTTTTAGAAAATTATTAATTTAAGATATTGATAGGACTATAAATATAAGGGCTTTTATGAAATTACCTTATCCATTTATCTAAATTAGTAATTTTGTAAACTATCCCAAGTTGGGACCAATAAAAAAATATAATTGAGAAATTCCCAAAAAATGCCCGTTTCTCGGGAAAAAAAGACATTGTTTTACGTTCTCGTTTTTTTTCCGACAATTTTATGCTCCCTGTCTTTTTTGAACATTTATATGTTTTTCCGCAAATTTTTATGTTTTTACCTATTTTCTGCTATTTTTGTTCCTTGGTTCTTTTCTATGTTATTTCTTATTTTGTCTATATTGTTTATGCTATTTCTATGTTGATTCTGTATTGTTTCGATGTATTTTTTTATTACCTATTTTTATGTTTTTTTCTATATTATTTTCTATATGGTTTAGTGTTGTTTTTGGGTTGTGTCTATATTATTTTCATTATTTTTTGTTGTTTTTTTGTTGTTTCCATGTTGATTTTGATGTTCCAATGTAACTTTTGCCTATTTTAATGATCTTTTTGTTCATTTGTAATTTTCTATATTGTTTTTGTGGTTTTTGGGTTGTTACAATATTGTTTTAATGTTGCTATATTGTTCATGTTGGAAATATGGGTTTTGATAGTGTGGGTGTCGACCCAATTTTGACCAAATTTTTAGTGGCTAAGTATTTAATTCTGGAGAAATTAAATTATAAATTATTAATCTACGTTCGGAGTAGATATTCGTAGTATATTTTATTTCTCAAAATCGAATTTCGGTGAGTGAGAAATTAATACACGAAATTGGCCAAATGAATGGGCATTATATAAAGGGAGTAAAGATTTTTGCTTCATTCATCCCACATAAAATATAAAACATAGTCTATCCAAGTATAAATACTAGAAGGTGTTATTAGTTGTATATACTATAACACAAGTGGATGATCACAAATGGGCCACACGCGCGCGCGCCTGCCCGCCCGGCTCTTCTGATCCAGGTCCACTACACTTTTGTTACTCGAAAATGGGCTTGGCCCAGATTCAATTGACAGTTGGGCCACCTGATGAACCTGGACATTGCAGATGTCCTGAGTCGTATGTATCTGTTAGAGTCTGTAACTCCTCAGACAGTGGCATTGATGGGGTTGTAATGGGGATTGTAACACCTGGATGTTACATGGAAAGTAATTGCCCACTCACTTACTAGATTTAATACCCTGCAGGTTGCATTTTGTTGCCTATAAATAGCCTGGTTTCCATTGTTGAATTCACACCAAAAAAATCGCATATCTCTCTACATATTTCGAAAGTGTTGTTAAAAGTATTAGTAACATCTCGAAGAACACTTCATTCTGCATTCATTTCCAACAACCAGTTTTCGCTCTTTCAAGTTCGAAATGTGCTTTTGTGTGAGTGGTGCTACAACACAAAAGATGTTTAAGCCATTTTATATTTGGTTACGATGTACTAGACATGACATATTTGTCTTGAGGAAAGAGTTTCATCTTGACTCGGCTTCTGTCTATTCAAGTTGTAATAGTTAGACTCTATATTTTGTTCTTTTCTATTCTGTTTTGTAAAAGCCATTGTTGAAGGCTTCCCGCTGTAACACATTGTAATCAACAATTGCAAGACAAATATCGTACCTTCACGATGGGAGGAGAAACAAAACCTTAGCTTGGAGATGAATCTGACAGAAGACCATCCAGTGGTGCTGGAATTGTATTTGTTGCTGAAAATGCGTTGCATTTGAAACATGGGACTAGGGTGATGATTTACTATGCCGTCACTATGTCCTTAACGGGCTTAGTGAAGCACTTTACTGTATGTATTGTGTGGTTTGATATGAACTGAGGATATTTTTCCAAAAGGTTCATGGTTTTAAAAAAAATACGAAATGAGGATGTCTTTTCCAAAAGGTTCATTATTTCTAAGTTTTGGATTGTAAAATGGACGATTCCAATAATCCAAAAATGTGTTGAAACTAGTCTAAAAGTTTCAATTTAACCTGCATGATATTCGTGCTGAAGAGATGTCGTTTAAATTAGAATTTCCAAATGGTTTGTATTGTTTAGATGTTGTTAATAGGTTGGAAAATTTTCAAAATTTCCTTAATGCATAACTGGATGGAAATTGGATTAGTGGCCTGATTTTTCGATTGATAATCAAAGAAAGCAATTGAAGGTCTGAATCAAAATCCAAGAAAGTCTTGGTCGAGACTCGAGAAAATTGTGTTGGAATATTTTTTAAGAATTCTAATGGATCTTGCGACTGTGGGGGTATGGCTACACTTTCTGTCTCACTTTTGATTTTCGAGCTTCAGTTGAAAAATCTAAGTGTTACAAAAGGTGTTGCCTGATGTTCTATAACACCAAAGATAAACACTGAGGTTCTGTTGCAGAAGGTGTTGCCTGAGGTGTTGTAACACTAAAGGCAGACACTGAAAGACACTTGCAGGAGGTGTTGCCAAAAGTGTTGTAACACCAGAGGCAAACACATTACCATGTAAGGTTTGAGGTGATGCCAAGAGTGTTGTAACACCGAAGGCAGTTTCAGAACCAAGTGAGGTCTGAAATGTTGCCAAAGGTGTGACAACATCAAAGGTCACACTCGCTATGAAATGGTTCGAACAGAATTGTTGGAACAAGGTTCTGAAATTTGTTTGAACGAGGTTCTAAAAGTATTGTTGGAAAAGGTTCTAACAGTAATAGAACAACGAAAAGTAGAAATTCTAATGCTAATGAAACGATCATGAGCTGTGTAAGTTCTGGTGTAATCCGGAGTTGAACAAAGTAGCTCAGAATATGTGGAGGGAAGATGTTTTAACCGCCAACCACATATTGAATAAAATACCGCTTAAAGGGAAAGATAAGACTCCTTATGAGTTGTGAAAAAATCATAAGCCTTCTTATAAGTAACTTAAAGTGTGGGGGTGTTTGGCTAAGGTTACAATACCTGAACTAAAGAAAGTTAAAATCGGTCCTAAAACGGTCGATTGCATGTTTATATGTTATGCATTTAATAGTAGCTCATATCGTTTTATGGTACATACGTCAAAAAATCTGGATATAACAATTGGTACCATAATTGAATCAAGGAATGATATATTCTTTGAGAATATTTATCCTTGTAAAGAAAGGATATATGCAAGTTTCACGAAACAGATGTATTCAGATGTTGCCGAAGGTGTTACTTCGGGTGTTATAACATCTGGAACAGCTGCATGTGTTAATGCAGATGCTGTTGGAGGTGTTGCTTCGGGTATTATAACATACAACACGTGGTACAACACCTGCTGTCACACTTGACAGAACAATTAGTTCAACACCGAATGGTGAAAAACTAAGACGAAGTAAGAGGCATAAGGTGGATAAATCCTTTGGACATGACTTCATAATATTTATGTTAGATGGTGAGTCAAATTCGATTAAAGAGGCTCTAAGTAGTGCAGATGCTCTGCTCTGGTAAGAAGCTATCAATAGTGAACTCGAGTCCATTATGTAAAACCATACGTGGGAGTTGGTTGATCTCCCTACTGGTCATAAACCTTTAGGATGTAAGTGGATCTTAAAGAAGAAATATAAAAATATGGAACTATTGATAAGTTTAAAGTTAGGCTTGTGGCCAAATGCTTTAAACAAAAAGAAGGGTATGATTTCTTTGACATCTATTCTCCAGTAACGAGGATTGCACCTATTTGGGTACTTCTCACGATTGTTGCTTTGCACAATCTTGAGATTCACCAGATGGATGCCAAGAATGCGAAAATATACATAGAACAACCTAAAGGGTTTGTTGCACCTGGTCAAGAAAAGAAGGTGTGGAAGTTAATAAGATCCTTGTACGTAATACAGCAAGCTCCAAAAAAAAATGCGTATATGTCAAAGGGACATCCGAAGCATTTATCATAGTTTGTCTATATGTAGACGATTTGTTTATCATGGGCATTAGTCATGATACTATCATGGAAACTAAAAGAATGTTAAAGAGGAACTTTGACATTAAGGATATGAAGACTACTAATGTGTACCTAGGGATAAAAATCTGCACGACTCGTGATGGAATTATCTTGTCACAATCCCACTATGTGGATAAAGTGCTCAAGAAATTCAATGCTTTTGACAATTCACCATAAAAAACGCCATTGATTTAAGTGTAAATTTGGTTGCTAATAAAGCAGAACCAGTGGCTTATATGGAATACTCACGTATAATAGGTAGTTTGATGTACACCACAAATTGCACATGTCCAAATTTAGCCTACCCTGTAAATATGTTGAGTAGGTTCAGGAGCGATCCAAACCATTAGTATTGGAAAGCGTTAACCAGGGTGTTAAATTACCTGATGTATACCCTTGATTATGGGCTATACTACTCAAGATATCCAGCTGTACTTGAAGGGTATAGTGATGGTAGTTTGATTTCGGATTCAAAAGATTCTTATTCCACTAGTGGATATATATCCACCATTGGAGGTGGTGCTGTATCGTGGAAGTCCATGAAGAAAACGTGTATAGCTCGGTCCACTATGGAATTTGAGTTTATAGCTTTTGATAAAACTGGTGAAGAAGCAGAGTGGCTTCGAAACGTTTTGGAAGGTATTCCATGTTGGAGAAAGTCTATGCCTTCTGTGATGATTCATTGTGATAGTCAAGCGGTTATAGGAATGGGACATAGCAACACGTATAACAGTAAGTCTCGACATATTTGTCGGAGACACAATACCGTAAGATAATTGATTCAAATGGTGTAATGTGTTGACTATGTAAATTCAAAAGACAATTTGGCAGATACTTTGACAAAAAGGCTGAATCTAGATCAATAGAGTAAATTGCTAGAGGGAATGGACTTAAAGTCCACAAAGTAAAATAAGCATCATAGTGGTAACCCAACCATGATGAGTGGAGATCCCAAGAACTTTATTCAATGGGAAAACTAAACTATGAAAATTATGTTGTAACACTTGAAATCAATGTTTCAACTCATTCCTAGAGAGTAATACCAAGTGTTGGAACACCTGCAAAGTTGTGCTGAGGTTAAGTCATTTGACTTGTAATGATTCCTACACCTCGTTGAGGTTGAATATTGTAGGATACTCGGATAGGAGATCACCTATATAAGTGAGAAGTGCGGGCCGCTTCAAAGTAACACTTATTAAATTAAAGAGGTGTCCATGGCCGAAACAGACACAGAACGTGAGAACTGAAGGTGTTGAGAACTTACTGTTTTAATATTGTCGACTCGGTATACACCATTGAGGAATAGATCAAGGTATTGCGTCTACTAAGCTACTAGTGTACCAGATGGTATTAACTACAAAAGGTTCAAAACCACAAGTTACCTTTTCATATGCAATATTGTCTCTTGAGGACTGGTTTGCGTGTCTGCATTCATACATGCATTAATTTCTACTCATGTGTGGGATTGTTGGAAATTTGGGTTTGATAAAGTGGGCGTCCACCTGACTTTGACCAAATTTTGGGTGGCTAAGTATTTAATTCAGGAGGAATTAAATTGTAAATTATTAATATACGTTTTGAGTAGATATTTGTAGTATATTTTATTTCTCAAAATCGAATTTTGGTGAGTGAGAAATTAATACACGAAGTTGACCACATGAATGAGCATTATGTAAAGGTTGTTTAAAGGTTTTTTCTTCATCCCACATAGAATATAAAACATAGTATATCCTAGTATAAATATTAGAAGATATTATTAGTTGGATATACTATAACACAATGGATGATCACAAATAGGTCATGCGCACGCGCCCGTTTAACCGGCTCGGTCTGGGCTTGGGCTTGGGCTTGGGCCCGAGTCCAGGTCCACTACACTTTTGTCACTCGAAAATGGGCTTGGCTCAGATTCAAGTAACTGTTGGGCCGCTTGATGAACCTGGACATTGGAGGTGTCCAGATTCATATGTGTGTATTGGAGTCTGTAACTCCTCAGACAGTGGCATCGATGGGGTTGTAACTCCCTATATAGGGGTCATCAATGGGGGTTGTAACACCTAGCTATTACATGGAAAGTAATTGCTCACTCACCTAACAGATTTAATTCCCAGCAGGTTGGATTTTGTTGTCCATAAATAGCCTGGTTTCCATTGCAGAATTCACACTTTAAAAAATCACATTTCTCCGTGCATATTTTGAAAGTGTTGTTAAAAGTGTTAGTAACATCTCGAAGAACACTTCATTCTGCATTCGTGTCCAGCAACCAGTTCTCACTCCTTCAAGTTCGAAGGTGCTTTTTTGTTAGTGGTGCTACTGTACAAAAGAGTTTTAAGCCGTTTTATTTTTGGGGACATTACGTCGTACCATGAGCACTAGCCGGGACGTATTTGTCCTGCGGAAAGAGTTCCATCTCGACTCGACTTATATCTATTCAAGTTGTAATAGTTAGATTCTATTTTCTGTTCTTTTCTATTCTGTTTTGTAAAAGCCATTGTTGAAGCTTCTCGCTGTAACACATTGTAATCAACAGTTCATTGGTTGTTTCTATGTCGTTTCAATGTTTCATTACAATTTTTACCTATCTTTACACCTTTTTTTTCTTGTGTTGTTTTTTTATATAGTTTATGTTATTTTTGGGTTGTTTCTATACAACTTTCCATGTTGTTCTATTGTTTTTTGGTTGTTTCCATGTTATTTTTGATATTTTCAATGCATTTGATCAAAAACAAAATTGTATTATTTCTATTCGTGTTGTTTCTATATTCTTTTCAATGTGTTTCGTTTTAATATGTTTCGTTTTATGTGAGTGTTTCTTGGTTATTTATAGGATTTCGTGTATAAATTAATTATTTAATAGTGGCATAAATTGCATTTCGCTAAAATTTTGATAGTTAAACATGTTTGAACATGTTTGAAACAACTTTAAAACAATAATCAAAGAGTCCGTAAAAGAACACATGAATGTAAAGATGTCAAAAAATCAAGTGATGAAAAATATCTACAAAAAAGCCGGGAGCGTAAATTTATATATATTCTTAAAATGTAGGGCAATGGTGTTCTTATCCCAATATAATTTTAGGAGATCATTAATTTATCGAGTATTAGTTAACGAAAGTTTCATTGTATTTAAGAATCAAAATTAATTTGCTTAACCAGAAGAAGATACAGATATATACACACACAATCACACAGACAATATTAATTGCCAGCATCTTCATGTAATCAAGATTTCGAAGATTGGTAATTGTCAGCTGTCATATATCATATATTAGTATGTTCCGATAAGTTTATATGAGTCGTGACAAATTACATTTCTGAAAAATTTACAAGGAAACTGAATTTGGAGTCAAAGGTTGATAAGAAAAACTCTCATCTTACCATGATTTAGCTAAGAATAAGATTTTGCTTTTGATTGCAATTCCAAAACTCTCATTAGTCGTCTAAGTAGGTTGGAAATTTTTACAGTCTTGTTAATCTATGCGTCAAGTTTTCTCGTTAGAGAAACTCGTTAAGGAAGATTTATAGTAATATTAATAATAGGGATAATTAGAAAAAAAAAAGAATCCAGTAATTTTTGAAATTGTAAAAATATCGTTGAGGTTTGATTTCATATTACATTTTCTCATTCATAAGAAAAAATATTTCAATAACCTTCTAACATTTATAAAAATGAGCAAGTCTCTTGTGAGACGGTCTCACGGATCTAAATCCGTGAGACGGACCTCCTAAGGGCTCCGTCTTGAGAACATGAACCATGAAAATAAATTTAAAAATAATAATGAACCATGAAAAAACAAAAATAAACCTTAAAAACATGAATCATGAAGAATAAACCCGAAAAATAAAAATAAACCCAAAATATAAAAAATAAACCCTAAAAAAAACTAAAAATTCTAAAAACCCAAATCAATTAAAAATAAACCCAAGAAACAAAATAAACCCTAAAAAAACAAATATAAACCCTAAGAAAAATAAAATCTGAAAAAAAAAAAGCCTTTAAAACTTTGTGTAAGGACTCCATCTCACGGATCTAAATCCGTGAGACCGTCTCACGCAAGTTTTTGCCTATAAAAATATTACAGTTACCCTTCTTAAATTTAAGACAAAAACAAACTCGAGAGTTTGTTTTTTTAATTTTGAAACAACTCTGGATGTTTTGTAATTAACCCAAATCTCAGGGTTGTTTTTGTAATTATCCCTTGATACCAATATAGTACTCGACTTTTTTTTGACAAGAAAAATAATTTTATTAATTAATTAATCCAAACTAGCAATACATTGAAAGAAGACATAACAAATCTGTTAAAAACCATAAAAAATAAAATTATGGAAAATTTAATAGCATTTAGGTTAATAACAAAAATCGGTTTAAAACCTACAACTTTGAAAATTCTATAATGCATAGAATACCTATCATTCCAGATTTGCAACATGCTGAAGACCAAAATTTGATTTATCTCTATCGAATTAAAAACTTGCTCGTCTGAATCGCCCGTACACAAAAAACACCGCAACAAAATGACTACAAACCAAATGTCGCACCAGACAACGAAATCACAAATAAGAGAAAAACTAATAAATTAGTGGAGAAATCACTTATTTAAAACATAAAAATAAAAAAATGTAGATGGGGTAATTTCGGGCCAAGAATAGCCAAAAATTACCCATTAATAATGAAAGAAGAAGAAAGAGAAGCAAAAAGAGGGTTTGAGAGAAAACGAGGCTAGGTTTTGAGAGTTTTACATTTTCCTTTTATTTTAATAGACATTAGACTGTGAGCTATGATTAGATGTTCACTTTGGAATTTTATTCGTCGGATCATCGGGCTATTTATCTATGTTGGGCTCGGCAAGCTGATATTGCAGTGAACCGAAAAACTGAAAAATTTCGATTTCGATTTGAAAAATATTGGAGTTTGGAGAAGGACTGCAAGGACGTGATAGCCAGAGGTTGGGATTAGAGAGACAGGGATGAGGGCCTTCAAGAGCGTCTGAAGCACTGCGGGGAGATTCTACAGAACTGGGCAGCAACTAGATTTCAACACCTCCCAAAAAAATTAAAAGAAAAACGGGAGCAGTTAAAAAGATTGCAACATGCAGAAAGATGGGGAATGTTTGAAGCTCAAATCAGTCAGCTGGAGGAAGAGGTGGAAAAGCTCGCCTATCAGGAAGAAATCTTCTGGAAGCAACGAAGCCGAAATAATTGGCTTAAGCATGGGGATAGAAACACACCATATTTCCATGCTCAAGCTAATAAAAGAAGGGAGAAAAATCACATCAAAGGCTTGGCAACTCGACAAGGAGATTTTTGCACAGAGAAGGAAGGGATGGTGGAGATAATCTCAGATTACTACTCGGAGTTATTCACCTCTGGAAATCCAACAACAAACGATATGGACCCGGTGCTACAATGTGTTGAAAGGCGGATAGATGAAGGAATGAATGAAAGGCTATGTCAACCTTTACGGAGCAAAGAGGTAAAAAAGCACTTTTCGACATGAATCCGGATAAGTCACCGGGACCCGATGGTATGCCGGCTCTATTTTTTCAGAAATATTGGGACTTGATTGGCAAGGATGTGTCACGTGAGATTTTAGAAGTGTTGAATAATCACAAGGATCTGTCGGGATGGAATGCGACTATCATCACACTAATTCCCAAGGTAAATAACCCCCTGCTCATTAAAGAATTTAGGCCAATTGCACTCTGTAATGTATGCTATAAAATTGTCGCGAGGGCCATTACAAATCGGCTGAGGCCTATTCTGAATGATACTATAAATGAATTCCAAAGTGCATTTATTCCGGGATGTTTAATCACGGACAATGTAATTTTGGGTTTCGAGAGTATTCATTGGATCAGAAATCATCGGGGGAGTAACAGGGGTTACGCCGCATTAAAATTGGATATGAGCAAAGCATACGAGAGGGTGGAATGGGATTTCCTAGAGGCGATAATGGATAAGCTGGGATTTGACAGAAAATGGATAGCACTGATTATGAATTGTGTCAAGACGGTCCACTATTCTTTTGCGGTAAATCAGGAGATCGTTGGATATGTCAAACCTACGCGGGGATTGAGGCAAGGTGATCCGTTATCACCTTATTTATTTGTTTTATGCGCCCAGGGATTGTCGTCTTTATTCACATATAGTCTTGAGAAGCGATGGATTAATGGGGTCCGAATAGCACATAGATGTCCATCGATATCTCATCTATTCTTTGCAGATGATAGTCTGATTTTTTGCCGAGCCACAGAGGAGGAATGCAGAAGAGTGAGCAATATTTTAAAAATGTATGAAAAAGCGTCGGGCCAGGTTATAAACTATGATAAATCAGCCCTCACTTTTAGCCCGAACACATCCCCTAATATCATTGATGTATTCAAAGAGGTTTTTTTGGTAAAAGTGGTCCAGGGGCATGAATTGTATTTGGGATTACCTACTTTCACACTTCGTAGTAAGCGGCTTCAATTTGGGTATCTTAAAGAGCGCATTATTGATCGAGTGAAGGGATGGAGTGGCAAGAACTTCTCAGAAGGAGGAAAAGAAGTACTAATAAAATCAGTGCTTCAAGCAATTCCGACGTATGCGATGTCCAGTTTCCGTATACCTAATGCTATTTGCAACGAGATCGAAAGCACGTGTGCTAATTTCTGGTGGGGAATGGAAGGAGGGAAAAAGAAGTTACATTGGAAAAAATGGGATGACCTCTGTCGTCCTAAAGGTAAAGGAGGACTGGGATTCCGCAAACTTCAGGATTTTAACAAAGCACTCCTTGCGAAACAGATTTGGAGAATTATTTGCTATCCGAATAGTTTGGTCGCCCGAGTGTTGAAAGCAAGGTATTTCAGACATGTGGATATCATGGAAGCCACCTTGGGTTCAAAACCATCATACATATGGAGATCGCTCCTATGGAGTAGGGAATTACTACAACAGGGGATATCATGGAGAATAGGAGATGGCACAAAGGTTCGTATTGAAGCTGATTCATGGGTTAAAGATCTGACGATCCCAGTTACAATTCACGATCCAAATCTTCAGGGAATGAGAAAAGTGGACTCATTGATCTCAGCTGGAAAATGGAATGAAGAGGTTATTAACAGGGCTTTTTTACCTTTTGTGGCGGAAAAGATTGTGTCAATGCCATTGCCCAAGAGATCAAGAGAGGATATCAGATATTAGAGATATAATAATAAAGGGATATACACAGTAAGGGACGGATACAAATGCGCAATCGGATTCTTTGAGCAACACCCGCATTGTACATCGATAGAAATGGAAAAGTGGTGGAAGTTCCTATGGGCAATGAATATACCTCCGAAAATAAAAAATTTCTGGTGGCGGGCTTCACATAATTTACTAGTGTCAAAAGAGAATTTACGGGACCACCATGTTCCAACAGAAGGGGGTTGTGAGCTATGTCAATATAGCATGGATGATACAACGCATGCAATCTTCTATTGCCCGGCATTGAGGAAGATGTGGAAAAACTCTGGTTTCTGGGAACTCCTGAAACAAGCACGGACTGCAAATATTTTGGAAGTGGGATGTTGGATGAGCAAGAAATTGAAGGAAAAGGAGTTCGAGCTGTTCGCATGCATAACCTGGGCCGTATGGAAGGAGAAACAAGCATATCTCCATGATCGAGAAGGTAAGAAGTTGAGTGATTCGGCGAACTGGATAGAGCACTTTCTTAGTGCCTTCCACCACGCAAAATCTGCAGACAAAATACAGGGGGCAGCCACAACAGAGAAAGGCGAAGGAAAATGGAAGAAACCAAGAAGAGGGTGGTATAGAGTAGATGTTGATGCATGCTATAACACTAAGGAAAATAGATTTGCAATAGGAGGATTAATCAGAGATGATGAAGGAAAGGTTTGCTGTGCTTTTGGGAAAAACGTTAATGACATGGGGTCGGTTTTGAATGGGGAATTACAAGCTTTGGAGCTGGGATTACACCAAGCGAGGAATAATGGCCTAACACCTCTTGAAGTCACGTCGGATTCACTAGTAGCCGTGCTGTGATCATGGCCGCAGATGAAGATTTAAGTCATAATGGATTTTTAATCGCAGAAATTAATCGATTGCTAGCAACTCGGGCGCAACCACGATCAGCCACGTCCGAAGAATAGCTAATAGAGCCGCTCATAGTTTAGCTAATTTTGCTTCTTTTACTCCATTACCGTTTGTGTGGAAGAATGGAGATTTTCCTATCTGGTTGGAGGAAATTGTATTTGATGATATCTCGATGAGTTAATAAAAGCAATAATTTTCTCTGGTCAAAAAAAAAAAAAAAAAAAGATGTTCAGTTGATATGGTTAATTAATTAATTTAGTTTTGAATTATTTCAAAATAAAACTTAGTTTTCAATTAACATAGTAAATGGTTAGATTGGAAAAACTGTTAAAGGGGGGAAAATCAAACAAACACTGACTGTTCGCAGATAATATAGCATAGCACATTCTAACAGAATTCAATATGTAATAAAATGACCATCACGTATTGAGGGACTTTCTCCCAATGCAGATTGGGCTACGTTTAGGTTTAACATACAAATGCACAAATTTGGGCTTCAAAGTTGGGCTCAAGACTTCATTAGTTGAAACTTTATTTTATGGAAATCATTATGACATTAGTTGTAAAATTTTCCACAATTATTAGATTAATTAATTTGGGACGGTACATCCCAAACATATGGGTGTTAAATGGCCTAACCTTCTACTCCAAAAAATAATTTTTTCAGGATAGAACTGTAAGATCCAATCCAACAGACAATATCTATTAGCCAAACGTTAATGGTGCGATTGAATATGCTTTCATTTTGAAAATTTTCATTTCGCTAGAGAATAGTGGCAAAAAAATTTGGAAGAAAAAAGAAGAATTTTGAGAGTGTGATTGGATGTGGGATGAAAAAGTAATGATGAAAGTTGATATGATTTAAAAATAGTAAAATAATGATTCGATATGATTGGTAATTAGAAATGTGTGAGTGAGTGAATAGTAAAATTTGTGGGAGAATGTGTAATAATGATTAGTTTTTTTGTGAAAAAAATATGTAGATGTGATTGGTAAGAGAAAAAATGAGAAAAGGTGAAAGTGAGAGAATAATGTATTTCTGACAATTTTCATAAACAATCGCATGTTTGGTCAAAAAAAATTCTCCAGCGGAACGAAAATGAAATCTCATCCATATCCAATCGCAGCTCTCGCGTCACATCTAACAATTTTAACTTTTCACGCTATCACGCTTCCATTGTCGCCCTTACTCCATCACGTGTGATTCTTAAGAGTCTTAGGTTATGATTGGTTGTGCTTTCGTTCTGTCCATTTTTATTTTTCGAGAATAGTGAAGAATTTTTTTTTTTTTAAAAGTGAAAGTTGGATATGTAGAGAAAAAGTTATGATTTAGTTGATGAAATGAAGAATCTTTTAGAGATGTTGATTGTTTGTGAAAAATTTTATGGAAAAAATAGTATAAAATATAATGTAATAAATTGAATAAAAATGAAAAATTGATCCAAAAATAGGGGGAGGTGATAGAAATAAATAGTATAATTGAGTATTGGGTAGTATGAGAGAGGAAGAAAAAAATGAGTTAATTTTGGAGAGAAATGAGATTTTATTTGAAAAATTTTCATTTCTTTCACAAACAATCACACTTCAAAAAAACATTTATTTCAAAAATGAAAATTTGGAAAAAAATCTCACAACCAATCACAACTTTAGACTTCAAAGCTTGGGGAAACAGATTTTATGTTCAAATTTATTTTTTATTTCCCGTTTTATTCATTTAGATGAACGACAAATATGAGTAGATAAGTAGGAGTTGTCGATTATTTAAAGATAGCTATACATGTCGTTCATCCGGATGAATGAAACATGAGGTGGACAAGTTGGAATAGGTAATCTAAACCCCAAATTTTGAGGTAATACTAATCTTTTTTTTTCCGCAACGAAAGAGATATATTAAACTCAACAGAATTACAAAGGAGTGGTCAAAGGACCAAACTCTTCTTGATTACACATATTTTTCAAAAAAAGCAGGGAGGTCCATCCAAAAAGGAGGCCTAGAAACAGAAAAAAAAAACTCAACAACAATTCTTGATGAAGGTGGCTATAAGGCAGTGCAAAGACTGAGTCCCATATCCTAATCATCACAGACCACACAAGCAGAACATCCCAACGCCAAAAGACCCAGTCCACTGAACAACAAAAAATAACGCCATTCCTAAACCAGGAGAAAATGAAGAAACACAACAACATCCAACCAAACCGCAGCACCAGACCCCAACCACATCATTCAGATTCCAAAAATTGACAGGGAGAATCGACACTGAACCAAGTTCCTGCCCGAATCCCAACCAAAATTAAGAAATTACCCCAGAAGCAGTTTGAGACTCTTGATACTCAATCCATCCATTCCATGCACAATCCACAGTCACTTTTTCAGGTTTTAAATTTTTTTGAAACACCCATAAATTCCTAATTTTCCAGAGCCACCACAACATGTATGTCCTGAGTTGTAGTCTCTTCTCAGAGTATAGATCTTTTCCCGTTCCGCAGACTTTCCCACACCAATTTGGAAAAGAATAAGTTTTATTACACATCCCGTCCTAGTTCACCGGAGAGAGTTTCCAAATAAGTTTAGCCCGACTACATTCAAAGAAGATGTGTTCTGTTGATTCCTCATCCTCTCCACAAATCTGGCAGATCGCACCCACTTCCATTCATTTCTTCCTGAGATTACAGTTAGAGGACAGAATCTCCCCAAAACACTTCCAAATGAAGTGTTTCATTTTTCCTTTGACTTTAAGATTCCAACTCCTCTTTCTAGTAACCAAATTCACAGCAAGATTTAGAGAGCAAATTTTGTCTTTAAGCAGTCTTGAGTAAGCAAATTTAATTGAATAGGATCCATGCTTCTCAAAGGCCACCACAAAGCATCTCTAGTACCAACCTGCATACCTTTAATCTTAAGAATCTTCTCGGCATCCTCCTTCTCAAACAGCGAGCAAACCAGCTCAGAGTTCCAAGTTTTACCACCTTCACCCCACAGTTCACTCACCCAAAAAATAAACTCTTCGCCCTGGGAAGTCCTGGTTGGTTTAAAATTGATAGCATCCGGAATCCATGGGGACTCCCAAATTTTAATTGACCTACCATCCCCAACTTTGAAGCGAAGCCCCATGCGGAGGGTGTCTTTAACCTTAATCCAGCAATTCCACATCCAAGATGCATTCTGTGAAGGTTCCACATCAAAAAAGTTGCCCTTAGGAAAGTACCTAGCCTTGATCACCTTACTCACAAGCACATTTGGTTGGGAAAGAACTCTCCATAGCTATTTAACCATAAGAGCCTCATTGAAAAGTTGTATGTCATGAAATCCCAGGCCCCCATCCTCTTTATCCACAGCCATTTTATTCCAAGCATTTCAGTGCAATTTATGTTTATTCCCTGCATTAGATCCCCACCGGAAATTTGCAAAGCAACTACAAATCTCTTTACAAATTCCAATTGGCAATTGAAAAACTAACATTACATACACTGGGAGTACTTCCAACACAGCTTTAATCAACACCTCTCTGCCCGCCGTAGATAAAAATCGATTTTTCTAGCTGGAGATCCTCCCTTGCACAGCATCAACCACATACCTAAAAACCTCTTTCTTTGTTTTACCAATCCCCGGCAGTCCTAGGTACTTACTTGAATGATGTTTAGAAATACCACTAAATATACCACAAATATTGTCTTGAACATAGCTAGGTGTATTCCTACTGAAAAAAATTCTAGACTTTTCCAAATTCACCTTTTGCCCGGAAAAGAGTTTGTAGATATTCAAGATCTCTAAAATCACCCCAGCCTGAGCTTCAGAAGCTTCGCAAAAAACCAACGAGTCAACTGCAAACAAAAGATGAGTAATCATAGGCCCATGTTTGCAAATTCGCAGACCAACAAGTTTACCATTATTGACAGCGGCCTTAATAAGGCAGGAGAACACTTCCAAAATAATTAAGAACAAATAAGGGGATATAAGACCCCCTTGTCTCAATCCCCTAGAGGGAAAGACTCTACCACTTGGTTTACCACTCAAACTAAAAGAAAAAGAAGTATAGGACACACAAGTAATAACCCAATCCACAAACACTGAGGAGAACCCCATTCTAATCATCACGACTCTCAACCCTTCCCATTCTACTCTATCATATGCTTTTGCCATATCTAATTTGATTGCCATAATTTTTTTTCCCAGACCTGTGCCTATTAAGAAAATTAATGGACTCTTGAGCAATAATGACATTGTCCAAAATGAATCTACCAGAAATAAAAGAAGATTCGCTTTCACAGATACATAGATGGAGACAAGATTTCAGTCTGTTAGCCAAAATTTTGGAAATGATTTTATAAACAACATTGCATAAAACTAATAGGCCGGTGTAGGTCCCAAGGGGTGTAAGTGTAAGGTTTAGAAGGGGGGGGGGTTGAATAAACCTTACCAAATTTTCGATTTAGTCCTTTTAAATCTACAGAGTTGAACCTTACCAAATTTTCGATTTAGTCCTTTTAAATCTACAGAGTTGATTCTACGAGTTGTGTCCTTGATGGGCCGATCGAATTAGTCACTCAAGTAGAGTTAATCTCTCACTCAATGTTTGTTGATGGAGTAACTCAGCTGTTGACAATAATTTAACTCAACTGTGGTTTTATTTTCAGCGGAAGACTTAACACCCTTAAGTTTGATTAAGCAAGATTTTAGAGCTTGATTTAGTACTTATAATTTTATCAAATGGATAGCAAATTTATCGTGAGATATAAGCGAGTTAAAAGTGCAGGAATTTAAGTCTTTGAAATGTAAATGACACAAATAAAGTTTTTATAGAGGTTCGAAGATGGGGTAATTCTTCTACTCCTCTCTTCTCCAATTCCGGAGGAATCCACTAGGTAATGATCGGTTTACAAAGTGGTAACAGTCCCGGATACAAGTCTTGATCACAACAGCCGACTTGATCCTTTGGGACTCGATCCGAGACGCCTTGATCACTCGGTGGCTTCTCGTCGATGCGACTCGGCTTCTTTTCAGGCGTGCGCTTTGCTACTACTGACTCACTTGCTTAAGCTCTTTGGATTTGATCACAAAGCCCTCCAAAAGCTTAAGACTTGGTTCAACCTTGAACCTTTCTACAATCCTTTCCGGAATGTAGACCCCTTGTTTTGATATTTTCCTCTTCAACCGATTAAGTTCCCTTTCCTTCACAAAGTGAGTGTTGGATTGATGTACTTCGTAATGTAGGCTTGAGGATTGAGAATGTTTGAGTTTTTTTTTTTTTTTTAATATGCTTGTTTATCTCATATGTGTGTCATTCATATATATCTTCTCAAACAAACTCCTCGGCCTTTTATAGTGAACTTTCAAAAATTTGCCCGTTGAAGAGATAGCTTATTTTTGAAAGTCACTTGCGTCGTTGGCTTGCGATTCTTGGAATTGCCATTTCCTCGTATGAATTGTTCTTTCACCTTTTCGAGTTCGACACGGTGTAGTGCTTCCCATTGGTTCATTCCTTTTGCACGCTTCAGGGACTCGAGCACTCCAAGAAAGGTGGTATGGAGATATTACTTGTTTAAGTAGATCTGATTGATTTTCGGCAACGGTTCTTTTACGATTATCTCGACTTGATCGCATTTCCTTGCTTTCCCCAGGTGACTTAGAGTCGCCTTCCAATCATGGATGACTCTTGTCACTTCAACTTGAGACTTGGCTTTTCTTGAGTTGACTTGACCGATGCTCCACTCGGCTCCATCTCATTTGCTTTTCAAAGAGAGTTCTGTCTACTCTTCTTTGCCATACTCAACTGTCTCGCAAATGAAGTCTTCCTTCAGTCTTGATTGTCTTCTTGCATGTTAAGGCGTAGCCGACTTAACTCAACTTGGCGACTCTAATTGTTACAATACATTTCTGACAAGAATTGGGGTGCCAACTTTCTATTCTAAGTTTTACATGGCATTCATCAAAATCTAAACAATAAAATTCCTAACAATTTCCCCTTTTTGATGATGCCAAAACTTAAATCATTCAAAGATGCAAACAAAGAATGATACATACAAATAGTGTATTGACATAGAATGTATGCGCTTGAGAATCAATTCTTTTTATTGATCATATCATTCTTGTTCCTTAACACAATCAAGCATTTACAAGGTGTATCGAGCATATAATTGTCTTCACAAAAATCAAAGAATTTATACCTTTATTACGTAAGACTTACATTGTATGTATTTACATAATAAAATACACGAAGGGTTGGACAAAGAACACTTCATCTCCTTATTGTCTCCTTCTTTCATCTTGTTCAAGATCTTCTTTCTCTTCTTCTCTTTTTTCGTCGTCATTTGCTTCTTTTTTTTTCTTCTCATATGCTTTCTGGCAGCTTCATCTTTTCTTATTCTTTCTGTCTCTCCCGCCATAGCCGAGTTTGTCTCTTGTTTTCTTCTTCTATTCTTTTTGCATACTCGGCGTTGGTTTTAGCCACTTTCAAATTTGCCACTTGGTCAAGCCCACCCAAGAGATCCCTCCTTTCTTCCCCTGGATCTACGTATTCAATATTCTTGGGCGAGGCCCAGGTCCAAGCTTCTTCCTCCACTCATCGCTTCTTCTCTCTCTACCTGCGGGCGTATATCAATCGAATCAGGGTCTTCTTTTCGGTGAGTGACGGCGGAGTGACCAGCAGAGGATCCGGTTGTCTGTTTCACGCTGTCGCCTTTCTTCACATAATGTGAGACCCTTTTCCCAAGACAGTCCCAAGCTTGAGCCATAGACATATTTGCAAAGTATCCCTCGGACTCGAGCGTTTTAAATTCATCGACCGATCGTGGCTCGTCTCCGACATCCGAGATGGCATAGGTGTCTCTCTCTTCACCGGAATGCCTCCATGTTCTTTCAAGATGTTCATCACCCCGACATCCATTCTTCCTTCCACTTCCTTCATCCCCGCTTCAATTGATTTTCTCTTTTCACCATAGATACAACAGAGTGTTGGAGTGGCGAGTCACCCGGAGTTTGCCGCTTATAATGTCACCGTGAGGACCTTGTTGGGGGTTTGTGCAATCATCAATGTCACATCCGTTGATCCTTCCCCCTCAACATGCTTTCTTTTTCTTCCTTTCAAGACTTCCTCGGTGATGATTTTCCTTCTCACCGCTCCTTTCTTTTCGGCTTGATTTTCTTTGCTTTAAGGTATTCCTCTTCCCCTTTTTGGGAACATCTTTGGCAAGCATGAAGTCGAAGTCTTCGATGGTGGAGTTCTCGCTTCAAGTCAAGCTGCGTTGTATGCAAAGACGAAATTGATCGAGTAGCGTTGGATTCTCTGAAATCGCTTCATCTCGGCCCATGAGAAGGCTGAATTTTCTTGTCATGTGTTCTTCCAAACGCTGTATATCATTTGTATGTTGCTCACGCAGCAGACTTGATCTCGGCGTGTGAGCTTCATGCATATGCTCAATGTGTTCTCTCGCCTTCTCGTCTTTGCATCGTATTTTGACTCTCCACACCAAAGCGACTTGTTGAACAATTGTCCAAGTATCTCACCTGTTTCCACACGCATTGTTTCTTCTTTGTTGCCACCATTACCTTATCCGAATGTTATGCCTCTTAAATCAGTTTGTAAGGGTGGCATATCGTTGTCGATCGCATGTCCAAAGAGGCTCGATGCCTCTCCATCCTTTCAACCTCAAAGCAAAGAGTGCCTTGAACACTTCTCGAACTTGGTGATTCTTCGTTGAAGCCGATGGCCATACAACATCGAAGTCATAATTAGTCATTTGGAACAATGGTGTCGATGGAAGAACAGGAGCTGGTTTGTAATAGCGTGCTTGTTCGTTTTCGACTCTTCGTGGAGTTCTCGTATCTCCAGTGAGAAAGGGAAAGATTCTACAAAAGAGTCATCACCGCCAACCGGAATGTTCGATGATGAGCGGTGCGCGTGAAGTTCTTTTGGGAATCGATCTGCTGCGACTTGAGGAGCCTGGCGGTGGTCTCTTGTTCACTGGGTTACATTGTGCGATGACCCGCTTGCCGAGCCTCGGTTGTCTTAATGACCGTTGGTCTCGGTGATTTCTCCATTTTGATGGATCGGTCCTCGGCCTTATCGAAGCGTCATCGGACGATGATGAGATTTCCATTGGTGGCTCATCATCAAAATTAAAGGTTTGATGAGTAGTCTTGGGATCAGATTTGCTCGTGCTTGGAACATCCGCGGTGAAGTCTTTTGGATTTGTCATGGGGGATGACTCGAACTTCTTCTTCGCCTTCCGATCCCGGAAAAGTGACATCGGGTTGTCTGGGAATCATGAAGTGCGCGATCTCCTTCTCGATGGGTCGATGATACCGGGAGGGATGTTCTCTACTTACCGCTTTACCCAGGAAGTCTCAACCTCCCATGGGCCTTCATTTCCTCCAGCGAGTCTCTCTTTGCCTGCGAGGTCTTGGTCCTCCCTTTCGATAGTGTCACTGTCTTAGGGTCTTCTACAGATGGCATCCATTGGAGTCTCAACCCCATGGATTGCACTTTCATCGCCAGTGTTAACTCCCGGGGTACATTCCTTCTCGTGCTGGATCGCATCGCGGCGTCATTAGCCTTGGAGCGGTTGGCACCTCGGTGAGACGATCTCAATCGCCTCGAGCTTCGTTGATGGCAACTTCTTTGTTCTTCTTGTGTTTGAATTTTCTCTACTTCGCCTCCTACATTCTTTGTGGAGTCATCTGCAAACATCCTCCGACCTTGCTGCGGTGGAGGAGTTTCCCCTTAGCCGGGCGCACCGGTGAGTGACTTGGAATGGGGTCACTCGTCTCCAAGCTCCCTTTGTTTCGATTGATTGCTCCGTTGGGGCGGTGGTAGCACACTTTCAATAGGGGTTGGCTCATTTGGGGTCCCCACTATCCGCTCGGTAGGTTCTTCTTGTGCTTCATTGTGTGAGCTACTGTTGTGTCTTGAGTTGCCTCTGCGATTGCCTTGCAGAGACTTGGTGTTTCATCAACTACATCCGGAGACTCTACTTCTCCAGTAGTCTCCGTATTTGTGCTAGCCGAGTAACCGACTCACGGTGGTTTCTCTGTTCGATCGCTTGACAAGTCTTCTTCGTCTCCTAGTTTGTACGGAGGATTTTCGGTTGAGACGGTGTCCCTCGAGTCTTGGCGGCGGGGGCGTGCTAGTGTTTGTTTCGGAGGAGCGGCCGTCTTGGCTTGTCGGTTCTCCTCCTTTTGACGATCGGAGAAGGTATTTGTGAGTCCTTCTCGACCGCTGCAGGGGCGAGCGAGGAGACGCGAGCTCTTTGGGGCGGTGACTCTGGCTGCGCAGGGCGGGGAGCATGTTTGGTTTTCTTTCTTTGCAGAGGCAACATCTTGATCTTCTTAGCAGTGCAGGGCTTTCTTCTTGGGTTTGGAGAGGAAGCGGTGTATCTTCTGGATCGGTGATTCCCCCTCATGGTGTCGCTCTCTTGGCGTAAGCTCGCTTCTAAGCGCAGAGAGGTTAGCTCGAACATCCTCTTGTTAACATGGAAAGCTTTCCCATGTCTAAGAGGGACTCCTTTCACCTCCAATAGCCGGCCAATCACAGGCCATATCCCGGGATCCTCCAAATGTGCCATCTTCTTTGAAGGACTTGTTCCCCACGTTCGGGCAGAGTCTTTGTAGATAAACTCGGCCAGTTTATCTTCTTTTCTTCGATGATTGCAGCCATCACAATCGGCTTTGCCTTTGATAGTTGGTCAAAGTCGCGCCAAATTTGATGTCGATACATTTGGCAACTATGTCCAACAATTTGTGATAATCCTCCTTGGCTGATCTCTTGTTTCTTTGTGTATATCATTTTGTCGGCAAAGTCGGACTTGGCTATTTCTTTCCATCGTCACCCAAGTTTACATCAGCCTCTTTAATCTCGGATGCTCCTTCTGTTGGTAGTGAGAAATATTCACCAAATCTTGGCGATGATAGTCACCGCTTCCCATGAACAGATGACTTGATTCCTTCATCGTGAATCTCAGCATTCACGTAGAATTGGGCGACCTCCTCCACATAGGTCATCGGATATTCTAGCGTTAGAAACGATTTTAGTCCGGACGTTTCCAACTTCTCGGCCCGATTTTCTTCACTAGGGTGTCATCGGACCCGCTTTACCATTCCGTCGAAATCCACCGTCGAACCGGTGTGGATTTGCTTTCCTAACTTGGTAAAGTCATAAGTTGGTGCCATTTCTCAGGATTATTTCAAAGAAAAACTCAGAAATTGATTTGAAGGTTGATAGGGTTTCGAGAGTATTTTGCCTTTGCCTTTTGAGAGAAAGAGATGAACAGTTTTAGAAGTGTGAGAGAGAAACGGACGAAAATGGTTTAAATATGGTTTATGAAAGGACGTGCAGGCGGTTTTTGAATTGTGATCGAAATCAACGGCTTGGATTTCGCACGCCAATTGAGCATTTCATGTCTCGTATTTAATGCGGCAGCATTTATATCCAATCATAAGCTTGGTGTGCAGCTTTATGTCTCGTGTTCCTTAAAACATTCCCGCTTAGTCAAAACGATGCGTTTGTCACTTTGCTCATAAGTTATTGACTTATCACTTAGCCGATTTAACTCTACTTCTCAGATTCTTTTAGCGACTCACTATCGGTGACTCGGTGTAGTTGTCTTTCCGTCTGGTGATTCAATTGAGTGATTTGCATTTTTGACTCTTTTTCTCCCCTTTTCTGTTCCATTTCTCTTCTTTGATTTTGTCTCGAGTGTCACCACACTCAATTAGCCCTAACTCATGCTTGAGTTCTTCAAATCTTGACTCACATAATGGTTTTGTGAAGATGTCGGCTAGTTGTTTATCGGTTGAGATATATTCCAGGATGATGTCCTTCTTTTCAACATGATCTCTTATGAAGTGATATCGACATCAATATGTTTTGTTCTTGAGTGCAACATCGGATTTTGAGTGATTGCAATTGCACTTGTGTTATCACACATGATTGGAATATCTTTTTCTTCAACTTCATAATCTCTCATTTCTTTGTCTCATCCATAGGACTTGGGCAGCAACTTTTGCCGCATGCCTATGTATTCAGCTTTTTGTAGAGGTGGCTATTGAGTTTTGCTTCTTGCTAAACCAGGAAATTAGTCTGTTTCCTAGCATTTGACATGTGCCGAAGTGCTCTTTTCTCCGTCCACTCGCATCCAAAGATAGTCGAGAATCGAATAGCCAATTAGCTTGAATCCACCTTCCTTTGGATACCATAAGCCTACTTCTTGGCTTCCTTTCAAGTATCTCGGTATTCTCTTAGTCTTTGTCATATGGCTCTCTTTTGGAGCAGATTGAAATCTTGCACATACACCTACAAAGAAAAGTGATGTCCGGCACGCTAGCATTTGTGAGATAGAGCAATGATCTAATAAGTGCTCAGTATCTTGTTTGATCTACGGGCTTGCCATCCGCATCCATGTCCATTTTGGTGATGCGTTCATTGGTATTTTTACATAAGACTTCTCCTCCATACCAAACTTCTTCATTAAATCTCTCGGTGTATTTTGTTTGACTTATGAAGGTTCCATCCTTCATTGTTTCACTTGAAGTCCAAGGAAGAATGTCACTCTCCCATCATGCTCATTTCAAATTTACTTTGCATGAGGTTTGAAAATTTTTCACAGACTCTTTGTTAGTGGATCAAAAATGATGTCATCCACATATATTTGAACAAGCAAGATACTCTTCTTGTCTTGAATTCGAAAAGTGTTCTATCTACTTTTCCTTTTGTGAATCCATTTTCGTTAGGAATTGTGACAGGGTATCATACCATGCTCGGGTGCCTGTTTCAATCCATACAGGGCTTTCTTGAGTTTGTATACCTTGTCTCCAAGAGTCTTCTCGCTCAAACCCGGAGGTTGTTCAACATACACTTCTTCTTCCAATAAACCATTTAGGAATGCACTTTTGACATCCATTTGATATACAATGAAATTCTTGTGAGCTGCATAGGCAAGAAACATCCTTATAGCTTCCAATCTTGCTACAGGAGCAAATGTTTCGTCAAAATCTATCCCTTCTTCTTGGCAATATCCTTTGGCTACCAATCTTGCTTTGTTTCTTACCACAGAGCCTTCCTCGTTCATTTTATTTCGAATACCCATTTGGTGCCAATAACATTTTGATGTATGGGTCTTTGCACTAATTCCCACACTTTGTTCCTTTCAAACCGATTGACTCTTCTTGCATAGCTTGAATCCAATGTGTGTCATCCAATGCTTGTGACACATCTTTTGGCTCTATTTGCGAGATGAAGCATGTGAACATTGCTTCTTGTTGAGTTCGGATCTTGTCTTGACACCTTCTCTTATATCTCCAATGACAAGTTCTCGTGGATGGTCTCTCGGCCATCTTACATCACGTTGGAGTGAGTTAGTGGATTCAATCGACTTTGTTGTGTTGCCGTGGGTCACTCTCTCGTAATCACTTGGCCGCAAATTTTCCATTGCATTTTTGAGATTGACTATCTCTTCTTCTTTCGAATTGATAATTCCAACTTGACTTCAAAGATAGGGACTCTTTCGTATGGTTGGATGATTGACTTATCGGTGACTCTTCAATGTCTTCTCCATTTACATTTGGCTCATCGAATACTACATGAATGGATTCTTCACGTAACCATAGTTCTTTTGTTGAGTATTTTGTAGGCTTTGCTTTTTGGTGAGTATCCTAAGAAGATACCTTCATCGCCTTTAGCATCAAAAGCCTTTAGGTTGTCTTTGCCATTGTTGTGAATGAAGCATTTACATCCAAATATTCTCGAAATATGAAACATTTGGTTTTCTTCCGATCCAGATTTCATAGGGAGTCTTTGTTAGTCATCATTTTATCATACATCTGTTTTGGGTGTAGCAAGTTGTGTTGATTGCTTCCGCCCCAAAATCTTTTTGGTAACCCCCTTGCCTAACATGGTCCTTGCCGCTTCTTTGAGAGTTACGTTCCTTCTTTCTCGCAACTCCATTCTCATGCGGAGTCCTTGCTGGCGATAGTTCATGACCAATACCATTTTCAATACAATATCGAGTTATTATTCCATTGACAAACTCGGTTCCTCTATCCGATCTTATTTTGATAATGGTTTGACTCTTCTCATTTTGAATCCTTTTCATCATTTTGTGGTAGTTTTTGTAGAGTTTCTTTCTTCTTACACATGAATATTGTCCATGTATATCTTGAGTAGTCATCTACTACCACCAAGGTGTATTTCTTTCCACTTATCTTGGTTTGGTTCCACTGGGCCAAATAGATCCATATGAAGCGGATGCAATATTCTTGTTGAGGATGGGCATGTCTTTTCTTTGAATGATGACTTGATTTGTTTTCCTTCGACATGCATCACATATACTCTCCTTCTTGTATCTTCGAGTCCGGAAGTCCTTCTACAAGATGACTTCTTGCCAACTTGTTAATTGTTTTGAAATTCGGGTGACTCGGCTTTTTTGTGCCATAGCCAACTTGATTCATTGTATTCTTTGCTAGTAGACATGTGCCGGGTGTTGCGAGTTGACCAATCCACTACATACATATTTTTCTGTCTACATCCTTGCAAAGTACCACTTCATTTGATTCAATATCTTTGATTTGGCACATACCCATGTTGAATCCAACATTGTAGCCCTTGTCACGAGCCGATCGATACTCGATAAGTTGAAGTTGAGTCCTTCAACATATGCAACATCGTGATTTCTAATCCATTCCTCTTGATGGATCCAATGCCTCTTATTTCACTAGGAGCTTCATTTCCTCCAAATATGACTTTTGCTCCTTTGACTTCCTTGAATTTTGATGATTTCTCTTATTTCTGTCATATGTCTTGAACAACCACTATCCATGTACCAGGTTCCTTGGCACTCATTTGTTCCTTGAACCGCAATCAAGGAAATTAAGTTTTAGGTACCCATACTTGTCCGGGTCCTGTGGGGTTAGAATTGTAAGATGTTCCAACCAACCTATAGCCAAATGATTTGACTCTAAGGGTTGCCATCTATCGGTGTCATAATCATAATTAATCCTGGCAAATTGCTTGGGAATTATAGGTTCATACAAATTGTCTCTTTTGTCTGTATGCTGCATATGTGTTTTAGCAATTGCCTTCCTTGGGTAATTGTGGTGTTTTTGCGTGTAGTGCCTAGGTGCATATGTGTCTTTGATGAAAGCTTTTATACTTTTGGAATGGCCTTTCTTGAGTTCTAGGCCTTTGCCATCCGGGCTTATATTCCATAAGTTTGTCTTTGTGATTTACAATATTCCAATCACTTGGCTTGGATATTTTCTACCATTCCCATCATATGTGTTTCTTTTATGGGTTTTTGGGATGTTTGGTAGCTCGCTTCTTCTTTTGAGTATTTTTGTTTGGAGTTTCTTTGAGGACTCGTGAATCTCTTCTCACTGCCCTTTCAAAGACTCTCAACTGGTCATTTTCCTTTTCCTTTGTAACCAAGGCCAGTTTGCTTAGTATTGTGCTTTGGAGTGAATGTGTGTGCAACATTTAGAGTGTTGGATTTTTCGGACTCTTCATGACTTGAAGATCCTTTTTCCAAAATTACTCTTGAGGTTTGACATGGCACGAGGAATTAAATCTAAGCTTTGTCTTGTCTCCACATTCTCTTTGACTCATAATAAGATCATCCAATGATTTAGATGCCTTAGTGAATGAGGCAATAACATTCTTGAGGTCATTCTCCCTCTTTTCTATAGCAGCAATTTCTGCTACTAATTTAGCATTTTCACCTTTAAACTTTTATTTTCAATGACTATTTGACTTAGAGTACTCGGCTCCTTAGTCGGCTTTGAGTTTTGACTTTTGAGTAAGTTTGTTTTCCTCATTCAATAGTGTGTGTGAGGATTTAATGTGTTCAAAATCTTTCATCATTTTTCCTAATGAATCATAAAGATCAGTAGGTGATGAAGTGTGTGTGTCACGATCACTATCACTAGTTTTCGAGTTTGTTGAGTTAGATTGTACCTCATCTTCTTGATCTTGTTCTTTGGCCATCAAGCGGATCGGGGCTTCTTCTTCGGAGTCACTTGAGTAGTCGGCTTCACCTTGCTCTCTCGAATGTTGTCTCTTTTGACTTGTTTGTCTCGGTGATCTCTGCGCACCATCATTGCCCTTTTCTTTTTTGTCTTCTTTCTCTCAAGACCTTTCTTTCTTCTTCATCCCCGTACTTGTTGACTACGAGGATATGAGCGATCAATGGCATAGTGACACTGGTTGTCTGATTCCAACATAGATATTGCCTTTTGATCGCTCTTTCCATTCTTGAGTTGTCGGCCCTTTGATACTCAACTTTTTGATGATCTGTTCTCTTGGTTGGCCTGTCTTCCCTTGATTTGGGGAGCCGAGTGTCTTTCGGAAGATTCACCCTTTCCTTTCTTGTAGTTCTTATTAAAGAACTTGTTGAATCTTTTAACCATCGGGCTATTTCTTCCGGGTCAATGACTTCTTTGACCTCAGCTCTCTTCCCATCTTTAACAATTAGAGCGAGTTGTTTTGGGTACAAATTGTCTCTTCCTGGTCTTTTCTTCTCGGCTCAAACTCGTAGGCCTTGAGGTCCGAGAATAGTTCATGGTTGGATGTCTTTGATAGGTCCATGGAATGTCTCGGTGCCATGACCTTCATTTCCCATTCATTTGGAAGACTTTTAGGATTTTCATACACATTTTCTTCTCGTGTATATTCCTTTCCAAGTGCATGATGACTCATTTGTGATTTACGTGAATCGAGCATCCAGTTGATCCAGGTTCTCTCCCGAGATCATTTTGAAGTTTTCAAATTTTTGTACTGACCCACCGATAATTTGTTTTCTTTGATTTGCTCTGAGCCTTCACAAATCAATGTCAACTTGTCCCAGATTTCCTTAGCCGTTTTGCAAGATTTGACTTTGTTGAACATGGCTTTGTCCAAGGTTTTGTAAAGAATGTCCTTGGCTACATTGTCCAGGTTGTATCTTTTTTCTGTCATCGTTTGTCCATTCGAGTTCTTGGTTTTTCAACCATGACGACTGGTCTAGAGCAAAGATCATCTTCTTCTCCTTCTTTTGCAACCTTCTTAAATGCAATTTTGTGTTCACCTTTAATATTTGCAGAGGCCCATCTTCTATCACTATCCACATCTCATCATGTAATGCTGATAGATGAGCCTGCATACGAATTTTCCAATCATCAAATTCTTCAATAGTGAACATAGGGATGCGTGTCAAATTTGCTTCCATGATAATAGCTTTTAATGATAAAAAGAGTTTTGAAAATTTAAGTACTAAAGCAGACTTTGAAAAAGTTTGGAGATCTAGTTCAAGAACGGTGCGGAGGGTTGGTGAACCAACCGCTCCGATACCACTTGTAGGTCCCAAGGGGTGTAAGTGTAAGGTTTAGAAGGGGGTTGAATAAACCTTACCAAATTTTCGATTTAGTCCTTTTAAATCTCTGAGTTGAACCTTACCAAATTTTCGATTTAGTCCTTTTAAATCTACTGAGAGTTGATTCTACACGTTGTGTCCTTGATGGATGATCGAATTAGTCACTCAAGAGAGTTAATCTCTCAATGCACTCAAACCGAGCCGTTGATGGAGTAACTCATTTGTTGACTATAATTTAACTCAATTTGTGGTTTTATTTTTTGGAAGACTTAACACCCTTAAGTTTGATTAAGCAAGATTTTAGAGCTTGATTTAGTACTTATAATTTTATCAAATGGATAGCAAATTTATCACAGATATAAGCGAGTTAAAAGTGCGAGGAATTTAAGTCTTTGAAATGTAAATGACACAAGAAAGTTTTTATAGAGGTTCGAAGATGGGGTAATTCTTCTACTCCTCTCTTCTCCAACTCCTGGAGGAATCCACTAGGTAATGATCGGTTTACAAAGTGGTAACAGTCCCGGATACAAGTATTGATCACAATGCCGACTTGATCCTTTAGGACTCTCGGTCTAGAGACGCCTTGATCACTCGGTGGCTTCTCAAACGACTCGGCTTCTTCACGGGCATTTGCCTTGCTACTCTGACTCACTTGCTTAAGCTCTTTGGATTTGATCACGAAGCCCTCCAAAAGCTTAAGACTTGGTTCAACCTTGAACCTTTCTACAATCCTTACTTTGGAATGTAGACCCCTTGTTTTCGATATTTTCCTCTTCAACCGATTGAAGTTCTCTTTCCTTCACGGTGAGTGTTGGATTGATGTACTTCTTAATGTAGGCTTGAGGATTGAGAATGTTTCGAGTTTTTTTTTTTTTTTTTTTTAATATGCTTGTTTATCTCATATGTGTGTCATTCATATATATCTTCTCAAACAAACTCCTCAGCCTTTTATAGTGAACTTTCAAAAATTTGCCCGTTGAAGAGATAGGCTTATTTTTGAAAGTCACTTTGCGATCGTTGGCTTGCAGTTCTTGGAATTGCCATTTCCTCGTATGAATTGTTCTTTCACCTTTTCGAGTTCGACACGGTGTAGTGCTTCCCATTGGTTCATTCCTTTTGCACGCTTCAGGGACCGAGCACTCCAAGAAAGGTGGTATGGAGATATTACTTGTTTAAGTAGATCTCTTGATTTCTCAGGCAACGGTTCTTTCTGATTATCTCGACTTGACCGCATTTCCTTGCTTTCCCAGGTGACTTAGAGTCACTTCCAATCATTGGATGACTCTTCATCACTTCAACTTGAGACTTGGCTTTTCTTGAGTTGACTTGATCGATGCTCCACTGTTTGCATCTCTTTGCTTTTCAAAGAGAGTTCTGTCTACTCTTCTTTGCCATACTCAATTTTGTCTCGCAGCGAAGTCTTCCTTCGAGGTCTTGATTGTCTTCTTGCATGTTAAGGCGTAGCCGACTTAACTCAGCCTTGGCCACTCTAATTGTTACAATACATTTTACAGCAAGAATTGGGGTGCCAACTTTCTATTCTAAGTTTTACATGGCATTCATCAAAATCTAAACAATAAAATTCCTAACAGCCGGAACTGAGACATAGATGTAGGATTAGAGCATTTAGGAATGAGAGTAACCAACGTATGGTTCATATTTTTCAAAAGTTTACCAGAAAGAAAAAAATTGAATATAGCAGAGCACAAATAATCTTTAATAATTTCCCAGAAATGTTGGAAAAAGGACGGGGACATACCATCCGGACCAGGAGCTTTATTAGGGTTCATATCAAATAAGGCTTGCTTAATCTCAGGCTCCTCCACCGCATCAACCAACACCAATTATTCTCCTCCAACACAGACCGTGGGATACCATCCAACATGTTTTGGCTCTGAATTGACCCTTCTGATGTGAAAAGCTTATCATAGAAATCAACCATAATTTGCTCAATCTCCTGGGGCTTATCACAAATTAGACCGTCCTCCCTACTAAGCCTCACAATATTATTCCCTTTCCTTCTCTGAATAGTGAAGGCATGAAAGAACTTGGAGTTTTTGTCCCCCTTTTTTAACCATTGAATCCTCTATTTTTGCCTCTAGAACACTTCTTCTTTCAAATATTCTGAATTGAGGTTCCTTTTTATCCGCTGCCACTCCTCCCAGTCCCTACTCCCTCCCTGACTTCTTAAAACCTCCAAAGATTACTGAGGTTCTCGATATTGGATGCAGCTTCAGTCTTAAACGTGCGAGACCACTTCAAGAGATGGATTCTACATTCAGTGATTTTAGTTTGAAGTCTGAACATAGGCACCCCAGAGGGATTAACACTCCAGCCCCTAGCAATAGTTTCCATCACTCCCTCCCTCTTGAGCAGCCTCTTATAAAAAATAAACCTCTTTTTAAAAGCAGACTGATCAGGATTAGAATCCAAAAAAATCATACAATGGTCAGAAGCACTTCTGAAAAGGTTCACCACCTTAGCACCTGAAAACTTGTAAAGCCAATCTAAAGAACCAAAGAATCTATCGAGCTTTTCTTCCACAAAACCTTCATCCATTCTGTTATTAGCCCATGTAAAAACCTCACCACTAGTAAAATCTCTTGCATTCCCATATCCCCATAAAACCATTAAAACTGTCAAGGCTTGAGTTAGATCTAGGTCTTCCCCCTTTTTTATCATCGTGGCAACATAAATCATTAAAGTCACCCCCCATGATCCACATCTTCCCCCATTTATCCTTAGTATTACACAAAAATTCCCACTGATCCATTATTTCCCTCATATCCGTACTGCCTTACACGAAGATGACCCAACAGTTATCAATTTCATTCTCAATGCTCACTTCTATGTCAATACAAAAGGAATGAGACACAATTTGGACCACAACCACTTTCAACTTCCAACACATGAACAACCCTCCCTTCTTACTATCCGGATCAACACAAAACCAGTTATCATCCACTCTCAACTGTCTACAAACTGTCCGAACAAACTGAGATTTTTTCTTCGTTTCACACAAGAACAACACATCGGGGTGGTGGAGTCTCCAAGACTCCTTGACTTGGGAAACTGTAGAGGACCCTCCTAGTCCTCTACAATTCCACACCTGAGCCTTCATTGACGACTTTGGGGCCAATTGTGGTCAGCTACCTCCACCAAAGCTAATTCAGAATTAGACCCTTTAAGTCTCTTGTTTTCAGTATCTTCCGAGAAAAAAGAACATCTTTCTTTCTTTCCCTCTGCCTCCTTTATGTTTCCTTTTTTTACCAATATGAATTTTCTCATCTTCCTCCATGTCTTTGATTTCACAAGCCGCACTAGCCTCCAGCATAGCTTTAGTCCATCGCTTACCCCCCTTGGCATCCACCGTCAAAATATTTCCGGACTGACTCAAATCCAAGGGTAAGGGTAGAAGAGGGACCCTAACTTGGGTACCAGAAATAGGATCTTCAAACAGGTCCACCTCATGTGGGCAAGGAACTAATGAAATAGGATCATCATTGGGGTCCGGCACCAGTTTAATGAAAGGGATATTGGAAGGGGTAGGGAAAGAAAAATTATTTGGAGTTATGGTGTACGGATATGGAGGGGAAGGTGAACAGTTTGGGCTAAGAGTATCACATGGGTTAGGATTTTTCGAAGTAGAGCATATGTTTTCAGTGTTAGGGCAGTGAAGGGCTCCCTTAAGATCTTCATTATCTTCCTTCCCAGGTATAAATCCCCTCTGTTCATCTTCCGAGTCATCGAAAAATTCATTTTTGGAGCAATAATTTGCAATACCCTTCTATTTAAGATTATCAGTGTGGGTAGATGTCACGTTCTGAGGGCCAGCAGTTTTAATACTTGTCACATTCAGACCATTAACTGAAGGTTAATTTTTGGCAATATTAGCTCCAGGTTTAATCCTTTTGGTATTAGAGAAGATGCCATCTGCCTTAATCAATTCACCAAACTCACCCTCACACAACATATTAGCAACAACATCCCTCTTCCGATTTTCACACATTTTATCCAGATGGCCCACATGCCCACAGTAAAAACAAATAAGGTTTTCATACTTGAACTCGATCGAGGTTCCTGAAGTTCCCAGCTTCACATTCAGACCTCTAATAAGCGCCTGCTTTAGATCTATCGAAACAAGCAGTTTAATATACCTTCCCTTCAAAATACCCGAGCTCGGAACAACCACACTTGGAGGGTAAGTTCCAAGCTTGAACCCAGATATCCATACAACCGAAGCACTGGCTGTTCGTTGTAATCCCCTCTTCCCATACCCGCAACAAGAGATATTGGTTATCAAATGTCCATGCTTTCCCTTCCAACACCCTCTTTTTATCATCTTCAGAAACAAAAATAAACTGGAAGAAGTTCATTCCCAGTTCTTTGGTCTCAAAGGGTTTAAGCACCGGCCATATAAGGAGAACAGTCTTTCTTAGCCCCCCAACATTCACTCTCTTTACTCCAAAGATTTTTCCAAAGAGACTCCTAGAGCATTCTTCAGAGCTATTAGTAATATCAATACTGTCTAAAAGAATATCCAATTTTTCTTTTTCTAACAAGGTAAACGTTTGCATTTTCTTTTCCACGTCTTCCGTCATTACAGCACACCCACCAGTGTTCGAAGGAGAATAATCGTGAGGAGATTGCTTTAACACAGGAGCACTGAGCTGCAACACACAGGACAAAAAAACTAAGGACAACAAAAGTTAGACAAAAGAGTTAAAGACACCAACAAAAGGAATAAATGCGATGGAACAAAGGACGGAGAACACACACCAACACACAGATGAGAGAAAAGGGATTAATGGCAATCAATAATTTCTATGTGTTTGATGGGTTTGATAGATATTGCTATGTGGACCTAATTCATAGGTTCGTTATAGGTCTCAAGTTCGGCAATATTGTATCTCATAATTTCTAGCATCTTTGTCCATCCATCAATTATAGATGTTAGAAGAAGATTTAAGCTTCGAAGCACCTTTTTGTTCATCAATTTGTCCCTCTGTTCTTTCCTCAGCCTCAACACTACAATTTACTTCCGTGTCTGCATCTCTGGGTTTCAGAATTCTCTACTCTGTACCACGCACGACCTGCCCGTGCGGAGGCACACGGGTCGTGCGTCTCATGTTATGTTCCTGTAATCCTTCAGTACCACGCACGACCTGGTCATGCTCAGACGCACGGGTCGTGCGTCCTTCAGCTTTTTCAGTATTTGCTACGGCATCGCGCACGACCTGGTCGTGCTCAGACACACGGGTCGTGCGTGGTTCCGATTTTTCATCACTTTCCGAAATTTTCAGCCCCCTCGTACTCTGAACCACTCCTCAAATGAATGGCGTTACACTGTTCTCTCGGATTGACTTATGTGTTACTTGGAAACTGGCCCTTCTGATGCTGTCCACCAATGATCGTCGCTAATTGGCCAATCTGAGTTTCTAGATTTTTCATTTGTGAACCCACAGTGTTGGCCAACTGCGTGACATGTGCCTCGATTTTGTCTATCTTAGCCTCATCTTTATTTAATCGGTTCCTTGTTTCACTCATGAATGAGGTTAGAATGTCCTCTAAAGATGGCTTCGACTCCGCACTAATGACACCGTTTGTCACACTCAACCCTGGTGGTGGTTGCATCACATTTTTCGTATTGACATAGAAAACATTTTCATGATTTCTCACACCCGGATGATATTGGTTGGGAGTCTGATTATTATGGTAATTGTTGAAATTCCGGTTCTTAATAAAGTTAGCTTCCTCCATATGATCTCGAGGAACTCCCCCATTGTTTGCACCCGTGTTTACCTCTGTCCCTTGAGTTAGAGCACTCAACCGATTTGTTAATGCTGTCATTTGAGCCGTCAATGCCTTGATTAGGTCCGAATCAGAGATTTTGGCTACCCTTTTCACATTTGTTCTCTCGGAGGGCCACTGATAGCTATTCATTGCCATCTCTTCAAGCAAGTTGAATGCATCCTATGGGAATCTTGCGAGTAAAGCGCCTCCTGCTGCGGCATCCATAAATGACCTAGTCTGTCCCATCAACCCGTTATAAAAGAAGCAATGTTGATGATCCTCTGGGAACCCGTGTTGTGGACACCTCCTCAATAAATCTCGGAATCCCTCCTAGGCCTCATATAGTGGCTCATAATCAAACTGTCTGAACTGCGTGATCTCGCTCTTAAGCTGTAGTGTCTTACTTGGTGGGAAGTATTTAAACAGGACCTTCTGACTCAACTCGTCCCAAGTATTCACACTCCTCTGAGTTAACGTGTCTAGCCTGTTTCTAGCCTTATCCCTTAAAGAGAAAGGTAATAGGTGCAAACGTATAGCATCATCAGTTACCCCATTTATCTTGATCGTGTTGCAAATTTTCATGAAGCTCGCAAGATGAAAGTTGGGATCCTCGTATTGAAAACCCCCAAACTGATTCTGCTGGACCATCAAAATAGTGCTAGCTTCAGCTCGAAGTTATTCGCGTTAATTGGGACATTGGCAATTCCACCATAGTTGATATTTGTCTGTGGGCGAAAGTAATCGCGAATCACTTGCTGCTTGACTACCGGGACTTCTGGTATTGGTAACTCATTAATGACCCGGTTGGCCCCATTGTTACCTCCGTTATTGACCCTGTTGTCCTCTTCCACGTCCCCCATAGTCTGATCTTGCTGTTTTTCTGCCCGTTTAGTAGCTGCACTAATTCGCCTAGCAAAAGCCTCAACCTTTGGTATGAACGGTGCTAATTCATTTTGCTTCGAGCGAGTGTTCATGCACTACCTGAACCAACTAAAAGAAACAAGTCAAACACAGTAGGGGTAGAATTAAACAACAAATAAAAAGAAAGAAAAAAAATGCCTAAATTAAAAATAATTCTATTTATCGCAATATTAGTACTAAAAATTTAATTAGTCCCCAGCAACGGCGCCAAAAACTTGTTCGCCTTATTTTTAGTTTCACCGCAAGTGTACGGTGTAGTTTATAGAATAGGGTTAGCAAGGTCGAATCCACAGATCCCTATAAGACAATCACGAAAGTATTTATCCTCTCTCTCGAGAGTATATAAAAACATTGGTTGAATTATCTATGCTAGCATCTCTACTCAACATAAGATATCCAACTCCCAAAAGCACACAAGATTATTAATCTTCGCAAATATTCACATACTTCTCAATCATGCAAATACTCTTGTCAAGTACTCAAGATCTAGTATTGAAACTCATCTCTCGAATTATGAATCAATACATCAAAACAAGTTAAACCAATGGCCTTTGGATAAAACAAGCAATAAAACAGAGTACTCGAATAGGGTTTGAAAATAATAATTTCAATTGCAATTAAACATCAAACAAAAGTATCCATTAACCTAATCCCAAACTCGGGAATCACAAGGTGTTTATCCAGACATGGGAAATAAATAATTCATAGACAAATTATTCAAGTTCATATCTAACTAATCAAAAGTAAAAGATACTATGGAATGATAAAACTTAGGGATGTCGATGATCTCTCAATCTATCTTCAATCCTCAAGCGTGTGGTTGCGACCTCGATCAATCTCTTGAATCCTCTGGTAGAAGGTTGCTCTTTTCTCTACTTTCTAGGGCAAAAATTAGTGTCCCTTTGTTTGGGGCCGCCTCCTCTCTATTTATTCTCTGTTTGGGTCAAAACCAGATTTAGAAATGTCAAACTCTGTTTTTCCCGCACAGACGCATGGGCCGTGTACCTCAAGCATGATCAGCCCGTGCGTCGGGCTGTAGGATGATTCTCGCATGGAATCGACGTATGGGCCATGTGTTCCACACACGACCAGATCGTGCGTCCTACCGTGGGCTTTGTTCTGCTCTAGTGATGGCGCACGGGTCGTGCTATAGATGCACGCCCTGCCCGTGCGCACCTGCCGGAGCTGATTATACTTTGTTTCTTTCTGTTTCTTACCCAGTTCATCTGACTTCTTCTCGGTTCAACTCCAAACATAATACATTAGTTCGATTATTGGCGGTCCTTTATCGCAATGCTCCAAATTGTCGCCAAAATGCTACAAATATCGATTAATTCCTACAAAACGAGCAAAGCGTAATACCTTTTTCCACTATACAGGAATATCGCCCATTTTACTCAAGTAATGCATGCATATCAACTTATTCTAGCCGCAATTAAGCCCAAAATGCATGCAAAACTCATACCAATCAAGCATCTGCAACCACATCTTCGCAACATGAATCGACTATTGATACAGATGTCGTAAAATATGTTGTCCCAGATGTCATAACATCTGTTAGCACATCTGGATCTGCATAGAATGGAACTAATCCTGACCCTCATATTGAAGCAAACATGGAAGAACATGATTTAATCACCAATGAAAGACGAGATCCCCCAAGCAGAATTCAAAAGAATCATCCAATCTCTCAAGTCATAGGTGATGTATCTGAAGGCATAAGAACAAGAAGGAGAGAAAAGGTAAACTATCGAGATATGGTATGACTATTGTGTTTGTATTCTACTTGTTCAATGGTAAGAACCTCTTGTTGTGTAACCTTTTATGAGCCTAAAAATGTGTTTGATGCTTTGAAAGATAATTTTTGGAATAATGCTTTGCATGAAGATTTTGATCGATTCAATAGAAAATAAAATTATTTTTGTTATGATATTTTAACCATTTATTGTGATAACGTAAGTGTAATTGATATCTCGAAAAATCCTGCACAACATTCTCGTACTAAACACATCAATTTTAGACATTATTTTATTCGAGATTTAGTTGAGAAAAATATAATACGCATTGAGTATATTGCTATTGAAAATCAACTTGCAGACATCTTCACCAAGGTTTTGGATTTTAAGAGATTTTCCAACTTGAGAAAATCTCTTGGTTTGTGTGCTCTGTTAAATGTTACACTAAATGTTACAGCATTTCACATCACATCTGATGTAACATCTATACACCGCATACTCCTTCTCTCTCCTATTCCTTTTATAATTTTTTTAGTCATCCCTGCATATTAGGTTGATCATGCATGTCTGTAACAAGTGGTTTGATGCTTCAAACTAGTCATAAATGATTTTTACTTAGAAAACCGGTGTGAGTTGATCTCTCCAATATACAAAAATGATATTTTTCCCAGTAGTTGAGTTATAAGTAAAGTCTTGATCATGCTTGAAGGCCTTAAAGGAAAAAAGCTACCAACCCATTGAGTGCCGCTACTTCTTGTAACTAAATTCTTCAAGCTTATTACTGTCTAAAAGGCATTATCATGTGAAAAAGAGTTACCTATGGCATTTGAGTGAAAGCTTTGGCATTTGATTAAAAGCTACATTCTGGTTAACTCCCTCACGAGACTCAGAAAAAGTGCAGAAAACTCAAAAATTTTGAAAATTTGGGATTTAAGATTGCAATTTATTGAATCTATCAGTACAGGTGTCAGTCAGGATGTGATGACATTTTTGCATCCACTGTAACAGTCCATAACATCTATTGTGTGCGATGTTTTTTATTTTTATGCATATTTTAGGTCTTGCAGACCCTGGTGATTTTGGCTACTTTATGAGATTTGGTGTCCATATACATTTTGAGAATTTATTGATCCTTTCCTTAAATCAAAAATTCCTTGATGGATAATAATTGGTGGGTTATACATGCTTTGAAGGACTTGAAAGATTTGAATAGATTTTTCTCATAATTATCTATATCTTTGGTTAAAAGTGTCATTGATTTGTAGGATTCCATTTCTATATTTTTGGGAATCCTAATTTATGAAAAATCTTGACTTTTCTTTATTCTTGATCACATTTTTATGCTTGTTTTCCAAAACATTTAAAGACTTGTGATCCTTTATTCTCCTAAAAATCTTGAATTTGAATTGAATTTTTACGTGTCCAAGTCAGGGAGAGCATACATGATTTTGTTACCTATGTTTTCTGGAAAAAAGGGGGAGAAAAAGTTTGATGATCTTGATTATGATGTTTTCAATTTAGGGGTAGTTTAGAGTATAATTTTACTGTGATACTGTGATTCAAGGGTAGTTTTTTGTGCATGCAATTTAGAGGAAGTTATGATTACTTGTGCACGATATGTGTTTTGTCCAGAAAGGCAAAAAGGGGGAGATTGTTAGGGTATAATTTTACACGCCTAAGCTTTTCCAAAATAAAAGATTGTGTTTTGATTTGTTTTGCATTTCTAGACTTATAGTATGATTATGATATATTTAGATTAGTAAAGATCTCAAATTGATATGGTATAGATATATTAGGACTCTTTGATATTTATCTTGTTTCCTAACATAAGTGATATACTTGCCATATATTTATATATATATTCGTTCCATGTTTATTAGGACTCTTTGGAAGGTCTTGGATGCCTATAAAAGAGAGATAGACATGCTCAATCAATACACATGAGATATACAAGAGTCAAAAGAGAATTGAGAGAGTTTAGAGTCTTAATTTCAAGCACAAGGAACTTCATTGTACTGGATGCGATCTAGGATTTGACTACAACCAGCGATAACATTCAGTATGCCACTGTGTTTGTTAGATTGTTTTCATCTTTAACTTTTAGTATTGTGATAAAAGAAGTCCATATATATCTATTGTTGGATGAGTTGTATTACAAAGATCAGATCTACTCTAGATAGTAGTTTTCGTTCATTTTCTACTAGTTGATTTTAATATTATTTGTAAACAGAATCAAACGATTTTACTAGCGGAAAGTTTCGCCATATTGGTACATCTACAAGCTAGTTTGCTTGTAGATAATTTTTACAACTTGTGTTTTGTTTCTTTTTACTTTGTTCCGCTGCATGTGATTGCGAATTTGACCACATCTGCAATCACACATATACTCTGCGTAACTTTTGGAATATTTCCGTGCTATAATTCTTTCAGTATCTAAATTAAGTTTTCCATGGACTTAATAATTTTATTCATATGACCTAATATTAATGGAGATACCTTATGGTCTTCGAATTCTAGTTAACATGGGACATTGTTTGTATCATTTTCCTTAAAGACAACCATCGAGCTTTCCCTCAAATAACAATTTGGTCTATCTTCCTCGCTGACTTATGTTCTCCCACACTGTCTAATATGTGAAACTGATTGCACACTTCAATAATTCTCTCTTCACAAAAGACCACCAAGATTTTCTTTAAACAACTATTCATTACATCTTTCTCACTGGGAAGATATTTTTCCATCAAATCTTTTTTTTTTTTTGCGTAAAGGCCACGGGCCGAATAAATAAATAAAAAAAAAAAAAAAGTTGCCACTCACAAGGCCGAACGACTAGCCAAAAAATGAGGCCTTATTGAAATCTCTCAATGTAAAAGCACATGATGCTGCTTTTTTAAGGCAGATCACCCAAGACAACTACGTTGACCAAAATCCTCTTCCGGATAGGGAAGTCTTCATGCTAGTCCTCTTTTCAAGGGGAAGTCTTCTTGTCTTCTGCTCCTTGAGCTGGTAACTCCTTCGTTTGGGAACTTTCCTGCACACACACGCAAACTTGTCCTAGGGAGGTGCCTCCGACGCTCAAGTCAACACGGCGAACGAGAGAATAAATAGTAATCAAATACCGAATAATGAATTAATTATGATTTAATTTACTTATAGATAATAGGAGGGACCATTTTATACCTGGGAGATAGGCCCCATGGCCGTGTAAGAAAATTTGGACTATAGGCTAGTTCACGTAGGAGAAAACGACGGATTGGGCCAAACCCAGGCTCTTTTGGGCCGGTTTAATTATTAACATCCCATTGGGCAATTAATATTAAATAAACATATATAAAATGAATTATATATTTAAATTATTAAATACCATTTTTCCCCCAACATAAATCCCCCAGCTCTAGTGCTGCGAAGGAATGGAGCAATAGCTCCGATACTATATCTGGCTTGTCCTGCTTGCGCCTCTTGTCTTGCCTTTGGAAGTTCTTTGACTGCTTTTTCACGAGGACGCTTGAGAGCGAGCCTTTGACCATGTCTTCCAAAAGTAAATTTTATCTTCCCCCTCTCAACTTTGAAATTTTTTGCTTTGTAGATGACTTAGGAAATATCTTGAAAGTTGAGGTGAGAGGTGAGGTGAGACTTGAGGTGAGACTTGAGATGAGACTTGAGATGAGAGTCCAATAAGGTGGGAGATTTCTCCAGGGCACCTCCTCGGAGCGGGCAAGGGCGTCCCCTCAGCGACCTTGTGGATGGCCTTAAGGAGGCGCCCTCTTGCATGGAGGAGGGCAGCCCAAGCCCCCCAGTCCTTCATTTCTTGTATTTTCTTCCTCTTATTTGGAGTTTTTCCCATCTCAAGTTGTATCTCGGGTTCTAGCCTTTCTTCTTCTCCATGTTTTTCCGCCTTCTCGAGAGTATAGCTACTAATTCTTTGTCTGTGGAGACTTGTTCTTTATTTGCATAAAGGTGAAATCTTCCCTTTTGGAAGGAAGCTTTAATTCTTCCAGAGTGGCCGAAGAAACCCGTGCTTTGCTTTATCCTTTTCGGATCTTGGAGGGAGCACCTTTCTCAAGCTCGGATAGGTCATCCTTCTGGAGCTTGGAGGGAGCACCCTTCTGGAGAAGTGATAGTTACTTTTCAGCCCAGATGGCCCTTGACTCCTGCCCACATGTTTAGGGCTTGCTTCATGCACTTGGATATTTTTTTCTTTCTCTTTTCTTCTTGAGAAGTTTCTTCGCCCCATGGGGCCGGATGATATATCATCGTACTCACTCTATATAAATGTCTTTTCTTATGCATATTTTATTCCTTTTATCATGCTTTACTTATAGTGTTTTGCATGTGACTTCTTGTTGATGAGAGACTTGTTCATTTTCCATGTTCATGTGGATCTTTCCTTCGGAAGGAAGTCTTGATTTCTTCAGAATAGCCAGAATTACTTGTTCTAGAGCTACCTGAGGCCGCCTTTCTCAAGCTCAAGGGACGCCTTTCCGGAGTTCAGAGAGGGTGCCCTTTTGGAGCTCGGAGGGGGGCACTCTTCTTGAGCTCTTCTTTAGTTCTTACTCTACCACTTTAATCTCTTTCTTCCTGGTGTTAGAGCTTTTGCCTTCTTTTTTCGTCGGAGAAGAAAATTTCGCTGGTTATCCTTCCGAAGCCCAAAGTAGGCGTCCTCATGGAGTTCATGGTGTGTTTTCCGGAACCTGTAGGAGGTACCCTTCTGTAGCATCCTTTATAATCTTTGTTTTAGCATTTTGATCTCTTCTCCACTTTAGCAATTTGATCTCTTCTCCACATGTGTTAGCTTTTTTGCCTTCTTTTCCTTGCACATTTTCAGCGGGAAGAATTTACGGGGATCCTTGTGAGGAGACCCCTTCTTCTGGGGTCTTAGCTGGAGGAGAAAAATTTACTAGGACCTCTTTTGTGCGGAGGCCCCTCTTTTCTCGGATGAGGTCATCCCATCCAGGGTCTTAGCCAGATGAGGTTAGTATATTAGGGGCCCCGGATAGCATAATGCTACCTCACTAGGGGCACTCCTGGAGAACCTTGGATAACATTAAGTTGCCTCACTATGGGTTTTAATGAGGGGCCCTGGATTCACTATGGGCGACCTCTGTAGCCCTGGATAGCGCTAAACTACTTCACTATGGCCAACATAGTGCTAAGCTACCTCACTATGGGCAACCCCCGGGAATCCTAGATAACGTTAAGCTACCTCACTATGGGTTTTAATGGGGGCCCTGGATAGCATGAAGCTACCTTACTATGGGCGACCTCTATAGCCCTGGATAGCGCTAAGCTACCTCACTATGGGCAACCGCTGGGAACCCTGGATAGCGCTAAGCTACCTCACTATGGGCAACCCCCGGGAACCCTGGATGGTGAAATTTGCATCTCTTGAGGTGGTGTGGCCCTTTCATTGTCTAGTCGGGGGAGCTTGCTTATCTTTAACACGGCAACACAACATTCCCAAGCAGTCTTGATATCTTTAATAAGTGTTTCACTTCAGACTCATCTTCGCGATATGGTATGGGAATCCATCACCTATGTGAGTTGTATGTTGATCTCGCCCATGGACTTGATCGTTGTGTCTATTCTAGAGTGCTCGTCTTCTTCTTCAAGGCCTCCAGAAGGATGACTCCAATCAAATAAATAGTTCTTGTTTTCGTGTTTGTGGTAGCACAGAGCTTTTAGTGGATCTTGATAATGACTGATTTGAGTGAGCTTCTTCCTCAAGACTTCTTTAGTATTGTTATGCAACTCCCATAGGGTAGCCCAGGTTGGGCGCCCAGATCTGGGCTGTGTGCTTCTTTGTGCGGGCATTTGCGAGTGGCTCCTTGATTCTTATCATTGTTAATAACTCATCTTTAGCCAAATCACGGGTGCATGATCCCTCAGTTGGTTCAAACTTGGTCTTCCTGAGTCTTATATTCCAACCATTGTGGGCACTTTCTTTTCTCTGTTGGAGTTTGGTGTCCTCTGCCTGGAAGTGATGCCCATGCTGGCTTCACTGTACTCATCGTAGTATGTTGGAAGTGCACTCCATGGCCTCTGGACTTCCAAAAATGATACTAATGACTCCATGATATGGGAGTCTTTCTTGATATGAGCTTAGTTGGACGATTACGGTCCAAGTATTTACTCAGGAATCTTTTTCTCCATTGCTCTTCAGAATATGTGAAGTGTTGACGTCCCTAGGAAGTATTGGAGTGATGAGTGGAGTGTCTCAAGTAGAGAGAGAGAGAGAGAGATGAGAGATCCACAAGCGGTACAGGACGCCCTGGGCGCCTGTCAGAGTGGGCAAGGGTGCCCCTTGGCACTCTCCCTGGGCGGCCAAAAAGGCACGCCCGGGCGCCCTCCGAATGGAGAAGGGAGCGCCCTTGGGGGGCATCCCAAGCTCTCTAGCCTATTCTCCTTTGCATTTTTTCCCTATTTTCTTCAGAGTTTTCGTATATGTCAAGCTGGATTTTGGAATCTGGTCCTTCTTCCGTTCCGCTTGGAGGCTGAGGCGTTACCAGCGTTGAGTTTCTGGTTCAGTCATTCTATTTCCACCTTTATCCATGAAGTTTGATATTCCTCCTTGGTATATGTAAAATATACGTGCATTTAAGGGCTTAATATGATATATAATTGATGTTGGGAAATTTATGTAATAGATTTTGATGATACGATGTAAAACTTAGATTAGGAAGTTGGCATCCCAATCCGACTGTAAATCATCTTGTAAGAGATAGGATTTTGTAAGCTAAGTGAGGCAACCAAGTTTATGATTGCAGGACTCGACTGAAGATTGAAGAGAAGACCCAGCTGTATGGCAGCTGAGTGAAGCGAAGTCAAGTATCGATCAAGTGAGAAAAGTTATCGAGTCGGTCGACAAACAAAGTCATTCCAAAATCATTGGAGTTGACTGTCAAAGGGGTTATGCAGCAAAAAGGATCAAAAAAAGCTAAAAAAACCCGTTGTCAAGCAAAGTCAAAAGTTTGCTGTAAATAGGCATGTGTCAGAGTGCCTACCTTAAAGCTGTTTTGCTGAAAGAGTGCAAAAAGCAAGGAGCCAATGAGATGTACCTGAAAACCTGCAGAGATTAAGGAAAAGTTGCAGAGCATTAAATACAAGTTACAGTCTGCATCAAAGCTTCAATACAAGACAAACCAATAACCTAGAAGTGGAGTTTGAAAATGCATCTATCTCTGCAATGGATACATTTTCGAATTGCCACTATTAAAGGCTGAGGAATACGCAGAAGGTTACGAATGCAAGCAAGAAAAATCCATTAACTTGCAAAGCAATACAATATCTCTTAAACATTAAAATCATATCCTCAAGCCTAAACTCGAAGGAAATCGATCCAACACATGCAATGAAGGAAAGACAACTTCATTTGTTGAAGAGGAAAAACTTGTTTCAAAGAACAAGGGGTCTACTCTCCAATGTTGAAGGAGGTGTAGTAAGGTTCCAGTTCAAACCAGAGGCTTTGGACTCATTGGAGGACTGTGTGAACAAATCCAAGAGTTTGAAGGAGCTGAAGTAGCAGGACAGTCGTCTTGTGAAGAAGCTGAGTCCCAGGAGAAGCTAGTTGTGTGATCAAAGTTGTCTCGGACTGTAACCATTTTGTAACAAAGCCAATGTTACATTAGTATATTCCTCAGGGGTTGGAGAAGAGTGGATTAGAGTAATTACCCCGTCCTCGAACCACTATAAAATTACTTGTGTCTTTTACATTCATCATACTTACTTTCTTGCACGTTGTTGTTATTGTTGTTTGTTAATTTGCTAAGTCAACTGATAATAACTAAACTTAAACAAGTGTTGAAAAACATACTCAAAACTAAGGGTGAAAATATTCTGCAGTTAAAAACCAAGTCAACTGATTATTTAAAGGGTTAACTGAATCAACTGAGTTATACTATCAACAGCTCAATTGAGTCTGTTGAGTGGCTAACTCTGCTGTGAAAGTAAACTAAGTTGTCCACCAAGGACTTAGCTGACTTGAGTCTACTCGAATTTATAAAAAGGACTAAAATCAAAAAGTTGGCAAAGTCTATTCAACCTCCCCCTACTAGAGTTTACTTATCACCCCTTGGGACCTACAAGTGGTATCAGGGCGATTGGTTCATTGAGCTTTCTGCACCAATTACTGAACTAGATCTCATTCTTTTTCAAAAGAACAACACTTGCAGTTTTTAATGCTTTTCTTTTAAAGCAAGTTATTATCATGGAAGCAATCTAACCGCATTCCTATATTTATTGTTCAAGAATTTGATGACTGGAAAATACGTATGCATGTACATCTTTTATCTTTACACGATGAGATGTGGTTTGTCATTGAAGATGGGCCACTACAAATATTATAAGTCAACAGAGCTGTAAGAAAAAGCTGCTCCTGCTAAGGGAGAAGATGATGCACCTGCTGAACTTAGACATGCTGTGGTAGAAAAGCCACGATGCCAGTGGACCACCGAGGATAGAAAGAGATACAACTTGGATAATACTGCTAAGGATATTCTGTATAAATACTCTAAGGCCTTATTCAACAAAGTGAAATCTTGTAGAATGACTAAAGAAATATCGAAAAAACTCACTTTAATTTATGAAGGATCTGATCCAATTAAAGAGAATAAACTAATTGTTGTTATACGAAAATTTGAAGATTTTAAAATGCTTGCAGGTGAAAGCATGGATCAGCTGGATGCCAGATTCACAGAGATAGCCAATGAGCTCTCAGCTCTAGGCAAGGAGTATACACAGAAGGAAATGTGTATGAAAATTCTCAGGTCACTTCCAGCTGAGTGGGAAATGAAGTTGATGGCTTTGAGACATTCAATGGATCTTACAAGAACATCCAACCATGAGTTGTTCTCAGACCTTAAATCTTATGAATTCAAGCTCAGAAGAAAAGAGCAAGAATAGACTATTGTACCCAACACAACTGCACTCATGGCTGGTGAGTCCAAAAGAGTTGAATCCAAAGAAGCCATTGACCAAGAAGAGATTGCCTTGATGGTGAAGGGATTCAACAAGTTCTTCAATAATAACTACAAAAGGAACAAGGGTGAATCATCTAGGAGACACTCAACACCTTTCAAAGCAAGAGAGGATGGACCGCCAAAGAGAGCTGATCATCAAAGAACAAAATATCAGGGAGCTGATAATCAGAGAGCTAAAAGAGCAGACTCTAGAAAGCGGAAAACTTGTGTTGGAATTGCAGACAACTAGGATATTTTGCTGTTGATTGTCCCAATCCACCAGTCAATAAATACAGGAATTAGGAGGAAAGAAAAGTCTTCAAAGAGAGAAGACAAGAAAAAAATAAAGCCATGTTAGATACTGAGTCTGCTGATACATCCAAGTGCAAATAACCAACTGAGTCAGATAGCAGTGAAGCTGACTACTCCTCTGACATTGAAGAAGAGGCATTGATATGCCTCAGAGCCAAAGAACAATAAGATAAGGTACACTCTAACTCATCTCATTCTAATTATGATGATCGTGATAGTGACACAAACACTTCATCACCCACTGATCTTTATGATTCATTAAGCAAAATGATGAAAGATTTTGAGCATGTAAAAACCACTCACACACTTTTAAATGAGGAAACTAGCCACTCAAAAGCCAAAACTCACAGCTGACTAAGGAGCTGAGTACTCTAAGTGACATACCTGCTGAGAACACAGAGCTGAAGGCTGAAATAGCTATGATCCAAGGTGACTTAGCTACAACCAAAAATAGGGAAAAAAGATTTGAAAAATGTGATTGCATTATTCACTAAGGCATCTAAATCATTGGATGAACTTATAATGATTCAAAAGGAAAGTGGAGATGAGACAGGCATTGGATTTAATTCTTTTGTGCATGCCCAAGCTCCAAGAGTGGTAATGGAAAAAAGATTCTCAAGTAATGAGGGAGTCCAAAAATCCAAGGCACCATATGTTGCACCCACACCCACTCACAAACACAATCACAACCATACTAGCCTAGGATACAAAGGTAAAGGCTAAAATCCAGCAGAGTATGCTGAGAGGACAGTTAAAACAAAATTCAGAAGAGTCCATCAGTAGACTCCAAACAGAAAATATTCTGTAAAGTCTAAACAGAACTACCAAAATCCCCAACTGTTTCAGCAAAGAAAGCCATATGATGGGAATGGTAGAAATTATCCCAGCCAAGCTGATTGGACCAAATGAGATATCAACCAAGACCTAGGGAATACAAGCCCAAATGGCAAAGACCTAAGACTCAAAATAGGTCATTCCCAAGGCAGAGAAACCATTATCGGTACACAAATGCACCCAAGCACATTGTACAATATGCACAAAAGTTTCATTACTATCCCAAGAAAGCAAATGCACAAGCTCACACACAGGTATACAGACAAAAGAGACAGTTGTATGAGCCTAAAGCTCCTAAGCAATTTGCAAATGTTCATTGTGATTATGGAACTGATAGGTGGCAACCTCTTAAAGTTAGACCTTTTGGCTATATGTTGGTTGGATCACCTTATAGTGTTAACCTCTCAGGACCCAGGCAAGTATGGGTACGTAAAAACTAATTTCCTTGATTGTAAGTTCAAGGAACAGCTGAGTGCCAAGGAACTTAGTACATGGATAGTGGCTATTCCAGACACATGACAGGCAACAAGAAAAATCTTTCAAAATTCAAGGAAATAAGAGGTGCTAAAGTCATATTTGGAGAAAATGAAGCTCCATGGGAAATCAAAAGCACATGATCCAAAAAGAAGAATGGACTAGAGATCACAGATGCAGGCTATGTTGTAGGGCTCAATTTCAATCTGCTTAGCATCAGCCAACTCTGCGATAAGGGCTACAATATAGGATTAAACATGGGAGTTTTCCAGATCAAAGATGCTGAATCAAATGAAGTTGTGTGACAAGGATCAAGACAGAAAAACATGAATGTAGTGGATTGGTCAACTACTACACCAAGCACATGTCTGCTAGCCAAGAGCACAGCCGAATCAAGTTGGCCGTGGCACAAGAAGCCGAGTCACCTGAATTTCAAGACAATCAACAAGCTTGCAAGGAGTTATCTTGTGGAAGGATTGCCAGACTCAGTATCAAGAAGGAAAGCATTTGTGATGCATGCAGATGGAAAAGCAAATCAAGTCTTCATTCAAGGACAAGCCAAGTCCTTCTTCAACCAGGATATTGCACTTATTGCATATGGATTTATTGTGTCATGTTGAACCAGCCAACATTAGTTGAAAGAAATACACCTTAGTAGTGGTAGATGACTATTCAAGATACAAATGGACTATTTTTATGTGTAAAATTGAGGAAACTTTGCAGAAACTTCCTCAGATGATGAGAAGAGTTCAAAATGAGAAAAGTCAAACCATTATCAAAGGCCTACCCACCAAAATGTTATTGGTACTAAGTGGGTATTTAGAAACAAGATGAATGAAGAGGGATCTGTAGTGAGAAACAAAGCAAGATTTGTAGCCAAAGGGTATTGCTAAGAAGAGGGCATATATTTAGATGAAACCTTTGCACATGTTGCAAGATTGGAAGTTATAATAATGTTTCTTGCTTATGTTGCACATAAGAACTTCAATGTATATCAAATGGATGTGAAGAGTGCATTCTTGAATGGACTTTTGGAAGAAGAAGTCTATGTGGAGCAACCTCCAAGTTTTGAGAAGAAAACTATTGGAGATAAAGTCTACAAGATCAAGAAGGCATTATATGGTTTGAAACAAGCACCAAGAGCCTAGTATGACACAATGTCTTAGTTTCTCATTGACAATGGATTCACCAAAGGCAAGGTTGATAGGACACTCTTCAGAATTCAAGATGGGGAGAGTATATTGCTTGTTCAAATATATGTGGATAACATCATCTTTGGATCCACAAACAAAGAGCTGTGTGACAAATTCTCCAATCTCATGCAAGGGAAATTTGAGATGAGTATGATGGGAGAGTTGACTTTGTTTCTAGGTCTTCAAGTCAAGAAAATGAAGGATGAAACCTTTATAAGTCAAACCAAATATACCAGAGATATAATAAAGAAATTTGGTATGGAAGAAAAGTCTTTAGTGAAGATTCCCATGAACAATTCAGTCAAGATGGACATGGATGCAGAAGGCAAAGTTGTTTATCAAACAAGAATAAAGCTCTCATTGGATCTTTGCTCTATTTGACTACTCAGACTCAGACTATGATGGATGTAGAGTTGATAGGAAAAGTACATCAGACACCTGTCAAATGCTTGGAAATAGGTTGGTTTCTTGGTTCAGCAAGAAACAAAATTCAATAGCTACATCCACAGCTGAAGTAGAGTACATTGCTGCAGACAACTGTTGTGCCCAAGTCTTATGCATGAGGCAACAGCTGAGAGACAATGATATAGAAGAAAGAGAGATTCCAATTATGTGTGATAACACAAATGTCATTGCAATTACTCAAAATCCAGTATTGCACTTAAGAAACTAAACACATTGATGTCAGATATCATTTTATAGGATATTATGTTGAAAAGAAAGAGATCATGTCGAAAAGAAAGACATCACATTGGAATACATATCACCTGATAAGCAATTAGCTGAATCAAGATTTGAAGACCTTAAGAATGAGCTTGGATTGATTAAACTGAGTTAGAAGGCTCAGAAGACTCAATCAGCAGGGTTAAAGAAGTGAGAAATGAATTTCAGCAGAGTTTCACTTATCAGTCTAGTGAAACAACCAAGATGGCTAGTCAGCTATATCGAGTTAGCTGCATAGTTGAGTGATTATTAAGTCAAGAGAGAAGTAGAGTTAAGTCACTAATGAAGATAACCGAGTTACTTATGATCAAAGTGACAAAACACATCCGTTTTCTGCTAGAGGGAATGTTTTTAAGCTTGATGTCTATTAAAGCCTGAGCTCGTGTTACCCATGATTGGATATAAATGTTGTTACATTTAATGGGGGGAAATTAATGCGATTTCTAAGACGTGATCTCAACTGTTGATTAGTTTCACCTTTTTGAATTCCAAAACCGTCCCCTTATAACCCATATATAGAGAAATCAAATTTACTCTCTCCTCACAAACACTCTTACTCTCAAAGCAACCAAGGCATTTTCTCTATGTAACCATAAGTGCGATCCCTAGTTTTTTTCCATTCGAATCTCTAATCCTAGTACTGAAATGGCTCCATCGTATGATTACACGAAGTTAACTGAGAAGATCCACATTGGAGGGACTGTGGACTTTGATGGCCTGGTCAAGCAAGGCGTAGACAAGGCTATAGCAAGAAAGATAGCTGAAAAGCTTGAGAAAGCTGGTCTCAAGAAGTTCTTAACCATGGAGTTCTCGCACACCTATCTGGAAGAGGTTGCGATGTTTTACGTGAAAGCCCAAGTTCACGATGATGAGATCCGCTCATCGGTCCACACCAAAGAAATCAAGTTGACTGCTGTTACCTCCCTTCTTCTGGTTGAAGTAGATAACTGAGAAGAACATCGATTTGGTTGTTGCCTTGAAGGAGATAGCCAAACCAGAGACTGCTGCAAAGCCCAACTACACTGCAAAGATGTTGTTGATCAAGGATGACTACCACAAGTTGATAGATGTGATGGCTAAATGCGTCGACATGAAATTTGGATCTTTTAATCAGCTTTCTCGAACTAAGCTGATGGTGATGGCAGGGATTTTTGGAAGAGAAGAAAGAAAAACTGGGTGAAGTTTGTTTTGTGCAAGCTGTGCCAGAATTTGCTGAACAAGACCATAGGCAAAGATAGAATGTTTAGCAGCTCTCTTGGATATGGCCTGGTCTTAGGCCATTTTTGTTGGGGTGAAGGGCATTCCTCTCTGAATGGGAAACCCTTTCACGTGAACAAGGAGATGTTCAGAGAAAATCTCTTTTCTGTCCAACACCAATCGCATGAAAAGAAGACGATTATGAGAGAGGGGAAATCAGCTGACCCCGTCCCCGTGGACACAGCTACTTCTGCAAAAGCCCCTTCTCCTAATCCCGTTCAAAAGAAGAAAAAGCACACCCCCACAGCCCAAGTCGCCTCCCGCTCCTACAGCCGAGAAAGACCCAAAGACTCGCCCCTACACCAAAATCAACCCAAAGACTTTTGCCCCGCATGGCCGAGGAAGAATCTCGAGCTCCCTCTCCAATTGTCAAGAAAAGCGCTCAGTTGTGCCTCGCCAGGCAGCTGCAGCCAACAAGCAGGAGATAAGAGAGACAACTTTCACAACTGAGGAGTCTGAGAACATGGAACCTGATGTTCCGTTGAAGAACAAATCAATAAGAAGACTGGTGAAACAGTCTGACTTAGCTGCCAAGCCAGCTGGGTCTGGAACAGCTACCAAAGCTATTGAAGAAAAGGCTGTTGAGGATGAGCAACAAACTTCAAAAGATAGAAGTGGTGTTGAAGCCACTGAGACATAAGAGATTGATGTCGATGAACAACAGAATCTAGAAGAATCAGTTATTAGAGAGACAGCTGAAGAATCAGAACAGAACACAGTTGACAATAACAATGAAGAGTTAGTTGTTAAATCTCCTTAGACAGATCCAAGTATTGTTGAGGAATAAAGGGCTGCTCTTGAGCCCATGCATGAAGATGATGATTTGATAATGTTGTCTCCTGCATATCCCGACATACAATAGAGGCTACAAATTTGGAGGTCCTGGAAGCTGAGTTTTGCCAGGATCAATTTGAAAGCCCTTAGTTCATTGAGAAAGAAGAATACCTCATGGAATTTTTCGGGAATGTTGGTGTCCGAACAACACTAGATGAAGACTGCTGCACCAATATCCTTTTTGACACAAAAGATGACAAGAAGATTAAGGCAATTGAGAAAGCCAAGGTGGTTGAGCAGTCTAAAAAGCCTCACAATTTTGTTTTCACAGAAGACCCAGAAAGTGCCTTACAACCACCACCAGCAGTGGCAGTGACAATGTCGAAGAGCTAGACCTTGCTGATGCAGTAGAGAAGGCTAAGCTGAAACATGCTCTAAAAGAGTCCAAGGAGCTGCATGAGAAGATATTGACAAGAGGCCCTGGAGAATCTTCATCAATTCAAATTTCTTCTAGCCTTAACATTTTGGAGATAGTGAGGACCATAAATGCTTTAACCTCACAAGCGCACTCCGAGGGACAATCAAGGGAGGATGGCGATGAAGCTAAGGAAGGTGATGAAGAGAGACCCTTCAGTGAGCCTACCCCTGAGAAAAGTGTTGAGACACATGCCTTGTCGGCTACACACTCAATAGGCCAAACAACTGAGTCTCAAGTTTCCAGTGAACCTACTGCTCGTGGCTCAGCTGTTGCGCCAGCTGAGGGGGAAACTCTAAACACCACAGCTGGGTTGGAGGAGGCTATGCGAGACCTCACTAATTTGAAGTTGGGAGGAGAAGATGTGAATTTAACTAAACAGCAGAGTGGGGTTGACGAAGCTCGGACGGTTCAGACTGTCTCAACTAAAATCCCAACTGCACTGCAGGCCGATGAAGCTGCTGATGCAGCTAAGGCAAAGTATGGACAGGAAGCAATGGCAGTTGAGACTGTTGGCTCTGAAAGTGCAATCCTAGAGGTTGGGACCTCGAATGATGCCATTAAAGACCCCCAAGCAGCTCCATCTGCTGAAGGGATTGTCCAAGATACTACTGCGTCCAAGTCTGCTGAAGGGAATATTGAAGGCCCCACAACGGTTGAAACTGCTGCTGAGGGTAATGATGGCCCAAAGGAGATTGAGACTTCCTTGGGTAAAACAACTGAAGAAGATATGCCAGCTCCTCAAACAGAATCAATTGAACATGAAGAGATAAGTGGCCTCCATGACTCTCAAGAAAACATCTATGTTGAATTTCTTGACACAGATGACGAAGCTGAGCTTAAAAAGACAAACCAGAAGAGAACCCAGAGATCGAAGAGGTTGTGGCAAAAATAAGGAAGGCAAGTGAGAAACTTGCCATTTCCAAGTTTACTTTGGTTGATGGCCCACCCCCTATGGTGCCATCACCAACCCATGACGCTGGTAAGGCAACTGAAGAACATGTCACTCAACAGGAAAAACCAACTGAGACCAATGAAGTTGTTGAGACAGCTGAGGATCAGTCAACTATGCAGGCTAACACAGCTGCAAGTGCCGACGACGCTGAAACAACTGAGGCACATAGAGAAGAAGTCAGAGTCAATGGAAAAAGAAAAGCTCCTGGAGGAGAAATGGGAGACATTTCTTTGGTCCCAGATGACTTAGTTTTTGAATACTTTGCGTTTGCAGCGGAAGTACCATTGTAGACAGAGTCCGCTGCTGAAAGTGCTAAGTACACTATGAACAGTTGTGCTATTCAGAGTCGATTTTGATGTTGTATGACCAAAAGAGCAGTCCATTGATTCGGCCGACTTCCAAAAAGCATTCAAAGCTATCTGTTTTAAAATAGAGAATATGGATAAATGATTTGCAGCTCTGAATCAATGGCTAGATAATCATGATGGAATGATTTATGGAGACATACGCGGTACAGTACTCAATATAAGGGAATGGACAACATAGACTAAGACACTCAGGCGAGAACAAGTCAGCTACTTATAATCGCTATTTGCAAAGTTAGTGATTTGGAGTGTTGAGAATGCAAAATTTCAACTAGAGGTAGAGGAATCACATTTTTAGGATAGACCAGTCATACAAAACTGATATGGAGTTGCTAAAAGCTCAACACAAGGCAGATCTTCTAAAATCTGAAGCCAACATTCTCACCAAGATGATGGTGATAAATGCGGAGATGAAAATAATGGATGCTAAGATGAAGACTTTGAGATCGAAACATAGAGCAGCACACTACATAACTTATGAAAAACTGGACATAACTAATGAAAAGTTGGATCTAATCTTGGGAAAATCCTCTCAGCCGACTCTCCCTGGTGATGAAGGTGCCAAAAAGGGGGAATATAGTAGTAAAAAGGAAGGTTTCTTTAAAGGTGAAGCAAGTAAGGAGGAAGGAAGTGATGTGAAGAAACCCCCTCAAAAAATCATGCTTGCGAAAACTCCCCAACAAAGCTCATCCACCAGCTCACTCCTCAGTCAGCTGCCGCAGGGCTTATCAGCTGAAGAGAAAGTTGAGTTAGCTTCCATGAAAACTCGAGAAGCAATTGAAGCTGACTTAGCCAAGGTAGATGAAAGGCAGCAAGGACTAATTGATAGTTTAAAATCCAAGTTCGACGGTCCCCCAGCAAGATTACTCAAAGACTCTCCAGCAGTTAGGCCCCCTCAAGAGATTGCTCGTGCTCCGGATACATGATCTAAGCCAAGATCCTTATAGGAATTCCAAATTCTTAAATTCGAAGGATTCTTCAAGGGAATGACTCTAAAGGAGGCATGAGACTTGTACTGGAAGAAGGATTTGGAACTATGTCAAACATCCGAGAAGTAGCAGACTCAGGGAAGCAGTTAGAAAACTTCTAGGACACAACCTATACAGTATACTCCCAGAGAAGGAGCAGACTATGGACGAGGAAGGGGAAGAAGTGGTGGAAGAGGCAGAGGCAGAGGCACTCCACCAGCAAAGCTAAAAGACGTTCAATATATTAATCCCCAGAAGAAAGTATTGATATACTGGGTTGGACTGGACCAACTTGAGAATAGAGAAGTGGACCGAAAGAATGAGGAGATGAGGAGAAGGTAAGAAGAAGAAAATATGAGGCTCGATCATGAATTGGAAGAAAGGCAGCAAAGGGAAGACCTAGCTGCAAAGAGAGCCTACGAGAAGAAGAAGAAGAAAGAAAAAGAGGAAAGGAAAAGAAAGAGAGTTGAAGATGACAGACACAGAGCTGATAAAGAAGCTGAGAGAAGAAGGAATCAACTAAGGCATTGAAGACTGTTGTGAACCACTTCATGTTGTATCTTTACTTAAATGTAAATATACATACATTTGTAAGTACTTTGTATACTGTTGTTTCTTATACATTGTAAAGCTTTGTAAAGTGCAAGAATGATATGTTCAATAAAATGACATATTCAATACAATCATTCTTTGTTAATGCACTATTTACTTTGCTATCTTTATTTAAGTTTTGGCATCATCAAAAAGGGGTAAATTGTTGGAAAATTTATGTAATAGATTTTGAGGATACCATGTAAAACTTAGATTAGGAAGTTGGCACTCCAATTCAACTGTAAATCAACTTGTAATAGATATGACTTTTTAAGCTGAGTAGAGGCAGCCAAGTTGAAGATTGCAGGACTCAGCTGAAGATCAATGAGAAGACCCAGCCGTATGGCAGCTGAGTGAAGTGAAATCAAGTATCAGTCAAGTGATAGAAAAGTTGTCTCAGTCAGCTGACTGGCAGCAAAGTCATTCCAAAATCATTGGAGTTGACTGTCAAAGGGGTTATGCAGTAAAAAGGATCAAAAAAAGCTGAAGAGATCCGTTGTCAAGCAAAGTCAAAAGTTTGCTAAAAATAGGCCTGTGTCAGACTGCCTACCTTAAAATTGTTTTGCTGAAAAAGTGCAAAAAGCAAGGAGCCAATGAGATGTACCTGAGAACCTGTAGAGTTTAAGGAAAGGTTGCAGAGCATTAAATACAAGGTACATTCTACATCGAAGCTGCAAGACAAGACAAGCCAACAACCTAGAAGTGGAGTTTGAAAATGCATCTATCTCTTCAATGGATATATTTTCGAATTGCCACTATAAAAGGCTGAGGAATACACATAAGGTTATGCAAGCAAGCAAAATCCATTAACCTGCAAAGCCAAGCAATATCTCTCAAGCATTCAAATCATATCACCAAGCCTAAACTCGAAGGTAAACCGATCCAACACATTCAGTGAAGGAAAAACAACTTTATTTGTTGAAGAGGAAAAAATTGTTTCAAAGAACAAGGGGTCTACTCTCCAAGGTTGAAGGAGTTGTGGTAAGGTTCCAGATCGAACCAAAGGCTTTAGACTCGTTGGAGGGCTGCGTGAACAAATCCAAGAATTTGAAGGAGCTGAAGTAGCAGGACATCTGCCTTATGAAGAAGCGAAGTCCCTGGAGAAGCTAGATGTGTGATCAAAGTTGTCTTGGACTCTAACCATTTGTAACAAAGTATATATTACATTAGTGGATTCTTCCAGGGGTTGGAGAAAAGTGGATTAGAGGAATTACCCCACCCTCGAACCACTATAAAATTGCTTGTGTCTTTTGCATTCAGCATACTTACTTTCTTGGACATTATTATTATTGTTGTTTGTTAATTTGCTAAGCCAACTGATAATAACTAATCTTAAACAAGCGTTCAAAAACATACTCAAAACAAAGGGTGAAAGTCTTCCACTGTTAAAAACCAAGTCAACTGGTTATTTAAAGAGTTAACTAAATCGGCTGGTCATACTATCAACAGCTCAGTCGAGTCAATTGAGTGGCTAACTCTGCTGTGAATGTAAACTAAGCTGTCCACCAAGGACTTAGCTGACTTGAGTCTACTCTTAATTTATAAAAATGACTAAAATTAAAAGGTTGATAAAGTCTGTTCAACCCCTCCCCTCCTCTTCTAAACTAGACTTATCACCCCTTGGGACCTACAATTGATGCATTTGCAAGCATATTTTGTGTATTTTACTTGGTTTCCTTAGAATGGCATGATACTGCGTATTCTTGTAGCTTTTTATAGGAAACGGAGCTTAAACGACAAGATATCAGTTAGAAGGCCCAGACAAGAATGAAGAATGCGAAGAGAAGATCGACTAAACGAAGAAAATAGAGAGAAACAAAGCACATGGTTAGCCCATGGGAAGCTCACACGGCCGTGTGAGTTGACCTCGTGTGATTTTTACACATTCGTGCGACTTGATTTTCAGAGACATGTTACACGACCGGACCGTGTGAGGATGACATGACAGTTTGAAGTGTTTTTGTGAAAAACAGAGACGAAAACCAATTACACGGCAAGACCGTGTGACTTGTACATGGGTCATGCGATCCGTCTTTGTCTGATTTTTATGTCATTCTCCCATTAGAATTCTACAAGTGATCTCTCAAAGCACGTATATAAAGGGACCAAGGCATTGCATGAAAAATATACTTGATACATCACAAAATACACTATAATTCACTAGGGTTACACAATTTAAAGGTTCTTTGAGAGAAGAGGGCTAAGCTACGAAGAGCACCACAAGGCCTTTCACATCTACGTAAGCACAAGAGTTTCGAAAGCTTGGAGGATCGACAAGAAGGGTGTTTCTTTCTTAGTTTAGATCTCTTGTTTGTACTTAAACGATGCCAAACTAGTTGATTTCAACTTTGTCTATGAATTTGTTATGAAAGATGTTGGGGTAGTGTTTCTGTCCAAAGACATAATCAAAATTGTGGATTCATGTTAAATCTTTATTGATTGTTTTCTGGATTGATTTATGTGTTCTATTTTGTGAATTCGAATGCTTATTTTCTTGTAGATTATCTGATCAATAATTTGCATGTCATATTTGTTAGTCCATAATCCGGGAGGTGAGTTCTAATAAATGAAAATCAAGTTCAGATATAAACAAGGGTAATGTATCGGGAGACTACAACTGTTTATGGGGTGTACTTCAATTCAAAGATCTTTTGGGAGTTGAGAATAGTTGTAATGCATCGGGAGACTATAATTGTTATTAATCTACTATTTATGCGCCACCAGAAGGGGGAATAAACAAATATAGGAATTGAACTCTTAGAAACACATGAATTGGTTTTGATAAACATTGATTGGATTCAATATTGAAGAAGGATATTGAGATTATGTGCCTAGAGTTGCTTTCGTATTTGTTGAAAAGACTTGTGGAGTTCCAGTTTTTATAAATTTACTTCTTTTATTTTTATTTGTTAATTTAGGATTTATAAAACTTGTGATTTTTCGGTCGCTTCAATAAAATTGGAATACAATGTTATTATAGTCCAAGTGTTTCGTATTCAATCTCTGAGGAATACGACCTTGCTTGCTATTATTCTATATACTACGCTCTACACTTGTTGTGTAGTTAAAAGATTTTCGCGACCATTTTCTTCCAGAGTTTTCACCATTATAGTTGAATGAATTGTGCTACCTTTAGAGGCTTGGGACTTTAGACTTTGCATGGCACTTTTGAGTGTCCTCAGGGCCTGTCTCTATTTCTCTCGAGCAGCTTAAGCAAAAACATGAGAGATCAAAAGAAATTTGAGTGAGTCCTTTGTCTGGAGAGAACGCCAAGTGAAAATACTTCAACGGATGCTTGGTTGCTTCATGTTCCGTGTGCGATGGGTTTTCAAGCTGATTCCTTCATGGTTTAGCTCTCTCCATCTATGGAGTCTTTGTCTTCTCCAAAGAGTTAATCATTTCTCCCTTCTTTTGCGTTGCGTTGGGGTGTAACTTTCCAATGAATAGGGATTTTACCGATCTTTCTCCAGCTATGGATGGTTCATCGATAGGTTGTCCGGGGTGTTCTGTCTTTCTGTAAAGGGTTGATTGTCCCAAAATAGCTTGACTAGCCTGGATGGCTCTTGGATTCTCAACCCGAGGGCCGATGGGAGTTAATGCCTATCCTTTCTAGACTTCAAGGTTTGTCCTCCATCAATGTTATGACTTTTTTAGTGTCTGGTTGCTCTCCAATTCATCTTTTCTCTTTCCCATTCTAATTGAGTGAGGGTCAATCTTTATGGAGTTGCTCCTATGACCTGCAACGACAAGGTTCCCTTATGAGGGGTCTTCATGCAGCTCGCGAAGCTTGGGGATATCCTCATGCAGCTCCAGGAGCATTAATATCTTAGAGTCTTCCCGGTAGTTTCATTGAGCTGGAGAGCTTCCCGGTTTCAGCGGACTTATCTAGTGAGCAGAGCCCTTTAGGATAAGAAAATTGCATAAGGGCACCCTTTTTGCCAGGCAGGGATGTTCCCTTGAGTGGACAATGGCGCCCCCTTCAGCTGGGCCACGGCATCTCCTTCAGATCTTTGAGTTGTTGAATGGCGTCCCTCTGGAAGGAGGGGTCTATCCTTGTGTTTTCTCAACAATCTGCCTTCTTGCTTGGTGTTCCTAGCCTTGGAGCCAATGGTTTTCCCAAATCACTTCATGAGGTCTTGTAGTAACTCCCAGTGATTTATCTAACTGGGAGCTCATCAACCATGTTAATGGCTCTTGGTCAGTGTTGTCCGGACACTTTACAACAGGAAATGTCCATCATACCATAGAGATCCGCCTTTGCATGGAGTTTGTCTACGTGCTCCTGGTGGACCTATGGCCTCACCATTCTCCGGGAGGCTAGAGATCTTGATGCCCGAGGGCAATGGCTTGGCCTGAATGCCTAGGGCTAGTAAACTTCCTCCCTACAACGATGGCCCGTGAGTTGGCTTGGCTGATGCTTTACCACCTGCGACTTTTTTGTGGGCTTGTGAATGTGGAGTTGGGAGTGTTATGTTTCATTTCTAGCTTCTCTTCTTGCGGGAGCGTGCTGGTCTCCTTGACTTTTCCCAAGTCCTTCATTTCTTTTATCTTCTTTCCCCAGGGTTGGGGTCTTCAAAATCTGGCAGAGCTTTGAGGAAGATCTTCCCGTAGCTTTCGCCGTAGTATGATTCTTTGAAGTCGCTCAGTCAGCTTCTTTGAGCAAGGCTTCAAGGGCTCTTCGCGTTAAACGAACTTCTTCAACAGGAAGAGCCTCTCCATGAGGAGGAAACGATGCCTTTCTTGGTTTTAAGTGGAGACTGCGCCCCTCCTAGAGAAAGGGGCTGGCCTCTCCAATTCAATGTGATAATTCTTCTTGTTGATTCCTAGGTCTGAAGCTAGTAGCATGGAATTCTTTAGCTAATGGCGGCTCTTCATGAATCTTGTCGCATTCTTCTTTTCTTCTTCCTTGACCTTTCAGGTAAGGTTTTCAATGGTGGGCGGAGCCTGGGACGGTCTCCCTGCGGCTCCAGCCAAAGCTTGACTCTTCAAATTATTCCGGGAAGCTTCGTCCAGCAGAGCTTGGAATGCTTCATGGGTCTGAACTTCTTTAGTGGGAAAACCCCTCTTTCGCGCAATGGTGGCCACGTCCTTCCCTCCCGTGGGTGTGGCATCATTCCGATGGGTAGGTAAATTTCTTCAATGGGTGGAGCTCTTCCGGATGGAGGTGGCAATGCCCTTTCTTCTTGCAGGGGAGGCAGTGCCATTCAGGTGGAAAGGTAGCTGGCCTCCCGCCTTCTTGATGGCCTTTCCTCTTGCTGGTCTCTGGCCCCAAGGCGCAGAGCTTGGGATCCAGCTCCATGCGCTTGAGTTCGGGTCTGTGTCTTTGTGTGCTTTTTCTGTTCCCCCAGACGGCGCCAAAATAATGTTGCTTTTTTAAGGCAGATCACCCAAGTCAACTATGTTGACCAAAATCCTCTTACCGAGAGGGAAGTCTTCACGCTAGTTCTCTTCCCGAGGGGGAAGTCTTCTCGTCTTCTTCTCCTACAACTGCTAACTCCTTAGTTTAGGAACTTACCTGCACACACGCGCAGACGTTAGAGGGTCCCGGGAGTGTCCCAAGGAGGCTCCTCCGATGCTCAAGTTAGTACGGTGAACGAGAGAATAAACAGTAATCGAATACTGAATAATAAATTAATTATTGGTTAATTTACTTACATATAATAGGAGGGATGTTTTCATATCTGAGGGATGGGTCCTGTGGGCCGTGTAGGCAAATTTGGTCTATGGGCCAGTCCACGTAGGAGAAAACAGCCAATTGGGTCAAACCCCGACTCCTTTGGGCCGGTTTAATTATTAAGGACCCATTGGGCAATTGATATTTACTAAACATATATAAAATGAATTATATATTTAAATTACTAAATACCATTTTTGCCCCCAACACAACCCTTGTGGGATAAACCTTTGAGAGGAAAAAGAGTACTCCAAGTATACAAAGCCAAATCATCCAAAAGGTAAAAATAAGAGACCACAAGCCAGTCACCTAGTTGTAACCAAAAAGAATAAAATCTATCATCGGAGATGAAAAAGTAATGAAACTTCATTAGCAATAGCGTCTTGAAGAAAATCCAGAGCATAATCCCACCAAGGATTGTGATCAAGGTCGTGGATGTACTTAGACAACAAATCAACAATGCCATTAGCTTCGCAAAAGGTATAGGAGACCCTGAACTGAATATGATGAATCTGACTATATAACTGAGAGAGGCGCGTCCATAAAACCCAAGGGATGTTCCGAGAAAAAGAGGAGAAAATGGATACCACATATTTCAAGTCTGATTCAAGCCAAACACATATCTAATCCCGGGCCAAAGCAAGTTCGCATGCACCACTCCTATCTTTTAAGTGAAACAACCAAAACCGATCCATAGCCAATTCAAAACACACCACTGCAAGTTGACAATCTTGGAGCCCCCCAGGCGCTCCCATTTGTGTTGATCTTGATCCAGCACATTGATGGCATAACTCAATGCACACGGGTAGTCGGCTTCAACGGCCTGGATTGTCCTACAATGCCCAAAGAATGAAGAATAGAAAAATCAAATAAATAATTATTCATATAACTTGTTCGAACATGATTAGCCTCAGAGAAGTGAAGCGTTTGGGCCCGAACGCTATATTAGTAAAACACTTATCATAAAAAAATGAAATTGTTTCTACGGAACTAGATCACCCAAAGCAAAGTGATTATGGCAAAACGCCAGACGAAAGCAAACTAAAAACTTAACTTGACATTCATGAATTTAATCAGAACCCTCCATAAATCCGAGGAGTAATCCAGCTTGATACCCAAAAGACTAGTAAAAAAAACTCCCAAACAGGTTGAATGATCCGACAATCAATGAAACAGTGATCCAAACTCTCTTTACTGTGAACGCAAAAATGACAAACTGAAGGTCCAACAAAGCCATGACTCTACAAATTAATACAAAGCGAAAACTTATTATGGATAGCACGCCACACCAAAAATGAGCGTCTAGGAGGTATGCCACTGTGCCATATCCAATCCCTTTAATGTACATCAGGATAATATGGCTGAAGAGACCAATAGGCCAGACATGATGTGACAACACCCTAATTAGAATGAGTCCAAACACATGTGTCCACCTCATCAACCAATGGTTGACTACAAATGTCCGAGATGATATCAAAATAGTGAACGACAAAAGCCATAGTAAAGTGCCAAATACCATTATCCAAATAATCTGCCACAGTTTGGTTATAAAGGCATCTAAAATGTAAAGGGGTGCCAAGAAGCCATATGATCAACAATATTATATTCGAACCAGTTATCCCACCAAAATAAAATATCCACACCTGAACCAAGAAGCCATCGTGAATCACCTAACAACTTTGGAACATGGGACCAAACTCCCTTCTAAACATACGGAAAAAGACCGTTATGTTTAGGGTCCTAATAGGAACTGAAGAATCGGTTCTAAGAAAATGGCTTGCTAAGGAAAGAGCACGCGCAAAGCCGCCATCTGACTTAGGAGAGCAAACATGATCCAAAGATACCATAATCAGTTCCTTTTTATTGATATCCCCGGTCCATATGAAATTCCTAAACGCTCGTTCCAATCTTTGAGCCATTATTTTCGGCCACTTATAAAAAATTATAGAGTGAATCATCGAACTATTTATAACTGAATCCACTTAAAAAAGCTTTTTCTTCCATAGATAAAGAGATCTGTTTCCAATTATTGAATTTAGCAATGATACGACCTGTAATAGGTTCTAAGTGAATTTTGCATGGAACCTTGATGAACAAAGATACCCCCAAATACAAGAATGGAAGACTCCCTTCAGTCATAGTAATGCAACGAAGGATATTGCATTTGTGACACATGTTTATACCGAAGTAAATCGTCTACTCGTCTAAGTCAACAAGAATCTTAGAAATTGTACGACCATCAGAGCAGCTAACTTGACAAAATATGATAATGTTATCTACATACAAGAGATGTGAAGGAAAAAGAGACCCATATCTAGCTCGGATACAAGACAGGTCAATTCCATCGAATCTAATAGAGCTCCATCATAGATTACAGAGTATGCATGGGGATACAACTAGTATTTGTACTTGCTGAGGCCGATGCAATTTTCCTCATAGCACGTGTCCTGAACGGAAATTAAAGTATGGGTTCTCTGTCTACAACACGAACAAACCTTTAGAAGAACCCCATTGTTGTCCAGAGGAAGTCCCTTTAATGCTTATGTCAATAAAGACTTCCATAATATTCTAGTTAGCTAGAGCTAACGTCTAGAATGGCATACATAATAAGTGTGACGGAAATAACTAATTAATCTCGGTGTTCACTACGAGAAAATAAGAAAATTCCAATAGAAAAAATCTATTAGAATTTGGCCAATTTCCATTGGAATTATCGATTCCAACATGAATTCCAACAGAAATTACAATGTTTGTAAAATGGCCGTTAGAATGGAGAAATTCCAGTTAAAATGCCTTTGGAAAATATTTCAACGGTACGTCCAATGGTATTTATCCATTGTAATATACAACCGTTGGAAAAAAACGACAACAGTTTTTCCAACACTATATCCAATGGAGTTATACCATTCGAATTTAGTCCAATGGTATATCCACTGGAATATATATATATATATAATCATTGGGAAAAAAACTCCAACCATCCATTGGAATATATATATACATATATATAATCATAAGGAAAAAAACTCAAACGGTTATTGCAACGGAGTTATACCATTATAATTTAGTCCAATGGTAATTCCAAGGGTATGTATCCATTGGAATATTCAATCATTTTTATCTCATTATCTAACATATTTAACTTCCCAGTAGGTCATCCATCATCAATTTGTCCCAGTTAAGCACGTTTAACTATGTAGTTTCAATATGATTGACTCCAGAAAAGAAGATATATTTTATCGATATGGATAATATTATGACATCTTTTAACACCTATTGAAATTTTCTAGCGGTATTAGAATTTTCAATGGAATTTTCCAACAACTTTGTTATAGCATTGGAATTTTCGTTAGAATTTTAAAAACTCCAATGGAAATTCCAACGATTAATTCCAACGTTTTGTTTACCGTTAGAATTTTTATTGGAATTTTCAATGGTATGCTTTAGCGATTGAATTATGTTGGAATTTTAAAAATTCCAACAAGTATTTCCAATGATTTATTCTAACGATTTTATTATGTTGGAACTTTCCAATAGTTTGTTGTGGTGTTAGAATTTCCGTTGAAATTTTACATTCCAACGAGAATTCTAACAGTTTATACAAATGGTTTTATTTATCGTTTTTTTCCAATGGTATAATGTAGCATTGGAATTTTCGTTGGAATTATCAAACATTCCAACATTATTCAATTTTGTTGGAAATTGTTTTCTTGTAGTGTTTGGGCCTTGGATGTAATGTTGGGCCCTGAGTCATCGCACCTCTTTAGGGCAATTGTGGCATTGGGCTGCATTCGATAATTATCCACAACACATGGGGTTCACTATTTTGTTTGGCACCAATAATTCATGGGATAAGGACAAAATGCCCAACATTCTAGAAAAAGGACAACTTTATATTCTTGGTCCTTTTTTCGGACATTTGTACACTCCGCCTCTTTTTCCGGATATTTTTATACTCCCGCTAATTTTTCCGGATTTTTACGTTGTTGTTTGAGTTTTTGAACATGTTTCAAACATGTTTCATCTAGTAAATTTTCAGTGAAGAAATCAAAAACACATGGAAACAACCAAAAAATTATTGAACAACATTAAAAACTATATAGAAACAATCCCAAAATAATATAAAAAAACAACACAAAACCCAAAAAAATTAAAATAGGTAAAATTTTAAAATGAAACATCGAATGCAACAAGGAAACAATAAAAAAAATATCATAACAACATTAAAGCGGTATAGAAACAATCTAGGAACAACAGAAACAATAAAAGAGTTTTAAAATAGGTAAAAATTACATTAAAACATTGAAAACTAGATGGAAAAAACAATGAAAAATCATAACAACATTAAAAACGCTATAAAAAATAACCAAAAAAATATATAAAACAACACATGAAAAAAAGAGCATAAAAAACAAGTAATAGTTGTATTGAAACATCGAACCAACAATGAAACAACATAGAAACAACCAAGAAACAACATCGAAACAACAAAAATAACAGATAAACAATACATGAACAAAAACAATCGAAAAGTACGTAAACATAACAAAAAAGAGCTAGTCTCCTGCCAGACCGTCTAACGGATCTAGATCCGTTAGACGGGTCAAACTATCCTATCCATTTTTGGCCGGATCCGCGGTCCGCCACCGAAAATAAAAAAAAAACAGAAAAGCCCCATTCGGACATCTCGTGATTGGAGCCCTTATTCCCAGCTTCTCTTCTTTTTCCTCCTCCAACCACAACCAGCCGCTGTGAAAACACAATCCCCATTAAAACAACAACAACATCGGTGAAAGACAATACCAAACGAGGCATAAAAAACACCACATCACGGCGCATCCTCAGGTGCGCACCTACACTACATGATATTTCCCCCTTCCGCCATCTCTGCAAATTGACACCGCCACCTCTGTCGACCATCACCTCCGTTGCACAACCATCAATCAATGTGTTCGCGTCAAGCCTAATAGGTATTAGTTTGTGTCTACATTCCATCTACTTAGTAGTTAAACCTACATTAGTCAAAAAGCTTAGGAAGGTGAGACAATGGAGGCTGGAGACAACTTGAAGAATGACAGAGGTGAATGTCGTGTATTTTTAATTTGATTGTATTAAAAAGTATTACACGTTGCATTCGAATATATTAGTTGGATTAAAAAAATGTATTAGACGTATTAGACTTTACAACTTGGTTGAAAGTCTCCTGTTTTATAATTAAAACGCTTAAATTTGTGGATTAGTATTACACATTGCATTTCAATGTATTAGATGTATTAGAAAAATTTATCAGATTTTACAGCTTCGTGTAAGTCTCTATTTTATTATTAAATGGCTTATATTTGTGGATAAGTATTACACATTGCATTCTAACGTATTATATGTATCAAATAAATGTATCAGACTTTACAGGTTCGGGTAAGTCTCTGTTTGATTTCTTAGTTGTTCCTAACTTATATTACTTTTAGTTATAATAACACTAACAGATTCCAGTGATGATCATGAAGAAGGGAATAATGACACAGAGCAGGGGGACAACATTATTCCAATAGAAGCTGCTGAAGGTAAAAAGTCTGATATAAAAACTAATACATTGCAATGTAACAACTAATACATTGCAGTGTAACAAGTATTGTGTTTAATTTTGAAAAGTGTCATAATTTTCATACATTCCTTCATGTTGATTATTTTCTTCTATTAAATATAATAGAAGACTTGACTAGTTGTCTTATTGGTATGAAGAGGAATAATGTTGAAGAAATATATACATTGTATCGCAATCATGCTCGGCAGCTTGGATTTAGTATTCGTAAAACAACTACGAGATGCAATGATGTTGGTGTTGTGATGGAAAAATATTTTGTATGTTCATGCGAGGGATCTACAAGATCCAGAAACACCAGTGAGAAAAAAAAAAAAAAATATTATAATACACGAACAGGGTGTAGGGCATCATTGAGGACAAAATTGAACAGTGATGGGGTTTATGAAATTGTTGACCATAGTATGTTGCACAACCACGTGCTCACTAGAAAAGAGTGGAGTCATTTGCATCGTTCTGAAAGGGTGATTACCACTGAAAAAGCTAACGCTATTGGGAAGATGATTTTTTTCTGGAATGAGAGTCACTGAATCTTTCCGATAGATGGCGCAAGATGCAGGGAGTGAAGAATTCATTTGTCATACAATGAAGGACCACTTGAATTTTGTGAATCGTTTCGAAATGAATGCAATTGAGGCAGGCGATGCACAAACGTTGATTGACATGTTGTACCAACAAGATGCTGAAGATCAAGACTTCTTTTTCAGAGTTAAATTAGATGATATACGGTGATGTTGTTGTATATGGTACGACATATCGAACAAATCGTTATAATTTGATTTGTGCCCCTTTTATTTGGGATTAATAATCATTGGAAGAACGTGATGTTTGGTTGTGCCTTCATAGCAGATGAAAAAACTGAATCATTCAATTGGATTTTTGATGTTTTTAAAAATCAATGGAAGGTCAATGCCCTATATCAATCTTCACAGATCAAGATCTAGCAATTGGAAATTCAATTGAAAAGGTAAAATATTACTGTACAATTTCAATTCAGTTAATATGTAATACTTTTCTTTGTTAATGGTAATACATTACAATGTCGTGTGTAATACATTTCAATATCGTGTGTAATATTGAAGCGTGTTTCGATCTTAAAAGCGCACCGCACTTGATTTATGTTCAAAAATACAATTTTCTGTTTATATGTAATACTTTTCTTTCTTAATACTAATACATTCAGTAGTTATATATAATAGTTTTAATCTGTTTTGGTTTTTTTTGTAGGTTTTCCCAGGAACGCGGCATAGGTTATGCTTATGGCACCTCTACCAAAATGTTGTAAGTCAGTTTGGGAAGTTGAAAGGCGACAAATGCTTCAATGACGCATTTACCAAGTGTTTATCGGTGCACAAGCGAGCGAGAATTCAGGATGTTGGGATAAAATGATTACAAGAAATGGGTTAGAAAGCCATCCATGGTTTAAGAGGTTATTCGATTTAAGAGAGAAGTTGTGTACAACATTTAACAAAGACTTTTTCTCTGCTGGAATATTGTCGTCACAACAAAGTGAAAGTACAAACTATGCCATTGGATTTAATACGAAGAAACCAACCAGTTTGACTGACTTTTATGGGATTTTCAAGGAAACAATTAAACGTTGGAGGAGCAATGAAGCAAAGGATGAATTTCAGTGTTCAAGGGCGGCTCCTACATCTGTATTGACATTGACTGGACTATTGAAGCATGCTTCTGAGGTATACACATTGACACTTTTTATAGATTTTGAAGATGAATTGTTAAAGTCAATTTACACTTCTTGTACAATGTTACATTTTGAGAGCGACATTATGTTTTATATTGTTTGGAATGATGACGGAGTTGGTTCGCATACAATGACTATTTGTACTGCAACTAAATTGATAAGTTGCTCTTGCAAGAGATTTGAGGAATGTGGTTTACTGTGTTGTCATTCGTTACGGGTCCTTCATGTGAATTCGATGACTGAAATACAAAATTTTTATATGAAAAGAAGGTGGACAAAGTTTGCAAAAAAGGACTTATGGGATAGATTAGATAGAGGAATTGGACATAGTAACAGGCTTAAGGATTGCATTACTTGGTGTCATGAAATGGCGCGCAAGTATTATAATCTGTATTGAAATGCCAAGAAAATGAGGAAGCAAGAAGAATCTTGAAGATGGTTATAACCAAGGGATTCTATGGCAATTGATGAATTGATGGTGCTACAATAAATTCTACAAATTTAAATCGAGATTTCTAGTTCTTCTACTAGTATCCTAGATTCTACTAGTTCAGTTACAAAGGGCAGAAAACAAAGAGCGAAAGGTCATTTTGAAAAAAACAAGAAGAAGAAGAGTGCGGACACATCAAACACAAACACATCAAGGGAGTTCGGGTCCAAAACTCCTAATCCTAGACTGTTTTAGAATGTATCAGTAGAGACTTTTTTAGAATGGTTGATTATTTGTACTTAATTCTGATTTTGGTTACAATTCACTTCTCTGGTAATACATTGTAACTTATCTGCTAATACTTTTCAATGTATCTGCTGATACATTTCTTATTTGTGTGTCATACTTATTAACTTATCTATTGTTTATTCTACTAGGACTATTTATTATTGAACACTATAATACTTGATCGAAGGGGACTAATACATTGTAACGTATCTCACGATACATTTCTTATTTGTGTGTGATACTTATTAACATATCTCTTGTTTATTCTACTAGGATTATTTATTATTGAACACTATAATACTTGAACAGGGGACTAATACATTGTAACGTATCTGCTGATACATTTCTTATTTGTGTGTGATACTTTTTAACATATCTGATGTTTAATTCTTCTAGGATTGTTTATTCATTTAACTTAATGCATCGTAAAAACATACATGAACCTATAATACTTGCAACTGCTTGTAAACAGCCCTCAGCAAGTAGTCTGCATAAAAACATTACTCGTTTATGTTAATACTTTTATGTTTCATATCTAATATTTTTCTTTTCAACAACTAATACATTTATTCGGAAATATTTTTTTTAAGACAAACACATGAAAAAACATACATATGATTTCTAGTTTCAATAAAAATAATTTCAAATTTCAATACTAATTCGTTAGTTGTACTTTTTACATTACATGATAATACATTTACACATACATTTACACGAAACTACTAAAAGCAGTGCTAATACTTTTTACATTACATGATAATACATTTACACATAACTACTAATACTTGCCTAAAATATTCAAATTGTTTTTCGTAACATTCAAAAAATACACAATCCCCTGTACCAACCATTCTCTACATCACAAATACCCAACATTCTTCAGACCCTGTACATCATAAAAACATTATGTTAACAAAAAATATCACTGTGAAACTAATAAAATTGATTCTAGGTTCAATAAAATCTTACTTGTTTACTTCATCTCTCTCACAAAATCAAGTACAACTTTCTCAAGTTGAATTCGTTTCTCATTCAACGGGTTCAACAGAATTCTAGAACAGAAAGATGCTCTTAAAGCACGCCGTACATTGCGCTACAAAAAAACACAAAAAAAAGGCATGAAAAAACAATTCATACAGGAAAGGATGAATATAAGCAATATTTGTTTCAGCAAGAATCATACAAGTTTCAAATCTGGCTTTGAGTAGACTTGGCCAATAAAATTTTCCATGTGGTGCATTAAAAATACACCACAATCCACGTTGCTCGCGAGGGCTTGCCAGCTGAAGGGAACATTTTCCCAGGGAAAACGCTCAACCTCCTGGGCTCGTGGATGACTTAGTTCTTTCGCCAGTAGAGAAAAATTATTTTGCTGCATCAAGTGGAAAATATCATAAGAATATTAACTAATTGTGTAACAACTAATACTTTAAAATATAATAGCTAATACAATGTAGTGTAACAACTAATACTTACCACAACAGTCCCATGTTTCTTGTACTTTTCCACAGTAGCCTCGTGGTGGACCAAATTGTCCAGATATTGGACCTTCCCAGCAACAAAATTAATGACAACAACCACAAAATGGGCTTTGAAGCAAATTGGGAAGAAAATCTACAGTTTCAACAAAAATAATAATATTTAGCTAATACATTTAAGTTTAACAACTAATACCTTATAGTATAACAACTAATATTGTACAATATAATAGCTAATACATTAGAAATGAAAATGATTTCTTACCAAGTCAAACCCGCTCAAGTCCATCACACTTACTGCTCTCATCCAGTGCATCCAACAATCTCTCAAATTTTTTCCCCAATCTCTGCCAAGGATTTCTTCAGCCATGTTTCCTATGTATAATTGTTGAAATTAAAACACAATGTTAAACATGCCATTACTTAATGTAGAGCATGACAATACATCAAATAAAAGAACATTGTTTGCTTACGAGAATGTTGAGCATAGAAATAAAAGCATTTCTTCCTCTTTGCATCCACGATTCTTCTATTGAGGAGCAATGCCCATGCATCGATTCTGTTGATGTGGATCAAACTATCATCGTTCAACATGCGCATATCGCCAAATGACACGTAAGAAAACCCACCATGTGCAAAAATTGGTTCATATCGACTGAAAAAAATAAATTACATCAGTTAATGAAAAACAATATTATTCAAATAACATAATCAAAACTGGTAGTTGAAAACATTACTTACTCTTTCTTTCCTTTATGATTGAAGAAACAGTAATCAGCCACATCCTTTTGCTTTCTTGACAACACAACACCAGTAAAATTCTTGTTGTGATTTCTCATAAATGAATACCTGAAAGCTTTCTTCTCACGGATGGGCCACCATTCAGTTGTTTCCACAAAACAAATGGTAAAGTATTAGTATCACAACTAATACATTATAGTGTAACAGCTAATACATTACAATGCAATAACTACTACCTAACAGAGTAAAAACTAATACAGTTCAGTGCAACAACTAATACCTAATAGAATAACAACTAATACCTAACAAAGTAAAAACTAATATTGTACAGTGCAACAACTAATACCTAATATAATAACAACTAATACATTATAGTGTAACAGCTAATACATTACAGTGCAACAACTAATACCTAATAGAATAACAACAAATACCTAACAGAGTAAAAACTAATACAGTACAATGTAACAACTAATAACTAATAGAATAACAACTAATACATTATAGTGTAAAACCTAATATATTGCAGTACAACAACTAATACCTAATTCAACAACAACTAAATCCTTCTCATTCTCCTCCTCATCATCCTTTTCAAGATATGCAACACAATCATCAATGGCATCTTGATTCACAAGAATTTCTTCCTCCAAATCTTCCTTGTCATCCTCCAAATCTTCCTTATCATCCTTCCCCTGTTCCTTCACATCCTCCGCCTCTTCTTTATCCCGTTCTTTCTCATCCTCCACCTCTTCCTTCTCCTCAAGTATTACATCGTCTTGCGCAGCAGCACGGACATCTTTATTCACCCCAGCCATAACACCCTCTTCCGTGGTCAGAATCTCAAAGTGCGGCATGGAAAGGTGAATGAATCTCTTCATTTTTTCAAATTTGCCGACAACCTCGTCAACATGTTCATGCAGCTTTGCACTTGAAAAAAATTGTTGAGTCTCAGACAACTCAACAGCTGGAGACAATGAAATCTCTTTTTCAGTGAATTGTTCCTGCAGCTTCCTAACCCTTTCCATGTGCGCGTGAAATATGACATTCATGTCCCTCCTCAGCAACATGAATAACTCGCTCATTTCCTGCAAAACAAAACAACAAAAAATTTTAGAAAACTACTAATACTTTTAAAGTAAATAATAATATATATATATATATAACAACATTTATCTTACATCATTCGCCAATTTGTGGATCTCCTCATACACCATCTCTCCATATGGCAGCTTGTACTTGATCAATTCGATCAACTCACGATCCTGTTGTCATCATCATTCTCATTTTTCTTTTTCTCCTCTGTCTCCCCTTTCTTCCCGTCCCGCCCATCTTTCACGCTCTTCTTCTTTCTCATCGATATTTACCTTGCCATGAGTTTTCTTCCCACTCTGCCCTTTCCTACGAGACACGAGATATGTGTCCTGCATCGGGAACACTCCTGTTCGAATTTCCCCATTGCAATTTCTTCCGCAACCCTTTTATTGATTCTCTCTGTGTTCCAATCTTGTATCAATGGTAGGGTTGTAGGTTCCGCACGACCTTGCCATTTCAACCGATGAAAATATAAGATCTGCAGAACCAAAATGCAGCCGCTCACATTCTTAACACTCTCTGATTTATACTTGTTCACGGAAACACACAGCCTATTAAGAACATGTGTGCACCAATCCAACTGTTTTATTTTATCCACCTCAACAACTGAACATAAAACACCAAAGTCCACGTTCTTTTTGGCACTTGGTATTAAGAATGAAGACAATGAAAATAAAACAAAAAAACGGTTAAAGTCATCACCACCGTCCACCATACACTGCATAATAGACCTAAAAAACTTCAAACTAACTTCTGCCTTAAACTGATACCTAGCGTTCCAATCAGTCATTAGAGCTAAACTCTCATTATTTCTTAAAACGTCACAACCTTCGTTCCTTGGCAGAAGGAAACTGTCACAAATATCCTCCGCCTTCACAACAAAACTCCTATTTTGATCATCCTAAGAAGCTGGCTTGTACCATTGAAATTCCTAATTAACCACCTCAAAATTGTTGTTGGGATTGCATTCACCCTAGACATCTTCAATAGCCCTCCATAACCAATGGCTTCAACATCTCTCTATTGAGCAACAGTAAGTTTGGATACCACTTCACACAGACCTCGTGGTCTACATTGTGTGACAAAATCACTGCAAAAAATGTGAAAAAAAAGTTAGTGCTTATACTTTACATTACGAGTACATTAAAAACTGTTAAAAGAGTATACATATTAGCTCTTTGTCTTTTCAAAGCAACATTTTTCTCTTCAACGCTTTTCTTTGGTGGAATATATTCCTCACTTGAGGAGGATGGGTCCTCGTATAGAACCAAAGCCAATGGAAGAATATCATCCTTTTTGACCTCTTCACGGTTTCTTCATACACACCATTTTATTCTTGCAAAACACCAACAAACATATATTTAAATCAAATAACTATTCAGAGTAATCAATATTTTTGATTGTAATGCCTAATACTATTAAAGGAGTAAGTAATAATACTATTGGAGTAAGTAATAATACTATTCAAACTACCTACTAATACATTTAAAAGAAAAGGAGGAACGTGGTTTTGGACTAATACATTTAAGTGTAACAACTAATACAATTGAGAGTAAAAACTAATACAAAAACAAAAAACCACCAATAATATACACTTTACTACATACCATAAAAGAGAGAAATCATTACTAACACTTTACATAAACACTAATACTATTCAAACTAACCACTAATACATTTAAAAGAAAAAAAATAGAACAATACAAAGAGGACACTATGGTTTTGGACTAATACTTTTAAAGCAACTAATACAATTGAGAGTAACAAGTAATACAAAATACAAAAACAACCAATAATATACACTTTACTACATGCCATAAAAAAAAGAGAAATCATTACTAATACATTTAAAAGAAAAATAGAACAGCATCAAAAAGCAGGAAACTATGGTTTTGGACTAATACTTTTCAGTGTAACAACTAATACAATTGAGAGAAATGAGTAATACAAAATACAAAAAACCTACAACATAAAAAGCAGGCAAAAACTTGACAAAAAGAAAACATAGACATCATTGCTAATACTTTACATGATAAAAACTAATACAATATGACCTAATTACTAATACATTTAAAAAAATATAAGGAAACAAAGAAAATGTTTGTATAACTTAAACGTTGTTGGGAAATTTATTTTATAGATTTTGACTAATGCTATGTAAAACGTAAACTAGAAAGTTCGCACTCCATTTTCCTTGTAATTCTCATTGTAATAGATAGGGCTGGAAAAGCTGAGTCAAGTCAGCTAAGCCTGGAAATACAAGAAGTCAACTGAAGACTGAAGTGAAGACTCCGTTGTGGAATAGCTGAGTACGGCCAAGAAGGAAGATCGAGAACTTGACTGAAGATGTATTAGCTGAGAAATAGATGTGTGAAGTGTCAGTGTTAAGTTGGTTTTTATACCAATATATTGAGTATTCTAGACTAGGATTTTGCGGTGTTTTCGAGTATTTTATTGTCGTTTAAGTTGAGTTCGTGTCAATTGTTGTCGTTCAAGAATCGGGACTGATCTTGATAGCCGAAATTGAGCAAAAAATGGTGAAAAATGTGTTTGGGAGGTGAAGATCGCATTTTAGAAGCAGAAAAGCGGAAAAATATCGAGCAAGACCGAGCGCCGCAGCGCCAACCCCCACGCCGCAGTGCGGGGGTCGAAAATAGTACAGTGGGTATAACGTTGGAGGGTCACTGCAGTGCCCAAATCAAATGCTGCAGCGCCCGACATACATGCAGCAACAAGGGTGACTTTTGTTAGGCGCCGCATGAGCTGCACTGACGGATGGGGTCGAGCGCCAGCGCAGCTGTTTGAGGGAAGCGGCAGCAAGCGGCAGCGTGCGGCAGCTGAGGACGACAATGGGCACGCTGCAGAACGCCATTCCCGTCTTTGCGGCCGCGTGGCGTGACGGGCGGCGGCGGGTATAGCGGCCTTGTGCTACTGCGCGTATTATGGCCTCCGAACGGGGTTGAACGTGGGCTTATTATTTTTGGACGGATTTTTTAGGGTTTCAATCCTATAAATAGAAGAAGTGACGTACAAATAAGGGGTCAGACATTATTTTGAGCACAACGCAAGGCAAGAGACACAGAGCTAGGGTTCGGGACGGCAATTGGAGGCACTTCTCATCTGGACACAGAGAGAATTCCTTCCCTTTTCTTCTCAATTCTTTCTTTGTTTTTCTTTCTCGATTTCTTGAGATGTATAATTATTTCTTCATGAGTTTTTATACATCCATCATGAGCTAAACCCATCTTTCTAGGGGATTGATGTAACTTACGTTTGAACATATGTTTTGATTTCCAGTTTATGAAATTCGCATATTTATTTAATCGATTTATGCTATTTAATTTGATTACATCTGGATTATCTGATCAATAATTTAGATTGTTTGGCGTGTTTAATTTGACGCCGAGAGAGAGGTAATTGAATGCCTGGCCATAGAATAGCAAAACCTTGGGTTTCATAGAATCGAGAGGTTTATGAATCTTTTGAAGCATGTGATAGAATATTCATTAAGCGTATTAGGGTTTAATTTATGATTTTTATAGAGATATCGAAATCAGAAATTGGAACCTAGAATCACTTGGCACTCGCAGAGGAAGTGATAAACGGTAGGAATATTGGCTTATAGATTAATAACTTGTGATTAATAAACTAGATTGAAAACATAGGGGATAACTAGGTGGAATCAACCTCTAGAATTTATATCTTAAGTGTTTGATAATTTGTGCGAACCTAATTGCTTATTTTAGTTTTATTTTTAGTTTAATAAATCTTCATCTCTTTTCGATTTCTAGATAGAATTAAGCTATTTTAATTATAGTACTTAGTATAAAATTCGATAACAATCCTTGTGGAGTCGATAACCCTACCTTCAAAACTATACTAAAACTTGACTTCGTACGCTTATGTAAGAATTTCGTGATCAAGTTTTTGGCGCCATTTAGGGGATTATTTTGTCTATTTTAAACTAACACTATTACCACGTAGTCTTAATCCTAATGTAGACTAGTATATGAATTATAATTTTGTTTTTCTCATTAGACTTGTCTGTTTATGCAAGATTCCAAAGATATTAATTTGCTTCCTTTTGATCAAGAGATTGAAAGGACATTTTGAGCAATCCAGAAAAAGCGAGCAAGAGAATCGAGCAATGGCGGCGGGGACAATGAGAATAATGGAAATTGGGTTATGAATGTGCCACCACGGCTGAGGCACGAAAGGGCAATCAGGGATTATTTTCTACCGAACCGTGAACGAGGAATTACTCGGAATTGTCGCCAGCCATTAATGCGAATAATTTGAAGTGAAACCGGGCCTCATAAGCATGGTTGTGAGAATCGGTTTGGGGAGTCCAGTGGAGGATCGAATACACATCGTGACATTCTTGAAATTTGCGACACCACCAAGATGAATGGTGTGACTGACAAAGCCATTCGATTGAGGCTTTTCCCGTTTTCACTCCGGGATAAGGCCAGGCAGTGGTTATATACGTTCGCCCCTGGGTGTATTACGAGCTGGGATAATCTGACTCAAAAATTCTTAGCAAAATTTTTCCCTCCCAGGAAGACACTCCAACTAAAGAGCGAGATCGCCCAATTCCAATAGATTGACTTTGAGCCGTTATATGAAGCTTGGGAGCGATTTAAAGATTTGTTGCTAAGATGCCTGACATGGCTATGAAGGCGGGAGAGAGTTGATATTTTTACAATGGGTTGAATGGGCATACGAGGACGATACTAGATGCGGCATCAGGAGGTACATTGATGGCTAAAAAACCGACTGAGGCCTTACTTCTACTTGAAGAAATGGCCACAAACAGCTATCAATGGCCCTCCGAGAGATCAGCACCAAAGCCAGTTGCCGGTGTTCTTGAGCTTGATACAATGTCGGCTTTGGCATCTCAAATCTCGATCGACAAAGCAATTGGCAATCATGAATACCTGGCGGCACACCACTGACAAGTTGCACTTCCACCCGCATTGTTCACGCGCCGCCACTCACGAGGCCGAGCAAGTCAATTATGTGAATAAGCGGGATTTTAATAACCGAGGTAATTCATTACCAACTCATTATCACCGAGACTTCGCAATCATGAGAATCTCTCTTATAGCAACAACGGGAATGTATTGAATCCACCTCCGAGTTATCCAAACCCATCTAGTTCAAATGCACTCGGAGGTGAAAAAAGCGATCACTAGAGGAGATGCTCGGCTCATTCATCGGAGAGACCGGAACCTAATAAATAGGAGTGAGGCGTAGATTGATGGTCACGAATACTAAGATGAGCACAATGGAGATGCACATTAGATCGATCGAGACACAAATGGGTCAGTTGGCTACATCCGTGAATTCATTGAAGCAGAAGGGAAAGTTCCCAAGTGATACAAAGGTTAATCTGAGAGAGCACTACAATGCGGTTTACGTGAAAAAGGAAGCAAAAATTCACTGGCACGAAAAATCACCTATTTATGCGAAACCGGTGGAATCAAGAAAATTTAGTTGGAAGAGTTTGAAACCGCCTATCTGACAGATGAGTGTAGTACAATAATCCAGAGTAAACTACCTCAGAAAATGAAGGATCCAGGGAGTTTCACTATTCTTTGTTCTATTGGTGGAGTTTTCTTTGAGAAACCACTTTGTGATCTTGGGTCCAGTGTGAATCGATATCTCTTTACGATGTGATGAAGTTTGGGCTCGGGGAAGGTGAAGCCGTCAATATCACTTTGCGATTTCTTTGTCGATATTGCCTATCGTGGGGAATCATTGAACACGTATTGGTAAGAATTAATAAATTTGTTTTTCTGTGGATTTTGTAGTGTTGACGCGAACGAGGACAAGAAAATACCTATCATCTTTGGGCGACCATTTTTAGCTACACCGCGGGCTTTGATCGATGTAGAAACGGGGAGCTAACTCTGGGTAAATCGGGAGAAAGTCGTATTCACCATCCATCCAACCAACAAAGCTAAAATTTGAATTAAACGATGGTAAGCGGATGGTTGGGAATATAGTGAAGACATTGGAGGTTGGGAAGTTTCTAAGGGCAATTGGATAACATGCCTATTGGAGCCCCAACTTGAGGATAATCGACATAGTGGTCAAGGCGTAAACTTAGCACTTCTTGGGAGGCAACCCAAGCCCCCTTTTATTGCTTTCTTAGTTTTAATATAATTTAGTAGTTGTTTTTGTTTTTTTGAAATTTTTGCATTCTTATGAGTAGTAAGTTGCATCACACCCTCCCCTCTTCATAAAGGAGCACTCTAACACCACACACACCATCTTCATCTCATCCACTCATTATTTGGTAAGTTTGCAACTTCCAAACCCCACCCCATGGTTTTCCCCATCATGTGGTTTTGGTGTGATTGGATTGTAGTAGTGCTATGATAATTGTTATGGATTGTGGATTGGTTGATCATGCTAGATTTAGGTTGGTGTTGAATTTTGGGATTTACTTGAGTTATCCATTGCATTTACTATCTTTTCCCAAACTCATGCATATGAGGTGTTTGATTAAATGCCCCAATGACAGTTTCACATTGTTTAGTGCTATCTTGCAGTGCTTATCTTGGCATGCTATATTTTTACTTGGGTGCATTATGTATGTGCTTCGATTTCGATTTCTCACCCATAACCGAATTCCATGGTTCCACGAGTTTTGTTTTCTTGTCTATCGTGCTAGGTTACAAAAACGCGAAACCAAAGAGGGACCGGGCTAAGGCGAATGGGAAGAATAAGACCACACCTCAGAGGAATACAACACCCACGGACTTGTGCGCTAGGATGCGTAGTGAGCTTATACGAGACATCTCATGCACGTAGTAGTATCACATGACTTAAGGAGCCTTCGCTCCTCGACTACCAGGAAAGTCCTTTTTCCCACCTCTCCATTGGGTACAATGTCGTTTTAAGTTTGGAAGGTGCAGTCTATTTTTATTCATCGAGTCGAGTCTTGAGTCAAAAAAAATGAAAAAAGAGTCTATAGTCAAGTCGGGGCGTTTGTAAAACTATGAAACTGCATGACTAAGTGAATTTGTTGAATATGAGTTGAGCGGTCAAAAAGAGCATGTGTTTGAAGCGTGATTTAATCTTCTTTCCATTAATTCCATCTATGTGCTTAACTCTGTTGATTTATTTGGGGATGATTTATGCGGTTGAGTGTTTCTTGTATGATCCCACCGGATTCTAGAACTTGTCTGATCACTAGTCGAGGCGAAATCCTAGGTGAAGTAACACTAAGGAAGTGATTTAGGCCATCTTTGAACAAACTAGAGCCTAAAATGCCTACATTTGTATTATATTTTCCCTAGTGTCCCCCTTTGAGCCTTATAAACCCGTTTCTTTGGCAACCAATCGAATACCCAGAGTCTAAATATGAAAATCCTAATTACCCATCACTCATACACACAAAGTTTAGAAAAATATTGAAGGTTGAGGAGGGTATGATGAGAAGGGTATGTATTTAATTGAATGAAGTTGCCCGAGAAAAGAAAATATGAAACCCCATGTATGCAAAAGAATAAGTTTGGGGGTCCCGAAAAAAAAATGAGAAAAATCAGCGGGATTGAAGGTTCATAAACATTGGGGATGTCAAAAAGTGAAGGGTAGTTGCTATTTGATGATTCGAAGTGATAATTGTGTGTTTGGGTGATTTGAGCCACTTAATCCCATATTTTCCTACCTCACCTCAAGCCCACATTACAAGCTTTAAAGGCCTATTGATCCTTGTGTTACATTAGCCTACATTAGTGGAGATTAGTGTGAAAGACAAGCCTATGGAGTCCGGTAAGCATCTCATCTCTATATCAAAGAAGTGGATCATTTTGAAAACACTTGATTGCGTGAATCTATCGGATAATAATGAAAATGGGGTTGGCATGAACATTCCACCTTCATCATCACTTTGCGAAAATACGTGCTTGATTGATAGTAAAATAAAATTTGACGAATGAGTTTGGTTGTGAAGTTTCGCAGTTGGTTTGTTGAGTCAGTCGTCTTCATTTTTGTTTCCTTCATGTTTGTCGATTTTTAGAGTCTGTAATTGCTTGAGGACAAGCAAACGTCTAAGTTTGGGGTTATTTGTTAAGTTGGTTTTTTTACCAATGTATTGAGTATTCTAGACTAGGATTTTGCGGTGTTTTTAGTATTTTATTGTCGTTTGAGTCGAGTTCGTGTCAATTGTTGTCGTTCGAGAATGGACTGATCTTGATAGCGAAATTGAGCAAAAAATGGTGAAAAACGTGTTTGGGAGGTGACCGATCGCATTTTAGAAGCAGAAAAGCGAAAAAATATCGAGTAAGACCGAGCGCCGCAGCGCCAAAACCCCTGGGGGTCAAAAATAGTACAATGGGTATAACGTTGGAAGGGCACTGCAGCGCACAAATCAAGGGCTGTAGCGCCCGACATACATGCAGCAACAGGGGTGACTATTGTTAGGCGTGTTGCAGCGCCACGAATGCAGGGTTGCAGCGCCTTGATGTCGGGAGCGAAGCGGCAAAGCGACTGGCGTCAGCGGTGAAGATGGCGATAAAGGCGTGGCTGCGGCGTCGATGCAATGCGCGCGGTATAGCAAGAAGTAGGTATACTGCAGCAGCAGCAGCAGCAACATATTGCATGCGGTATGCGGTACGGGGGCTGAACGTGGGCTTATTATTTTTGGGCCTTTTTGGATGGATTTTTGAGGGTTTCAAGCCTATAAATAGAAGAAGTGGCGTACAAACAAGGGGTCGGACATGATTTTGAGCACAACGCAGGGCAAGAGACATAAAGCTAGGGTTCGGGACGGAAATTGGAGGCACTTCTCGTCTGGACACAGAGAGAATTCCTTCTCTTTTCTTCTCAATTATTTCTTTGTTTTTCTTTGTCGATTTCTTGAGATGTATAATTATTTCTTCATCAGTTTTTATACATCCATCATCAGCTAAACCCATCTTTCTAGGGGATTGATGTAACTTACGTTTGAACCTATGTGTTGGGAAATTTATTGTTTAGATTTTGATGAATGCCATGTAAAATTTAGACTAGAAAGTTGGCACCCCATTTTCCTTGTAATTCTTATTGTAATAGATAAAATGTATAAGTTTCGAGTCAAGTCAGCTATGCCTGGAAATACAAGAAGTCTATTGAAGATATGAAGTGAAGACTCCGCTGAGGCACAGCTGAGTATGGCCAAGAAAGAAGACCAAGGACTCGACTGAAGGAGTATCGGTACGCAAGACATTTGTGAGAAGAGTCGATTAAGTCAACCAAGAAGCCAAGTCAAGTTGAAGTGACGGATGAGTCTTTCAATCATTGAGCCGACTCAAGTCACCTCGGGGAAAAAAAGCATTTGCAAAGAGGAGTTAAGCAAAAGAATCCGTTGCACAAAAGTCAAGAATATTACTTAAACAAGTATACTTCCATCTTTGCCATGTCTTAAAGTGCTCGATCCCAAAAGCGTGCAAAAGGAATAAACCAATGGGAAGCACTGCACCTCGTGTCAGAGCCTGAAAAAGTTGGACATTCATTTAATACGAGGAAATGTCTACATCTCAAGATTGAAGACCAAGAAAAGACAAGCCAACGAGCACAAGAGACTTTTGAAAATCAGCATATCTCTTCAACGGGCATATTTTTGAAAAGTTCACTACAAAAGGCTGAGGAATCAATTTGAGAAAAGGTTACCTTGCATACCTGAGATAACAAGCATTATTCATACTGTAACCTGCAAAATATTCTTAAGTTATTCAAGCAAAATCCTCAAGCCTAAATCTCGAAGGAAATCGATCCAACACTAAGCTGTGAAGGAAAGACAACTTCAAACTATTGAAGAGGAAACTTTTGAAGAAGCAAAAGGGGTCTACTTTCCAAGGAGGATTGTAGAAAGGTTCAAGGTCGAACCAATCTCAAGTTATTGGCGGGCTTCGTGATTAAATCCAAGAAGCTTGAGAAAGTGAGCTGAAGTAGCAAAGCGGCCGCCGTGAAGTAGCCGAGTCGGACGAGAAGCTTGTGTTGTGTGACCAAGGCATCTCGGATCGAGTCCCAGGAGGAGCAAGTCAGTTGTGTGACCAAGACATGTATCTGGACTGATAACCACTTTGTATTCTGATCATTACTTAGTGGATTCCTCCAGGAGTTGGAGAAGAGAGGAGTAGAATAATTACCCCATCTTCGAACCTCTATAAAAATTATTGTGTCATTTACATTTCAGCATTTTATTTCTGCATATCACTTTATATCTGCTGATAATTTGCTATCCAACTAATAATTAACAAAGTGCTAAAACCAAGTGTTAGAACAAGCTTAAATCAAATTCAAGGGTGTTAAGTCTTCCGCTGAAAATCTCATCACAACCAAGTTAAGGTTTAGACTAAACAGCTGAGTTACTCTATCAACAAACTCAATCGAAGTGCATTTGAGTGGCTAACTCTCTTGGTTAACTAACTTAGTTGTCCCCAAGGACTTAGTTTGTGTATTTTACTACTGTAATATATTTTAAAAGGACTAAAATCAAAAAGTTGGTAAGGTTTATTCAACCCCCCCTTCTAAACCTTACTCACACCCCTTGGGACCTACACTATGTTTTGATTTCCAGTTTATGAAATTCCCATATTTATTTAATCTATTTGTGCTATTTGATTTGATTGAATCTGGATTATCTGATCAATAATTTAGATTGTTTGGCGTGTTTAATTTGACGCTCGAGAGAGGTAATTGAATGTCTGGCCATAGAATATCACAACGTAGGGTTTCATAGAATCGAGAGGTTTATGAATCTTTTGAAGCACGTGATAGAATATTCATTGAGCGTATTATGGTTTAATTTATGATTTTATAGAGATATTGAATCCAGAAATTGGAACCTAGAATCACTTGGCACTCGAGACAGGAAGTGATAAACCGTAGGAATATTGGATTATAGATTAATAACTTGTGATTAATAAACTGGATTGAAAACATAGGGGATAACTAGGTGAAATCACCCTCTAGAATTCATATCTTAAGTGTTTGATAATTTGTCTGAACCAACTAATTGCTTATTTTAGTTTTATTTTTAGTTTGATAAATCTTCATCTCTTTTCGATTTCTAGATAGAGTTAAGCTATTTTAATTATAGTACTTAGTATAAAATTCGATAACAATCCCTGTGGAGACAATAACCATACCTTCAAAACTATACTAAAACTTGACACTGTACGCTTGCGATAAGAATTTCGCGATCAGTCAGTCAAAGTCATCTCAAGAAGTCAAGTCATAAGTTGAAAGTGACAGATGAGTCTTTAAATGATTGGAGCACACTCAAGTCACCTGGGGAAATAGGCAACAGCCAAGAGAAGTTAACTGAAAGGAATCCGTTGCACAGAAGTCAAGAACATTACTTAAATAAGTAATACTTCCATGCTGCCAGGTCTTAAAGTGCTCATCCCAGAAGTGTGCAAAAGGAATAAACCAATAGGAAGCACTGCACCTCGGGTCAGAACCTGAAAAGCTGCACATTTATTTAATACGTGGAAAGGTCTACATCTCAAGATTGAAGACCAAGAAAAGACAAGCCAACGAACACAAGTGTCTTTTGAAAATCAGCCTTTCTCTTCAACGGGCAGATTTTCGAAAGTTCACTATAAAAGGCTGAGGAAACTCATTGAGAAAAGGTTACCTAAACCACAAACAAGCAAGCAATATTTAAGTTGTAAACCTGCAAACATTCTCAAAGATATTCAAGCAAATCCTCAAGCCTAAAACTCGAAGGAAATCAATCCAACACAAAGCTGTGAAGGAAAGACAACTTCAAACTGTTGAAGAGGAAACTTTTGAAGAATCAAAAGGGGTCTACTTTCCAATGAGGACTGAAGAAATGTTCAAGGTCGAACCAGTATCAAGTTATTGGAGGGCTTCGTGATCAAATCCAAGAGCTTGAGAAAGTGAGCTGAAGTAGCAATGCAGCTGCCCTGTGAAAAGCTGAGTCGGACGAGAAGCCAGTTGTGTGACCAAAGTTGTCTCTAGACTGTTAACAACTTTGTAAACTGATTTGCTTAGTGGATTCCTACAGGAGCTGGAGAAGAGGTGATTAGAAAAATTACCCCATCTTCGAACCTCTATAAAAATCAACTATGTTATTTATTTTCCAGCACATTTATATTTCTGCATATCTACTTTATATCTGTAGATAAACTTATTTGCTATCCAAACTGATTAATAACCTAGTGCCAAAATCAAGTGTTAAAAATAGTTTAAAACAAATCAAAGGGTGTTAAGTCTTCCGCTGATAAAACCAACACATCCAAGTTAAGTTTCGGGTTAAGCAAGTGAGTTATTCTATCAACGACTCTATCAGTCATTGAGTGGCTAACTCTATTTGAATAACCAACTTAGTTGTCCCTCAAGAACTTAGATGTTTGTGTTAACTCTGTAATTTCTTTAAAAGGACTAAATCGAAAATTTGGTAAGGTTTATTCAACCCCCCCTTCTAAACCTTACTCATACCCCTTGGGACCTACAAGTGGTATCAGAGCGGTTGGTTCATTTAGCCTTCCGCACTGGTTACTGAACTAGATCACTAATCTTTTCTAAAAGATTTCTAACACTTGTATTTTCAAAATCATTATTTCTTAGCAAAGTTATTATCATGGAAGCAAATTTGACACGCATTCCTATGTTCACTGTTGAGGAATTTGATGACTGGAAAATTCGTATGCAGGCTCATCTATCTGCTTTACATGATGAAATGTGGCTAGTAATAGAGGATGGGCCACTTCAAATACATAAGGTGAACACAACTATAAGAATAGCAAATTAGTAAGCGAAGCGAGATGAAACAGCAGACCCGGCCCATGGTTGAAAAGCGAGGACCAAGTGGACTAACGATGACAGAAAGAGATACAACTTGGATAATGTGGCCAAGGACATTCTCTACAAGATATTGGACAAAGCAATGTTCAATAAAGTCAAATCTTGCAAATCTGCAAAAAAAATCTGGGATAAATTAACTTTAATTTGTGAAGGATCTGAGCAAATTAAAGAAAATAAATTGTTTGTTGATGTACAAAAATTTGAAAATTTTAAAATGCTTGTAGGTGAAACCTTGGATCAGCTGGATGCCAGATTCACTGAAATCACAAATGAGCTATTAGCACTTGGGAAAGAATATACACAAAAGGAAATGTGTATGAAGATTCTGAGAAGCCTCCCAGCTGAATGGGAAATGAAGGTCATGGCCCTGAGACATTCAATGAACCTCACAACAACATCCAATCATGAGCTATTCTCAGATCTCAAAGCCTATGAGTTTGAGCTGAGAAGAAAAGAGCAAGAGGAGATAGTTGTACCTAAGACAGCTGCACTTATAATCAAAGATGAAAAGAGAGCTGAAGTCAATGAAGCCATAGACCATGAGAAGATTGCCCTAATGGTTAAAAGATTCAACAAGTTCTTCAATAAGAACTATAAAAGAAACAAGGGTGAAACCTCCAGGAGACATTCAGCTCCCTCCAAGTCAAGGGAAGACAGGCCACCCAAGAGAGCTGAGCATCAAAGAGTTGAGTATCAGAGAGCTGATAACCCAAGGACAGAAAGAGCTGATCAAAGAGCCGATAACCGTGTGTTGGAATTGCGGACAACCAGGACATTTTGCAATTGATTTGTTCCTATCCACGGTCAATAAATACTGAGAATGAAGAAGAAAGAAAAGTCTTGAGAGAAAGAAGACGGGGAAAAAAAAAGAAAGCCATGTTAGTCTGCCGAGATCTTTGAGATAGCTAAGTCTAAAGAAGCGAGACTTAGAGAGTAGTGAAGTGACTACTCAAGTGATTGAAGAAGAAGAAGCAATGATCCGTCTTATGGCTAAAGAACAAGATCAACCGGACCAAGAAGATGAGGTACACTCTAACTCATCTCATTTAGATTCGAGTGATAGTGATTGTGACACACACACTTCATCACCCACTGATCTTTATGATTCATTAGGCAAAATGATGAAAGATATTGAGCACATAAAATCCTCACACACACTTATAAATGAGGAAAACCTGACTCAAAAGCCAAAACTCACAGCTGACTAAGGAGTTGAGTACTCTAAGTCACATAGCTGATGAGAACAAAGAGCTGAAGGCTGAGATTGCCAAACTAATAGCAGAGATAGTTGCTATAGAAAAGAGAGAAAATGATCTTAAAAATGTAATTGCCTCATTTACAAAGGCATCCAAATCATTGGATGAACTTATCATGAGTCAAAAAGAATGTGGAGATAAAATAGGCATATGATTCAATTCCTTTGTGCACAGTCAAACTCCTAGAGTGATTTTAGAAAAAAGATCTTCGAGTAATGAAGCATCTCAAAAACCCAAAACACCAAATGTTGCACCCACATTCATTCTAAAGCACAATCACAAACAAACTGGCCTTGGATATAAAAGGAAAGGAAAACAGTCAGTTGAGTATGCTGAGAGGACAGCTAAGAAGATATCCAGCAGAGTTCCTCAGCAAATTCCAAATAGAAAGTACTCTGTGAAGAATAAACACATCCACCAAAAACCCCAGAAGTTTTATCAAAGAAACACATATGATGGGAATGGTAGAAACTACCCAAGCCAAGCTGATTGGAATAATGTGAAAAATCAGCAAAGACCAATGGAATACAAACCTATATGACCAAGACCTAGACCTCATCAAAGGTCATTCCAAAGGCAAAATAGCTATTATCAGCACACACATGCACCCAGGCACTACACTCAGAAATATCACACCTACCCAAAGAAAGCAATTGCTAAAACACACACACAGGCATACAGACAAAAGAGACAGATGTATGAACCTAAAACCCCCAAGCAATTTGCCAAAGTGAATTATGATTATGGCATAGATAGATGGCAACCTCTTAGAGTCAAGTCATTTGGCTATAGGTTGGTTGGATCATCCTACAGCACTAACCCCTTAGGACCCAAGCAAGTATGGGTACCTAAAAACTAATTTCCTTGATTGCAGGTTCAAGGAACAGCTGAGTGCCAAGGAAACTGGTACATGGATAGTGGTTGTTCCAGACATATGACATGAAACAAGAAAAATCTGTCAAGATTCAAGGAGATTAGAGGTGCAAAAGTCATATTTGGAGGAAATGTAGCTCTAGGGGAAATCAAAGGCACAGGATCTATCAAGAAATATGGATTGAAAATCACAGATGTTGCTTATGTTGAAGGCCTCAACTTCAACCTGTTAAGCATCAGCCAACTCTGTGACAAGGGCTACAATGTTGGATTCAATATGGGAATTTGCCAAATCAAAGACACTGAATCAAATGAAATAGTGTTGCAAGGATCAAGACAGAAGAACATGTATATGGTAGAATGGCCTCTTTGCTACACCAAGCACTCTGCGCTAGCAAAAGAGCACAAACGGCCGAATCAAGTTGGTTGTGGCACAAGAAGTTCGAGTCATCTGAACTTCAAGACAATCGACAAGCTTGCAAGGAGTCATCTTGTGGAGGGATTGCCAGACTCAGTGTACAAGAAGGAAAGCATATGTGATGCATGCCAGATGAGAAATCAAATCAAATCTTCATTCAAGGAGAAACTTGGTCCTTCTTCAACAAGGATATTGCATCTGTTGCATATGGATTTATTTGGTCGATTGAACCGGCAAGAGTATAAGCGGAAAGAAATACACCCTGGTAGTAGTGGATGACTACTCAAGATATACATGGACAATCTTCATGTGCAAAAAGAAGGAAACTTTGCAGAAGTTACCTCAGCTGATGAAAAAAGTTCAAAATGAAAAGAGCCAAACCATTATAAAAATAAGGTTTGATAGAGGAACTGAGTTTGTCAATGGAATAATAACTCAGTATTGTGTTGAAAACGGTATCACTCGTGAATTATCTGCAGCAAGGACTCCACAGCATAATGGAGCAGCAGAAAGAAGAAACAGAACTCTCAAGGAAGCTGCAAGGACCATGTTAGCTGAAGTTGGGTCGCTAAAAGATTTTGGTGAAGCCATCAACACCGCATGCTATACTCAAAATAGATGCATGATTAATAGACAGCTGACAAAGACTCCCTATGAAATATGGACAGGGAGAAAGCCAAATGTTGGGTATTTTAGAATATTTGGATGTAAATGCTTCATCCACAACAATGACAAGGATAATCTAAAGGCTTTTGATGCTAAAGCTGATGAAAGTATCATTTTGGGATACTCAGCTGAAAGTAAAGCCTATAGAGTGCTGACCAAGAGGACTATGGTCACAGAAGAGTCTATCCATGTGGTTTTTGATGAACCTAATGTAAATGGACAAGACATTGAGAGTTAGCTGATAAGCTGAATCAACCAACTATGCAGAAGAGTCCCTATGTTGAAGCTGAAGCTGGAGAAATCAACCAAGATGAAGATGAGATAGTTGAATCTCAAAGACAGCTGGAAAATTTGCAGCTAAATGATGATGAAAAAGCTGCTCAAGACAACACAACTGCAAGACGATCGAACCCGGTGATTTACTCCAACTTTGATGTGAGATGGGAGAGACCATCCACTAGAGAGCTACCTTTGGAGATGTGAGAGATGGTGTAAGAAACAGATCCAGAGCTCAACAACAAGCAATGTTCACCTGTTTTATTTCCCAAATAGAGCCAAAAGATGTGTCCCAAGCATTGGATGACACACATTGGATTCAAGCCATGCAAGAAGAGCTGAATCAGTTTGAAAGGAACCAAGTGTGGGAATTGGTGCAAAGACCAACCCATCAAAATGTTATTGGCACAAAATGGGTTTTCAGAAACAAGATGAATGGGGAAGGATCTGTGGTAAGAAACAAAGCAAGATTGGTAGCTAAAGGGTATTTCCAAGAATAAGGAATAGATTTTCATGAAACATTTGCTCCTGTTGCAAGATTAGAAGCAATAAGGATGTTTCTTGCCTATGATGCACACAAAAACTTCATTGTATATCAAATGGATATGAAAAGTGCATTTTTAAATGGATTGTTGGAAGAAGAAGTCTATGTTGAGCAACCTCCAGGCTTTGAGCAGAAGCTGCAAGAACCATGTTAGCTGAAGCTGGATTGCCTAAGAGATTTTGGGCTGAAGCCATCAACACTGCATGCTATACTCAAAATAGATGCATGATAAACAGGCAATTAACCAAGAGTCCCTATGAGATATGGACAGGGAGAAAGCCAAATGTTGTATATTTTAGATTATTTGGATGTAAATGCTTTATCCACAACAATGGCAAAGATAATCTAAAGGCTTTTGATGCTAAAGCTAATGAAGGTATCTTTTTGGGATACTCAGCTGAGAGCAAAGTCAATAGAGTGTTGAACAAGAGGACTATGGTCACAGAAGAGTCTATTCATGTGGTTTTTGATGAACTTAATATGAATGGAGAAGACATTGAAGAGTTAGCTGATAAGATGAATCAGCCGACTATGCAGAAGAGTGCTTATGTAGAAGCTGAGTAAGAGTAATCAACCAAGATGAAGATGAGATAGTTGAATCTCAAAGACAGCTGGAATGTCTACAGCTGAACGATGATGAAAGAGCTGCTCAAGACAACGCAGCTGCGAGACAGCTGATTTTCTTCAACCTGATGTGAGATGGCTGAGAGACCATCCACGAGAGTTAGTTATTGGAGATTTTAGAGATGGTGTAAGAACCAGATCCAGAGCTTAACAAGAAGCAATGTTCACTTGTTTTATTTCTCAAATAGAGCCAAAAGATGTGTCTCAAGCACTGGAAGATACACATTGGATTCAAGCCATGCAAAAAGAGCTGAATCAGTTTGAAAGGAACAAAGTATGGGAATTGGTGCAGAGGCCAACCCATCAAAATGTTATTGGCACAAAATGGGATCTCAGAAACAAGATGAATGAGGAAGGATCTGTGGTAAGAAACAAAGCAAGATTGGTAGCCAAAGGGTATTGCCAAGAAGAGGGAATAGATTTTGATGAAACCTTTACTCCTGTTGCAAGATTAGAAGCAATAAGGATGTTTTTTGCCTATCTTGCACACAAGAACTTCTTGTATATCAAATGGATGTGAAAAGTGCATTCTTAAATGGACTGCTAGAGGAAGAAGTCTATGTTGAACAACCTCCAGGTTTTGAGCAGAAGACCATTGTAGATAAGGTGTACAAGCTCAAGAAAGCATTATATGGTACATTATCTCAATTTCTAACTGATAATGGATTCACCAAAGGCAAAGTGGACAGAACACTCTTCAAAATTCAAGATGGAGAGAGTATATTGCTTGTTCAAATATGTGTGGATGATATCATTTTTGGATCCACAAATAAAGAGTTGTGTGATAAGTTCTCAAACCTCATGCAAGGCAAATTTGAAATGAGAATGATGGGAGAACTGACTTTCTTCCTAGGACTTCAAGTTAAGCAATTGAAGGATGGAACATTCATAAGTCAAACAAAGTACACGGAGATTTAATGAAGAAATTTGGTATGGAAGAGAAGTCTACGTGAAAATACCAATGAACACATCGGTCAAGATGGACATGGATGCAGATGGTAAAGTCAGTAGATCAAACAAGATATAGAGCACTTATTGGATCATCGCTCTATTTAAACGGCCACAGACAGACATCACCTTTGCGGTCGGTGTATGTGCAAGATTTCAATCAGACACCAAAGGAGAGCCACATGATCGGACTAAGAGAATCCTAAGATATTTGAAAGGATGCCAGGAAGTTGGCTTATGGTATCCAAAGGAAGGTGGATTCAAGCTTATTGGATATTCAGACTCTGACTATGCTGGATGTAGAGTTAACAGGAAGAGTACTTGGTACATGTCAAATGCTTGGAAACCGATTAGTTTCCTGGTTCAAAAGAAAAACTCAATAGCCACATCCACTTTCAGGCCAGTACATAGTCATGCGGCGGCTATTGTGCCCAAGTCTTATGAATGAGAGGCAATGAGTGAGAGATTATGAAATTGAAGAAAAGGAGATTCCAATGAGCTAGGGTTAATTGAAGTGAGTTAACATTGAAGACTCAATCAAAAGAGATGGAAGATGAAAAGATGAAAAATGAACAAATTTTTCACATCAGCCAAGTGAAACAGCCATACCAGAAAGTCAGTTGTATTGAGTTAGCTGACAGTTGAGTCACTAAATGAAAAGAGAGAAGAAGAGTTAAGTCATTATTGAGGTAAGCTGAGTCATTTATGAGGTAAGTGACAAACACGCAGTCGTTTTAAATGAGCAGGAATGTTTTTAAGGATGACGTCTGCGTAATAATGACGGGTACAGTCAAAAGTTGCACAGTAAGCATATGATTGGATATAAATGCTGCCGCATTAAATGCGAGGAATTAAATGCAGTTTGACGTGCTAAATCTGAACCATTGATTTTGATCAAAATTTCGAAATCCAAAGACCCGTCCTTTCATAACCCTTATATACATTTTCTTCAGTTTTCTCTCTCATATTCAAAAAATGTTCATCTTCAAGCAAAAGAAAGCAAGATATTTTCTCTCTTGAAAACCCTAAGTGTCCTCAAACCAGTTCTTCAAGTTTTAACCGGTAAAAATCTCCAAAAATGGCACCTAAGTTTGATTTCGTCAAGCTATCGAAGCAAATCCACTCAGGATCATGAGTGGATTTCGAGGAATGGTAAAGCAGGGTTCTGATGAAACCCTAGTGAAGAAGATTGTTGAGATGTTGGAAAAGTCAAGTCTTAAGGCTTTTCTGACTTTGGAATACTCGCACACCTACCTAAAAGAGGTGGTGCAGTTCTACGTCAACGCGGAAGTGCAGGACGAAGAAATCAAATCTTCTGTCCACCGTAAGGACATAATGATAATAGCTAAGGACCTTGCGGAGCACTGTTTGTTGCCGTCTAAGGGCATGAATGAGATAAACGAAGCTGATGTTGACTTGGCTGCTTGCATGGAAATAGGTCGCCAAACCAGATTGCGCTACTAAGGTGGTCTGCACAGCTGATAAGAAGCTGCTGAAGGACGATTGTCATAAATTGATGGATGTCGTCTCCAAATGTGTAGACATGAAGTTTGGAAGCTTTAATCAGCTATCCAAAACAAAGTTGATCGTCATGGCTGCGATTATGCAGGGCAAGCAAGTCAACTGGGCGGAGTTCATGTACAGCAGACTCTGCCGGAACGTTGTAAATAAATCATCAAGGAAGACGGATCCTTTGGAGGATCTCTTGGTTATGGCCTGGTCATTGGCCACCTTATGGAAGTGAAGGGCATTCCCCTTCGACATGGAAAACCTTTCCATGTCAATAAGAAGATGTTTAGGGTGAATCTCTCAGGAGCCCAGAAGAGAGCCCACGCGAAGAGGGCGGATACAAGTGAGGGGGAATCAGCTGAACCCGAGGACACAGCTGAACTCGTGCAGCCATGTCTCCTATCCCTGCAGCCGAGGCTGAGAAGGAAGCCCAAATCCCTTCTTCAGCCATACGCAAGAAAAGGATCGCCATACCAGGAAAGGCGACTCGTCTAAGAAAGATGCCCCAGCCCCCGCCGCCAGAGAATCAGAAGAAGAAGAAGAACCAGAAATTCCTCTTGTTAGAACCAAAAGAAGAAGAATTTCCAAGCTTTCAGAGCTTGAAAAGACAGTTGAATCTACCTCTCAGCTGGAGAAAGCACCAGAAACTGCTGAAATTCAGGAAGTGCAGTCTCCTGAAGTAATAGATGACACTGCCAAGTCTGCTGAGGGTAATCAGCAGAGGCCTACAGAAGACCCAGATGTGGAAAGGACAGCTAAGGACAACAAAGCAGCTGAGACAACTGAACTTCCAGTTGAAAAAGTTGTGTTTCCACATGCTACGGACGCTGCTAAAGGTGAAGAGCAGCAGAGCATCTTGCCTTCAATCCCCGAAAAGGAAGGACAAGAAGAACATGACGATGATGATGTGATCATGTACTCTCATGTATACCCAGACATTCAGCGCCGTCTACGCGAATGGAGGGCGTGGAAGCTAGGCCACTCAAGGGCACAGTTTGCTCGCCCTGAGTTTATCGACGAAGAGGAGGAATTACTGTAATTTCTTGGAGTCAACACTATGCTTTAGGCTCTGGATAAAGATAACTGCCTAAATATTCTACACATCTTCAAGGAGAAGGAACAAGCCAAAGCAGATGAGGAAGCACAAGGTCTCGAGAAAGCCAAAATATGCCCGCTTACTGGAACTCTAGAACACACTCACCCTCATTTGGATGTGTTCTTAGAGAGTGATGATGATCTGGATTCCGTTGTTGCAGTAGAAAATTCAGAGATGCAGCAGGCTCTAAAGGAATCTAGAATAATGCATGAGCAGCACCTGTCGGAAGGACCAGGAGAGTCGTCTCAATCTCTCCTGCAAATTGACCAATTGGGAGTGGTGCAGTAGATTGCCACATGCATCGCTGTAGCCATGTCCCCTGTGCTATCGGAAGATGGGTCCAAGGGATTTGGCAATGCGACTGGGACTTTGGGCACCCAAGTTGAGCCAACCCCTCGAAGGTGTTTTACCACCCGCCCGTGGTGAGCACTCAATGGAAGAAGCGCGAGTCCGGGAGCGAGTGACCCCATAATCGCTCGGTTGGAGTGCCGAGGGGGAAACTCACTCCACCGCTGCGGCAGGTCGGAGGATCTGCGCAGATGACTCTACATTGAAGAAAGGTGGCGAAGTGGGCGAGAAAAAACCACAAGCAGATTGACATTGTGGCTTCGGACGGTTGAGTCTGTCCCGGTGAAGTGTGTCACTTTGAAGGCGATGAAACCATCATTGCGATCGAGGCAAGGGATGGAAATGCCCCGGGAGTTAACACTCTGGGCAATGAAAGTGCAATCCAAAGGGTTGAGACTCCTATGGATGCCAATGTTGAAGACCCTCGAGGCAACGCGATCGTCGAAGGAATGTTGAAGGCCCATTGCGATTGAGACCGCCGGAGTGTTGAAGGCCCAAGGGAAGTTGAGACCTCCTTGGGTAAAGCTAAAGAAATTTAGAACATTCCACATGTTCACAGTGCTGAATCTGAGAAGGAGATTAGTGCACTTCATGACTCCCAAGAGAATCCTGACATATCATTTTTGGGGTCTGAAGATGAAGTTGAGTCCACACCCATTGCACATCAAAAGGACTCGTATAAGTATGTTCTCAAAAATGAGAGTCAGTCGAGTTACAATAAAATGATCTATTCAACGCATACATTCTTTGTTACTGCATTGTTTGTATGTATCTTTGTTGTTTACATATTGTTTAATATTTTTAAGTTTTGGAATCATCAAAAATGGGGAAATTGTTGGGAAATTTATTTTATAGATTTTGATGAATACTATGTAAAACTTAAACTAGAAAGTTGGCACCCCATTTTTCTTGTAATTCTCATTGTAATAGATAGGGCTGGAAAAGCTGAGTCAAGTCAGCTAAGCCTGGAAATACAAGAAGTCAATCAAGATCGAGTGCGGAGACTCATTTGTGGAGCAGTGAGTACGGCCAAGAAGGAAGATCGAGAACTTGACTGAAGATGTATCAGCTGAGGAACAGTTATGTGAAGTGTCAGTCAAAGTCATCTCAAGAAGCCAAGTCATAAGTTGAAAGTGACAGATGAGTCTTTAAATGATTGGAGCAGACTCAAGTCACTTGGGGAAATAGGCAGCAGCCAAGAGGAGATAACTGAAAGGAATCCGTTGCACAGAAGTCAAGAGCATTACTTAAATAAGTAGTATTTCCATGTTGCCAGGTCTTAAAGTGCTCATCCCAGAAGCGTGCAAACGGAATAAACCAATGGGAAGCACTGCACCTCGTGTCAGAACCTGAAAAGTTGCACATTCATTTAATACGAGAAAAAGGTCTACATCTCAAGATTGAATACCAAGAAAAGACAAGCCAACGAACACAAGTGTGTTTTGAAAATCAGCCTATCTCTTCAACGGGCAGATATTTGAAAGTTCACTATAAAAGGCTGAGGAAACTCATTGAGAAAAGGTTACCTGAACCACGAACAAGCAAGCAATATTTAAGATGTAAACCTGCAAACATTCTCAAAGATATTCAAGCAAATCCTCAAGCCTAAAACTCGAAGGAAATCAATCCAACACAAAGCTGTGAAGGAAAGACAACTTCAAACTGTTGAAGAGGAAACTTTTGAAGAATCAAAAGGGGTCTACTTTCCAAGGAGGATTGTAGGAAGGTTCAGGTCGAACCAAGATCAAGTTATTGGAGGGCTTCGTGATCAAATCCAAGAGCTTGAGAAAGTGAGTTGAAGTAGCAAGGCAACTGCCCTGTGAAGAAGCTGAGTCGGACGAGAAGCCAGCTGTGTGACCAAGGTTGTCTCTAGACTGTTCACCATTTTGTAAACTGATCTGTTACTTAGTGGATTCCTCCAAGAGCTGGAGAAGAGAGGATTAGAAGAATTACCCCATCTTCGAACCTCTATAAAAATCAACTGTGTTATTTATTTTCCAGCACATTTATATTTCTGCATATCTACTTTATATATGCTAATAAACTTATTTGCTATCCAAACTGATTAATAACCTAGTGCTAAAATCAAGTGTTAAAACTAGTTTAAAACAAATCAAAGGGTGTTAAGTCTTCCGCTGATAAAACCAACACAACCAATTTAAGTTTCAGGTTAAACAGTTGAGTTATTCTATCAACAGCTCTATCGAGTCTGTTGAGTGGCTAACTCTGCTGAATAACCAACTTAGTTGTCCCTCAAGGACTTAGCTGTTTGTGTTAACTCCGTAATTTCTTTAAAAGGACTAAATCGAAAATTTGGTAAGGTTTATTCAACCCCCCACACTTCTAAACCTTACTCACACCCCTTGGGATCTACAAATGTTCAGTAACAAAAACACATAAACAATAGAAATAACAAAAAACCTACCAAAAACCAGAAACTAGGGTTTGGAATTCGAAAATATCAAACAAATCACCACAAAACTTTAAACCCTACATATTAAAACTGGAAGAAACTATAGTTTTCAAAGTTCAGAAAACATAAAAACCCTAGCATGAATAAAACACTACCTTATTTGACGAACACGAATGATATCTGTTGTTTTCAAACAAACACGAACTTTGAAAACCGCGAAGGAAATGTGGTCTTCTGTCAAACTCGAACGAAAATGAACGAAAATGCTACAAGATTTCGAAACTTCACGCACGTACTCTGTCCGATTCGAAAGAATTCTGTGTATCAGTTTATTGCAATGCTTGAGAATTGAGAAGTTGAGAAATGAGAAGTCAGGTTCAACTATGCAACTAATGATGGTTGGTGAATCTTTGAAATTGAAAAGACACGTTCAAATCACAAAACTGCCACTATGCGATCGGAAATTACAAAAATGCCACTATCGGGCGAAATCCCAAAAATGACACTACTGGGTCGCGGATTCGGGTCGCGGGTCAGAACCGTCTAACGGATCAGACTCGTTAGACGGTCTGACAGGAGTTTTTGTGAACAAAAAAATATGAAGGAGCATAAAAAAGTAAAAAAAGAAGTACAGAAGTGATGTGAGGGTAAATAGTGGGAATTTTTCCAAAAATAAGGGTATATGGTGGAATTTCTCTAGAATTCATCCACATGCCTCACATATATCTCCACATTAATTGTCCACTTCGGGCCTATGAATTTGCCTTTTTTTTTTTTTTTTTTTTTTGGCAACCTATGAATTTGCTATTGAACTTCATTCATGTGTATGGAGTATCTGTCCATTTTTATAAACCTCTTCTCCCCCTTGAAGTAGTACTGACCATTATTTGGGCATATAACATTAAGTTATTGTTTTTTATTTGAAAAGTAAACCAACTAATTGATGTTGGATACTAAATTGATTAATAGATTTTTACCACGATTCATTAAATATAAGCATATGCAAAGGGTTCAAGTTACTCGAACATGAGTCGTGTTCGACTCGATTAAAACTTAATTCAAATAACGAACAAATCAAAGCTCAAATTAAATATATTTTTTTTTGATAAGAAAAATAATTTCATTAATTAATTCAAACAGCATTAGATCGATAGAAAACATAAACAATCTATTAAAAATCATAAAAGATAAAACCATAAAAAGGTTCATAGCATCTAGGTTAACAAAAATCGGCTTGAAGCTACAATTTTGAAAACTCTATAGTGCATAGAATATCTGTGATTACACATATGCAACCTGCTAACAGGACCGATCCTATCATTTATTTTGGCTTGAGCCGAATTTTAAAATTGGACCCCTTTTTTCTATACAAACTTAAAGGCAACATAAAATAAGAAAATAAATGAAGAATAATGTGCAATACATAATGCAATTCTATTATAGTTATAAATAATATAACATCCATCTTCCAAAATCAAAATAATAATTTAAATACAACTCGTCTTACAATTTTGGTAGCAAAAATATTAATCAAGTCAGTATAATCAAGTATCCCGCGGTGTGACTCTTAAGTCGTATGATAACATTTTAATTTCTCGTCTTATCAATTTGAGTTATTCTAAATTTAGAGTCTTAAAAAAGTTAAATGTGGCAATTTAAAAATAATATATTATAGGCAACAATATTTTAAAGTGTCAACAGTAGCAAAGATCCAACCACTGCAATTGATTTACTTGGTGTCATATTTTATTTATTTTATATATATATACTCTATATAAAAATATAAAAACTTTGGGCCCCTAAATTCTGGAAAAATTTCGGGCCAGAGTCGATCGACTCCTTCGATAAAAGGAATGAGCGGCACTGCCAATTTAAGACCATAATCTGATTTGCTACCTCAGGCGGATCGAAAACTTTATTGTTTGAATCATCTGCACGAAAAAAAAAACATCGCACCAAAATATTGCCAATCCAAACGCCGCATCAAACAACAAAATTGAAAATAAATAAATAAACAAATATTCTAGATCTGTTTGGAAAAACCACTTATTCATAAAATAAATTAATAGAAAAAGATGTAAATACAGTGATTTGAGGCAAAAAAAATTACCCCTTAAACAATGAAAAGCAAGAAGAGAAGCAAAAGAGAAGGTTTGATAGAAAAGAAGACTGACTAGAGTTTTTCCTATTACTATAGTTAAATAAAATACAATTTAAAGCGTGAAAAAAAAAATTCAAGGCAAAAACTCATATAGAACCGTCTTACGGGTCTCAATCCGAAAATGGATCCTATTTGATCCGCGTATCCACGGATCCTATTGACCGGGTCCGCGGGTCAACAGCAGCTCCTGTCTTTTTTTTTTGTTTTTGTTTTTCTTCCTCAGTTAAAGTAACAATTTTATGAGAAAAAATATCGGTTATTTTAGATAAAGTATAATATTTTTTAATATAGCCACAAATTATGATTATATTACATTGAAGGGCAAATAAATATATCAGAATTAAAGTAACACCTTTATGAGTAAAAATATATATTTTTTGAGATAAAATATCATGTTTTAAGAGTAAAAATATTTATTTTTTAAATAAAGTATTATATTTTTTAAAAATAAATACAAAGAAAGATGCATAATAAATATGATAGAGTTAAAGTAATACTTTTATAAGTAAAAGTATTTGTTTTTTGATATAAAGTAACATATTTTTTAATATAGTCACAAATTATGAATATATTACATTAAATATATATATATATAACAAAGTTAAAGTAACACTTTTATACGTTAAAGTATCAATTTTTTGAGATAAAGTATCATGTTTTTTAATATAGTCACAAATTAGAAATGAAGGAAAGAAGGAAAAATAAAAAATAAATATGATATAGTTAAAGTAACACTTTTATAAGTAAAAGTATCCGGTTGTTGAGATAAAGTATCAGATTTCTTAATACAGTTACAAACAAGGAACAAAAAAAGAGGAAAAATAAAAAATAAACATGATGTAGTTAAAGTAACACTTTTATAAGTATCCATTTATTGAGATAATGTATCATGTTTTTTAATAAACAGGTTCAATTCTTTGTCTTTACATTTATAGGCGTTTTAATTTTTTTTAATTACCAGGCGTATTTATGAATGGGTGTATATACATTGTTATACTAAAATTGCACAATAAGCACTAGTGATGGAGTGGTAGAATACCACCTTAAGCCTATTAAGGTCGAGGGTTTGATTCCCTTGTGGAGCGTTGAAATCAGTTAGATTCTTTTGCAGCTAATTTTTATTTTATATTATCTTATAATTTATGTTTATTAGTGCCACTTATTATTGGCTAAATATTTAGTTATTATAACCATGGGCGAAGCTACCATGAGACGAGTGCGGTCGGCGGACCGCACTCGATCTCGGGATGACCTTGTTAAATCTGAGTTGGACCGCATTGAAAATTCAATCGAAGGTCTAGTTGGTATAAAACAATTGAGTTAAATTTAAAAAACCAATAAATCTTACTATCTTGACTCAAAATAATAAGAATTACCTGGTTCGGTTAAGGTATACTAGTGGATAAATGATTGTATTGTTTATTATGTACAAAGATATATGTTCCAAACTTGATAATGAACCGTTTTTTTGCAAGTATTTTTCGAATGACTTTTTGTATATAAGTCTATTCCATAATAATAAATTAATAACAGTTGTTTGGTGGTTAATTTAGAATATATTTTTGGATAAGTCACTTATCCAAAAAGTTTATTCGAGAGAAACCATAACGGAGATTATGAAAACCCGCAAATAATTGTTGTAAGGTACAACCTTCATATTTGCCTCCTTTTTCTATTTTTTTTTTGTCAAATATCGGTCTGATATTCGTTTTGCCAAAATGAAAAAAATTTCTGACCGTACTAGCCGAAAATCCTGGCTACGCCCATGATTATAACGATCCTTGACCCTTTTGGAAGGTGATCTTTTGGCTTAACCACCAAGCAAGTAATGTCAAAGTTGCTCGTACAACTCAAGACTAACAACAAAACAATAACCTTTTTTTTTTTTTTTTATTTGACGAAGCCAAAACAGTATCAGCGTACGGATACTACATAATTAACAACATATTGTTAAGAAAATAATTAAGAGTCTTGATTTGATAACCGGCCACTGATTAGTAGAAACGCAACACCATAATCCGTCGTGAATGTGATTAGACAAACGTTAATTATGATCCAAGCAAAAGATTTTAATCTTATTTTCTGTTTATATTTAATTTATGGTTCTTGATTATATTGACTTTATTTTATATTTTCGTACCTTGGTTGTCCTTACTGCTTAATGAAAATAAAAGAAATATTATGAGCTTTACATACATCATTTTGAAGGAAAACCAACCCTTTTAACGTAATATTATATGCATATGGCTAAAGGAGAACCATTAAAAAAGCATCCAAACCCAGGGGCGGCCCTGAGGCGGTCGAGGTGGTGCGGCCGCACAGGGCCCCCGCCGGCAAGGGCCCTCGGAGTTTTTTTTCCATATATTTACATATATAATGTGTTATAACTAAAAGTTGATAAAAAGTTGTAAATAAGACCAAGCTGGCGGAGTGGTTCAGTTGTTTCTTTTGTTTCCGGACGTCACAAGTTCGATTCACGGTAGGTAACTGCAAACTCATAGGGACATCTATATACTGTTTTTTTTCTTCTTTTTTTCTTTAGCAAAACAAAAATAACAAAGTTTATTCATTTTATTTTGGCAAAACAAAATAACAATGTTTAAGAATTGGGCATCATAGTGACTTTTTTTTTTGCCTTCTCTATCTCTAAACCCAAGCATAAGAAACTACGTGGCACAAAAACTTTGAAAATAAAAATAAACGGAAAGAAGAAAGGAAAAACTTATCGTAATCTGGGCTTTTTGACAAATTATGGCAAAACTCATTCAAATTATGGCAAAACACATTTTGGGTGATCGGCTTTTTTATGTTTATTTTTTTGTTTCAACAATTAAAAATGGTAGGGTGGTCATTTTGCATTTTAGAATCATTTACTAAGATTTTACTTCCCTCTCCCATGTCTATTCACCCACTCTTCACGTCTCTTTCCCCCTCTCTCTCTCAACGTTTCAGTTTCAAAACCTTTTCACGTCTTCTCCTCTTCACGTCTCTCTCAATCGAGTTCGATTCCAACTTTCAGACTTCCAGTTCGATTTTTTGAAGGGTTTGCAGTTGTTTTGAAGGTAAGTTGTAATCTCTTTCGGTTGTATTTTTGAAGTTTCGATTTGTAGGTAGTTTCCAGTTTTATAGGGTTTATGAAGGTTTAGTTCGCAGTTTTTCTTTCGATTTTTTGCAACTTCAATCTATGTTTTTTGTTGTTCTGGGATGGTTTTTTAGGTTGATGTTGCGTGTTTTTCATATATGTTTGCACATTGATGTTTTTTGTTGTGTTCAGAAATATGATTGTGGCCTTTTTTTCATTTGCTTATGGTAGTTGTTAGGGTTCCTTATTTAGTTTGTTCAGAAATAATACATTGACTCCATCGCAATTCTATTATTTATGTCTGATTTTGTTTTAATGTTTCTGATGCTTATGTAATTGTATACCTCTACTTATGTAATTGTGTAACTCTGCTTATGAAGTTGTTAATATTTGCATGCGAAGTTTTAGATTTTTGTAACAGGGCATCATTTGGTTGTTTCTATGTGCAGTGCGTTTGTTAACATAGATGTGTTGCTTATATAATGTATATGTACAACTTATGTATAACCTTTTGCTATTCTAAGTTTAGTACTAGTGTTTCATGCGTAGTGTTTATTAATTGCTTATGTAGGTGAATGTTTGTGCATATGAAGTTGTTTTGATGCATATGTATTGTGACTTTCTGCAGCACCAGATTTTTGCGCAGTATAATTTGTCCAAAGGTGGTAAGTTGGATGCACATTATATACAGAACTCTAAAGTGTTGAGGTTGGCTATGGACTGGAGGGATAATAAGGTGGATTGCGGTGTTTTTGCCATGCGCCACATGAAAACATACATGGGCGGAGGCATGAGGAACTGGGATAGTGGTTTGATGAAGAAAAATCCTGCACATTTATCCATGTTGCGGGTGAAGTACGCCGCTGCTATTGCTTTGGCTGACATGGACAAACTAAAGGCGAAGAATTTGCTTGAGGCAAAAAAGTACAGTGGATGAAGTAGTTGTAGGAATTTGAATTTGATATTGTAATTCTATTTCGAACAAGATACATTGATGTGTTTTTTGTTTTATGTTGTCATGTTGCAAATCTTTTGATAAACATGTAGTTAGGATCGTACATTTTCTGTTTTTTGGGTAGGTACGATATTTTTGTGTAATGTTAATGGGATAATTACTCTGGGTTATAACCAACTTTTTTCCATGTATAAATACTATATATGCAATCCTATAATTTTACACAAACAAATTGGTTAATCTGTATTTGCAATGCTAATGTAGACTTAGTGTGATGCATGTGTAGATGTGCAATACAACAATTGTTAAATAGGTATGTTGTGAATGATAATTTGTATGCATATGAAGAAGCATGTTGGTACTCGCAAAGAGATAACTGTTATTTTCCAAATAATTTTTCTTATATAATCAAAGTATTCATACATTTTGCAATTCTTGCTTATGTAGTACATATTTGTTGCATATTATGGGGCACACTTATGTATAGGATTTTTAGGATTTTAAGCTAAATGTATATGTGTTTCATACATTGCATATGTACTTGAATTTTACTGCATATGAAGTTTATTACCAGAACAACTTAAAAACCATAGTTTGTAACCAAATATTCATGTATAATGTATAAGGAAATAAAAATCGAAAATTATTATAGTAGTCATGCTGCTACGCTTTGCTTGCGAGTTCGGATATTGTGGTTCCCAATGTCTCAACACTTCCCGCAACGTCTCTTTAGCTTTTGCTTGCCTTGATTGCTTTCTCTTTTTGGCTTTATATTCGGCTTTTAACATGACTGCCACTACCCTTGTTCTTGGCCTATTTTGGTGGCAAAACTTGAACTTGTAGTTGTGATGTAGTCCCACCAAAGTCCTCTAGCAGCGTCTGCTTGTTCAATATACCTGGATTAATCCCTTGTTGCATGAGTAACAACTGCTTGTGGTCTTGAATGATTTTCCCCAAAACCAACAATTTGGCCGTTATTTCAGTAGAATTGCACTCCTTCAGCCAAATTATCAAAAATCATTGATTGTTTTGGTTTGATTTGTTGTTCACATTTAAGTATCCAGTACTTCGTAGAGTCACTCGATATTTCAAGTCGCTCTCGAGGTATATTCATGTTGCTCCCTGGCATATAGGTAACAATAAGTTATTTTAGCAGTTTTTTGCTTGTTAATATGCACTACTCAGTTTCTTCATAAGCAATTACATTTTCATGAAACACATGTATTTACAAGCAACATAACAATATTACATAAGCATAAATGCTTTTCTTTATAAGCAACAAATTAATTATTCACATGCATGATTTTTGAAAGCATGTTTTCAAGATAAATGTTTGCAATTTTTAACACTCTAATGAAGTAATGCTTTTCATAAGCAGTATGACGATACTACGTAAGCAGAAACTGCTACCTTCATATGCAGATATATGACTACAGAGTTTTGTTGAGAGTTTTTTTTTTAGAATTATGAATTGCGTTGCAGATTAGCATCATATTGTTCATCTACAAAATATGATCAATATCATACATACCTTCTCCAAGCGATGTGTATAATACTTCTTCAAATTTGTTGCTCATCTCTTCTGCATGCATCATGATATGCGGTTGCTTCTCCACAAAATTACGTAGCAAAAATAGTGTTCTATTCAAGCTAGGGAGGCTGGTTCGCGTTATATCATGAAAAGCGTTCGAAGAAGATGGAGGAAGATATCTATTCACGATGATTTTGTTGTATCGATTTGGAGAGATTTTGCGTGATTATAAAAGTTAACAGAATCCCGTTTTTGTTGGTAATTTTGTAGGATTACTAATTTACCACTTTCTCTATTTACCAACATTTAATTTATAATTTTAGCTCTAAAATCACAACCATTAGAAAATCTAGATATGTGGCTAGGATTAGTCCCTATGGACTCACCCTATGAGGTGGTCTCATATAACCTCTCTCTCTCTCTCTCTCTCTCTCTCTATATATATATATATATATATATATATATATATATATATATATATACCATATGTACTAAAAAACAAAGTTGACACATGTCATAACCTCATTAATCTTGGACATTTATCAACTTCTCATTCTATCAATTCCACATGGTGGCTTCACATTTATCTATGAAAACAAATATAAAAAATAATAAATTTAATCAAGATTCTAAAAGATAAAATATAATCCCAACAAATAGAGGATTTGCTTTCAATTAGTTTGGAAAAGTCGATGTTGATCAAGTCTATCCGAATATATTTTTATTGAGAAATACTCTAATATTCAGAATATAAATCTTTTAAATTAAAAGAGAACAAATTTAAAAGATAATAAACAATCCAAATCGATGCTAATAAAATCGATCCAAAAATACTGTTATTGAGAAATACTCTATTAGTTCAGAATTTAGATTTTTGAATTTAAATGGTAACAAATTTAAGAGAAAATAAATAAACCAAAAATCAAGAATTCTATCTACACTCTCTTTTATATTTGTGACACTAAAATTTTATCTTTGGACAAATATCGTGTAACACACAGGTGTTATTCTAGTGTGTGTGTGTGTATGTATATAGGGAGGGGATCATGTGAGACCACCCTCCTAGGTAAGACCATAGGACCAGATCTACACCATCAAAAAAATAAATCAATGTCCAAGATATGAACAAATATTTACAGCAATTCATATGAAAGTATACATTAGAAGGGGTAAAATAGGAATCCAAGAAACTAAATATGGTAACCGCCTCCTATAATTAGGGACGTGATTTGTTATTGATCACGTCCCCATAATCACACGATTACTTTTCTTTCTCTCCCTTCTTCAAATATGGCAACAAAATCATGCAACAATTAATAAAAAGTATACAATTTCACTAAACTAACAATACATTAAAATATTACTAAGTATACATAAACAATTAACTAAGTATACAATTACACTAAAATTGTCTGTACATTAAAACATTACTAAGTATATAGAAACATTTAACTAAGTATACAATTACATTGAACTAACTATACATTAAAATATTACTAAGTATACAGAAACATTTAACTAAGTATACAATTATACTGAACTAAGTATACAATTCCACTGAATTACTTATATAACTAAGTATACAATTCCATTGAACTAAGTATACAAATCCACAGAGCTAAGTATACAGATTCACTAAACTACTTACTAAACTACTTATATAACTAAGAATACGATTCCACTGAACCAAGTATACAAATCCACAGACTAAATATACAATAAAACATGACTAAGTATACGAGTCCGCTTAACTAAGTATACAATTCCACTGAACTAAATATATGATAAAACAAAACCATGAATAAAAGTGATGCGTTTTTTCTCCCTAAAAATCGGCCAACTGAAAAGGTAAGATTGTATTTGCCTTAAAAATAGCAATTAAAGATATTAACTGCCTATTTAATAAATTGATGATATAGAAAGTACAAATATACCCTTATTAGCCTAAAATAACTAGAATGATCTACACCAATTAAAAATTTGAAGCAAGGGCCCATAAGTGTTCCTATGGACTAACCTAAAGGGGTTGGTCTCATTTGAACAATCCATATATATATATATATATATATATAGGGAGGGGATCTTGTGAGACCACCCTCCTAGGTTAGTCCATAGGACCAAATCTACACCATCCAAATAGTAAATCAATGGCCAAGATATATTACAATATATACAGCATTTCATAAGTAAGTATACAACAGAAGGGATAAAATAGGAATCCATAAAATTAAATATAGTAACCGCTTCCAAAAAATTAAGGACGTGATTTTGTATTAATCATGTCCCCATAATCAAATTCACCTTGCCTTTCCCTCTCTTCATATTCGAACCTACAAATTATTCAAATATGGCAACAAAATCGTGCAACAATTAATGAAAAGTATACAATTACACTAAACTAACTATACATTAAACATTACTAAGTATACACAAACAATTAACTAAGTATACAATTACACTAAACTACCTGTACATTAAAATTTTACTAAGTATACAGAAACATTTAACTAAGTATACAATTACATTGAACTAACTATACATTAAAATAATACTAAGTATACAGAAACATTTAACTAAGTATACAATTACACTGAATTACTATATAACTAAGTATACAATTCCATTGAACCAAGTATACAAATCCACAGAACTAAGTATACAAATTCACTAAACTACTTACTAAACTACTTATATAACTAAGAATACGATTCCACTTAACCAAGTATACAAATCCACTGAACTAAATATACAATAAAACATGACTAAGTATACAAGTCCACTTAACTAAGTATACAATAAAATGACTGTTCACAAATATGGCGGAAAGAATTATCAATTTTGAAAAAAAAACGCTTGAAGTTGATATTCAAACAAAATTACCTACTTATCCTTAACAACCATTAATTAAATATAAACTAAATTAAAAATCTGTTAAATCTGCATCATCAAAAAGAAGAGGTCAACGCTCTAGATTTGGTCTCACATACTTATTTAAATTATCTGGACTCACCAGATCCAAATCATATATATATATATATATAGACTTCATCAATCAAAAACATTAAATTGTATTTTCCGCTTATCGTTTGATTCTATTTTTAAAATTTTATAATGGAGGGAGAAAGAGTTCATAAAACTATTAGAAAAATGTCTATGTCACAGTATAAAATTGAGACCTCCCAAATATACAACCCGTGCATCGCATTGTGGTCTCATGTGGTGCATATATATAAGAGGTCTATATGAATAGTAGCACATAAATTTTTCTGCCTATTTCACAATGCTATAGAAATAATTAAAATATTTACACTAAAAAAAGTTGATTACTATTGGAATGACAGTTTTTAGTAGTCCACTTTTAAGGTCCTTTAATTATAATTATATCAAAATTAGGGTGATTACTATTTGGAATGACGGTTTTCGCTTTTTCAAATGCAAAATCACTTATTAAAGTTTTGTACTCAAGATGTTCTTATATACTAGTTTTAACAGACAATATACTTAATCCATTAATATAAATTATCTTGGTGCATAGTTAACCTTAAATAATATTTTAATAATTTTAATTTGAAAAAGCTTCCAGCAGAAGCAACTATCACAAGTATAGTTAATAATATTATATAAGCACTGCGCGTATTTTATGAGCAATGCACGTATCTATTAATCAAAGTTCTTTTAACACACTTAGTATAATCAAATAAAATATAAACTTAAATTAATATATTAATGAAATGGAAAGATAAAACTTGGAGAAAATCCAATTTGTATCATTTCTTTTCCGTGGCTAATGAATATGATTTTATTTTGTAAAATTTTGAATAGATAGTAGAGATGCTACCAAAAAGATATAGAGATGTAGTCAAAAATAAGAATTGTATAAAATGAGTATGATGTAAACTTAGACTAGTAGATTTATATAAAATCTAATGAATATTTACATGCTAGTTATAGACCAACTAATTCCTATTTTTTAGGTCTTTATTTATCCAATTAATAAGAATTGAACATTACATTTTTTAATTTTTAAAGTAATTAAAGAAATTAATAATCTCTTATTTTCTAGGCACTTAATTGTCTCTACTATTTCCAATTTGCACGTTACTTTGTAAACTTTAAATCTTATTATTTATGCGCATAATCTTTAAATTTTAGAAATAAAATTAATTGTACTCTATATGGGGCCTGAGGCGATTGCCTAAATGGCTTCACATACCACACGACCTTGGGAGTTAGGACCACATGAGTTAGAGAGACAGAGAGAGGGGACACATGAGTTTTGGGTTTGGGTAATGAGGCTCCGTCTCCAGGGCCGTGTCAAGAAATCATGGGGGTTGAGGTAAGATCTTAAAAAAAAGGTGGCCTAAGTAATAATATTATTATTGAAAAATATTTAGAGATTTTTTTTTTGGCTTTTTCAAATGCAAATTCACTTATAAAAGTTTTATACTTAAGATGTTCTAATATTGTAGTTTTAATAAATTATATACTTAATCCATTAATCTATCTTGGGGCATAGTTGATCTTAAATAATATTTTAATAATTTTAATTTTGAAAAAGCTTCTTTCAGCAGAAGCAACTTTCACAAGTATGATTAATAATATTGATAATTAATCCATGCATTTTATAAGCAATGCACGTATTTGAAAAAGAATATAAGTTTTTTTTATATAGTTTAGTACCTAAATTGGAGTCTTACTTTCTATGTTCAAAGTTTTTTTAACACTCTTAATATAATAAAATAAAATATAAATTTAAACTAATATATTAACGAATGGAAAGATAAAAATTGGAGAAAATCCAATTTGTGTCGTTTCTTTTCTGTGGCTAATGAGTATGGTTTTATTTTATATACTTTTGAATAGATAGTAAAGATGTTATCAAAAAGATGGTAGAGAAGCAGTAAAAAATAAGAACTATATAAATTGCGTATGATATAAAATTGTTAGTCCAAGTGGCTACAAAAATCTAGAGAGAGGTGAATAGATTTTCTCGATTTTTCTTCTCTTTTTTGAATATGTGAAAAACTTTCAAGAATATAAGAGATAGTAAGAAAAATGAACACTATGATTTATAATGGTTCGACTAACCTAGAGCTTAATGCACTACCACCCGGTATATCCGAATGAATTTTGGAAAGAAAATTTTATTATTCGATACCAAATGATTACAACTCAACTAGAACAGAACCAAACTCTTCTTACATAAACAACTTTGAAGAGCACCAAACTCTTCAACACATAGTCTAATCAACCAAATATGCTCTCACCAAAAGAACATTTAACAAGTAAGTCTTACTTTGGATGATTTTGAACAATCAAGATTACGCTTCAAAATGAATATATACAATTTTGAAATTGCAAGTGTAATGAAGAAAGAAAGCCTAATAAGCAAAATGTGAAAGTGCAAGTGTTTATGCTATTACAACAAGAGTATGAAAATTAAGACTTGAGAAGTTTTCTAAATTTTTCTTGTTGTCTTGTAGAATTGTGTGTTGTATATGATCTTCAAATTTTTTAACTATTTATAAAGAAGCTTCAAGATTTGATCTCCAACATAGGCTCCTCCATTGAAATTTGTTTGCAAAAGAACGACCAAAAGATCGACAAAAATGGTTAAGAAATGTTAAAGCTAACTTTGATGATAAGTGATGCTGCAACGAATAGAATTTGATGTCAAATATCCTATAGTGACAGGTGACTATGTTGAAAATTCGAAAGTTTAAACAATTGGATCAAGATTTAACACAGGTTGCTATCAAAGGCTAATGGTCTCTATGGATAGCGACCGATCACTTTAACATGGCGATCGGTAGCCATGGATAGAGACCGTTTGCTATTGAAATAGAGAAGAAAATACAATTTTTACAAAAATTGAGGTACCGATCGCTCTAGTATAGAGATCAGTCTCTATTAGTTCAGAGAAATACTCTGTTTTTCAAAGAAACTTGAAAAACGTACAGGTATTGGTCGCCCTCTATAGAGACCGGTCTCCCTCAATGCATGGACTTCTCTGTTTTTTGTAAACTGTAAAAATCTTTTAGGTACTGGTCGCCCTCAATACAGAGAAATGTCTACATTTTGACAAAATATAGAGTTCAAGTAACACTCCATAAACTTAAGATTAAATACTAGGTCACTTGAAGTATTTAGACACCTTTTGAAAATATTGTTTTGGTTTATAAATAAAATATGTCAAATCATCAAAATCAAAAATAACTTTGTATTAACAAACTCTCCATTTTTATGACTAAAACCCAAAATAATTTTTCAGAGCGAGTTTTAAGAAAGGAGTTTTCCGGTTAAATATTTGATATATCCATTGTAAACAATACTTCTTAAAGTAATATAAATAAGTGATGAAAACAAAGATAAGAAGGAGCAAACACTTTTCAACATGACAAGTAAATAATATGCATTAGGCAAAGTATCAAATAAAAGCTTTAGAGATTAAAGCTTTTAGAGCTTAGCTTTTAAAAACTCAAAAGCTTAAAAGCTCCACCTGTCAACATTAGTCAAATAGCATAAGAGAATTATACAATGCTCAACATATTCATAATAAACAAGATAGCAACATCCATTAACTTATAGCTTATACCAATAAGCTTTTACCAAACTTCATCAAGCTTATACCATTTTGAGCTTCTTAGGTTAAGCATTTAAACCATTGAGCTTCTTAGCTCATGCATTCTTTCTCCCCCTTTGAAATCATCTAAAAGAATATTACCATGAAAGAGATTTAAGGAAGAAGCATATAAATATCAAAAAAGCGCAGAAAATTCGTGCAATATCCAAAAAATTAAACACCTTCATATGAGTTCCAATAGGTTTAAATTCACAAGAAAAATGACAGAAAATATAAAGTAGAATTAGTCCTCGTTCGAGGAGAAACAAGCGGTGGGAAGGAGATCTTTAATGAACTTCTTGAGCTTTCCAACTGATTTCTTTAGCTTGATATTTCTATTTTAAGCTCATCATAACCCCTCTTAAGCTCATCATAGTCCTCTTGATTTCTCTCATGAAGTTCACAAAGTTTCTCATCAAATCCATATGGACTCTCATCACCATCCTGATCATCAGTGCCGGTATTATCCTTCGGAGTACTGTGAGAGCCTCCCGCTGCCAAATTTTCCGCCTCAATATTGTCAAAAAGGTCATCCGAACTTGGGAGGTAGAGGCTGTAGCACGACCCTTAGCCGACTTAGTCGGATATTTTTGCATATTCCTACGCATCTGAAGCATTTGTTGATTGTTGTCATTATCGAAATCATTTCTAATGACTTCGGAGTTAAGCTCGGTGGAAGACCGGATTGTAGAAATAGCTTGCAAATCAAATTACCCAAGGCAAATTGCTTAGAGCCCAAAGTAATAGCGTATATCAAACACCGGATAAAAATAGCCCCATAATTTACCAATTCGCCCCTTTTTATCTTGTAACTCAAAAAGTAGTCCATATTACTCGGTAATTTAATGGAATTTCCACAAACACAATATGAAACAATTGGACAAACAATACGAAGCTCATTCGTCCTAGATTGTGTTGTAAATTCTAGAGAGGTCTTCACTTCCTCTAAAGAGACTCCTAGTTTTCTTTCATCCCAACGAATACACGAAATATAAGTCCAACCATCTTTCCTTACACCAAGTAATCGACAAATCTCATTACAGGTCCACCAAAAGTGACGCTCTTTAAGAAATGAATTTAAAGCGACCAGCTTATAAGCATCATCATATTCAATCCACATATTAGCATAAAAGTACTTGATCACCTCATCATCATACATAATAAAAAGGTAATCCTACAAGTACATTAAACCTTGAGTTATAAAAAATTCACTAGTAGGAAAATTATCTGAAAAAGTCCCAAAATAGCAAATTTTTGTCTGTCCAATTTGTTTATTCCATATATTAGGATCCTCAAAAAAATATTCGGCATACTTGTGAATAAATAATGACGAATTTGAACCATTCGGAACAAGAGATAAAAGGAATTTCTTAATTTTGGACCATTTGACATTGTCCTTTGTAATACTTGCTCAGAGGGTAGCGATTTGAGCCCGGGAAAGTTGGAGATTGGCATTACCAGGTTGCCCTTAAGCCGTTTCTCATTATGTTGCTCGTATTTCGCTTTGTTCACTCGAATTGGTGATTTGAGGACGAACCATCTCCGTGTTATTTTCATTTTTGGGGAGGAGATGAACCGGTAAAATTCTTTGGAGGTGCCATGTATGTGAAATACTCAACAAATAGATGAGATTAGCAACACGAATCGTGAAATTTGATGAAGTAGAGAGAGAGAGATTGAATTTTGGGGAGGTTTTCGCAAGTTAGGGTTTTAGGAGAAAGATGAAGTATCTGAGAAAAAATCGAGACAGAGAGTTTTAAGTTGAGTTCTGCATCAATAGCGATGGTCACTATATAGGGCAACTGGTCTTGGGCATAGCGAACGGTCACTGTCTATGGCGACATGTGCCTGTTTCCAGATAAAACTTCTGTCTCGTTTTTGGAGTTTTGAGAAAATAGATTTTTCACCACAAACTTTTCTAATGAAAGTAAAATACTCCAAAATGTAAATATAGACATTATTCAATATGTATTATGCCTAAAAGAGCTCGAATAGAGTTAAAACACTCGGCGGGTAACAATTTTGTAATAATATCCGCGAGATGATCTTGAGATGGAACAAAATACATCTCAATATTTCGTTTTGAAATGCAATCCCTTAAAAGTAATGTCGAACTTCAATGTGTTTGGTTCGCCCGAATTTTGAGAAATATTAATGGCAGAAGTATTATCACAAAAAATAGGAACCTTCTCAAAGTTAATTTTGTAATCAGCTTAGGTTTGTTTCATACATAATAATTGTGTACAACAAAAAGCCACAGAAATATAGTCGGCTTTGGTCGTTAATAAACACACACAATTATACTTTTTAGAAAATCATGAGATGAGGCAATCGCCTAAAAATTGCATGAGTCGGATGTGGTTTTACGATCATCAATGTTTCGAAAATAATTCAAGCCACTATAGCCTTTTAAAGAAAAACTATCATTTTTCGGATAAAACAAACCATATGAAATAGTGTCTTTTAAATATCAAAAAATTCTTTTCACGATACTTAAATGAGATTATTTGAGATTGCTTTAAAATCAAGCACATAGGCATACATCATGAAGAATATCGGGTCTACTTGTGGTTAAGTAAAGTAAACTGCCAATTATACATTGAAACTTGATTTCGTCAACCAGTTTACCTTTTTCATCCTTTTTGAGTTTGATGTTTGTTGTCATTGGTGTTGCCACGGTTCTTCCTTCTTTTATTCCAAATTTCTTTAGAAGTTTTCTGTGTATTTGGATTGTGAGATATGTATCTCTTCTTGACATTGTTTGATTTGAAGTCCAAGGAAGAAGTTGAGTTCACCCATCATACTCATCTCAAATTCACCTTGTATAAGCTTACAGAATCTCTTGAACAAAGATTCATTAGTAGCACCAAAAATATTATCATCATATATTTGAACCAGAAGGTTATCTTGACCTTTTTCAAAAATAAAAAGAGTAGTATCAACTTTACCTCTTGTAAAACCATTTTCTAAAAGAAAACAACTTAGTATATCATACCATGCTTGAGGTGCTTGTTTGAGACAATATAAATGCCTTTTTAATTTTATAAACATCATTAGGTCTTGAAAAAAATTCAAACACCGGATGTTGTTTGACATGGACTTCTTCTTGCATAAAACCATTTAAGAAAGAAAATTTGACATCCATGTGGTAAAGTTTAAAATTTTTGAAACAAGAATAAGCAAGTAAAATACGAATAGCTTCTAAATGTGCTACGGGTGCAAAATTTTCATCAAAATTAATACATTTTTCATGACAATACCTTGAGCTACTAACCTTGGAAATATTGTCTTTTCTACTAGCTTCACAAATAATTTTATTATTTTTAAGAATAAGATATTTTTTAATTAAAAAGAGCATCATAATTTAAATCACAAAGTTGGCTTACATTTATCAAATTAAACATAAGCCCATCTACTAATAAATATCATTAAGAGAGAAAGAAGAATTATCAATGTCTCCATTGTCAAGGATTTTGCCTTTGCCATTTCCGAACATAACCATTTCTCTCTCTGATGTCAGTAAAAATATGTTCCTTTCCAGTCATATGGCGTGAACCTTCACTGTCCACGAGCCATTTAGAGTCATATTTTACAATTATTGCTCTAAGTACCTCATCGTTTTCGTTGTCTATGGCCATGCGACCTTGTTCGGTTTCCTCATCGTTGAAAGTTGCTTGAAGTTCATTCCACGTTTTAGCATCCGCATTTAAAGGCTTCTTTTTGGGAATTTTTTTTTCTTCTTTTGTTCTTCCCTGCCATTTTTGGACAATTGACAATAAAGTATCCGGGCTTTCCACATTTGAAGCATGAGTTGTCTCTTGCTGTCCTTGCCTTATTTTTATTAACAAACTTGGCAGATTTTCTCACAAGAGCGACCGTTTCCTCGTCTTCTTCGTCACTAGGATAATAAGCATCATTGGAACTTGAGAAAAGACCTTTTGGATTATATTACATACCCGGTTTGAGATATGGATGGTTTGGAATTCTTAATATCCTTGAGATAGACTTCATAAATGAGAAGATTTCCAATATGCTCACCAAACTTGAGTAATTCAAGATTTTGAGCTTTCGTGATATCCGTGACTTTTTCGGACCAAGTGTCGGGAAAAGCATTTAAAACTTTAGTCACTTTGTCTTCTTTGGAAATAATTCTTTCGAGTGCCAATAGAGGATTGACTATATTGTCAAGCCTTTCTACCATCTTTGAAATCTCTTCGCCTTCAAATATAGTGAAATTTTCAAAATCCTTAAAAGCATGATTTTTCGAGCTTGTTTCACTTTCTTGGTTCCTTCATAGATGGTTTCCAATTTTGTCCACACTTCATGTGCATATATTATTCCTCTAATAAGATTGTATTCGGTAGCAGTAAGAGTACAATGCAAAATATTTAAGGCCTTACTATTTATAGAGAATATTTCTTGTCATCATCATCGAACTCCTTGAATCCCTTGGGATCTAGCGTACCGTCTTCCAACTTCTTGGTTGGTTTAGGAACTCCTTCAATAACCGCATTCCAAATATCGAACACGTAACCTTGTAAGAATCACTCCATTCTATCTTTTCAAAAAGCATAATTGTTGGAGTCGAAAAGAGGAGGCTTGTTGGATGAAGCACCGGTTGGAAGATAGCTCTCGTTCATAGCCATGAATCTTTTCTCTTTACTCGCAAAAATAAAACGAGCTTTCGGAAGTATCTGGCTCTGATACCACTTGTTAGTCCAAATGGGTACGAAAATCTAGAGGGGGTGAATAGATATTCCCGATGTTTCAGATTTTTCTTCTCTTTTTTTGAATATGTGAAAAACTTTCAAGAATGTAAGAGATAGTAATAAGAATGAACACTATGATTTATAGTGGTTCGACTCACCCAGAGCTTAATCCACTACCACCCGGTATATCCGAATAGATTTTGAGAAGAAATTTATTAATTGACACCAAACGATTACAAATCAACTAGAAGAGCACCAAACTCTTGTTACACCAACAACTTTGAAGAACACCAAACTCTTCAACACCTAGTCTAATCAACCAAATGTGTTCTCACCAAAAGAACACTTAACAAGCAATTCTTGTTTTGGATGATTTTGAATAATCAAGATTACACTTCAAAATGAATGTATACAACTTTGAAAGTGCAAGTGTAATCAAGAAATAAAGCCTAATAAGCAAGATTTTAAAATGCAAGTGTTTAGGCTATTACAACAAGAGTATGAAAATGAAGGCTTGAGAAGTTTTCTAAATTTTGCTTTTTGTCTTGTAGAATTGTGAGTTGTATATGATCCTTCAAATTCTTCACTATTTATAGAGAAGCTTCAAGATTTGGTCTCTAACATAGGTTCCTCTAAATTGAATTTTGACTGCAAATGAAGGATCAAAAGATCTATAAAATAGTTAAGAAATGTTAAAGTTAACTTTGTTGATAAGTGTTGCTGCAACGGATACAATTTACTGTCAAATATCCTATAGCGACCAGTCGCTATGTTGAAAATTCAAAAGTTTAAACTATTGGATCAAAATTTGATACAGGTTGTTGTCAATAGCGACTAGTCTCTATGGAGAGTTGTCGGTCACCATGGCCATGGATACAGACCGGTTGATATTGAAATAGAGAAGAAAATACATTTTTTACAAACAATGAGGTATCAATCGCTCTAGTATAGCGACCGGTCGCTATGAGTTCAGAGAAAAACTCGATTTTTCGGAAAACTTTAAAAACTTATAGGTATCAGTCACCCTCTATAGCAACCGATCGCCCTCAATGCAGGGACTCTATTTTTTGCAAACTTAAAAACCTTCGTCATCGTTCTTCCATAATAGGGACTGTTGTGCTCAATACGAGAAATGTCATTTTGACAAAAAATAGAGTTTAAGTAACACTCCACAAATTTAAGATTAAATACTAAGATACATTAAGTATTTAGAAACATTTTGAAAATATTATTTTGGTTTATAAATCAAATATATGAAATCATCAAAATAAAAAATAATTTTGTTCTAACATAAATTAGACTAGTAGATTTATTTAAAATCTAATTGAATATTTACATGGTAATTATAAACCAACTAATTCGTACTTTTTAGGCCTTTGTTTATCCAATAAACAAGAATTGAAACATTACAATTTTCTTAATTTTTAAAGTAATTAAAGAAACTAATAATATCTTATTTCTAGGCACTTAATTGTCTCTACTCTTTCCAAGTTGCACGTCACTTTGTAAACTTTAAATCTCATTATTTATATGCATAATATTTAAATTTTAGAAATGAAATTAACTATACTCTATATATACGTGTGTTATAGGAATAAAACTAGGGGGCCCCAAAAAAATTGGGGCCTGAGGTGATTGCCTAAATGATCTCACATACCACACAGTCATGTCCGTCTCATTGATTTAGATATGTGAGAGGATCTTACCCAAGTTTTTGTGAACTAAACAGAATGACGTTTGCCCTCATATAATTGTCTAATAGCATAGGGTGAGTTTTTAAGACCGAGTCCTGGCTGGTCGAATATGTAGCACACGACTTACCTAATATGGTTTACCTCACTGTTGTGGTTTGTGGGTTACTGCATTTTTCAAGTTCAAACCCTCACATTTGCCGATTTCCCTGGCCGACGTGGTTTGTTATACATACATTTCCTTTTATTCTTTGAGTCTTTTATACAGACTGCATATAAATCCAAGACAAAAACTTATACGAGATCGTTTCACGGGTCTAAATTCGTGAAACGAAGCCACATATCAAACCCAATTGAATAGAGGTGGCATTTTGGACATTATGAGGAAACTAAAGGGTAGGTGTAGAATAAGGAAAAAGCTCCAAAAGCAAAAGAAACCGTACGATTTCTGCATTGTTTTCTCTCTCTCTTTCTTTCTCTTGCACAAGAAACCATAGATTTGTTCTTCTTTAAACACAATCAAATACATATTTTTATTGTGAGAAATTAAAGTACAAGAGAAACTTGAAAGTTCTGTTTTTGGAGAGTGAGGAGAATAACGATGTGTTATGAATTTCTCTATGGGGTGCCTCTTTTTGAAGCGATTATCCAGGTCGATTTAAAATTCCCTTCAAGACCAATAATCTCTTCAGCAGCAAAGGTTCTCATAGTGAGATGTTTAAATTGTCAAGAATTAATCCCATCCCATGCCTCCACACCAAACTACTTGAGCCTGCGTCGATACCTCAGGCGTTTGAGGGTTTTTTTATTTAAAAAAAAAAATAGGTTTATCTCCTTGTTCAACCAAATATTAGGTCATATGGGCTATAACAGTCTACTATTGGTTATGAATTTTTGTTGTGTCAATTACATGAGAATATATTATTGTGTCCAACAATATGGCAAAGTCGCAGAATATCAAGAAAATTATTAGGATAATTAACCAAAAATTGTAAATGTTCTCGAGAACTGAAGCTTGAATATGAGAGCATACTATTTCTGAGAGATGAAGTGTTGGTGTGTGAGTATCCATAAATATTACATTTTATCTAAAAAGTATTACATATCATTTCCAAAGTATCAAAGTGTTACCACTGCAATAGTTTATATATTAATTAGAGTTGACTGCATATTGTTTTTATCCATAACTATTACTTTTAACCTAAAAAGTATTATATATTGTACAGTGACATATTATCACTTTAGATTCGAGAAGTATCATTTTTTATTTAAAAAGTATCACTTTTTACCTTGAAAAGTATATGTTTTCAAAATAACAAAATTGGTATTATTTATCTGCAAAGTTATACATAAAAAAATATCATTTTTATTCTAAAAAGTATATGTTTTTAAAGTAACAAACTCATATTAGTAATTTCTAAAAAGCATTAGTTTTTTTTTTTGAAAAGTATTATTAATTCATTAAAAAGTAATATTGTTTTGCCTGAAAAAAATATAAGTCCCGTTTCTCAACCCATTTCTCTTTGTATTTACTACTTTTGTTTTCGTTTCATATATCAAATATAGCCTTTTGACCCAACAACTTATCAAGAATGGCCTTTGACCGGCATTTATTGCTTAAAAAAAAATAGAAAAATGTAGAAATTGTACACTTCCCGAAATGCCCATCATAAAAGACGCAGGTCGATTAACCGGTCATTTTGGATCGATTAATCGATCGGGCCGTGTACCATGCGAATCGGCGAGTTAATCGACCCACTTAGTCGATTAACCGACAAAGCATTAATGTGAGGTCGATTAATCGCATCGTTAATCGACTAAACAAATGTGGTGGTCGAGGTCGATTAATCGACTAAAGTGGTCGATTAGAAATTTAAAACCCTCTCGTAGGGTTTATAAGCCCTCAATCGACTCTAAACGACAATCGTTCAAATCGACCCTCACCACCGTCAAAGCGACCACCATTGATTGCGTCGTTGATAGCCGTTTTATAGCCACGTGCCGCCGTCGTTGGGGAATATTTTCTTGCGACTTAAATACATAAAGTAAGAGTTTTATTTTGTCTTTTGAATTAGTTATTTTAACCGCATTGTAATGTTATGATGGTTTGAGGTATTGAATTATTGAATGAATGTTTCTTTTTTGACACCTTGAATGAATGTTATATCTTGAATGGGGTTTAGGGTTTAGTTTGAATTGAATGTTAATGTTATTTGGAATGTTAACGATTATGGGAATGTTGTGTTTTTCATTGCAAAATTTTGTTGGGAGGCGGGAGGAATGTTAGACGATTATGGAAAATGTTATATAAAGTGTTTTTTAAGCCAAATAATCGCTTGATAATCGCTAATATCGATTTCATCGCAAGTTAACTGATATTTAACACTCCAAAATTTGTCTTTTCTGTTTCAATTATACAGAAAAAATGGCATACCTCACCACCATTGAAAATCGGTTTGATTCAAGAGTTACATCCCGATGTAACTTACAAGTTCTAAGTGCTAGTATATGATAAGTTAGACGCCGTACACAAAGAGATGTTGTTGAACTCGGCTTTCGGAGAATTATACAAGTTCCGTGATAATATGCAGATTTCTTGTAAACTTCTTCATGCTCTATTATTTATGAGGATTAAATCACCGGTGGATGATGAGGTATGGTTCCGTGTTGGGGATGCAAATGTCGATTCGGGTTCTCGGACTTCACTCTCATCACCGGATTAAATCCCGGAATTGAGAATGATTTTGTAAAGGACATCCCATCGGATAGACGGTTAAGCGGCGAGTATTTTTGGGGGAGGGAAAAGGCCGTACATCAACCAAGTGTTTTGAAGGCGGCTTTTAAGCACCAGGCAAAGAATGAGGAGGACCGATATAAATTGGGATTGGCCCTCATATATGAGTGTGTTTTCGGTGTAAGGAGCCTCAAAGCACTTCAATTGATATGAAGATTCTACAAGTTGTTGACAATTTGGATCTTGTCAATAAATACCAGGGGAAGATCATCCTATGAATATCTTCTACACGGTTTGACGAAAACTATGATCGCTAAAGTTGACCATCACACACGGGGCTTTACACACGCTTGATACGGTATTTATCAAAGTCATTTTCGTTAGATTACAATGTATATTTTCAATTTCGATAAATATTTATAACATTGGATTGTTTGTTAGGTATGGGCATTTGAGACCTTTCCTGCCGTATGCCGAATGTTTAGAACTGAAAGAACCGAACAAAGACTTCCTAGGATGTGTGGGTGGAGGTCCACAACCACTTTTGGCTTTTGGGAGATTATTGCCGTCTTGGACGAGCCTATGGTAATGTTGAGATTATTTTTAATTGCGTATAATTTTTAATCGACATTTTGAGATTATTTGTAATAGATATTGTTTGTGAATTGGCAGGATGAAGTTTTGTTTCCATTGTCTCCGACACAAGAAGAAATGGAAAAGGAATATGTTGTGATGTTTCCCGGCGTGTTCCCCGAGGATCTCAGTTATCCTTTGGATGAGGAGACGGTGCCCACAGATGATCGGGAGATGGTGGAAGAGAGAGACAGAGTGATAGAGACAGGCACAGAGACAGAGACAGGCACACAGAGAGAGTCAGGGGATGTCCATGAGACGGAGCATGGAGGCAGTTCTCGAGTACCCCCACCTTCCACCGGCCCTTCCATCGGTATGAGGCAGGTTTTGGATGCCGTGGCCACGCTGACAAAAAAGCAAGATGATGCTTTTTCTTTTCTAAACAAAAAGGTCGAAGATGCTTTTTCTCTTATGAGCGGAAAGATCGAAGAATTGGACCGCAAGATTTATGCATTAGACCAAAAACTTGAAGCAAGAAGTCAGCCTTATACGTGGTTCACTCCTGAGAGACAGCGTATGGAGACGGGGCTGTCTCCCGATTATGGGACGGTGGTGGAGACAGAGAAGACTAAGAGTCAGGCTGTTGAGGAGGAGGAGCATGATCAGGCTGTTGAGGAGGAGCATGATCAGGCTGTTGAGGAGGAGCATGATCAGGTTGTTGAGGAGGAGCATGATCAGGTTGTTGAGGGTCAGTCTTTTGAGGAGGAGGAAGATCAGACAGAGAAGACCCAGTCTGTTGAGGTGGAGAAGAATAAGGCTGCCGATGTGGTGGATGCGGAGATGCATTCCGATGTTGAGGTGGTGGAGGTGGAGCAGGCAAACACGGGGGATGATCGGGGAACGGTGAAATATACAAGGAAGAAGAGGCCATCAAAACATGTAGAAAAAGAAAATGTTCTACAAACGGGAGTGAAGCGAAGGAGAGTGCCTTCAATTCATACAAGAACTCCCTTCACAACTGAATCGAGGACACAAACAACCACCTCCAGAACATTTTTGGACAAGATGCAAATTGATTTCTTTCCTCCGGTGGATCCATTGAAGGCCAAAAATTTAAGGAATGGTACACAAATGCGGTGATAGGTAATATTAATCGCAAACACTGCCAATCGATAGGTCGATTTATGGTCGGTCCATCGACCATTGATCGATCGATTAGTCGATTGATGGTCGGTCAATCGACCATTGATCGACTGCTTAGTCGATTGATGGTCGGTCCATTGATCGACTGCTTAGTCGATTGATGGTCGGTCCATCGACCTTTAATCGATTTTTCAGTCGATCAGATGTCGATTAATGGTCGGTCCATCGACCCTTAATCGATTTTTCTGTCGATCAGAGGTCGATTAATGGTAGATTGACCGACCACCGACGATCGACCCCAGGAGTTTATTTTATGTTTTTGCTTCATTTCATTAATTAATATACGTATTGCTTCCAATGTGAAGAATTGATCATAGATGGGGCCACATATAAAAATGCTAAAAGATGGTTTACGTTGATTATTGGATCTGGGGCTTGGCTTGAAGATGATGTAAGTCCAGTTTAATATGTACAATATTGATTTAGTATTATGTGAATCTTATAACAACTTTTCACTTTTCAGCACGTGGATTTGGCGATGACCTTGTTACGGGAGAGACAGACAAGATATCCGGTGTCCTTCGGCAAGTACACCCGAGCCATTCTAGACAGTGTGTTCTATCAATCATTGATATTTGCACTCAATGATTACAAGCAGAACCCCACTAACTTCAAGTTCGAAAATTATTTGATTAATTATATGAATGGGACTTGGAGAAAGTTTGGGAGGAATGGGTTGGGTGTACACACTTGTACTTTCCAATTTGCTATAATAAGCATTGGATTCGGCCGAAAGTCGTATTTGAAACATCGGAGGTGAATATCTATGATCCCGACAAGCGGTCGCTTAATGAGAGGGGCAACTTAATCGGTGCCTTGAACCATTCGTTTCGTGATGTTACCCTTACTTGCACAACAAGTTGGGATTAAAATAAACGGCCCCTCAAAGTGGTCGAGATCGACAAGACATCCAAGCAGGGCACGTCGTAAGTCATCTAATCTTAAGCGTGTTATTTAGCTTAATGTTTTACTTAAATGCTAATTGTTGTTTTAACATATCATGGGGTGATTGCGGAGTCTTCGTGATCAAATATATTGAATTTCCGAGTGCCGCAAGAAGTAAATCTCGTAAATGGCCATCATATGCTTATGTGGAGGAGAAGTTGGGTCACGACATATATGCTTTTAATTATGATCCTTGATTGTATTGATCAAGATATTTTGAATACTTGTAAATGATATACTTTTAAGTATATTGTAAATGCTATGATTAGTCGAATTAGTTGAGAATTAGTCGATTAATCGACCATCCGAACGATACGAGATGAGTCGATTCATCGACCATATGAACATCAGATGAGTCGATTAATCGACCATCCGAACGATACTGGATGTCGATTAATCGACTATATGAACAACAGTGAGTCGATTAATCGACCTCAGATCGTGCGGGAGGTCGATTAATCGACTAATTGTAACAATGAGATGAGTCGATTAATCGACCATCCGAAAGACAATTTGTAAAAGTTGTCATTGTTTAACAAACTAAACCAAGACATAATTTATAAAAGTTGTCATTGTTACAAACTCATCAATTACATGCATAACAACTAAACAATCGAATTACTTCCTACGTAAACATCCTCCATTTGAACTTTTCCGAGTCAATCACTTTGGATTGTTGATATGATACCAGTACATCCGAGAAGTCAATTTGAGCGTTATGTGTTTTGAAGACGTTGTAGGCGATGTCATAATATTGAAACTTGATCGTCCGAAACTCTTTTTCTTCAATGCTTTCTGTACAAATGACATGTAAATTAGAATGTCAAAGTGTAAAAATAACCAACTTAACCATATTATGTTCTCGGTTAATTACCTCTCCAATTCGATTAAAGTAATTGCAATCCACGTATACGATGTTTCGTTCCTTGTCAAATCTAGCTTTTGTTTTGTCAATATAACTTTCATACCTCTCAAAACGTCCGGGAACAATCAATTCGAGTTTTAACATCAAGAATACTAAAATCCTTCGAAAATATAGATCAAGTATTGGAGCAATTAGACGGATGAAGGAGTTCCACTCAACAAATCATCATTGATGGCATTCCTCGATCGGCGACAAAGAACAATCTAGCATTTTAAATAGGTAGCTTTCCTCTGCGGGTTCCCGGTTCACTAGCATTCGAAACAAGTAGTCTTAAAGAACAGAGAGAAAAATACAAAGTAGAATGCATTCTAATTATTAAACAACTGTAATTTGGCATCTACTTACTTGTAGATATGTAATGTCAAAATCAATGCCTCGTAGAATTCTAAATTTGTTTGTCAAGCTCGTATCATGTCAAAACAACCAAAACAAGACATTAAGAACCGATATATATTCAAACCCTAAACCTAAACCTACACTAAAAAGCAACATGAAACAAAATATGAAACAATTGATTAAGAAAATGGAAATATGGCATGATAATGTAAAACAAAATAACAAAATTTACCTCAAGAATTGTTAGTTCGTCCCGTTCGTCTTCTTCGTTCGCTTTTTAGGAAAGTAAAAAATGAAAATGACGGTGGTCGATTAAGAAACGCCTATTTAATCGAATCGTAGGGGTATTACGAAACGTCGACAGTGGTCGATTAATCGATTCACTGATCGATTAGTGGTCGATTAACCGATTCATGTGTCGTTCAATCAGTCGATTAACCGACCAAGGTTGTCGTTCCATGGTCGATTAGTACGTGGTCGATTAATACATGGTCGATTAATACGTGGTCGATTAATCGATTCATGTGTCGCTCATATGATCGATTAATCGACCAATGTTTCCTTCAGATTGTACCAGAATCCACATTCAAAACAAAAACAGTAATCACACATTCAGAACAACCATACATAATTACATAAAACCTAAACTATTGTTCATCCATAATTACACAAAGCCTAATCTTAACTATTCAACCATACATTCAAAACCTAAACTTGTAACATTCAACCATAATTACACAACTTTAAAATTGTTCAAGAACATCCATACATAACATAAAAATTTAAGAAAAGACAACCGGCTCAACATCCTCGTCAAGATCGACCACGATGGACCGACCCCATCACCACCATCAACCCTGATGGACCAGCCCCATCTCCACCAAGGACCCCATCCAAAGACCTCGGGGTAAGGGATCGAAAACTGGCGGAACATCACCATCATATACGAATTGAGGTAAACTGGATTGTCGGGATGGTAGCCGTGTTCGTTGGATAAGTCGGGCGGCATTTGATTCTACGAATATATTATGGGCGATTTTGAAGTATTTGAACCCATTCGTCTGAAGAATCGTTGCTCAATGGTCTCCTAAATGACAATAATACAAAAAAATATTATTATGTATAATTAATTAATTCAATATGAACAAATTAAATATTTCTTACCCCTCTAACATGATCCGGTAAAGCCCAAGAATGAAACTATGTTGTTCTCACGATCATACGTCACACCAGGGGAGTTTTAATGAAGCGCACAAATGACTCAAACTTTGTTGGAACAATTGAATCTCACTTTTAACCTTTCCGAGGCTAAAATGTTTCTTGAAATGTGCACCAAGGTCAAAAGCGGCAAGACGCAACAACGAGTTCCACTCAGTTGGATGGACAAGTATGATAAAAGCGAAGCGTAACGATTAAGATATTCATAGAGCCATTCCTCTTCTTTTCGATGGTCCAACCGATTGGTTGGAGCATCAGCGGATTATTTGATTCTGTACGAGGCATATCTCTCTATTCAAGGAAAATGACAGGATTAGTAAAAACAACATTCGACTTTTTAATAGGGTGGGGTAAACGAACCGTCATTTTAAATCGAAACGAAACGTCTTTTTAATCGTAAAGTAATAAAAATCAAACGAAAAGCGTCTTTTTAACGACTTTTTAAACGAAACGTCATTTTACTTATGTCGCTTCGTGGGTCGATTAATCGACCGTGAACGACATAAGTGCATAAGTCGTTAAGTGTTCGATTAGTCGGCCCAACGCCCGCCGTAAGTGCATAAGTCGATGTCAGATCGATGCCGTTCACCCCAAATTGAAACCCTAACCCTAACCCTAAACTAAAATCGATATTATAAAACCCTAACCCTAAAACTAAACTAAAATCGATTAAGGAACAAAATATGAAACAATTGATTAAGGAAATGAGCAAAGCATAATAATGTAAAACAAAAGAACAACATTTACCTCAAGATGTTAGTTCGTCTTTCTTCGTTCGCTTTTTCGCAAGTAAAAAATGAAAAATGACTCGGATTGTACGAAGGACCCATTGAATATATCGATTCAAGAACCCAACGTATACAAGTAGCAATGCGGCGGATATTCCGGATCGATGATCTAGTTTGATCTTACCTAGAGCTTTATAACTCGACCCGATGGCTATATGATCGGCCAAGAACCTTGGTATGATGAACACCACAAGATATTGCTCAAGTATCTTGATAAGTTCTTAAACAATTGAAAACTCTACAAAGAGAATTTCAACTCACAAAGGTAAATGCCAATTTCAATATATCCATCAATTGTTCATTCTTACATGGTGCCATGCTTTTATAGTTACAATATGATGCTTCAATGTTAATCCCGAATTGGCTTTTCATGGGATTTGAAGAGACATTCTTGACCCCTTTTTCTAGTCTTACAACATAGAAAATGACTCCCCGTGTGAAGAGACACTCTAGACCACCTTTACTAGACTTGGAAAATGATTACTAGACTAGACAACCTTTCTAGACTTGGAAAATGACTACTAGACTTACTTTATTGAATAATCATACTTGATTAACTTAACTAAGACACTTTGACTAACAAAATCTTTGAAAATTGACCATTTTAAGCAAAATGAAACATCACTCCTCTTGGGCTTGAGGTGTTGGACGAAAATCATGGCCCATAAACTCCAAATTAAGTCTTCAATTCAGTTCCATGATTGAGCCCAACTTATTAGATGCATTTCGCCCAACAACTTGAATAACATTCATTACTTGGCCTTGTATTGAGCTCCATTGCACATTTTCTTTAATTTCAAAGCAACAAGAGTCATCAAAGCTTGCTTAATTTGTTTAGCTCTTGCTCTCGTGATTGGCCCTCCATGAATCATCATCGGTTCTTTATTTTCGAGTTGAATCGCGGGATGACCTTCATCATTCCCTTCTTCTTCGAAAGGATTCGTCCCTCGAATACGATTCCGCATTAAAAGGAGATAGATCGGACACATTAAAAGTAGCACTCACATTGTACTCACCGGAAGATCAATCTTGTAGGCATTGTCATTGATCTTTGCAATCACTTGAAATGGCCCATCACCCCTAGGTTGTAGCTTGGACTTTCGCTTTGTTGGAAACCTTTCTTTTCTCAAATGCAGCCACACCCAATCTCCTGGTTCAAATATTACTTGCTTTCGACCACTTGTTGGCTTGTTTAACATATCGCTTGGTTTGCTTCTCAATATTAAGTTTCACCTTTTCATGCAACTTCTTTACCAATTCGCTTAGCTTTTCCATCAAGACTTGCTTGCTCTTCAACAGGATAGGAACAAGATCAAGTGGACTCAATGGATTAAATCCATAAACAACTTCAAAAGGAGTAAAGTTAGTAGCAGAATGCACACTCCTATTATATGCAAACTCAACAAATGGCAAACAAGGAAAAAGACGGACAGCAGGTTATTGGGTTTTCTTCTTCGGAGAATAATCGTCTTGCGGAGACTTGGAAACTCACCTTGATAGGTAAGTTCTCTTTCGCGATCCCTCACCCTAAAGGAATTGCCTCCGGTTTTTCTGCTCTGAATTTGAAGGGGCCATTCTCTTGGAGCTTTGCCAACTCTTCTCACATTATAATCAAATTACATTTGGAAAGAAGATTATAATAAACTGTGGATGGGTACTCTTTGGTCGTTGGGGGACCGCTGCCGTCGTGTGTTCAAATGGACGCCGTCTTTTAATCCGAGAACGGAAGCCCTCTTGCTCGATGCCGGATTCGCTCACGGGGGTTGCTATACATTTTTTGATCATAATGCTTTATTTGCTATCTGTAAGATTATAGGCACACCTCTTCAAGTGGACTCCCGATCGCTACTCGCACTTTCGATTATCTATGGCACAGTGTCCGTGTTGAATTGGATTTATTGAAAGATAGAGTTGAGGAAGTTATTCTTGAGTTCGATGGCACAACACATGTTGAGAAAAATTGTTTTTGAAAGGACTCAGGATTGACTCGCCTTCATCGCAAGCATATTGGACATACAATTGAGGGTGCTACATGAGGGAATAAACCACGGCCACCACCACCTGTTAGGCGTCCAGTCCCAAATAGTGCTTCTGGTGGTCAACTTTTGAAGGGGACGTCTGGTAATTTTGAGAAGTTAAGGGGCGCAGGGGTTATTTCGATAATCGGCTTGGATTAGGGTTAATAAGAAAGGGCCACGGGAAACCGGAATGGTGTCTAAGGATCTTTTGAATATAGCCAAAGAATCGAAGCATACCTACTTTGAGGCTAATAAATCTCATCTTGAAGAATCTTTCTCTAATCAGTTTCAATCCTTGAGAAGAAATGTCTCAGCCGTTGGATGCTGGGCAAAAATCAATTAATGATCCAGATTCTTCTAAGGGATTACAAAGTGACGTGGCAACAATCTCTAGTCCAAAAAAATTGGAGGATAATCGCCTGAAGGGTTGTACTCCACTCCGTCTTTGTCTTCTTTTGAGAAGAATATACACACGCATGGGTCCTCTTCGCATTTTAATAAGTGTGACAACATTATTAATGGCTCAGATTTTATGATGGAGGTGTCAGCGCGCGTGATAAAAGGGGATAATTGTAGTGCTTTATCTGAAAATATTCCCCCTAATATTTCGACAGCAACACCTGTGGAGGGCTTCATCGACCAAACTTGCTCTAATGGGAATTTGGGTCCCACAGCTACAACTTTTCATGCAACAAAGGTGGTAGATGACAAGGCTTCTGACATCTTTATTATTGAGAATATATCTCCCTCCACCTCACCATCCAATGCAGCGCCCATTTATGGCGTGGGCTCCGGTGTTTTTTTGTCTTCTTTGACTTCTTCAACCAATAATTCTTGCTTGGCCCCACAATTCCATCCATCATCAACCTCACCCGTCCACATGGCGCCGTCCCATAATCACTTGGGCATTGTTTGTCCCCTTAATGGGAATTCCATGGGGCCCACGCCCACTCCTCAACTTGCCCTTAAAGTTTTTGATTCCCTGCAACACAATTTGGAATCTGACTCCATAAATCAGCTTGGCCCACACTCCCTTTCCTCCCCATGCGTCGCCCCCCCCAATGAAGTGGCCCCCAATGTTTGTTTGTCCCCCTTACACTCTCCAGCTAATAACCACTCTTTGGCCCCACCACACCAATCCCACTCTTTTGATAATATGCCCTCTGCACTTTCGCCACCCACCACCACTTTGAAGGATTCCAATGGCCTACTTGATAATATTGGTATATTGCATGGTCCCACCACTAAACCTTTCCATGGTAAAAAAGTGGCAGATGCCCACCACATTTCAAACTTTGACAAAAGCTTCAAAATTGACTCAATCCCTCTATCATCCTCACGTGTAGCGCCATTCAAGGATGTGGGGCCAAGTGTTTTTTTGTCTCCCTTCATTATCTCAGCCTCTATCCCCAACCTGGACCCACCGCGTCACCCCCCATCATCTCCTCACGCGTCGCACATCCCGGTGAAAAAGCCGCCTGATAATTTGGACCAACTTTGTTCCTCTTATGGAACGACACATGGGCCCACGCCCATGTCTTCACATGGAAAAAAGTTGGAAAACTCCCTGCTGCCTATGGATGTGGACGGCAACATCATGATTGGGCCAACCAATTTGGGCCCAGATTTTTCTCACCCTCCAATTAATAAGGCAGGCCTTGATTCTCAAAAAGCCCAAGAACAAGTTGACCAGCCGCGTTCTGCGTATCCGGGCCAGAACTGTTACCTTAATGAGGCCCAGGTTTTCTCAAGTACTCCGGCCCAATCCTCGCCAGCTGCTGACGGGACCGAGTCCAGCTCCACGTCACCTCATTTGATTTGCGGCTCCAATTCCAGCCCAAACATAATAGTGGGCCAAGCCCAGTCCGCTGAGTCCTACTCCTCGGTTCCTGACCACGAGACCACTCACCCGAGGTCGACGACAATACCATTAATTCGAAAGTTGGGAAAAATGACACAACATTGCCTATACAGTCGAGAAAAAAGAAAAAACTCGGGGTTGATAAAATTCCAAAGTCTTCCAAAAAGAGCACTAAATCGAGCAAAGTTGTTCATACATTTCTCACTAAAGGAGGAGGGTCACGACCTCAGAATCGATCAGGTGTTTCTAAATCCTCTTCTCATTCTACTTGTTAATTATGTCGATTAAATTCTTAACGTGGAATGTGAGAGGTATTGCTAATCTGGTAGCCAACGCCATTTGCATGCGTTAATTTCCCGTCATAAATCGCTTTTGTTGCGCTTTTAGAACCTATGACTTTGCATGAGTTTAGTTTCTATTGTCGTAGATTTGGCTTTGACGATGGCTTATCTAATTGTTCTAATCATATCTGGATTATGTCTACTGCTCAGTTACACTTTGACATTCTTGTTGATCATGCACAATTATTACATTGTAGGTTGACATCTGCTTTGTTGCCTCAGCCTATTTATTTGACATTTGTGTATGCTAAGTGTGATAGAGTAGCGAGATATGTTTTGTGGGATACCTTGCGTGAGATTGCGATTAGTATGGAGGGGTTACCCTGGCTTGTTAGTGGTGACTTTAACATTTTCTTGCATGATCACGAGAGGATTGGTGGCACTTCTGATAGGTCTGATGAGATGCTTGATTTTGCCTATATGATTGCGGATTGTGAGTTATTTGATGCGGGGTGTGAGGGGCCTATCTTTACGTGGGCTAGAGGCGGGCTTCAGGAGAGACTTGATAGGGCTTTATACAATGAACACTGGGCTGATGTGTTTACTTCTTCTGTTGTTACGCATTTATCTCGTGTTCGCTCACGATCATGCTCCTTTACTCATACCTGTCGGTTTGCACCGCATGTGCCTCGTTCTTCTTTCCGATTTCAAAGATATGTGGATACGTCACCATACTTTTTTGCAGGTTGTCAAGGAAGCATGGGGACACCCCACTGGTTGTTTTGGAATGAGGAGCTTGCAACACAAGTTGAATAGGGTCAAACGCAGACTCAAAATTTGGAATCACCAGACATTTGGCAATATTTTTGATCGGGTTAGACTGGCTGATGAGGTCGTTTCAGATGGCTCAGCCGTTTATGATAGTGATCCGTCTCCGACTCATCGGCCGAGTTACATCGTTGTGTGGCGGAGTATGAGCTTCGTTTGAAAATGGAGGAGGATTTTTGCGCGCCGTAAAGCATTGTTAAGTGGGCGATCGGGGGGAGCGCAACACTAAGTTTTTCCACGGATTTGTTAAGCGAAGCGGTGTCGCGCTAGATCCACTCGATCGACGATGATGGGGTGACGATCACGCAGATTCCCGAGATTCGGAAGTCGGCAGTTCAGATTCGATTCTTTCGATCTTATTGACTTGACTTGGAGTATGTCGACTCCCCCTGCCGATGAGTTCTTTCCCGGCTTCCGATTCCATTGATCTTGATGGACTTTGTGCTATGCCGACGGCTCAGGAGGTTCGCGATGCGGTGTTTGGGATTGATCCGTCTAGTGTTTCGGGGCCTGATGGTTTCTCATCGTTGTTCTTTCAGCACTGTTGGGATTTCGTCAGATCGGATGTAGAGGATGCGGTGGTTGACTTTTTTTCGGGTAATCTCATGCCGACCACGTTCACGGCTACATCCTTAGTTCTCATTCGAAGGTTCCTCACCCGGAAGTGGTCGAGTTTCGCCGACGATTAGCTTTGTAACGTGACGAATAAGATCATCTCGAAGATTATGACGCGACGGGCCCGTTTGGTCTCGATTCGCGCTTTGATTGTGTCGCCCGAATCGTGAGTGGTTTCACACCCCGGTCGTGTCATCTCGGATAACATATTGCTCGCAGAGAGCTTATCCATGATATCGCTTAGCACGGATATTCCTAATGTGGTGATGAAGTGGATATGGCTAAAGCTTATGATAGGGTGCATGGGATTTCTGTATACGCCTATGATTCACATGGGCTTCCCGTTCGGTGGATTGATATGGTTGGCAATTTGTATTGAGCAGCATGGCTCTCGTCTGGTTAATGGTATCCCTCGGATATTTTCCTTCGACTCGGGGATGGCGGGGATCCTTTATCTCCGCTGTTTGTTCGCGGCGAGTATTTATCGAGGATTGGACTCCACTATTAGCCGACACCGAGATATGATTTATCGGACGCGACGAGGTTTTCCGGTGACGACGCATCCGCCTATCGATGATGTGGTTATCTTCACGAGGGCGTCGAGGATGGTTTGGTCACGTTGAGACACTTTTTGGAGCACTATTCGCTACTCTCGGGCGGTGGTCGTACGTAAGAGTAGTTTCTTCTTGGCCCCACGTTACATTGACGGGTGGGAGCACATGGTGCACGAGCCGATCGGCTTTGTTCGCGATGACTTGCCGATGACTTATTTGGGTGTCCCTTTGTTCGGCGGGCGAATGACGAAAGAGCTCTTCCTCCCGGTGATTCGAGAGGATGTTGGATAGAGTTGCGGGGTGGTCGATCGACATCTCTCCTTTGGTGGTAGGCTCGCTCTTATTCGAAGCACGCTAATGGCCACCCCGTTGCATATTCTTCATGTCATGCGGCCACAAAGACGATTCTGCGGCGATTGGAAGCGAGATCATGGCTAGATTCTTTTGGGGATCCTATGCGGGATGTGAGAAGAAGACTCATTGGATCGATTGGGATATTATCCGCCACCCTATTTCTCGAGGGCGGTTTGGGGTTGCGCCGACTTTCTCGATATTGCCGACGCCTTGATTACAAGTTGTGGTGGAGGTTACGCGAGGGCCATTCGTTGTGGGCTCAATTCTTGATCGGCAATCTTTATTACAATGGGCTTCGGTCTCCCTGCAGAGCCTCTGTAACACATAATCATAGTCATCGTGGAGGCGCTTGAGGCGGATCGGTATTCGGGCCCGGGAGCGGATTTTTGGTCTATTGGGCGTGGTAGCCAGGGTCACCGGGATGATATTTGGCTTGACACGGGCCGCTTACGGATCATTGTTTGGATCGACCTTTGGGGCACATGATGTGATTGATTGGTTTATTCGCGATGGTGAGTGGGATCGCGATAGGCGCACCAGGTCTTGGTCTCCGGATGTGGGCTTCCGAGAGTCTCATTGAGGATATATCAGGGGTTCCGATTCTCGCTGGGTCCGAGGATATCATGCGGTGGATGCTTACCTCTCACGGTGGGTTCTCTATGTCTTCGCTGCAGGATTCTCTCCAGGGGTAGAAATGCTCGTAACCTTCTCGCACGGTGCCATTTGGAACGATGCTCTTATCCCTACTATCTCCATATTCCTTTGGCGCCTCCTTCGTAATCGTCTTCCGTGGATATCAAGCTTGAGGCACGTGGCACTTCCTTGCCTCACGCGTTCTGTGGTGTTGCTTGAATAATCCATACTCTTTCTCCTCAGTCGAATCTATCCCTCACCTCTTTTTGATGAATGATTTGTTCGGTCCGTGTGGAATCACTTTCTTCCTTGGTTTGACACTACACTTCCACACACCTTTGATATGATATTGTTCCTTTCTTTTGGAGGAACCGCACACACGGATCACACACGAGGCACTTGAGTTTCTTGGTTCCCGCTTGATTTTATGGTTTGTGCGGACGGAAAGGAATAGTGTCAAGCATCGACAAATTCCTTTCTTGGCATCTCACATTATTTGGCGAGGTGGAGCGGTATCTCTCGGATCCTTGTTTGGTCGGCGTCACGAACCCATCAGATTGGTCCGGATGCTTCCCTCTTGTTGGATTTTTGCAGGGAGTGCTCCACCACAGTTCCACGCAGCCGAGGATGGTGATTTGGCGAGCTCCTCGGCTCCTCGCATCAAGGCGAACACGGATGGTTCGTTTGATCCTGGCACTTGATTCTTGGCGGAGGGGATTGATACGGGATCATTTGGGCGAGACTTATGTTGGCGTTTCACGATTCCTTCGGGCGGTATCTAGCTTTCATGCCGAGCTACTAGCGCTTGAGATGGGATTGCGGCATGCCCGCGTTCTCACTTGATTTGGATCGAGTTGGACGCAATGGGCGGTGGTCACCACGATCACTTCACCGTGGCCTTGGCTCTTGGCGGGTTGCAGTTCAAGATTCGCATCAGGAACATCTTTGCCGAGGACCTCCTCACTCGATTTCCCACATACACGGGGAGGGAATCGACCGGCAGATCACCCAGCGAGTTGGGAGTGCGGCCATTGGCGATCACTTAGTTGATGAGAGCACGGCTTCTCACCACCTCCTTGCGCTCATTCGGATGGACATTTGGGATATCCGAGCTTGATTTTCATAGATCATTGGTTCTCCTTGTATTTTTAGATTCTCATTATGATAGTCTTTCTAGATATCGTAGTGATAGATCACTTGTTATTTGATTTTCTCACGACCTTTATATGGGCATGACATTGTATGACCCCTTGATTATTTGATATACGGTGGGGATCACGCCTCAATCCCCCACCCCCGGGGGTGTTATTTTGATTTTAAAAAAAAAAAAAAAAAAAAAACGTCTTTTTAAATGGGGCCAATAAAGTTTTAAGCGTCGCTAAGCCGTGGTCGTTGCAGAACGCCATATGAACGATACGGTGGTCGATTAATCGACCCTTTGAGCGGCAATTGATTGGTCGATTAGTGGTCGATGCATCGACCCTTAAACGTCGATCGATTAATGGTGGTCGATGTCGTTTAACCCTACTTTTAGGGTTTGTTTAGGGTTTAGGGTTTAGGGTTTAGGGTTTAGGGTTTTGGATTTATAGTTTAGGGTTTGGGTACCATACTATATGCTACATAGTATCATCATATGTTATAAAATCTCTCATATAATTTAGTGTTGATCGGGATTACGGTAATCACCGGACTATAAATCACGTTACCTTTGTATCATAGTATCATATGTTATCAATATGTTGCCAATTTTTTCGCCGTCAATTGTAAAATATATCATACTATATGCTACATAGTATCATCATATGTTATAAAATCTCATATAGTTTAGTGTTGATCGGGATTACGGTAATCACCGGACTATAAATCACGTTAGATCTTTGTATCATAGTATCATATGTTATCAATATGTTGCCAATTTTTTCGCCGTCAATTGTAAAATATATCATACTATATGCTACATAGTATCATCATATGTTATAAAATCTCATATAGTTTAGTGTTGATCGGGATTACGGTAATCACCGGACTATAAATCACGTTGCACTGTATCATAGTATCATATGTTATCAATATGTTGCCAATTTTTTCGCCGTCAATTGTAAAATATATCATACTATATGCTACATAGTATCATCATATGTTATAAAATCTCATATAGTTTAGTGTTGATCGGGATTACGGTAATCACCGGACTATAAATCACGTTACCTTTCGTATCATAGTATCATATGTTATAAAATCTTATATAATTTAGTACTATATGTTATATGATCGGTCACAAGTCGTGCAACCCGACCATGATCGACCCAGTGGTCGGTCATAGGTCGTTCAGACCGACCTGACCGACCCCGTGGTTGGTCATAGGTCGTTCAGCCCAACCTGACCGACCCCGTGGTCGATTGCAGATCGTTCAGCCCGACCTGACCGACCCCATGGTCGGTTGAAGGTCGTTCAGCCTCACCTGACCGACCCTGATTGACCATGTAGTCGGTTAAAGAATGACCATGTTGACGAAGAACGATTACTTAACATTTTTTTTTGGTTATTTTGACAATACAGAGAGGTTTGTCCAAATTCATGAATACAACAATTACGAAATCGGAGACGAAATGCAACAATCACAAAATATGTGATTGTCTATCGCTCATCAGTCTTTGATCATGACAATTCAGTCGGTTGTGCCCCAATTGTTGGCACCTACCTGCATTTTTGTCTTGAGCGGAACTCTCTGTTGACGGTATTAAATGCTGTTACGACGCCCACCTCGTTGTCGACAATAGGTGGCAAGACAATCATTTCCTTAATGTTATCGGGAATCTCCCATTCAGTTTCGTTAGGCACGGGAAGATAGTCTCCGCATATGCTTTCCTCCAATAGTCAACGGAATAAGACGGTGAGCACATGGGGTATATTGAAAAACCTCTCTTCTTGGCCGCTATTGCATGCTCACGGGGGGTAGGTGGTCCAATTGAAACTTTTCGCAAGTGCAAGTGTTCTCGCAAAGTTAATAAAGTGAAATTTGTGGCCCCACTCCTCACCACATATAAACTTTGATCAATTGGTTCAACCGTGAACTTCTTGGATTTTTCATGAGACTTGCGTAATTTTTCTTCCATTGCGGGGTTAGATTGCTGTACAACTTCGTGCGGCCTCACGCCTCTCATAGAACCAAGCGCAACTTTTTTCCAATACTATCAAACAATGCAAGTATAGGAGTTTGTCGGGCTTTTTAAACACGAGTTCGAGAGACTCGCATTGTTTGACGTCATGATATTATAACGGTCTCCCTCCCGAAAATATGACCTCGCCCAAGTAGCAAAATTTGTATCGTTAAGATACTTCCAACCTTTCTCGTCAATAGCTTGAATTTGTGACATATACTTGTGAAATTCTTCTATTGTATATGCCTCAGTTGCTTTGTTAAAAAGGGAGATAGTATCGATCTTTCGATTCTGATCCTCAAGTTGCCTTTGATATGATAAATACAATGAGCATGCGTGCATTTTGAAAAATGAGTTTGGATCGCACCGATAAGACTCCTGTTCTCGAGATATCAACAAGGTCTTCTTGGTCACACTGTAATTCCTTTCAAGTTCATAAAAAACCAATGCCACGAAGCATCGTTCTCAGAATCAACAACGGCCCATGCAAGAGGATAAATCTGCATATTTGCATCTTGACAAGTAGCGATAATCAACGTACCTTTATATCTTTCAGTTAAAAATGTTCCGTCCACAACAACTCTTCGGCGCATTGAAGAGTGAAACCCCGAATGCGGGGCCGTATGCCAAAAAAAGTACTTGAAGCGGTTTTCACTATCAACCTCTAAAGAGTATATAGTTCCTGGATTAGCTACTTTCAAGTTATGGGCCCATGCGGCCAACTTAGTGTAACTATCCTCAGGTGAACCCCTTATGTATGCTAAAGCAGTTTCTCTAGACCTCCTCGCTTTTTGATAATTTATTTCAATGCCAAAGTCTCGGCGAATTTCATTCGCAACATCAGCAGGTCTATATGTAGTGTTGCAGTCCTCAAACCTTGACACGATATGTTTTCCAATGATCCACGATCTTGCTTGTCTATGATCATTGGTGGACAAATTTAGAGGGCAAGTATGTTCAGGTGCATATTTTCTAATCTGAAAATAATCAGAGTCTTTGAACTTTGTTGCATGCAAACGCCATTTGCAATTTTCATCAACACAAACAATTGTGTACACATTCTTGTTCGATTTTTTTGTTTTGAACTGGAAATTGTATTTCAATGCGATCATGTGCACAGCTTCTTGAAGCTCTTTCTTGGTATCGAATACTTGGTCAACATTCAAGTCAATATCAACGGGTACAACTCGTGATGTACTTCCGACCGAAGAAAGAAGATGCTCATTTGTGAACTGATTTTCTTCTCCAGTGCCTTGATTAAAATCAGTTCTCGGCGGTGTAGTAAACGCATCACCGTTATAATCATTGGAAGGAGATTCTCGAATTACCTCCAACCCATCCCAAATATCATTCACATTTCGAACATCATCACTGTGATTATTTTCTTCCACCTCAAAATTATGATATCCATCTACCGGTTGCACGTCACGATCAACTACATTATGCTCGTCCTGTGGCACGTCACAAATAGTTTTCATCACAAGGGTTACACACAAGGGAATAATCGAACCTTGTTTATTGAGAGCCAAGTACCATTGCACTCCTCGTAAATGCAAGTAATCCGGACAGAATTTGAAAAGAGCGTATGCTTCTTTGGAGAAATAAATCCCATCTCCATATCATGCAAATTGGGATCAACTTTGCAAATATTTTGTACCTTAGAATATAGCTCTTCATATGAAGTTTACGTACTTATTGGAACTCGATGCATGCATTCCATCATCACTAAATACCCATTGCCATTTTTCATTGTTATTAACAAAATGTCCAAAATAATACACGGTAATCCAAAACGGTGAAGACATGTTGTCCGCAATTAAATTGAAGATAAAAATGTCAAGTAATGTACTATAGTGCGATTCTGTTTGATTTTGAATAAGTCGATTAATCGATTGCTGCGATTTGCGAGAAATGGGTCGTGTAATCGACCCTTCTTAGTCATTCAATCGACCCGGAATGTAATGTGTCGATTGATCGACTTATTAGGGAGAACATGAGTCGATTGAACGACACTCGTTTTAGTCGATTAATCGAATCTTTGCGTATTTGCGAGAATCGGTCGTGTAATCGACCCCAATGAGTCGGTCAATCGACCCAAAGATTAATGTGTCGATTCTTAGTCGTTCAATCGACCATTTTGTAATGTGTCGATTGATCGACTTATTAGGAAGAGAACGTGAGTCGAGCGAGCGACACTTCGAGTAGATGAAGTCGATTAATCGAATGTTGCGTATTTGCGAAGCGGGTCGTTTAATGCGACCCAATGAATCGGTCAATCGACCCAGCATTAATGTATCGATTTCGATACATTAATCTTTGGTCGATTGACCGACTCATTGGGGCCGATTAAACGTCGTTCTCGCAAATACGCAAAGATTCGATTAATCGACTTCATCTACTCGAGAAAATGAACGAAATGATGAGATAAATTGAATAAAACAATGTCATAAGGTCGGAGGAACTAAATTCAAACCTGGATGTTGATTTCGCTTGCAATGTCGAAGATTGGAAAGGAGGAGATGTACGGATTTTCGGTTCGTTGAACTACAAACCCCCAAAAATTCGGTTGATATACACAAATTTGTGGAAGAAATAAAAAGGGGTATTTTAGACCTTTGCAATTGGAGGGTTGTTGGTATATTAAAGTGCTGAAAGAGTAATTTGGACATTTAACATAGAAGAAGGCCATTATTGAACTTTGGGAATAAGTAAAGCCATTTTTGAACATCATCTATTTGACTAGGCCAAACTTGTACAAACCCCTTTGTTTTCACTCAAACTTACCCACTGTTCGGTTATAGAAGATGGGTCACAGGATATATGATGCACAAGATATACAATTTACAGTGTTATATCGCAATGGAGCCGTCTCTTAGGTGGAGTTTTCTTCAGTTTTTCGGTTCTTGCATATCTCTATCCATTTGCAAAAGGTCTCACGTGAAGAAGGGGGAGAACAACTAATATTGTGTATGTAGGGACTGGAACTTTTTTTTTCTTCTTTTTTTAATTTGGAGATCAAACTTCAGATATCATAGAATTTAGCAAAAGCTGGAAAAGAAGACATAATGAAGTTAGAACGGGAGTTCAATTCTATCACTGTCAGCAGCAAAAATATTAGCCTGCCTATGTGCTAACTATTTCGAAGAACCTAAAACATGCTGCAACTTATAGCTTTGGAATTAAACCACCAAAAAAATCTCTAATATCCGTGAAGATGGGGCTTATTGCAATTACCATATCTCTTTTATGGGTGCGATAAATCTCTCAGCAGGAAATAACCAGATTGGCGGAGTAAAGAGAGACACACACAATGAATCTATTTTTTCCCCTTTTTTGAGTTGGGTGGGTTATGGATATGGGTTTGGGTGTTAAAGATCCGTCTCACGAGTTTAAATCCATAAAACGGTCTCACAAGAGACCTACTCAAAATCCAAATTGATCTTCAATATTAAATATTTTATTTATCGTATAAGATTTCTTAGTTTACCTTGTTGATCTAACCAAAGATTTTCTCTATAAATTCAATGAATCAAATATGCACAAGTCAAACAAGATAAAGTAGCCCATATAAGGTAAATAAACCAATTACAGCTCAAATTGAATGACAGTTGTCTAATTAATTAATTTTGACAATTAATTCTAACTTAATTAAGATCAATCAAAATCCTAATACTATGACCCGCAGACCGCAGTGGGTCAAATAGAGCTATAGAATGACCCTAGCAATTGAATGGACTTGGGCCACAATAATCAAATGATGTATGTGTATTCTTTTGGATCAGAAAGATGAATAAAGCAGGTGGTCAAAAGCTTTGGGGAAGGACAGGGTCTGGACTAGGGGTGGCCAAATGGAACCGAAATCGGATTATAAATCGGAATCGGAATTGTGGTCAATGGTTCCAAAATCGGAACCAGAACTGTGTGAGCCGGTTCCGATTCCTTAGTCTCAAAAAATCGTGGAACCGGCAGTTTTAACCGTCGGTTAGAACCATATGTGGAACCGTCGGTGGAACCATGGTGAAACCGGCAGTTTCAAGGTTAAAACAAACGATTTTTATTTTTATTTGGTAAAATATGCTAGAAGAAATGTTAAATGTTTATTATAACGTTTTATATTCGTAACCACATGAGACACGTTTTAAACCAAATATTGTAAGCGAACTACGTAAACTTTGATTCCTCTATATTCTAATAATATATATATAGACAATTTAATATTATTATTAATATTAAGTACAAAACTCAATTGAATATTAAGTCCAATTCTTTTCCCAATTTTTTGTAAGTGAAATTGATAAACAATTTTAAAAAAATTAAAAAATTATTAAAAGATAAACAAACAGTTCCAGTTAAAACCGAAATCGTGGAGGAACCGGGTTCCAATCCAGAACCAGAACTGTCGGTTCCAGTTGTAACGGTTCCGATTCCGGTTCCGGTTCCTCCAAAATAAGGAACCGCAACTGGCGGTTTTGGAACCGGAACCGAACCGTGACCACCCATAGTCTGGACCAATGAAACTAGAGAGAGTTTGTAATATATAAATTTGTTTGCTTCCTTTTTCACGATCAATCAATCAATTTCATTTAGCATTGGTAACCAATAGGAAAAAACAGAAAAACTTATTTGAGATCATTTCACGAATCTAAATCCGTTAGATGGAGCCCCATTACCAAATTCAAAATACGTGCACCAGATCTTTATACACATGCGTTCCCCAATCCCCATCCTCTCTTCATCCTCTCTCCATATATATACAGTCATCTCTCTTCATCTTCTCTCCCTATATATATGGTCCCCCTATATATGTACAGATATATACATGGTTCCCTCATCTCTCTCTCTCTCTCTCTCTCTCTCTCTATATATATATATATATATATATATATATATATATATATATATAAATTGGTTCAAATGAGACCACATTCTTGAGATGGGACAGTGTGGACTAATTCTATCCATTTTTTTAAGGGTTGTGATTTTTCTGATATTTTGGACCTTTCCCATTTATTTTAATTCATTAAAGGTAGAATAGTACTTTTTATTATCCAGCGATTTTTTTGGTATCATTTGACTTTTTGAAATCGTTATTTATGGGGTGAGATTTTAACTGTCGTATTTAATGGTGCCATTTTTGGAGGTAGTTTTTTTTTCAAATTTCTTCTTTTTTTCGGAATCCAGCATAGTTAAAGCTCTTTTGCTGCGTAGATAGATATTAGATAATGTATATTTAGTTATTTTTTGTTGCATTGATTATAACTAATGACATAATTGGGTATAATATATTTCACATTTAATTTTGCACACTGCATAGATAACTTCTAGATAATGCATATTTAGTTGATTTTCGCTGAATAGTTTATAACATCTTGCATAGTTGGGTATAATGTAATGCATATTTAGTTTTTTACACTATATAGATAGTTTTTAAATCTTTGCGCATAGTTAGTTGATTTTTGTTGCATAGTATTCAACTATGTAACATCGTATAGTTGTATGCATCATTTCATAAGTATCTATGCATTGTCTTCTTCGTAAAAATTACAATTTTTAAGAGTTTGTTGTTAATGACCAGATTCGAGTTCTCCATCTATGCCTACATCATCGATGTTGCTGGATGGAGTTTCTTCAGCAATTAATGACTGTTCATCATCATGAATCAAACTCATTGTATTGATATTCGTTTTTTCTCTCGTAATATTATACCCATTTTTCCTGTTTTTCTCTATAATTTTGATGAATCGTTAATAGCACTTGGCATGTAGAATTCTGATCTGAATTTGCGATATGAATGGTGGTTGTTATGGAAGGTGGATTCTCTCTCTGTAAATGTCTGCTATAATTTGATTGAGTGTTGGCAATCTTACCCTTTTGGGGATTAAATTAATTACTTAATGTATTATTATTCCCTTTTAATCCTAGCTTTTGGTGATTATATGGGGATGGTTGAGATTAGTCCACACTGTCTCACTGCAGGATATGGTCTCACTGGATCTCACCTATATATATATATATATATATATATATATGTATACATGGTCCCCTCATCTCTATCTTTATATATATACATATATATACAGTCCCCCTTCTCTATACAAATACTTATGTGCTCCCCTTTTTCTCTCTCCTCACATTCCACACATGTCCCTCTCTCTCTCTTCACATGAAAAAAATACATAAAGAAATGATACATTAAAAACGTATACTTTTCATGATAGAGTTTATACTTTTTTAATAAAAAAATGATAGTTTTTCTTTAATAAGAAGTGATATTTGTTTTAACAAAAAGTGATACTTTTCAAATAAGAATTGATACTATTTTAATAAAAAGTGATACTTTTTCTTTAATATGAAATGATATTTATTTTAATAAGAAGTGATACTTTTTAAATAAGAAATGATACATTTTTAATAAAAAGTGATACCTTTTTTTAAATAAAAGTAATATTTGTTTTAACAAGAAATGATACTTTTTTAATAAGAAGTGATACTTTTTCCATAAGAAGTGATACTTTGTTTCCATAAAGAGTGATATTTTTTTCAAAATAAGTGATCCTTGAAGTGATTTTTTTTAATAATAAAAAGTGATTCTCTTTTCATAAGAAGCGATACTTTATTTTAATAAAAATTAATATTTTTTTGATTCTAATGTGATACTTTTTTCATCCGTAGTGATATTTTTTCATAGCAAGTGATACTTTAATTTTTTATCTTTTTCATTTGTTTTAGGCGTGTAGAGAGAAAGGCGTGGGGAGAGAGGGGATAGGATCTGAGAAGAGAGGGGGAGGACCACAAGAGGAGTGAGATTTAAGGAAAAAGAGGGGGTATGAGAGAAGACGTGAGGATAAATAGAGAATAGGGGGACCAATGAGGAGAGAGAGAGAGAGAGAGAGAGAGAGAGAGAGAGAGAGAGAGAGAGAGAGAGAGAGAGAGAGAGGACCAGGAGAAAGAGGAGGATGGGGATCTTGTGAGGATCCGTATCACGGATTAGAACTTACCAAATATCAAAGACATAAACCTATAACATAAATATTTTAAAACTTAACAAATCTAATTGAAGAGTCAGAAAATTGCAAAAGCAGTGGACAATTCACGAATATGCATATGTCACTAATCTCAATAATGGATCATCTAAAGAGACATGGACTCATGTAGGACAGACTCACTAACTACCGCAGAAGGAGATAGACAAACACCTAAATGAAAAGCAAGAAGAACAATATTTCTTTTCCTATCATCTCATGGTGGGAAGATGAAACAGAGTAGAAATAAGATAGCTATGATTTGCTAGAGATAATTTTATGATCTTATTAAATTTCTTTCTTTTTTTTTCTTTTTTCTTTTTCCTAAGTAGAGTGACCCTGCATTTGCTCAAGAATTAAAAAAAAAGGGGTAAATTCCAGTTTAACCCCTTATACTTTTGATGATTCTCATTTTACTCCTTTATACTCTTAATTGTCTCACTTTATCCCTTTATACTCTCATTTTGTCTCACTTCACCTCCTTGTACTATTATTTTCTCACTTTACCACCTTACACTTTCATTTTGTCTCGCTTTACCCCCTTACTCTCATTCTAAAATAAGTATACTTATATTTTTTATAATTTTAAATATCATTTTAATACTTAATACTATAATTATTTAAAAATATATTTTAATTCAAACTGAATTACTATTTTTATTAACATAAGTATTACTAAAATTTATACTATATGATTTTAATATTAGATAAATACATTTTACTTAAAAATAATTCTATGATGTTTTTTTTAAACACAGTTTGACTCATATAGTTTAATCATTGATACAGAATTATTACTAGAATATCGCATAATATTTACAAAAATCAATATGTATTGAAAAATTAATTATTATCATTTTCAATTATTTCATATTACACACAGAAAGAAATGAATTATTTTACTTATATAATTTTATAACAATTGATTTTAGTAATATCCATTACTTATAAAACTATATTGTTCGTATTTTAGTAAGTATTATGGATACTTTATTGCATTTAATCATAAAAAAACTGTATTTAAAATATTATATAATTTCTAATTTCATGTAGTTCCTCATATTAAATTAATTATATTATATTATTTTAATAGAAGTACATTGACTTATGAATTTGATACTCATATAAATCGAAATATATATTATATGTTTATTAGCAATAGTTTATTAACTATGTATAATAAATATTTTATTGTTAATAGATTTATCATGAATTTATAGAAACTATGTTACTTTAATATAGTATTTTCATAATACATTTATAATTCATTTAATGAAAAATAATTAATTATATTTATTCATTTAAAATAATTAAAATTATGTCTAATAATTGACATTTAAGTTGAGTGAAAAATTTATATGTAAAATGTATTATTTAATAAAAATATCATAAGATGTAAATTTTAATATGAGCAATGATAATAAAAATAGTGAAAAAAATTAAATAAAAATAAATTTTAAATATTTTAATATTAAGTATTAAATAACAGTTGGAATTATATAAAATATAAGTATACTTATTTTAGAATTTGAGTAAGGGAGTAAAGCGAGAAAAATGAGAGTACAAGGGGGTCTAGTGTAAAAATAAGAGTATAAGGGGGTAAATTGAGACAAAGTGAGAATACAAGTAGATAAAGTGAAAATTAGTAAAAGTATAAGGGGATAAAGTAGAATTTAAATTAAAGGAAGTTGGAGTGGCCCATAAGAATGAGACACTTTCGCAAGCTTTTTTAATTTCTAGTATGTTTGTGTATAAAGAAACAACACAACAGGATTTTGGGAATGGCACTATGGCAGGAAGCTTTTGCTATATGTTGTTTCCAGAGATTGGCCATGTGAAGCTAAATTGAAGGAATTAATTGTCGTACAAGAAGTTTTGTGTGACCAAGGCATCTCGTGACATCGAGTCCCAAAGGATCAAGTCGTTTTGTGTGATCAAGACTTGCATCCGGACCGATAACCACTTTGTATATTGATCAATACTTAGTGGATTCCTCCAGGAGTTGGAGAAAGAGGGAGTAGAAGAATTACCCCATCTTGAACCTCTATAAAATTTATTGTGTCATTTACATTTCAGCACTTTAATTTCTGCACATTACTTTAATATCTGCTAATAAATTTGTTATCCAATTGATAATCAACAAAGTGCTAAAACCAAGTATTAAAACAAACTTAACCAAATTCAAGGGTGTTAAGTCTTCCTTCAAATGAAAAACATATCACAGTTGAGTTAAGTCTTTAGTCAAAACAATTGCGTTATTCTATCACGGCTCGAGTCAGTCTGTTGAGTGACTAACTCTTTGATTAACTAACTTAGTGTCCATCAAGGACTCTGTTCAAAGATTAACTCGAACGTTTTAAAAGGACTAAATCGAAAATTTGGTAAGATTTATTCAACCCCTCTTCTAAACCTTACACTCACACCCCTTGGGACCTACAAGTGGTATCGGAGCGGTTGGTTCATTGAGCCTTCCGCAGATCAGTTCGAACTAGATCTCCAAATTTTTGAGCTTGCTTTAGCACTTGATCTTTCAAAACTCTTTTATTCAAAAAAGTTATTATCATGGAAACAAATTTGACACGCATTCCTATGTTCACTATTGAGGAATTTGATGACTGGAAAATTCGTATGCTGTGCTCATTTATCAAAGATTACACGATGAAATGTGGATAGTGATAGAAGATGGGCCACTCCAAATCTTAAAAGTGAACACAGTGCAAGGAGAGCTGCGGCGTGAGAAGGAGAAGAGGATGTTGCTCCCGCACGACCTATGGTTGAAAAACCAAGAGCTGAATGTACAAATGATGACAGGAAAAGATATAACCTCGACAACGTGGCCAAGGACATTCTTTACAAAACCTTGGACAAAGCCATGTTCAACAAAGTCAAATCATGCAAAACGGCAAAAGAAATCTGGGACAAGCTAACCTTGATTTGTGAAGGCTCGGAAGCAAATCAAGGAAAACAAACTATCTGTTCTTTGTACGTAAATTTGAAAATTTCAAGATGCTTGCAGGAGAAACCTTGGATCAACCGGATGCTCGGTTTCGAAATTACCAATGAGCTATATGCACTTGGAAAAGAATATACACGAGAAGAAAATGTGTATGAAGATTCTAAGAAGTCTCCCATCCGAGTGGGAAATGAAAGACATGGCCCCGAGACACTCCATGGACCTATCAAAGACATCCAACCATGAGTTATTCTCGGATCTCAAAGCCTACGATTTGAATTTGGTGAGAAGAAAAGACCAAGAGGAGACAATCGTGCCCAAAACAATTTTGCTCTAATAGTTAAGGATGGTAAAAAGAGCCGAGGTCAAGGAAGTCATTGACCAAGAGAAGATTGCCCCGATGGTTAAAAGGTTTAACAAATTCTTCAACAAGAATTACAAAAGAGGCAAAGGTGAATCCTCCGAAGACACTCGGCTCCCTTCAAGTCAAGGGAAGATAGGCCACCTAAAAGAACAGAGCATCAAAGGATTGAGTATCAAAGAGCCGACAATCCAAGGATGGAAAGAACTCGATCAAAAGGTTGAAAATTTATGTTGGGCTAACCCCCGGTCACTATGCCATTGAATGCCCATATCCTGTAGTCAACAAATACAGGAATGAAGAGGAAAGAAAAGTCTTGAGAGAAAGAAGACAAGAGAAGAAAAAGGCAATGTTGGTGCAGAGATCTGCTGAGACAAGAAAGTCAAAAGATACAAAGCAGACTCGAGAGAGTAGTGGCGACTACTCAAGCGACTCTGAAGAAGAAGCCTTGATCCGATCCCTAATGGCCAAAGAACAAGACCAACTGACCAAGAAGATGAGGTACACTCTAACTCATCACACTTTCAGTTCTAGTGACAAAGTGATTGTGACACACACACTTCATCACCCACTCGATCTTTATGATTCATTAGGCAAAATGATGAAAGACTTTGAACACATTAAATCCTCACACACACTACTAAATGAGGAGAACAACCTACTCAAAAAACAAAACTCACGGTGACTAAGGAGATGAGTACTCTAAGTCACATAGCGATGATAATAAAAATCTAAAGGCTAAAAATGCTAAGTTAATAGCGAGGAGATAGGCTGCTATAGAAAAAGAGGGAGAATGACCTCAAAAATGTGATTGCCTCATTCACTAAGGCATCTAAATCCTTGGATGATCTTATTATGAGTCAAAGAGAATGTGGAGATAAGACAAAGCTTAGGATTTAATTCCTCTGTGCTATGTCAAGCTCAAAAGTGATTTTGGGAAAAGGATCTTCAAGTAATGAAGCATCTCAAAAATCCAAAACTCCAAATGGTGCACACACATGTATTCCAAAGCACAATCACAAGCAAAATGGCCTTGGTTATAAAGGAAAATGAAAACGGCCCGGTTGAGTGTCTTTGAGAGGGCAGTGAGAAGAAATCCGGCCGAGTTCCTCGGCAAACTCCAACAGAAATACTGTAAAGAAGAAACAGAGCTACCAAAAGCCCCTTAAGAAGTTCTATAAAAGGAACACATATAATGGGAATGGCGAGAAAGTACCCAAGCCAAGCCGATTGGAATAATGTGAACTATCGCCAGGACCTATGGAATATAAACCTAAATGGCAAAGGCCTAGAACTCAGCAAAGGCCATTCCAAAGGCATAAGAGCTATCATCAGCACACATGTGCACCTAGGCACTACACTCAGAGATATCACAACTACCCAAGGAAGGAAATTGCTAAAACACATGCACATGCATACAGACAAAAGAGACAGATGTATGAACCTAGAACCCCCAAGCAATTTTCCAAAGTTAATTATGATTATGGCACTGATAGATGGCAACCTCTTAGAGTCAAATCATTTGGCTATAGGTTGGTTGGATCATCTTACAATACTAACCCCTCAGGACCCAGGCAAGTATGGGTACCTAAAACCTAATTTCCTTGATTGCGGGTTCGAGAGCAGTGAATGCCAAGGCACCTGGTACATAGATAGTGGTTGTTCCAGACACATGACAACAAACAAGAAAAATCTATCAAAATTCAAGGAAGTTAGAGGTGCAAAAGTCATATTTGGAGGAAATGAAGCTCGGGGAGAAATAAGAGGCATTGGATCCATCAAGAAAAATGGATTAGAAATTACGGATGTTGCATATGTTGAAGGCCTCAATTTCAACTTACTAAGCATAAGTCAACTCGTGACAAGGGCTATAGTGTTGGATTCAATATGGGAGTATGCCAAATCAAGAACATGAATCTAATGAAGTAGTGTTGCAAGGATGCGACAAAAAGAACATGTATGTGGTAGATTGGTCAAATCGCAACACCAAGCACTTGTCTGCTAGCAAAAAGCACAAAGCAAAATCAAGTTGGGTACGTGGCACAAGAAGTGAGTCACCTAAACTTCAAAACAATTAACAAGCTTGCAAGAAGCAATCTTGTGGAAAGACTTCCAGACTCAGTATACAAGAAAGAAAGTGTATGTGATGCATGCCAGATGGGAAAACAGATCAAATCATCATTCAAAGAAAAGACATGTCCATCCTCAACAAGAATATTGCACCTACTACATATGGATCTATTTGGTCCAGTTGAACCGGCTAGTATAAGTGGGAAGAAATACACCTTGGTGGTAGTAGATGACTACTCAAGATACACATGGACAATATTCATGTGTAAGAAGAAAGAAACTCTACGTAAAACTACCACGGTGATGAAGAGAATCCAAAATGAGAAGAGTCAAACCATTATCAAAATAAGATCTGACAGAGGAACTGAGTTTGTCAATGGTATAATAACTCAGTATTGTGTTGAAAATGGTATTGGTCACGAATTATCAGCAGCAAGGACTCCACAGCAAAATGGAGTTGCAGAAAGAAGGAATAGCACTCTCAAAGAAGCAACAAGGACCATGTTAGTGACAGGGCTGCCTAAAAGATTTCTGGGCTGAAGCAATAAACACAACATGCTATATTCAAAATAGATGCATGATAAAAGACGGTGACAAAGACTCCTATGAGATTTGGGGGGGAGAAAGCCAAATGTTGCATACTTTAGAATATTTGGATGCAAATGCTTCATCCACAACAATGGCAAAGATAATTTAAAGGCTTTTGATGCTAAAGCTGATGAAGGTATCTTCTTAGGATACTCAGCTGAAAGCAAAGCCTACAGAGTGCTCAACAAAAGGACAATGGTTACAGAAGAATCCATTCATATGGTGTTTGATGAACCCAATGTAAATGGAGAAGACATTAAAGAGTCGGTGATAAAGTCAATCACCCAACCATGCGAAGAGTCCCTATGTTGAAGCTGAAGCTGGAATTATAAACCCAGATGAAGATGAGATAGCTGAGTCTCAAAGACAGCTGGGAAATATGCAGCTAAGTGATGATGAGAGAGCTGATCAAAATAACACAGCTGCAAGACGACTGAATCCAGCTAACTTACTCCAACCTGATGTAAGATGGCTGAGAGACCATCCACCAGAACTAATCATTGGAGATGTAAGAGAAGGTGTAAAAACCAGATCCAGAACCCAACAAGAAGCTATGTTCACTTGTTTCATCTCACAAATAGAGCCAAAAGATGTGTCACAAGCATTGGATGACACACATTGGATTCAAGCCATGCAAGAAGAGCTGAATCAATTTGAAAGAAACAAAGTGTGGGAATTGGTTCAAAGACCTACCCATCAAAATGTTATTGGCACTAAATGGGTGTTCAGAAACAAGATGAATGAGGAAGGTTCTATGGTAAGAAACAAAGCAAGATTGGTAGCCAAAGGGTATTGCCAAGAAGAAGGAATAGATTTTGATGAAACTTTTGCTCCTGTGGCAAGATTGGAAGCCATAAGGATGTTTCTTGCCTATTCGCTCACAAGAACTTCATTGTATATCAAATGGATGTAAAGAGTGCATTCCTTAATGGGTTATTGGAGGAAGAAGTATATGTTGAACAACCTCCAGGATTTGAGCGAGAAGACTCTTGGAGATAAAGTATACATATTCAAGAAAGCTTTATATGGATTGAAACAGCACCAAGAGCATGGTATGATACATTATCACAATTCCGATTGAGAACGGATTTACAAAAGACAAAGTGGATAGAACACTCTTAATTCAAGATAGGAAGAGTATAACGCTTGTTCAAATATATGTGGATGACATCATCTTTGGAACCACAAACAAAGAGTTTGTGTGATAAATTCTCAAATCTTATGCAAAGCAAATTTGAAATGAGCATGATGGGAGAGTCGACATTCTTCCTTGGACTCCAAAAAAAAAAACAACAAGGATGGAACCTTCATAAGTCGACAAAATACACCAGAGATTTAATGAAGAAATTTGGCATGGAAGAGAAGTCTTCAGTGAAAATACCAATGAATACGCTACCAAAATGGATATGGATGCAGATGGCAAGCACGTGGATCAAACAAGATCTGAGCACTTATTGGATCATTGTTTCATCTCACGGCAGCCAGGCGGACATCACCTTTCTTTGTAGGTGTATGTGCAAGATTTCAATCGCTCCAAAAGAAAGCCACATGATGCGCCAAAAGAATCTTGAGATATTTGAAAGGAATCCAAGAAGTTGGCTTATGGTATCCTAAGGAAGGCGGATTCAAGCTAATTGGTTATTCGGACTGACTATCTTTGGATGTAGAGTTGAGGAGGAAGAGTACCTCGAGTACATGTCAAATGCTTGAAAAGGCTAATTTCATGGTTTAGCAAGAAGCAAAATTCAATAGCTACCTCCACGGTACGAGAATACATAGGCGTAGGCGAATTTGTTGTGCCCAAGTCTTATGGATGAGACAAAGCTAAGAGACTATGAAGTTGAAGAAAAAGAAATTCCAATTATGTGTGATAACACAAGTGCAATTGCAATCACTCAAAATCGTGTTGCACTCAAGAACAAAGCACATTGATGTCATATATCACTTCATAAGAGATCATGTTGAAAAGAAGGACATCACCTTGGAATATATCTCAACCGATAAGAAAGAATGATATATTCACAAAGCCATTATGTGAATCAAGATTTGAAGAACTCAAGCATGAGTTAGGGTTAATTGAGTGAGTTGACACTCGGAAGAGTCAAAGAAAAGAGATGAAACACGAAAAATGAAAAATGAAAAAGGGCTGAACTCTTGAATCCTAAGTGAATCACCAGTATCAAGAATCAATTTGCGTCAAGTTAAGCGGTGAGTACCTATGTGCAAAGAGAGAAGAGTTAAATCAACTAAGGAATAAGCTAAGTCATTTATGAGCAAAGTGACAAAAACGCAGTCGTTTTTACTAAGCGGGAATGTTTTTAAGAATGACGTCAAAGATAATTATGGCGTGTATAGTCAAAAGTTGCATACCAAGCTTATGATTGGATATAAATGTGCCGCATTAAATGCGAGAAATTAAATGTTAATCGGCATGCAAAATCTAAGCCGTTGATCTTGATCTAATTTCAAAAACCCCCCGCACGTCCTTTCATAACCTATACATATACCGTTTCGCCCAATTTTCTCTCACTTTACCAAAACTGTTCATCTCTCTCGAAAGCAAAGAAAGAAATTTTCTCTCAAAACCCTACAAATCCTCAAGTTCATTGTCAAAGTTTTGTTCGGTAAAACATCGAGAAATGGCATCTACTCATGATTTTGTCAAGTTGGGAAAGCAAATCCACACTGGGTCTACTGTGGATTTCGACGGCATGATCAAACAGTCCGACGACACCCTCGTGAAGAAGATAGCAGAGAAGCGGAAAAGTCCTGGATCAAATCATTTTTGACGATGGAGTTTCCGATGACCTACGTGGAAGAGGTCGCGATTCTATGTGAATTTGAAGTTCACGATGAGGGCATCAAGTCCTCTGCTCACGGAAAAAGAGTTCACCATCACCGCCAAGGATCCGGCGAGAACACTATTCGTTCTTGCGGAAGGAGTGGAGATTTATGAAGCCGATGTTAACCTGGGTGCCGCTTGGAAGGAAGTAGCCAAACCGACTATCTTATTGCGAAGGTTGTCTACAGTGAGAAGAAGGTATTTGAAGGAAGACTACCACAAGTGCTGGATATTGTCGCCAAGTGCGTTGATATCAAATTTGGAAGCTTTAATGTTGTCCAAAACTAAGCTAATCATCATGGCTGCGATCATAGAAGAAAAGAAGGTGAACTATCTTTGAGTTTGTATATATCGACTCGCTAAAATGTTGGGAATAAATCCTTCAAGAAGGATGGTTCGTTTGGAGGATCCTGGGAAGTGCGGCCTGGTGATTGGCGAATGATGGAAGTGAAAGAATCCCTCTTCGACATGGAAAGGCGTTCCATGTCAACAAGAAAATGTTTCGGTCTAACCTTTCCGGAGTACGTGGCGAGCATATGCTAAGAGAGGCGTCACGAGTGAGGGGAATCAATCGACCCGAAGAAACAACTGTCTCCTCCTCTCCTCGAGAAGAAAGGTTGCCCATGCGGCTACAAAGAAGATGTTGCCCCGTAGCAAAGAAAAAGAAAACAAAAGATGCACTGCCCCTGCAGCCAATGCACTCCGCCCCGCAGTAAGTCACCCGCCCGCAGCCGGCCAGCGTGCGGAGAAGGAACCTCAAATACCATCTCCGGTTGTCAAGAAAAGGAGGATCGATAAGCCGAGACGGCCATCTCCTCATAAAAAGACAACAAAGACGCCCCGCCGCCCGTGACTCGAAAAAACCATATCCGAGCGTAAATCCCCTCGGTAAGGACTAAAAGAAGAAGAATCTTCAAGCGTTCGAGCTTGAAACCTGAGGCCGAGTCGGCCACTCACCAAACAGACACGGAGCTCAGGGAAGAGTAGAGTCTCTAGAAATTGTAGATGAAAATGACCAAGTCTCTTTGGCCGATAACAGAGGCAAATCAAGATACAACTATCATCGAACAATCGAGACACAAGAAGCATCCGAGAAAGCAAACTCTCCGGTGACAGGATTGTATCCCCTCCCGCAATGTGATGACACTCGCCGAGGTGTGGAGCACCAAAGTTTGCTACCTTCAATCCCCGAGAACGAGGGACAACAGGTAGAAGATGATACAGATGATGATGATGTGATGATCCTATCCCCACCATATCTAGACATCCAAAATCGTCTGCGAGAGTGGAGGAAGTGGAAGTTGAGTCTTTCCAGGGAACAGTTCCAAAGACCAGAATTTATTGAAGAAGAAGACGAACTGCTGAACTTTCTCGGATTGACCACCGTGGTCCAAGCAATCGGATGAAGAAAATTACACGATATCTTGCAGATCTTCAAAGACAAGGAGAAGCGAGATCGGCAGGAGGAAGTCAAGCTCGTGAAAAGGCCGATTTGTCCCTTCTTTGGAACCATGACCATACACATCCTCATCTTGACATTCTCTCTGGAAGTGATGAGGATCTGGACCCTGCTGCTGCTACAGAAGAATTGGAGATGCAGCAAGCTATGCGGGAATCTAGGGTCCTACGTGAGCAACGGTTATTGGAAGGCCCAGGGGAGCCTTCCACATCACAGTTGGAGATTGATCGATGGGAGTGGTGCAAGATATTGCCACAATTGTTGTTGCCACCACTTCCCCGCACACTCGAGAAGAAGGTGTTAAGGGAACCGCGATGAAACGGGATTGTGGGGACCCCAATCGAGCCTACCCCTAATGAAGGTGTCTTACCACCGCCCTAACACCCGAATACTCAAGGGAACAACCCGGGAGTCCGGAGACGAGTGACCCCAATCCAAGTCACTCGGTGGTGTGCGGTGAGGGGGAAACTCCCTCCACCGCAGAAGGGTCGGAGGATCTGCGGTGACTCCACAACGAATCTTAGAGGCGAAGTAGAGCAGAACAACAAATGAATACACAAAGCAAGTTGTCATCGACGAGGCTCAGACGATTAAGATCGCTCTCGGTGAAGTGCCAAGCGCTCTGCCAGCCAATAATGTTGATGCGATCGAGACACAAGAAGGAATCGCCCGGGAGTTAACACTCAAGCAATGAAAGTGCAATCTATGGAGTTGAGACTCGGTGGATGCCACCTCGAAAGACCCCAAGACACCGACACCGTCGAAGGGGATCGCCCAAGTGCCCCGCCGCATTGAGACTACGAAGGGGAGGTAATGAAGGCCGGGAGGTTGAGACTTCGGGTAAAAAGAGACGTAAACACGAACATTCCTCCTACTATCATTGATCCATCCCGAAAAGGAGATAAGTGCTCTTCACGATTCCCAAGAAAATCCCGATGTAACCTTTCGGGATCTAAAGGTGAAGACGAAACCGAGTCATCCCCTATTGCCGATCCAAAAGACTCGGTGAGGATGTTCTCCCAAGCCACGAGTAAGTCTCGACCTTAAGGCTACTCGCCAAACCTTTAATTTTGATGATGAGCCACCCATGCAAATCTCATCATCGCCTCGATGATGCTTCCGATATGGGCCGGGACGAGTCAACTCATATGGAAAAATCACCGAGACCAAGCGAAGTTTGTTAAGACGATTGAGGCTCAATCAAGTCGGGTCAACTTCACAATGGACCACCCGGTGAAGCAGTCAATCGCGCAGGTTTCCCAAGCCGCAGCGAGATCGACTCCACCGGGAACTTCACGAGCACAAGTTGTCATTGAGCGATTCTCGTTACCCGTGATGATCCATTTGAAGAATCGTTTCCCTTCTCTCTGGAAGTACCGACCTTCCCCGAAGAATCAGCCGAGATCAAGAACGTTTCCATAAACCGATCCCATTATTCCAAGACACCATCGTCCCAAGAGACTTTGACTTTGATGTTGCTTGGCCGCCACCGAGAGCAAGTGTGGTGACATTTGAGGTTCGAGAAGTTTTCAAGGCCATGTTTGCGAGAGATAGAGAAGATGGAGAGGCACCAGGCCTCACCGACATGAGGTCGATAACCAAGACGCAAATCTTCTTTTTGCCGATCTACGAGGAATAATTGTCGATCCGGGAATGGTGGCAACAACAACAAAAAAATGCGCGTAGAACAAGCTCGATATTTTAGGACATTGTTGAATAAATTGCTAGTCCGGGGGTGAGAATGCGAGATATGAAGACAAGAATGCAAGAGACATCGATCGAATGCATGAGTCTCACAACACAGAGATGCAACTGTTCCGTGAATTTCATAAGAAATAGCTTCTGCGGGTAGAGGAGAACATGGATAGGAAGTTCATCCTCCTCATGGTGAAATGAAGTCGGTGACGATTGAATCCACGCCACCCACTTCGAATTCCATGCAAAGCATACTCCGCAGCCAGATTGAAGCATAATTCACCATCACCGCCTTAGACTTCATACTTGCTAGCTTGTTTCGGGGTTCCTCTCTCCTTTGATGATGCCAAAAAGGGGAAGAGGAATACCAAAAAAGCGTTGAAATGATCGGAAAGCTGAAAAGGAGGACGCCTTGTTTGTGAAGGGAAAGACAGTGAGAGCAGAGAAGAGAGAAGAAAGAAAAATCTATTGAGGGGAAGGTTCGAAAGATATGACCTTGATGATTGCTAAAACCCCCAACAAGGTCTTGTCACAGGTGATATCATCAAAGCCAAACTCCCTGTGACTCTCCGCGCTCCAACATCTTGCAATACCCATGGCCGAAAAGAGAAAGATAGTTGAAGCGAGGGATGAAGGAGGTGGAAGGAAAGATGAATGCCCGAGTTATGGATATCTTGAAACAATATGGAGGCATTCCAATGAGACAGAGACACCTATGCCATTTTAGATGTCGGAACCGAGCCAAGATCGTTGATGAATTCAAGACGCCGCATCCAGGGTTACTTCGCAAACATGTCCATGGCTCGAGCCGGGATTTATATTGGGAAAAAGGCCTCAAGCTATGTGAAGAAGGCGATGGCGCGGACATCTGGCATCGCTCTGCTGGTCACTCTGCTAGTCACCTCGTTGGGAAAAAGAAGTCCCCAAGTACAATACACGCCCCAGAGCGAGAGGAAGAAGAAGTGATGGAGGAGGAAGAGGTTTGAGACCAGACCTCTGCCCAAAAACATTGAATATATAGATCCGAGGTAAGAAAGGAGGGATCTATTGGGTGGATTTGATGAAGTAGCCAACCCGCAAGTGGCCAAGAACAATGTTGAGTATGTGAAGAGGATCGAGGAAGAAAATAGAAGACAAACTCATTTGTGGGAAGAAAGGCAAGAAAGAAAAAGAAGAGATGAAGTCATCGGGAAAGCATATGAGAAAAAGAAAACAGTGAAGAAGAGAAGAAGAGGAATAGATCGAGAAGAAGACAGAGTCAAGAAGAGAAAGAAAGGAGGAACGAAGGAGATGAAGTGTTGTTGTCCACCCCTTCATGTATTTTACTATATAAATACATCTTTATGTAAGTCTTCTGTACATCGAATAAAATTGTATAATTTCTATACTTGCATAGATATAGAATAGCATGGCTACATTAAGTTCGCTTAAGCTCGATACACTATGTAAACAATTTGTGTAAAGAACAAGAATGTTGTGATCAATAAAAGATTGATTCTACGCGATACATTCCGTGATTCTACATTGTCGTACATATCTTTCTTTGTTTAATTATTGTATGAATGTTTTAAGTTTTGGCATCATCAAAAAGGGGGAAATTGTTGGGAAATTAATTTTTAGATTTTGATGAATGCCATGTAAAACTTAGAATAGAAAGTTGGCACCCCATTTTTGTTGTAAATTGCATTGTAATAGATAAAATTGGGTCGATTTGAGTTAAAAACAACTATGCTGAACATGCAAGAAGACAACCGGAGACTAAAAGGAAGACTCGCCGTGAGGAATGTGGAATGTGGCAAAGAAAAAGATAGAACTCGATCGAAGGTGCGGTGAGATGCGGTGAGTGAAGTGTCATCAAGTCAACTCAAGATAGCCAAGTCTCAAGTTGAAGTGAGCCGGATGAGTCATCCAATGATTGGAAGTCGACTCGAAGTCACCGGGAAGTCAAGGAAATGTAGTCAAGTCGAGGCAATCTGAAAGAGATCACATTTGCAGTCAAGGGAATTACTTAAACAAGTAATACTTCCATCGCCTTTCTTAAAGTGCTCGATCCCAGAGAAGCGTGCAAAAGGAATAAACCAATGGGAAACACCGCACTGTGTCATAACTACGAAAAAGAAGAATCATTCATACGAGGAAATGTCAATTCCAAGGATCGCAACAAGACAAGCCAACGACCACAAGTGTCTTTTGAAAATAAGCCTATCTCTTCAACGGCGATTTTTGAAAGATCACTATAAAAGGCCGAGGAATCACTCACGAGAGAAGGTTACCGAACCACGAACATTCAAGCTAACATTGAATTTGTAACCAAAAATTACTCTCAAGTCATTCAAATTCAATCCTCAAGCCTACATTACGAAGGAAATCAATCCAACACTCACATGTGAAGGAAAGACGACTTCAATCAGTTGAAGAGGAAACATTTGAAGAATCAAGGGGTCTACATTCCACGGAGGATTGTAAGAAGGTTCAAGGTCGAACCGATCTCAAGTTTTTGGAGGGCTTCGTGATCAAATCCAAGAAGCTTGAGCAAGTGGGTGTAGTAAAAGGCACCGCCTGTGAAGAAGCCGAGTCGCATCGAGAAGCCTTTTGTGTGATCAAGGCATCTCGCATCGAGTCCCAAAGGATCAAGTCATTTGTGTGATCAAGACTTGTATCGGGATCATTAACCACTTTGTATATTGATCAATACTTAGTGGATTCCTCCAGGAGTTGGAGAAGAGAGAAGTAGAAGAATTACCCCATCTTGAACCTCTATAAAAACTTATTGTGTCATTTACATTTCAAAGCATTTTAATTTCTGCATATTACTTTAATATCTGCTGATAAATTTGCTATCCAATTGATAATGAACAAAGTGCTAAAACCAAGTTTTAAAACAAACTTAACCAAATTCAAGGGTGTTAAGTCTTCCGCTAAAAACATATCACAGTCGAGTTAAGTCTTTAGTCAAAACATTTGAGTTATTCAATCAACGGCTTAGTCGAGTCATTTGAGTGTCTAACTCTATTTGATTAACTAACTTAGTTGTCCATCAAGGACTCAGCTGTGAAAGTATTAACTCTGAACGTTTTAAAAGGACTAAATCGAAAAGTTGGTAAGGTTTATTCAACCCCCCCTTCTAAACCTTACACTCACACCCCTTGGGACCTACAAGTGGTATCAGTGTGGTTGGTTCATTGAGCCTTCCGCACTGGTCACTGAACTAGATCTCCAAATTTTTCAAAGTTTGCAATAGCACTTGATCTTTCAAAACTCTGTTATTCAGCAAAGTTATTATCACAGAAGCAAATTTGACACGCATCCCTACGTTCCAATTGAAGAATTTGATGATTGGAAAATTCGTATGCAGGCTCATATATCAGCATTACACGATGAAATGTGGATAGTAATAGAAGATGGGCCACTCCAAATCTTAAAAGTGAACATTTTGCAAGAGAGAGTTGCGGTGAAGGAGAAAAGATGATTCTTCCCGGACGGCGATGGTTGAAAAACCAAGAGCTGAATGGACAAATGTTGACAGGAAAAGATATAACTTGGACAATGTGGCCAAGGACATTCTTTACAAAAACTTTGGACAAAGCCATGTTCAACAAAGTCAAATCATGCAAAACGGCAAAAGAATTCTGGGACAAGCTAACCTTGACTTGTGAAGGCTAAGAGCAAATCAAGGAAAATAAACTATATGTTGTTGTACAAAAAATTGAAAACTATAAGATGTTTGCAGGAGAAACATTGGATCAACTGGATGCTCGGTTCACAGAAATTACCAATGAGCTATCTGCACTTGGAAAAGAATATACACAAAAGGAAATGTATATGAAGATTCTAAGAAGTCTCCCAACTGAGTGGGATATGAAAGTCATGGCCATGAGACATTCCATGGACCTATCAAAGACATCCAACCATGAGTTATTCTCAGATCTCAAAGCCTACGAATTTGAGCTGAGAAAAAAAGACCAAGAGGAAACAGTTGCGCCCAAAACAGTTTGCTCTAATTGTTAAAGATGGCAAAAGAGCTCAGGTCAAAGAAGTCATTGACCAAGAGGAGATCGCACTGATGGTTAAAAGGTTTAACAAGTTCTTCAATAAGAATTACCAAAGAAGCAAAGGTGAATCCTCCAGAAGACACTCAGCTCTCTCCAAGTCAAGGGAAGAAAGACCACCCAAGAGAGCAGAGCATCAAAAAGTTGAATATCAAAGAGTTGACAATCCAAGGATGGAAAGAACTGATCAAAAAGTTGAAAATCTATGCTGGAACTGTAGGCAACCCGGTCACTATGCCATTGAATGCCCATATCCTGTAGTCTACAAATACAGGAATGAAGAGGAAAGAAAAGTCTTGAGAGAAAGAAGACGGGGAAAAGAGAAAGGCAATGTTGGTGCGAAACTCATCGAGACAGTCAAGTCAAAAGACACTTGTGAGACTCGGAGAGTAGTGAAGCTGACTACTCAAGTGACTCTGAAGAAGAAACCTTGATCTGTCTAATGGCTAAAGAACAAAACCAACCTGACCAAGAAAATGAGGTACACTCTAACTCATCACACTCAGATACTAGTGATAGTGATTGTGACACACACACTTCATCACCCACTGATCTTTATGATTCATTAGCAAAATGATGAAAGATTTTGAATACATTAAATCCTCACACACACTACTAAATGAGGAAAACAACCTACTCAAGAGCAAAACTCACAAATGACTAAGGAGCTAAGTACTCTAAGTCAAATAGCCGATGAGAATAAAAGTCTAAAAATTTGAAAATGCTAAGTTAATAAAGAGAGATAGTTGCTATAGAAAAAGAGGAGAATGACCTCAAAAATGTGATTGCCTCATTCACTAAGGCATCTAAATCCTTGGATGATCTTATTATGAGTCAAAGAGGATGCGGAGATAAGACAGGCTTAGGATTTAACTCCTCTATACTATGTCAATCTCCAAAAGTGATTTTGGAAAAAGGATCTTCAAGTAATGAAGCATCTCCAAAAAAACCAAAACTCCAAATGGTGCACACACATTTACTCCAAAGCACAATCACAAGCAAACTGGCCTTGGTTATAAAGGAAAAGGAAAAAGCGGACCCGAGTTGAGTGTCTTTGAGAGGACAACTGAGAAGAAATCCAGCCGAGTTCCTCAGCAAACACCAAACAGGAGATACTCTGTAAAGAAGAAACAGAGCTACCAAAAGCCCCACAAGGTCTATAAGAGAAACACATATGATGGGAATGGTAGAAAGTACCCAAGCCAAGTGATTGGAATAATGTGAACTATCAAGCAAAGACCTATGGAATATAAAACTAAGTGGCAAAGGCCTAGAACTCAAGAAAGGCCATTCCAAAGGCATAAGAGCTATCATCAAGACACATATGCACCTAGGCACTACACTCAGAGATATCACAACTACCCAAAGAAGGCAATTGCTAAAACACATGCACACGGGCATACGGACAAAAGAGACAATTTGTATGAACCAGAAACCCCAAGCAATTTGCCAAGATTAATTATGATTATGGCATCGATAGATTGCAACCTCTTAGAGTCAAATCATGTGGCTATAGGTTGGTTGGATCATCTTACAATACTAACCCCTCGGGACCAGGCAAGTATGGGTACCTAAAACCTAATTTACTTGATTGCGGGTTCAAGGAGCAAAGCGAGTGCCAAGGAACCTGGTACATGGATAGTGGTTGTTCCGGACACATGACAGAAACAAGAAAAATCTATCAAAATTCAAAGAGGTTAGAGGTGCAAAAGTCATATTTGGAGGAAATGAAGCTCCGGGAGAAATAAGAGGCATTGGATCCATCAGAAAAATGCATTAGAAATTACGGATGTTGCATATGTTGAAGGCCTCAATTTCAACTTGCTAAGCATAAGTCAACTCTGTGACAAAGGCTAAAATGTTGGATTCAATATGGGTGTATGCCAAATCAAGGACACTGAAACTAATGAAATAGTGTTGCAAGGATGCATACAAAAGAACATGTATGTGGTAGATTGGTAAAGCGCAACACCGAGCACTTGTCGCTAAAGCAAAGAGCACAATTTGAATCAAGTTGGTTGTGGCACAAGAAGCTAAGTCACACGAACTTCAAAACTATTAACAAACTTGCAAGAAGTAATCTTGTGGAAGGACTTCCAGACTCAGTATACAAGAAGGAGAGTATATGTGATGCATGCCAGATGGGAAAACAGATCAAATCATCATTCAAAGAAAAGACATGTCCATCTTCAACAAGAATATTGCACCTGCTACATATGGATCTATTTGGTCCAATTGAACCAGCCAACATAAGTGGGAAGAAATACACCTTGGTGGTAGTAGATGACTACTCAAGATATACATGGACAATATTCATGTGTAAGAAGAAAGAAACTCTGCAGAAACTACCATAGTTGATGAAGAGAATCCAAAATGAGAAGAGTCAAACCATTATCAAAATATGATCGTGAGGAACCGAGTTTGTCAATGGTATAATAACTCGATCTTGTATTAAAAATGGTATTGGTCATGAATTATCTACGTAAGGACTCACTGTGAGAATGGAGTTGCGAGAAAGAAGGAATAGAACTCTCAAAGAAGCAAAGAAGGACCAAGTTAGTCAAGCAGGTACGCCTAAAAGATTTTGGTCAAGCAATAAAACAAGACATGCTATCTTGAAAATAGATGCATGATAAAGGACGGTGACAAAGACTCCTATGAAATTTGGGACGGGGAGAAAGCCAAATGTTGCATATTTTAGAATATTTGGATGCAAATGCTTCATCCATAACAATGGCAAAGATAATTTAAAGGCTTTTGATGCTAAAGTGATGAAGGTATCTTCTTAGGATACTCGGTGAAAGAAAGCAAAGCCTCTGAGTGCTCAACAAGAGGACAATGGTTACGAAGAATCCATCCATGTGGTGTTTGATGAGCCCAATGTAAATGGAGAAGACATTTGCGAGTCGGTGATAATTTGAATCAACCAACGATGCGAAGAGTCCCTATGTTGAAGTCAAGTGGAATTATAAATCCGATGAAGATGAGATAGCCGAGTCTCAAAGAATTTGGAAAATCTACTGACTAAGTCTCGATGAGAGAGCCGATCAAAATAACACGTTTGCAAGACGATCGAATCCGGCCTAACTTACTCCAACTCGATGTAAGATGGCCGAGAGACCATCCACGAGAACTAATCATTGGAGATGTAAGAAGGTGTAAAACCAGATCCAGAACTCAACAAGAAGCTATGTTCACTTGCTTCATCTCACAAATAGAGCCAAAAGATGTGTCAAAAGCTTTGGATGACAGACATTAGATTCAAGCCATGCAAGAAGAGCTGAATCAGTTTGAAAGGAACAAAGTGTGGGAATTGGTTCAAAGACCTACCCATCAAAATGTTATTGGCACTAAATGGGTGTTCAGAAACAAGATGAATGAGGAAGGTTTTGTGGTGAGAAACAAAGTAAGATTGGTAGCCAAAGGGTATTGCCAAGAAGAAGGAATAGATTTTGATGAAACTTTTGCACCTGTGGCAAGATTGGAAGCCATAAAGATGTTTATTGCCTATGCAGCTCACAAGAACTTTATTGTATATCAAATGGATGTAAAGAGTGCATTCCTTAATGGATTATTGGAAGAAGAAGTATATGTTGAACAACCTCCAGGATTTGAGCAGAAGACTCTTGGAGATAAGGTATACAAACTCAAGAAAGCTTTATATGGATTGAAACATGCACCCAGAGCATGGTATGATACATTATCACAATTCCTGACGGAGAACGGATTCACAAAAGGCAAAGTGGATAGAACACTCTTTAGAATTCAAGATGGGAAGAGTATACTGCTTGTTCAAATATATGTGGATGACATCATCTTTGGATCCACAAACAAAGAGCTGTGTGATAAATTCTCAAATCTTATGCAAAGCAAATTTGAAATGAGCATGATGGGAGAGCTGACATTCTTCCTTGGACTCCAAGTGAAACAGCTGAAGGATGGAACCTTCATAAGTCAGACAAAATACACCAGAGATTTAATGAAGAAATTTGGTATGGAAGAGAAGTCTTACGTGAAAATAGCAATGAATACATCGTCAAAATGGACATGGATGCAGATGGCAAGCCTGTAGATCAAACCAGATACAGAGCACTTATTGGATCATTGCTCTATCTCACACCAAGCAGGCCAGACATCACCTTTGTTGTAGGTGTATGTGCAAGATTTCAATCTGCACCAAAAGAAAGCCACATGACTGCAGCCAAGAGAATCTTGAGATATTTGAAAGGAAGCCAAGAAGTTGGCTTATGGTATCCAAAGGAAGGTGGATTCAAGCTAATTGTTACTCAAACTCTGACTATGTTGGATGTAGAGTTGACAGGAAGAGTACCTCAGGCACATGTCAAATGCTTGGAAATAGGCTAATTTCTGGTTTAGCAAGAAGCAAAATTCAATAGCTACCTCCACGGTGAAGCGAGAATACATAGGCTGCGTCATTTGTTGTGCCAAAGTCTTATGGATGAGACAGCAGCTAAGAGACTATGAGGTTGAAGAAAAGGAAATTCCAATTATGTGTGATAACACAAGTGCAATTGCAATCACTCAAAATCCTGTGTTGCATTCAAGAACAAAGCACATTGATGTCAGATATCACTTCATAAGAGATCATGTTGAAAAGAATGACATCACCTTGGAATATATCTCAACCGATAAGCAATTAGTGACATATTCACAAAACCATTATATGAATCAAGATTTGAAGAACTCAAACATGAATTGGGGTTAATTGGTGAGTTGACACTCGAGAAGACTCAACGAAAAGAGATGAAACACGAAAAGATGAAAAAGATTTGAACTCTTAAATCGGCTAAGTGAATCACCAGACGGAGAATCGGTATGTCGAGTTAGCGGTGAGTATTTATGTGCAAAAGAGAGAAGCGTTAAATCGGCTAAGGAATAAGTTGAGTCATTTATGAGCAAAGTGACAAAAACCTTGATCGTTTTTTACTAATCGGTAATGTTTTTAAGAATGACGTCAAAGATAATTATGGCGTGTCTGATCAAAAGCGCACACAAAGCTTATGATTTGATATAAATCTTTGCCGCATTAAATACGAGAGATTAAGTGTAAATTGGCGTGCAAAATCTGAACCGTTGATCTTGATCAAATTTCAAAAACCACCCGCACGTCCTTTCATAACCCATACTTATACCATTTCGTCCGATTTTCTCTCACTTTACCAAAACTGTTCATCTCTCTCGAAGGCAAAGAAGAAATTTTCTCTCAAAACCCTAACAAATTCTCAAGTTCATTTTCAAAGTTTCGTTCGGTAAAACATCGAGAAATGGCATCTACTCATGACTTCGTCAAGTTGGGAAAGCAAATCCATACTTGGGTCTCTTGTGGACTTGACGGAATGATCAAGCAGGTCCAGCGACACCCTTGTGAAGAAGATAGCACGAAGTTAGAAAAGTCCGGGCCGAAACCGTTTTTGACGATGGAGTTTCCGATGACCTACGTGGAAGAGGTCGCGCGAGTTCTCGTGAACGCCGAAGTTCACGATAAGGGCATCAAGTCCTCTGTTCACGGAAAAGCTTTCACCATTACTTCCAAGGATCAGCGAGAACACATTGTTTGTTGCGGCGGAAGGAGTGTCGGAGATTTATGAAGCGATGTTAACTGGCCGCCGAAGAAGGAAGTAGCCAAGTCCGATCTTTGCGAAGGTGGTCTACACTGACTAACAAGAAGGTTGTTGAAAGAGGACTACCACAAATTCTTTGGACATTGTTGCCAAATGCATAGACATCAAATTTGGAAGCTTTGACCGGTGTCCCAAAGCTAATTTGATTTGTAATCGCTGCGATCATTGAAGAAAAAGAAGGTGAATAATTTGAGTTTGTATATCCCGCAGACTCGCGAGAATATGGGAATAAATCCTTCAAGGAGGATGGCACGTTTGGAGGTTCCCGGGATACGGCTGGTAATTGGGTGGATGATAGAAGTAAAAGGAGTTCCTCTTTGACATGGAAAGGCGTTCCATGTAAACAAGAAGATGTTCCAATCTAACCTTTCCGGAGAATGAGAAGAGAGCATATGCAAAGAGAGAGCGTCACGAGTGGGGAATGGTAGTCTGAAGAAAGCAGTGTCTCCTCCTCTCCCAGGAAGAAGACCGCCCCTGCGATTGCTAAGAAGATCGATGCCCCCGCATCAAAGAAGAAGAAGAAAACGAAAGATGCCCGCAACCGAGTCACCTGCCCCCGCAGCCGTGTCTCCTGCCCTTGCGGCCGCAGCGGAGAAGGAACCTCAAATACCTTCCAGGTTGTCAAGAAAAGGAGAGGCGATAAGCCAAGACGGCGGCTCCTCGAAGAAGATGACAAAGACCGGCCCCGTCGCCCAAGACTCGGAAGAAACTATATCCGAGCAGAAATCCCTCGGTAAGGACTAAAAGAAGAAGAATCATCAAGCGTTCGAGCTTGAGAAAACAATGAGTCACCCACTCGGTGAAACAAATACCGGATCTTCTTTGAAGAAATAGAGTCTCGAAATCATTGATGAAACAGCCAAGTCTCTTGAAGCCGATCCGTCGTGAGGCACATTGAAGACACAACGTTATTGTGAGCAGTGAGACAGAAAAAGACGGTGAGAAAGCAAACTCTCCTGTTGACGGGGTTGTATCCCCTCCGCAACCGACGCCATCGAGGGTGTGGAGCACCAAAGTTTGCTACCCTCAATCCCCCCGAGCACGAGGGACAGCAGGAAGAAGATGACAAGGATGATGATGTGACGATCCTATCCCCACCATATCCAGACATCCAAAAATAAATCTGCGAGAATGGAGAAATGGAAGCTAAGTCGATCCAGGAACGATTCCAAAGATCGGAATTCATTGAAGAAGAAGAGAATGTTGAACTTTCTTGGATTGACCAATGTGGTCAAGTAATGGATGAAGAAAAGCGCATAGATATCTTGCGGATCTTCAAGGAGACAAGGAGAAGGAGAGGGCGAGGAAGGCGAGGCTCGTGAAAAGGCCGATGATTTGTCCCTTTATGGAACCATGATCATACACATCCTCATCTCGGCGTTCTCTATGGGAGTGATGAGGATATGGACCCCGATCTTTCTCTGAAGAATTGGAGATGCGGCAAGCCATGCGCGGGAATCAGGGCCCTAAATGAGCAACGATTGTTGGAAGGTCGGGGAATCTTCCACATCACGATTGGAGATTGATCCGATGGGAGTGGTGCAGATATTGCCACTTTGTTGTCGCTGCCACCACTTCTGACTCACTCGAGAAAGAAGGTGATAAGGAACTGGCGATGAAATTGGGATTGTGGGGACCCGGTCGATCCAACCCCTAATGAAGGTGTCTTACCCACCGCCACAACGGCCGAATACTCAAAGGGAAACACACTGGTATGCCGGTGGGGGAAACTCCCTCCTCCTGCGCAGCAAGGTCGGAGGATCTTTGCGGTGACTCCACAACGAATCTCGGAGATGAAGTGGAGAAGGAACAACAATCGAATACACACGACAAGTTGTCTTGCGAGTGCTCGAGATAGTTAAGATCATCTCGGCTAAAGTGCCAATCGCTCTGCGAGCAACGACTGCGATGCGTCGAGGCACATGAAGGAAGCGCCCTAGAGTTAACACTGGCACCGAAAGTGCAATCCATGGAGTTGAGACTCCGGTGGATGCCACCTCGAGAAGACCCTAAGACGAGTTGACACTATCGAAGGGATCGCCCAAGGCCTCGCCGATTAAGACTGCAGGAGGTAATGAAGGCCAACTGGAGGTTGAGACTTCCCGGGGTAAAGAGACGGACGCACAGAACATCCCTCCTACTATCATTGATCCATATGAAAAGGAGATAAATGCTCTTCACGATTCCCATGACAACCCTGATGTAACCTTTCTGGGATCTAAAGGTGAAGACGAAGCTGAGTCATCCCCTATTGCCGATCCAAAAGACTCAGCTGAGGATGTTATTCTAAGCACGAGTAAGTCTGACCTTAAGGCTACTCGCCAAACATTTAATTTTGATGATGAGCCACCCATGGAAATCTCATCATCGTCCGATGACGCTTCTGATATGGCCGAGGACCGGTCAACTCATGTGGAAAAACCAATTTGAGACCGACGAAGGCATTGTTAAGACAGTGAGGCTCACAAGCGGGTCAACTTCACAACAGACCACCAAACAGAGTCAATGCGCGCAGGCTCCTCAAGCCGCAACAGGATCGACTCCACGGGAACTTCACGAGCACAAGTTGTCATTGAGCAGATTCCCGTTGCTCGTGATGATCCTTTTGTAGAATCATTTCCCTTCTCTCTGGAAGTGCCCGACCTTCGAAGAATCAGCTAGAGATCAAGAACGCTTCCATAAACCTGATCCTGTTATTCCAACAGACACCATCATCCCAAGAGACTTTGACTTTGATTGCTTGGCCGCCACCGGGAGACAGAAGTGACAGTGAGGTTCGGGGAAGTTTTCAAGGCCATATTTTCAGAGATAGAAAAGATGGAGAGGCACCGAGCCTCACTTTGGACATGAGGTGGATAATGAGACGCAAACCTACGCCGTCTGCGAGGCATAATTGTCGATCCGGGAATGGTGGCAACAGCAGCAGACAATGCGCGTAGAACAAGCTCGATATTTCAGGACATTGTTCAATAAATTGCTAGTCTGGCAGGCTGAGAATGTTGATGCAAAGACAAGACTGTAAGAGCACATCGAACGAATGCATGAATCTCACACCACAGGGATGCAGCTTCTGCATGAATATAATAAGAAAGAGCTCTGTGCGTAGAGGATAACATGGATCGGAAGTTCAGCCTCCTCATGGCTGAGATGAAGCTGGTAACAGCTGAATCCAACGCCACCCGCTCCGAATTCTGTGCAGCATACTCCGCAGCAGATTCGAAGCATAACTCAGCTATCAGCCGCTTAGACTTCATGATTGCTAGCTTGTTTCCAGGGGTTCCTCTCTCCTTTGATGATGCCAAAAAGGGGGAAGAGGAATACCTAAAGGCATTGAAAGGATCTGAAGCTGAAAAGGAGGACGCAGCTGTGAAGGGAAAGACAGCTGAGGAAGAGAGAAGAGAGAAGAAAGGAAAATCTGTTGAGGGGGAAGGTTCGAAAGATATGACCTTGATGATTGCTAGAACCCCCCAACAAGGTCTTGTCACAGCTGATATCATCAGCAAACTCCCAGTGACTCTGCCACTCCAACACTCTGCAGTACCCATGGCTGAAAAGAGAAAGATAGTTGAAGCAGGGATGAAGGAAGTGGAAGGAAAGATGGATGCCCGAGTTATGGATATTCTGAAACAACATGGAGGCATTCCAATAGACAGAGACACCTATGCCATTTCAGATGTCGGAACCGAGCCAAGATCTGTTGATGAATTCAAGACGCTCGCATCTGAAGGTTACTTCGCAAATATGTCCATGGCTCAAGCCTGGGATTTGTACTGGGAAAAAGGTCTCAAACTATGTGAAGAAGGCGACGGCGCGAGACTGGGCGATCGCTCTGCTTTGGTCACTCTGCTAGTCACCCAATTGGGAAAAAGAAGGCCCAAAGACAAGACACGCCCGAGAGGAAGAGGAAGAAGCGATGGTGGAGGAAGAGGTTTCAGACTAGACCTCGCCCAAAAACATTGAGTACATAGATCCAGGCAAGAAAGGAGGGATCTATTGGGCTGGATTCGACGAAGTAGCTAACCTACAAGTGGCTAAAAACAATGTTGAGTATGTGAAGAGGATTGAAGAAGAAAATAGAAGACAAACTCAGCTATGGGAGGAAAGACAAGAAAGAAAAAGAAGAGATGAAGCTGCCAGAAAGGCTTATGAGAAAAAGAAGGCGGCTGAAGATGAGAAGAAGAGAAAAAGGTCAGAAGATGACAGAGCTGAAGAAGAGGAAAGAAGGAGGCAGCGAAGGAGATGAAGTGTTGATGTCCACCCCTTCATGTATTTTACTATGTAAATACATCTTTATGTAAGTCTTCTGTACATCGAATAAAAATTGTACAATTTCCATACTTGCGTAGATATAGAACAACATGATTACCTTAAGTTCTGTTTAATTTTTGATACACTCTGTAAACAGCTGTGTAAAGAACAAGGATGTTATGATCAATAAAAGATTGATTCTACGCATACATTCTGTGATTCTACATTGTCTGTACGTATCTTTGCTGTTTAATTATTGTTTGAATGTTTTAAGTTTTGGCATCATCAAAAAGGGGAAAATTGTTGGGAAATTATTTTTAGATTTTGATGAATGCCATGTAAAACTTAGAATAGAAAGTTGGCACCCCATTTTTGTTGTAAATTGCATTGTAATAGATAGGGTTGGTCGAGCTGAGTCAAGTCAGTTATGCCTGAACATGCAAGAAGACAACTGGAGACTTGAAGGAAGACTCATTGCGAGGCATTGAGTGTGGCAAAGAAGAGAAGACAGGAACTCGATCAAGGTGCGGTGAGATACTGATTGAGTGAATTATCATCAAGTCAACTCAAGACGGCCAAGTCTCAAGTTGAAGTGACGGAAGAGTCATCCAATGATTGGAAGGCGACTCGAAGTCACCTGGGAAGTTAAGAAAATGCGTCAAGTCGAGATAACTGAAAGAGATCCGTTGCACAGAAGTCAAGGAAATTACTTAAACAAGTCCATACTGCCTTTCTTAAAGTGCTCAGTCCCAGAAGCGTGCAAAAGGAATAAACCAATGGGAAGCACTGCACTGTGTCGAACTACGAAAAGTGAAGAATCATTCATACGAGGAAATGTCAATTCAAGGACGCAACAAGACAAGCCAACGACCACAAGTGTCTTTTGAAAATAAGCCTATCTCTTCGGGCGATTTTTGAAAGATCACTATAAAAGGCTGAGGAATCACTCTGAGAGAAGGTTACTTGAACCACGAACATTCAAGCTAACATTCGAACTGTAACCAAAAATTACTCTCAAGACATTCAAATTCAATCCTCAAGCCTACATTACGAAAGAAATCAATCTAACACTCACCTGTGAAGGAAAGACGACTTCAATCGGTTGAAGAGGAAACATTTGAAGAATCAAGGTGTCTACATTCCACGGAGGATTGTAAGAAGGTTCAAGGTCGAACCGGTCTCAAGTTTTGGAGGGCTTCGTGATCAAATCCAAGAAGCTTGAGCAAGTGGGCTATAGTAGCAAGCGCAAATTTTGCCCTGTGAAGAAGGTGAGTCGTCACGAGAAGCGGTTGTGTGATCAAGGCATCTCCGACCGAGTCCCAAAGGATCAAGTCGGATGTGTGATCAAGACTGTGATATCGGGATCATTAACCACTTTGTATATTGATCAATACTTAGTGGATTCCTCCGGGGAGTTGGAGAAGACAGAGTAGAAGAATTACCCCATCTTCGAACCTCTATAAAAACTTATTGTGTCATTTACATTTCAAAGCATTTTAATTTCGCATATTACTTTAATATCTGTTGATAAATTTGCTATCCAATTGATAATCAACAAAGTGCTAAAACCAAGTATTAAAACAAACTTAACCAAATTCAAGGGTGTTAAGTCTTCCATGAAAACATATCACAGTCGAGTTAAGTCTTTAGTCAAGACAACTGAGTTATTCTATCAACAAAGGTTGAGTCGTTGAGTGTCTAACTCACGATTAACTAACTTAGTTGTCCATCAAGGACTGTTTGTGAAAGTATTAACTCGAACGTTTTAAAAGGACTAAATCGAAAAGTTGGTAAGGTTTATTCAACCCCCTTCTAAACCTTAATTCAACCCCTTCTAAACCTTACACTCACACCCCTTGGGACCTACAATCTCAATATGTTTAGTACGGTTATGATGAACCAGATTTTGAGCAATATTTATAGCGGATATGTTATCACAAAAGATAGGAACATTTTCAAAAGAACATTTATAATCCGCTAAAGTTTTTTTCATCCAAAGCAACTGAGTACAACAAAAAGCCGCGGAAATATATTCGGCTTCGGCCGTTGAAAGTGAAACACAATTTTGTTTCTTTGAAAACCAAGAAACTAGGCAATCACCTAAAAATTGACATAATCCGGAAGTACTTTTACGATCATCAATATTTCCCGCATAATCCGAATCACTATAACCTTTAAGAGAAAAATTTTCATTCTTTGGATAAAATAAACCATATTGAATAGTGCCTTTCAAAAATTGAAAAATCCTTTTAACGGCACTCATATGAGATTCTTTGGGATTGCTTTGAAAACGAGCACATAGGCATACGACATGAAGAATATCCGATCTACTTGCAGTTAAATAAAGTCAACTACCAATCATACCTCAATATTTGGATTCATCAACCGACTTGCCTTTTTCATCTTTGTCAATCTTGACGTTTGTTGCCATTAGGGTAGAGACGGTTCTTCATTCTTCAATGCCGAACTTCTTTAGAAGCTCTTTTGTATACTTTGATTGTGAAATGTAAATGCCTTCTTGGCATTGCTTAATTTGAAGTCCAAGGAAGAAATTGAGCTCCCCCATCATGCTCATTTCAAATTCACTTTGCATCAACTTAGAAAATTTCTTGCACAAGGATCCATTAGTAGCACCAAAAATAATATCATCAGCATAAATTTGCACTAATAAGCAATCTTGCCCTTTTTCAAAAACAAAGAGAGTAGTATCAACTTTACCTCTTGTAAATCCATTTTGCAAAAGAAAAGAGCTAAGTCTATCATACCATGCACGAGGTGCTTGTTTTAAACCATACAAGGCCTTCTTAAGTTTATAAACATCATTTGGCCTAGAAAAATTTTTAAACCCCGGAGGTTGTTTTACATAGACTTCTTCTTGAATAATACCATTTAGAAAAGTGGATTTAACATCCATTTGGTAAAGTTTAAAATTTGTAAAACAAGAATAGGCAAGTAAAATACGAATAGCTTCTAAACGTGCTACGGGTGCAAAAGTTTCATCATAATCAATACCTTCTTCTTGACAATACCCTTGAGCTACTAACCTTGCTTTGTTTCGAACAATATTGCCTTGTTCATCGAGCTTGTTTCGAAATACCCATTTTGTACCAATAATTGTTTGAGATAGAGGACAAGGTACCAATTCCCAAACATCATTTCTTTCAAATTGATTCAACTCCCCTTGCATTTCTAAAAATCAATCCTCATCTTCAATAGCTTTCTTTAGCATTTTTAGGCTCCTTTTGAGATATAAGAGATTTCTCGGTAAATTTTCCTCGAGTCATTACTTTATCAAGGGGATCGCCAATAATAAGATCTTTTGGGTGATCTCCCTTAAATTTCAATGCTACGGGAAGATCCGAAGTATCACTTTTGTCTTCTTGAGGAATATTTGAGCTTGAAGGTTGATCATTTTGAGCATCATTTTGAACAATTGGTTCAATAATATCCTCTTCATCACTATCATCATTGGGTATCTTTTCAACACCCGAGGATTCATTAAATTTTACATGGATGGATTCTTCAACAACCATACTAGTCTTATTGTAAACCCGATATGCTTTGCTCTTTGTTGAATACCCCATAAATATTCCTTCATCGGCCTTAGGATCAAGTTTGTCCAATTGATCCTTAGTATTCAAAATAAAACACTTGCATCCAAATATTTTGAAATAACTAATATTTGGAGTTCTTCTTTTCCAAAGCTCATATGGAGTTTTATTCATTTTAGGACGAATATAAACTCGATTAATGACATAGCAAGCGGTACTTACGGCTTCGGCCCAAAAATATTTTGGAAGTAAAAATTCATTGAGCATGGACCGACTCATTTCTTGAAGTGTCCGATTCTTCCTTTCGGCTACTCCATTTTGTTGAGGTGTCCTTGGAGCCAAAATATTATGCCCATATCCCTTGGTTTCACAAAAGACTCTAAATTCTCCATCAAATTCTCCACCTCGATCACTTCGAATAGACTTGATAGTATCTTCCTTTTCATTCTCAATAAGTCTACACAACTTAACAAACTCATTAACGGCATCGCTTTTATTTGCAAGAAAAAGAGCCCAAGTATATCTAGAAAAATCATCAACTATAACAAAAGTGTAATGTGTTCCACTTAGACTTGCCGTACCAATATCCCCATACAAATCTAAATGAAGAAGTTGTAGAGGCTTGGTTGTGCAAATTTCATTTTGGGCTTAAAACTACTCTTAACTAATTTGTTCTTTTGACAAGTGTCACATAAGCCAAGATTTTCAAAATTCAATTTGGGTAGTCCTTTTACATGTTGGTTTTTGTAAATAGTTTGCAACTTTTTATATCCAACATGTCCAAGTCGCCTATGCCATAAACTAGTTAAATCATTATTGGCGACAAGACAAGAAACATTTTGACTAACCAAATCACTTATACAAATTTTGTAAAGATTGCCTTTTCTATTTGCTTCACAAATAATTTTATCATTTTTGGAAATAAGGCATTTTTCTTTATTGAAAACAACATTATAATTTGAATCACAAAGTTGGCTAACACTTATCAAATTAAACTTAAGCCCTTCTACTAAAAGAACATTACTAAGAGAGAAAGAAGAGTTACCAATTTCTCCATTTCCAAGAATTCTTCCTTTGCCATTGCCGAATATGACCATACACTCTTCTTGGAGCTTGATGTTGGTAAAAAGTTCTTTCTTTTTGGTCATATGGCGTGAACATCCGCTGTCCACGAGCCATTTTGAATCCTCCATGGTTGTTATAGCCCCTATTACCTACAAAAGAATTATTTTTAGGTACCCTATAGTTTTGGGGTCCATGGGGGTTAGCCTTGCGACCTTTAGGTCTCCAAACATAGCTAAAATTCTTCTTCAATTTACAATGACTAACATAATGACCAACTTTACCACAATAAAAGCAAATAAGATTGTGGGCACTACTAGCACGTACAAAAGTCGGACCTTGGTCATTTTTCTTTGAAAATGGTTGAAAAGGTTTATAGCCAAGTCCTAATTTAGAATCTCACCTCTTTGTGCATCTAAAAATTTTGTAACCTTATCCGTACTTAAGTTAAAACGATGCACATCCTTTTTCAAACATTCAAGATCATTTGTGAGCTTTTGTTTTTGATTTCAAGAGTACGGACTTTAGTAAGAGTAATAGCATGAGCTTTATCAAGAGATTCATAATAAGTAAACAATTTATCCTTTTCTAATTTAAGCTCTTTATGCTCCTTTTTTAAAGTCTTGTATTTAACAATCAAATTTTGAAACTCATTTTCTAATTCATCAAAATCACATTGTAATTCATCAACTAAGGAAGAAGATGAAGCATTAGAGCGTACCTCGTTGTTTTCATCGTCTATGGCCATAAGACCATGTTCGGATTCGCCTTCTTCATTGGTTGTGGCAAGAAGTTCATCCCAAGTCTTGACATCCGCATTTAAAGCCTTCTTTTTGGGAAAAAGACTTTTTCTTCTTTTGTTCCTCCTCCTCGAGTTTTGGGCAATCGGCTATGAAATGCCCGGATTTTCCGCATTTAAAACATGAGTTGTCTCTAGATTTTCTTGCTTATTTTTATTCACAAAGTTTACAAATTTCCGGACAAGTGCGGTCGTTTCTTCATCATCCTCATCATTATCATAATATGAATTATTATAAGAAGATGCTAGACCTTTAGGAATATTATGCGTACCCGGTTGAGTGTTGGATGATTTGGAATTTTTCCTCTCCTTGAGATAGACTTCGTAAATGAGGAGGTTCCCAATAAGCTCATCGAACTTGAGTGTTTCAAGATTTTGTGCTTCCATGATAGCTGTCATCTTTTCGGACCATGAGCCGGAAATGGCGTTCAATACCTTGGTCACTTTGTCTTCTTCGGAGATGACCTTCCCAAGAGCCACAAGAGGATTGACAATGTTGTCAAGCCTTTCCACCATTTTTGATATGCTTTCACCATCATGCATATTGAAATTTTTAAAGTCTTTCACAAGCATTATTTTTCTTGCTTGCTTCACTTTCTTTGTGGCCTCATAGATAGTTTCTAATTTTTCCCAAACTTCATGTGCCGACCATATGTCTCTTATGCGATTATACTCGGTGGCGGTAAGAGAGCAATGTAAAATATTTAAGGCCTTACCGTTTAGAGGAAAAGCCTTCTTGTAATTTTCATCGAACTCCTTGAATGTTTTGGGAGCCGAGGTGTCGTTCTCCAATTTCTTGGTTGGTTGATCAACTCCTGCAATGACCACATTCCAAATATCAAATCCACACCCTTGTAGAAAGCACTCCATACGGTCTTTCCAAAATGCGTAGTTGTTGGCGTCGAATAGTGGTGGCTTGTTGGTGGAGGCGCCGGTGGTGAGGTAGCTTTCGTTCGTAGCCATCGATCTTTCCTCTTTACTCGCGGTGTGGAACGAGCTTGCCAAAGAGTTTGGCTCTGATACCACTTGTTAGTCCAAGTGGCTACGATAATCTAGAGGGGGGTGAATAGATTATGCCGATTTTTCGCAAATCGCCCTCTTTTTCGAATGAACAAGTAAATGACAAGAATGTAAATGCAGAAATTAAATAACACTCGATGATTTATAGTAGTTCAACCCACCTAGGACCTAAACTACTGCCACCCCGGTATATCCGAAGTGGATTTCAAAAAGAAAAAAAGTTTTATTAACAATTACCACAATTGTTACAACACCACCTTTGAAGAATACCACAATCTTCATACAACACCTTCAAGGAGATTACTACAATCTTCCTTCAACACCTATGAAGAGTACCACACTCTTCAACACCTAAGATCACCCAAGTGTGTTCTTACCACAAGAACACTAACAAGTATATCTTGTTTTGGATGATAGAAAAATTCAAGATTACAACTCAATAAATGAAGTATACAAACTTTGAGTGCAAGTGTAATCAAGAATAAAAAAGCCTAGACCTCAAGATTGTGCAAGTGCAAGAACTTAGGCTATTACAACAAGAATGTAAAAATGAAGGCTTTGGGAATTTTGCAGATTTCTTGTTGTATTGTTTGCTTATGTGTTATTGCTTGTGTCTTCAAATCATCCTCTATTTATAGGAGAGTCTTCACAAACATAGGCTCCTCCTTCTTCACTTTTGTCTACAAAAAGAAGATCACAAGATGTAGAAATAATGTACAAAATTGATAAAGGAAAATCTTGCTGATAATGGTTTTCCAATGGTTTGAATCTGCTGTCAAAAATATATAGCGCGACCGGTCGCTATATATGAAATTTCGAACGTTAAAAGAAAATAGTGCGATCCAGTACCAGGACGGAGAGGGGTGCGGCCGGTCGACCCATGCTGGACCGGTCACCCTCCCTCAAAAATCAAGTCCGAGTTCTCTGTTTCATTTTGTGCGTTCTTCAGGTACCGGTCGACGTCTTGTTTGACCGATCGACCTCCAAATTGAAGTGTTGTCCAATTTTTGTCAAAAATAAACTTAAAAAAATACTCCAAAAAATTAGTAAAAACATTTTAAATCAATTGGGAGTATTTGGACAACATTTAAAAACATTGTTTTGTTGTAAAAACTCATTTAAACAAAATCATCAAAATGTTGATAAAAATATTTATCTAACAGTGTATCCCCTGGGGAGCACCAGTCCTTTTTGTCAAAAAGAAAGACGGGTCACTTAGAATGTGTATCGATTATAAAGAGATTAATTGACTCAGTGTGAAGAATAAGTACCCGTTACCAAGATTTGAGGACTTATTTGATCGATTGAGAGGTGCTAGCACTTTTTTTAAGATTGACTTGAGATCCGGATATCACTAGGGAAAAATCAAGGAGAGTGATATTCCGAAGACAGCCTTCAGAACTCATTACGGGCATTATGAATTTGTTGTAATGCATTTGGATTGAGCAACGCAGCAACAGTATTCATGGACTTGATGAATCGAGTGTTCCATCCATTTTTGGACCAATTTGTCATAGTCTTTAGAGATGACATATTGGTGTATTCCAAGAACAAAGAATAACATAAGGAACATTTGAGAATAGTGTTGGAGACACTTCGCAGAGAAAAGTTGTATGCGAAGTTCAAGAAATGTGAATTTTTGTTGAATCGAGTTGTATATCTTGGGCATGTGATTACTGCTCAAGGAATTAAAGTAGATCCGACTAGAGTTGAAGCAGTTAATGAATGGATAGCACCTAAGAATGCGAATGAAGTTCACAGTTTCCTGGGTTTGGCAGGGTACTATCGAAGATTCATAGAAGGATTTTCAAAGATAGCTGGGCCCATGACCCGATTAACTAGAAAAGGAGAAAATTTATTTGGATGGAGAAATGCGAGAAAAGCTTCCAAGAATTGAAATAGAGACTGACCTCTGCACCAGTTTTGACAATTCCTGACCCTTCCAAGGAATTTGTCATTTATAGGGATGTGTCTAAGCAAGGATTGAGATGTGTGTTGATGCAGTATGGCAAGATAATTGCCTACGCCTCAAGGAAACTAAAGCCACATGAATTGAACTATCCTACACATGATCTTGAACTAGTTGTTGTGGTTCACGCCTTAAAGATATGGAGACACTATTTGTATGGAGGAAGGTGTGAATTTTTCACAGATCACAAAAGCTTAAAGTATCTTTTTACTCAGTAAGAGTTGAACATGAGGCAAAGGAGATGGCTGGAATTGGTTAAAGATTATGACTATACCATTAACTACCACCCTGGGAAAGCCAATGTGGTTGTTGATGCTCTAACTCGTAAAACTAAAGGAGAATCGTCAAGTTTAATAACTGAACAAGAAGATCAAGTGAAGGAGTTTGTCAAAGTGAAGATAGAGGTAGTCGTACCACCAAATAGTGCGGAAGCAATATTAACATCTTTAGTGATGCAACCTACTTTAAAAGAGAAAATTAAGGAAGCTCAACCTCGAGATAATTTTTTGAACAAAATGAAGGAACGAACCCGAGAAGGGAGAGTTAAGGGTTTTGTTTTAATAGATGAAGGTATTTTAACTTACGAAGGGAGATTGTGTGTTCCTAAAGAATCTGAACTTAGAAAAGAAATTCTTGAAGAAGCTCAATGTACTCCATACACAGCTCATCCCGGGGGTACAAAGATGTACCGAGATTTAAAAGAAATATTTTGGTGGCGAAGTATGAAGAGGGATATTGGGAATTTTGTTGATAAATATTTGACTTGCCAACAAGTGAAAGCCGAGCACCAAAGACTATCGGTTTGCTCAAACCACTTAAAATCCCGAATGAAAATGAGAATATATAACTATGGATTTTGTGGTAGGACTTTTACGATCAATTAAAGAAAATAAGGTTGTATGGGTCATAGTAGATCGGTTGACTAAATTGGCTCATTTTCTACTGTCAAAATGACGTATAGTATGGAACAATATGCTCGAGATGTCCATGAGGGAAATAGTGAAATTACATGGAGTGTCGGTGTCTATTGATCGACAGAGACATAAGATTTACTTCGAAATTCTGGAGAAGTCAGCAAAGTACAATGGGCACAAGATTGAAATTCAGTACAACTTATCATCCACAGACAGATGGGCAGTCTGAAAGGAAAATACAAATATTGGAAGATATGCTAAGAGCTTGTGTGCTCGACTTGGGAAGTAACTGGGAGACTTTAATGCCTTTAGTAGAGTTCGCTTATAACAATAGTTATCAAGCGGTGATAGGGATGGATCCTTATGAAACATTATACGGATGAAAATGTAGATCACAGTTGTATTGGAACGAGGTTGGTGAAAAGAAAGTTTTGGGGCCAAAACTGATTCATGAAACTGTAGAAAAGATAGCCAAGATACAAGATCGAATCAGAATGGCTTAAGATGGACAAAAGTCATATGCTGACAAAAAGAGGAAACATATACAATTCGAAGAAGGAGAAAAAGTGTTTTTGGAAGTGGCTCCTATAAAGGGTGTTATTCGTTTGGTGAAAAGGGGAAATTGAAGCTAAGATATATTGGACCGTTCCAAATCCTTACTTGTATTGGAGATTTGGCTTATCAATTAGCATTGCCACCAAGTTTGTCAAGTGTGCATAATATTTTTCATGTTTCGATGCTGAGAAAATATGTTCACGATCCTAGTCACATGGGGTATGTTCAGAAACGGCCTTATTTCAAGTTTGATTTACAACTATGGCCATCCTTATTAAAAGGATTCAAATATGCATTGAAGTTCCCATTATACCCTTTATAACAGAATAAGGAAATATGATTAATTCGTACCAGATTTCACAGAATACGAACACTTTTTAGTTTCTATTTCCTGTTTCATTCGTGGCATTGTTACACCTACTTAGATCCAGCCTTGGTTCGTTTTCTACTCCAAGGCGTAAAAGTAATTCTTCAAAGGGATGAATCAATAGTACATTATGAACACATGTTGAACAAACAGCCTTTATTTTATTAAGAACTTAAAGAAAAATTTATTACATCAGTAATCTCCTTTTGGGAGGAGAAAACCTGTTTAGCCTCTCATAAAGGCTATTACACTCTTGTACATAAAAAGAAAAAACTAAACTTTAAAACTGAAAACACTCTGAAATTCTAAACACTCAATATTACAGAAGAATTTTTATTGTAGAAGACTTAGGAGAATTTTCGATGTCCTCAGCCTCCTTCAAACTCTGGTTTAAATAGATGTAAGTCCGTATTTCAATTTCGGACTTCAACCCTTGTTGAAATGTAAAACGTCACTGCTTACATCATACTCTTGAATTATTGCTTGCTTCCACTTGCAGCAATTAGTTGGCCTTTCCCTTTCTTCACATGGACTGGCCCCATCTTGTCTGGTATCCGAAGTTCTTTATGCAAACTTCCAAATCCTGCTGACTCGTCCTTTGTCTTGTAATACGTTGGACGACATCTTTCATGGACCCACTTTTCGTCTTTTTTCTAAGTGGGTTGTTACCTGTCTGAGTCACATGTCTCCACTAGCTTTGTTGGGGAATCTACTTTTTGGTGGTCCCGAAACTTTGGATTCTTTCGTGACTTTTCTTCTCCGTCGCGGGTCTTCTCCGATCGACTTTTGGCGGAATCCTTTGCCAAATTCCGGTTCCTTCTAGTTTTGACATTGGGACGGACCGAAGTTCCCAATGGCCAATATGATCCATGTTACAATATTTCCGCGAGTTTCTTTACTCCCCGTGACTTATTTTCCCATAGAAGATTTCTTTTCTTTTGAATGCGGATCTTCTGCGAACCTTATAGTTTTTCTGTCATGGTATTCAACGGGAATGACCCGTTCACCGAGTCGGTAGAACTTGAGCGGAAACTTGACTTTGTCCATCTCGTGAGACGGACCCACAATCCCCATGCCCTTCTTGTAGTGATCGATCTTGATGAAGGTCATGGCCAATTGTACTTCTTTCGAACTTGCCTCCTTGATATTTTAGAAGGCTCTTTCATCCGGTCTTGGCTTTAATGTAATGGAAGGCTTCATGTCCACCTTTTCCGACCAGACTCTGCCATTTGCACTTATGAAATACGACTCAATGTATCCCCTCGTCTTGGGTTGTCATTGTTGGACCAAAGATTGACACTAAATAAATGACTTCTGGATCCACTTTGGTAATTTTGTGATCTCGGGAATCCTGGTGAAGTAGTATAGGCGAGGCCAAAGCCCCAAACTCGTACCACCTCTTTACTTCTTGAGGGTCGAATTTGGTAGCATCAAACCCTTGGATATTTTCGAAACATCAATCTTTGTTTTTTCCGGAGGTATCCCATGCACAGTAATTAGTTTCTCCCGGTTTGCACGGTATTCCCGCCAAGAAGAAGAAACTTTAATCTCGTTAGTATCAACCTTAGAAGTGCCCATCATAGGCCTAAGATTGATCTATTCGCCCTTTACCCCGGACGTCTTTGGGTTGATGTGATAACTCGGGATTTGACCGGAGTATCGGTTTTCCTTGGGCCAACATTTCTGCGACTTAGGACTTGTGCTAGAGGTATTTGAATCCTCTGCTACGAGGTTGGGAGCCATGCGCTCTAAACGCTCCGTTTGCTTATTAGCGGCCGGAGGAGTGGCCTTGAAATGCCGTTCTCAATCGAGAGTGAGACCAGGACACATGCTCGATAACGATCGGTTACTTTGTCCCGATCATTCCTTTGTAATTTCCGGCCAAATCGGCATTGATGACCAGGGTATCAAATTCTCGGAGTAGCATTTCTATTTGGTCTCCAAGATGTCTTGATCTTTGTGAGGATGGAATCGACTTCAATTCCCTCCATCTCTTGTTAGAAAATCTGCAAGAATATTTTCATGAGATTTTATAATGACAATATAATAATCATAATATTGACATTGACTTGCCATCTAAGTATCCTAGCTTTTTTCGGTTTTGATTCAATTTTGTTTTTGAAAAGCTTTGACACTTGAATTATCAATTTTAAGATAAACTTTTTAACTTAAGTAAAAATAAAGGCCATTTTTTAAAAGCCTTTCATTTGCAAAAGAATTCTTTTCGTTGATATGCCACCGAGTCGATTCACTAGGTGTGAATAAACGGCTGCAGATATCTGCATGGCACTTCTCCATTTGGTGTAGCTTTTGTAAGTACCGCGCCCACCAATAATCATGCATCATCGTATAAAGAACCGGGTTCATCTTCATCTGTGGAATTACAAGTTTTGGAAGATTTTTGCAAACTTCCTTAAGTTGCTTGATTCCTTCTTGATGTTCATTCTCCCATTTGAATCTTGCATCTTTTTTAAGCAATGGGCTAAACACCTTCCCGTAATGTGCTAGATTGTTTATGAACATTCCAACCAAAATTGACAACTCAAGAAAAAACCGCTTCTTGCTTCTTGTCTTTCAATGTATCCGGAAATCCTCGTATCTTTTCTACAATATGACTTTGTAGGATTATTCCATTCGTCGATCTCAATTCCTAGGAATTCAAATGTCTTGTTGCAATCTTTGTCTTCTTCTCCGAAAGCACTAATCCTTCTTTGTGACAAACATCGAAAATATTTCCAAATGTTTGAGATGTTCCTTCATGTTCTTTGATGCGATTAGAATGTCATCGATATACACGAACATGAAACGAAATAATCTTTAAAGAGATTATCCATCTTCCTTTGATATATACGGGGTGCGTTAGCCAATCCCATAGGCATCACGTTCCAAAATATAGTGTCTTTGTGGTGTAGAGAAAGTTTGTGAACTTCTTGCTTTCTTCCTCCATCTTAATCGGTAGAATCCAGATTTACAATCGAACTTTGAGAATATCTTGGCGCCTTTGATACGATTAACCGGATGTTCTCTGGCTTGGGATATAGTATCAGTCGAACTCCAAAATGTTATTAATTCCCTTGTAATTAATAACAAGTCTTGGCTTTCCTCTTTTGATTTCTCCATGGTTTCTAACTAAGAACCCTGGACTGTTGTATGGAAAAACTCCTGGTGAAATTAACTTAAGGTCAATATGTTCCTTAAGTATCTTTTGCATATCCTCACGATCCACCTGGTTCATAAGGATTGGTTTGAATCTTACGAACTCGTACTCCTTTCCTAGCTTAACCTTCAAGGATGCTTTGAGCTCGTTCTTGTCCCACCATGCCAAAGGATCTTCATTATAATTCCTTTGGATCTTCTTCTTGATATCCTCGAGTGTTATTTGTTCCTCAATGGTTACATCACTCTGTGGATTCTCCATAAGACTCATCCATAATTCTGCAATGACTTCTGGAGTAACTCGTTCTTCCCCTTGTACTCTGAATGAATACAAGTTGTTATCCCATATTTTTTGATCCTTTTGAATCGAACCAAATTGTCTATAGGATAATAATGCTTCACCAAATTTTCTTCGATCCGCCATTTTTGGATTGCGAAGTTTGGCTTCATCACCACGCTTGCTGCGAAAAATAATAGGCATTTTTCTGTAAAATGCTTCCCGCAGTCTTTGGACAATAATCTTATGATCACACAATGTTGTGAAAATAAGTCTTCTCGTCTCATTCTCCTGTGTAAATCGCTTGAATGTTTGTAGGAAGTTGTTCCCTAGCAAAACATCTGCACATATATCATGGAAATAGATCGGTGGCGTTTTCACTTTGTACACGTAAGTCGCCGCGCCTCCGATCATGATTTCGCTTGTTTAATTCCCCTGTTAAGGATAAGAATCCTTTTAGAGAAATCTCTTCCTGCAATAGCTGGTAAATCTTCTCCAATTTATTTAGGAAAAACATTCGGCTTTGCAGTACATATTCTAAGCACTGAATCAATATAGGCGGCGAAATACTCGGCCTTGTATTCAAAAGACATATAACATTCCAATAGAAATGTATATGGAGAATGGACTAGTGGTCATCGATTCTATATCTTTTATTACCCTTGGCTGTGAACTCCATTCCGTCTTGTAATCTTTCCCAAGGTTTATGATCCTCGAGAAATTCAATTCCCAGTGTTAATTGCTCTGGGATTTTTCCTGCAACTCCTGTGATAGTAAGGTCAATTTCTCCTATCTTCAGGCTTCCTTGATACCTTCCAACGATTAGTTGTTGGAGATAATATAGAACATCACAAGGAAAAATGTTATCCTTTTGAGTGATGTCGAATATTACTTCAACCTCTCGCCATCCTTCTGGACATTTCAGCTCTCCTGCTGTCTTGAAAACATCTGGAATACGCTGAATTGTACTTGGTCTCTTTTCTTCCCAACGACTGCTACTCGTCATTCTATCCTGTTGGAAAGACATCCTTCTTGGCTCAACTCTGAGACTTCGACTTTTGTTGAAGACTGGTTGATCTTGTATTTTCATATCGATCTCCTTGATGGTTGGAGACTCAATAATTTCTGGTAAAACCACCCTGGCAAAGTCCTCGAAGATTCTTGGGACTTCAATAAATTCTTTTCTCAAGAATACTTCTGAATGATGTGTATTCGAGAGAGCATAGGATATCTTGTATGTGATCGAGTAGGGTCTATTCCCCTCTTTCATCAAATCATCTCTTTTGAAATCTTGATGAAGGGTTAGAACTCATGAAATCTCGATCTCCCAGATTGTATGCAATTCTAGGATAGACATTAAATGCCAATTTCCCAAACATACAAATTTCTCAGAACCGCTCAAGGCATGAATCCTTGAGGTTTGAGATTCGCTTATCAAAGATAGCCAAATTGAGTGGCGAATCTATTCCTTCTTTGAATGTTGCTTTAATAATTACTTTTATGGCTCCGATATGAATCCATGAGAGTGTATTTGCAACTTCTCTTTTAACTCTGCTTTTGATCTCCTGGATTTCTCTAATAGGGACCAACTGCATCTCGATCAGGTTCCCGGTAAACTCTATTGGAATAGCCAATTCTCCGGTTGTTACCCTGTGGATAATTTGGTGTTTTCTCGTTCTGAAACCCAATTTTATCCAATGCTTTTTCCATAGCTCCGATTGTAAATCCATCATAGACTTGAAGCTTTGGATCTTCCTTCATAATTCTCATAAGAGTCTTATGAGACACCGTAGTAGTGTGAGAGAGGAATCGACATATCCTCCCTGTCTGTGAAGAATTTCTTTTTCACTGCACGATTAAATTTGAGTCACTTCCATCATCGAATAGATTTCTTCTTCATAGATGCTCTCATCCGAGGGAATATCCTCGAATTGATACACACGTATTAAATCACGATAATAGAAACTTCTTCGATTTCGGTGTAGCCTCGAATCGACTCCTCGTTTTTGATTATGCGGGGCAATCTGTTGAGATATGCCCTCTTGCTCCGCATGTCCAGCAATTACAATCTTTGAAACTTTCATTAGCTCTGGTGTGAGCACGCCTGAAAGTTCTTCTTCCTGGATTTCTTTGGTACTTGCTTGATTAGAAACGATGATGAGGCTCTACTCCCGCCAGTCTTTGGTCTTTGTCCCGATTTTGTAACTTTGGGCTTTTGTTTTGACCAAAACCTTCTAGGTCTCCATGAAGACCTATTTCTTTTGTTGCTGCTTCCTCGGCGGTATGGATGGCTCCTCTCCTTCTTCTTCTTGTGCCGCCTTGTTTGACCTCCCACAACTGTTGGGATATCATTATCTATGCAACATAGAGGAACTGCTTTGTTAATTCCTCTTAATCTCTTGTAATTCTGTGCGGAGCTGCTTGATAGCACCATTCGAGATAACTGGCCTTTAGGAAAGACATTTTTCTAGCCACGTTTCTACTTGACTCCTCCACCCTTGTATTCCCGATAAGCATTTCTCTCCAGGGGACTCGGAATTTTGGCAAAGAATAGCACATGCGACTTCTTTTCCTCAATCTTGGATTTCCACCGTATTCGGTGAACAACTTGATATATTCGTCAATATGACAAATATCCAGAACTTCAAGGCTATAGAGGGCTTGTTTATATTTCTTTCTTTTTTCATCCTCTAATCCTCGAAATAACCGTCGTGCCGATGAACTGGATTTTGAATAGTTTTGCCATACCATCGACAATTCCTTTAAGTGATTCCCCGATGTGACCGAACTTTTCGTACTAGCATCGGTCATATCGAGCAATCTTCACCGATCCTTCAAGACTCATTTCAAGAAGTAAAATGAATGAATCCTTTGTAAGATCGAGGTTTCTTTGAAATTCTCATAGTGAAGCCCATTCATCAATGAGAACTTCTCTATTTTTAAAATCTGGGATGTCCAGATTTAACATCAACCCATACGGATGTATTGGGTCGAGGTGCGATCTTCCATAAGGCGTCTGATAAACATTCGGCCTTCCGGTAGGTTGTCTAGTCCCCGCAAGAGGGTTTCGACCTCCTGTCCCTGAAAGTAGATCACTCCCAGTCGTAAAATCTCCAGCATGTGGCATCCTCTCGTCCCGAGCTCCATGATGCGAACCCGTACTTTCTTCGACGTTAGGATTAACTGGTGGCGGTGGTGGTGGAATTGGTCTACCTTGTGGGTCATAGGTAACCAAAGCGATTCTCACTGCGTTCATCTTTAAATCTACAATACCTAATCCCGCAAAGGATTCTGCCAGGTCATGTAGATCTTTAAGATTCATCTTTTCAATATCCATATTTTTTAATTTTTGATGGATTTTCCTTTGATTAGAGCAATGAGCTTCTCCTCATCCGTCATTTTTCGTATGACTTTGGTTGGTTTCCCCTTTTGGTGTAAATAGTGGTACTTGTCCCCAAAATCAATATGTTTCCTTCCAGGATGAACTCGGCTGTCCTCCAGGTTCTTGACTCGTTTACGGATATCATGAAGGAGTTCAAGAGTTTCTTATGATATTTCACCATCGTCTCCATGCAGTTGGATCGATGAACTTGTCTTGGTAGATGAATATGGCGGTTGCCATAGTGCACTGCCGTCTTACGGATTTCTCTAAGATCTTGGAGATCTTAGATTTATCTGGAAGTATCTCGTTCCACTTTCGGGTACACCATCGGGAATCATTGTTCGATGGGAATTTTCATGAACCGTTTCTTGGAGGTTCATCAAGTGAACATATAAGTGCAGTTAAGCATCAATCGCCTATAATATTCTCGCTTTCGCATTTTGCATTGCTTAAGGTTTCCCGTCGGCTCTGCCGTTCTTTTTCTTCATGTTGGTATTCCCGATATGAAACCTGGTCAAGGTGTTCTTGTGCATACATCATCGTCAAAATTTGTGATATCTCCGTAATAAGGGTACATCTCGGACATCGGTCAGGATCCATAATCTCGGAGTAATTTCTCCTCACCAAATTGTTAATTACATAAATATAATAAATTTAACTAAAAGTTCTTAATAAACCTAGCTCGATACCATTTTACGGCCCCTAAAACCTTTAAAAACCATTAGTTTACCTTTAATTCAATATAAGGGGTATTTTGGGGTTTTATCAAATAAGAAGGCCATTTTTGAAACTTTTGAATAAGTAAGGCCATTTGTGTATATGTGGTTTAAAATTAGGCTATTTCCAATCATTTCCCTAGTCACATTGTGAACTATAAAAATTTAGAAATTAACAAAGACTTGACATACGAAAAGGGTCCGAGTTGATTTTAGAGCATAAGATTCACAAACTAAGAAATGAAGATGTTGCATTGATCAAAGTTCAATGGAGACGCCACTTGGGAGCAAAAAGAAGAAATACGCGCCAAGTACCCAAATTTTATTATCCACGGTAAGTTAACAAATTTCGAGGACGTAATTATTTTTTAAGCGGTGTAGGATGTAATACCCATAAAATTTAGGGATAAAAATCAAATTAGGGTTTTTAATTAGATTCAACTTTCCCTAAATTTTATAATTTAGCCAATACTCAATTTAAGTTTAACCATTAATTTTAATTAAACAGATTTCTTTAACTATAATTTAAAATTTACTTTTTGTTACATTAAATAGCCCTAAGCTCTATTAAATGCACATATGAGTTATGAAGTCTTTAGCTTAATTAAAGAAGAGGAAGTCTTTAATAAAGAAAATGAAGTCTTTAATTTTATTAAAGAGGATGAAGAGAAATATATTGAAATTTCTAATGTAGAAATAAATTTGACGTTTCAATTGTTTCTTATAAAAATACCCATTACTTATTTTTTTATTTCATAACTTCCAAATTAAAGATTTAAGATAAGCAAATGTGTGGTGGCGTGAGGTGAGGGGGCTATTGTGTGTGTGTACAGTAGGGTGTGTTGGTAGAGAGAGAGAGAGAGAGAGAGAGAGAGAGAGAGAGAGAGAGTAGGCATATGAGGGAGAAAAAGGGGGGAGAGAGAGAAAAAAAGTAGTGAAGAAAGTGAATTGAGGGAAAAGGAGAGGGAGTAGGCGTACATACGTGTAGGAAGAAATGAAGAAAGAAAAAGAGATGGGAAAAGTGAATTTAGGATTAATATTTTTAAATTGAGGGATTTGACTCCATTTACCAATTTTCAAGTCTAAATGAAAAATCTCTAAATTTTTTTCCATATTTCTTTTCTTTTCTAACCCAACCAAATTTCATAAATAATTTTATTAATTATAATTTTATGATTTATGTAGGAATCGAGAATCAAGAGGATTAAAATAATCATTTTATTTTCTACGAGGACTAGTAAATCAATTGAGGTAGGAATTTTTAAATCTTGTCTTTATATAATATTTCATGTGAGTATTTTCATTTATATATGATATGCAGAGGAACTAGTTAGGGACCGTAAATAGGCCCAGGATCGAAGTTGATCTTTGGGTTAAGCTCGCCGTGCTAAATTTATTAACTGGCCAGTCAGAGAAAATTATAGAGAAAAATTACATGTCATATTATTATTTATTATGCTTGTATATTGTATTATATAATGACAAATTGATCCCTACTGAGCAAGTGGGAGCTCACTCTATCATTTCATAACTTTTCAGATTGAGGAGTCAGGCTGGAGATACGACAAGGATATTCAACTCTGAATTTGAATTCTTCTATGTTGGAGTATTTGGATAATACTTTTATTTTAATAACTTGGATGGATTTTACTTATTTAAATTCTAATGGTTAGTTTTATTAAATTATTTTGTTAAAGTCGTATTTTTATGTTCACGTTTTTATTAAAATCAGAAATATTTTTATTTTGTAAAATGGGGTGTTACAGAACTTCCCAAAAATATATAAAGAAAAACAAAATTTACGTTCGAGTACTGTGTGTCAATGTTTGTTTTATTATAAATTTTTTTCTTTAAATCCAATAATCTCAGTTATTGACAGCAATTATTATATATTTTAGTCTAATATATCATGTAACAGATATTTCTTTTTTAAATACTAATGGGAAACCATAGAGGAAGAAAGAAAATTTCTTTCATTATTGCGACCAAGAGATGATCCATTAACTACGAAAACAATTTCTTTTCTTAGGGTAAGTCTCGTATCGGGACCTTCTAACGGATCTGTCAGTTAGACGGATCTAAATACCCCTTACCGGTCAATCCGCCCTTTGACCTGCATAACCACTAACACCAAAACAACAATATCCATTGACCGCTGCTAATACTTTTTGGAAGTGCTACTAATACTCTTTGGTAGGACTACTAATACTTTTCAGTAAAATACTAAAATACCTTTAATAAAAAAACCAAATATTTTTCAATAAGATTATTAATACATTTTAGGGGGAATACTAATACTTTTGCGAGGAAAAAAATCAATACATTTTATAATAATTACTTAAAATACTGCTCAAAGGGTTACCAATACTTTTTCAGTTGATTACTAATACTTTTATGAGGGATTGCTAATACTTTTTACGGGAAAAACTAATACTTTTGAGGGTTACCTAATAGTACGTACACCACTATCTAATACTTTTCAAGGGGACAATTAATGCATTTTAGGTGGATTACTAATACTTTTGAGGGGGAAAATCAATACATTTCATGAGGGCCACTAAAAATATTGTTCAAGGGGATTGATTACTAATACTTTTCAGATGTACTACTAATACTTTTCAGGGGAAAAACTAATATTTTTAACAGCCCATAATATTACAAAAATGCCACCGGCCCAGAGATCCTATGATACCGCCCCAAAATATTACAAAAATACCACTGATGCATGAAATTACAATAAAACACGGGTCGAGTTGGATCCATCTAACGTAAAAGACCCGTTAGCCGATCTAACCCATTTTTTTATCTTTCTTACCTAATCAAGGAATTAGAGACGTCAATAAGGGTTGATCCTTCCTGGTCCTGCCCTAGCCCTAAAATGCCCTAGCCTTAAGGGCCACGGCTAAAAAGCCCTAAAGTCATAAGGGCTTGAAAAATCAAGGCCAGCCTTATCCTTGCGAGCCGAGTCGGCCGCCAGGGTTGGCCCTATAATTTTTTATTTTTTGATGAAGATCATGCCCTTATAAGTTCAATATTTTTAACTAAATAAAATGCTAATATAGCATAATATAATAAAAAATGAGATTTCTTCTAAATAATTTTATGAATTAACAAAAATTATCAACAATATAATAATCTAACAATGGAATCATGGATCATAATATCATACTCATTCATCTTCATCAATTATAATTTTAAGATTAACGATAATTGATAAATAAAATCAAATATTATATTTGATGGTGTTATAGGTATAAATTTAAATATAAATTTATAAAATACATAAACTTTATACAGAGAAAAAAACCTTAAGGACCGACCCAACCCTAGTCCTAGTTGGCCCCAGGGCCAATTAGGGTCGGGCTAAAATGCCCTCATGTTATACAATCCTCAAATTTTTAGTGTCGGCCCTCAGGGTTTAGGACTTTATTGACATCTCTACATGAAATCATTAAGATGCTTTGAACTAAAATGAAATATGAAGCAAGAATGTAAACCCACTACTAAAGGTAAAATATAACAAGGTCCGCCCTAAATTTCTGTTTTCTCCCTCATAGTAGGGGGAAAAAAACCTCAATTTTTATTTTCTGTTTTTATCTGGTATTATGCCAAATCTAGTAATCTTGTTTTTATTGGTCAAAAGTTCAATGAGAAAGCTAATTATTCAACAAATTGCAAAGGGAACATTGAAATACTTTTTCATGTTCCTTCTTTTTTATTGACGGATTTCATGTTCCTACTTTAGTACTTCGATTTTGAATTAGCTTAAATGAGGGGGACTGATGCCTTTACCTGAAGCGGAAACAGCGGCGGATCTATGTGTCAATTTGGGGTACAACTAAAACAAATCCAACATATTTTTAGTTAAAAAAATTTAAAAATAAATTTATACCCTATTTTTACAAAAAGAATTAGAAAATCTAAATTAAACAATACAAATCCCCACAATAAAATTTCAAAAATTAAAATATTGACTTAACAACTTGAATAAATAAATCTTGACAAAAGTCAAAACCTACAAAACTAAAAATATCAAAAAATAAAATCTAATAATATCAATAATGTGACCAAAAAATGTGTTTTGTTGTCTCTTGTTTTCTCAAATACTCTAATTATTTATTTTATATATGTGTATTAATTCTTCATGTACGATTACATGGTCAACTTTTACAAAATTTTAAACGATGACGTTTTGTTCTATGACTTTAAATATTAAACAATATTTATATGCACATTTTTTTTAAATCTATCGTACCCCCATTTTAAAAATCATGGATCCGCCACTGAACGGAAAAAAGGCTATCTTGTACTTTTCCATTCAAAACATTTAATAGTTATTTTTGGAAAAATGAATCCATACATATTAATAGAATATCTAATAAGCTTGGGAAAGGATTAGAAATGGCCTAATTTTAAAGCGCATGTACAACATTAGCCTTACTTATTCAACATGTTCAAAAATAGCCCTTTTATTTGTTTTAACCCCAAAATACCCCTTATATTGAATTGAAATAAAACTAATGGTTTTTAAAGGTTTAAAGGGCCGTAAAAATGGTATCAGAGCCTAGGTTTATTAAGAACTTTTAGTTAAATTTATTATATTTATGTAATTAACAATTGGTGAGGAGAAATTACTCCGAAAACATGGATCTGGACAATTGTCTAAGATGTACACCTTACAGGACTTATCGTCAAATTTTGACAATGTACGCACAAGATCACCAAGACAAGATAGCATATTGGCAAAACCAATATGATGAAAAGGAAACGTCGCGAGGGCGATAAAGAAACCTTGAGACATTTGCCAAAAGAAAGCGACATATTATTTGAGTTTTTAACAAGAAACGGATAATATATGTCGATCCGATGAATCGCCATGGCTTGATCCATGAGAATGCCCATCGAGAATCATGATTCGATGGAATACCAGAATGGAATGAGATATCTTAGGACACATCTAAGATCTCAAAAGATATTAGGGAAGTCGAAGGCAGTGCGAGAATTATGGCAACCACCATATTCATATACGCGAGACAAGTTCATCGGATCGAACGGATGGAGAGCGATGGTGAAATATCGGAAGGAAACTCTTGAAATCCTTCATGATATTTAAACGCTTAGTCAAGAACACTGGAGGACAAACCCCGAGTTCTTTCGGAGGAAAGAAGCGTATCGATTTCGGGGCGATCCCCTATTTACACCAAAAGGGGAAACCAACCGAAGTGATACGAAAAATGACAGAATGATGAAAAGCTTGCTTTGCTATCATCAAAGGAAAATTCGTCACAAAGTAAAAGTGATGGATATGGAGAAGATAAATCTTAAAGATCTACGACGACTGGAAGAATCCCTCGCGGGATTAGGTATTGTAGATTTAAAGATGAACATAGGAGATGGAACGGCTTTGGTTACATGACCCGCTAGGTCGACCAATTCCACTACAACCGCCACCGATAGAAATCCCAAGCGTCGCGGAAAGTGCGGGTTTAATCATGGAACCCAGGATGAGAGGATGCATCACGGCGGAGATTTTACCACAGGGAATGAAACACTTTCGAACAGGAGCTCGACCACCTCCAGCGGGAACTCGACAACCTTCAGAAGGCCAAATATTTATCAGACGCCTTATGGAAGATCACATCTCAACCCGATACATCCATATGGGTTGATGTTAAATCGGATATCCGATTTTAAAAATCGAAGTTCTCATTGATGAATGGGCATCGGTGATGAGGATTGCAGCGAGAACCCTTGATCTTACGAAAGATTCCTTCATTTTACTCCTTGAAATGAGTCTTGAGGATCTGTAAGGATTGCATGGGATATGACCGAAGCAAGTATGAAGAGCGCGGTCACAGCAGGGGAATCACTGAAAGGAATTGTCGATGATATGGCCAAATTATTTAAGATCCATTTTATCGGCACATGTTACTTTGAGGGATTAGAGGAAGAAAAAAGAAAAAGATATAAACAAGCCCTCTACAACCTCGAGTTACATGATATTTGTCATATTGAATATATCAAGTTGTTCACTAAATCGGTGGAAGTCAAGATTGGAGACAAAGAAGCTTTCTGACTATTCTTTGCAAAAATTCCATGTCCCTGGAGAGAAATGCTTATCAAGGAATATAAGGATGCGGGATTTAGATACCGAGTGGCTAGAAAAATGTCTTTCTTGAAAGACAAGTTATACGAATGGTGCCACCAAGCGACTATACGAACTACAAGAGATTACGAGAAATTAACAAGCGGTTCCTCGATGTTGCGTAGACAATGATATCCGGTTGGGAGGTCAACCAAGGCGGCATAAAAGAAGAAGGAGAGAAGCCATCCATATGCAGCCGGGAAGCGAGCAAAAAAAAACAGTCTTCATGGAGACCTAGAAGGTTAAGTCAAAAAACAAAGCCAGAAGCTACAAATCGGGCAAAGACCGGCCAAGCGGGGAGTAGAGCCTCATTATCGGGTTCTAATCAAGCAAGTACCAGTAAATCCGAGGAAGAAGAACTTTCGGGCGTGCTCACACTAGAGCTAATGAAAGTTTCAAAGATCGTAATTCTTTGGAGATGCGAACAAGAGGGAATATCTCAACGGATTGCCCAGGACAATCAAAAACGAGGAGTTAGGCAGGTTGAAGCTACCCGAGAAATCGAAGAAGCTGCCGGTTTATTATCGTGGATTTAATACGGTGTATCAATTTGAGGAAATTCCCTCGGATGAAAGCATCTATGAAGAAGAGATCTATTCTCGATGATGGAAGTGAATCCGATTGAGAATCAGTGAAGAAGAAATTCTTCAACAGGGACGGTTAGGGAGGATATGATAGGATTCTCTCTCACACTACGGTGTCTCATAAGACTCTTATGAGAATTATGAAGGAAGATCAAAGCTTCAAATCTATGATGGATTTACAATCGGAGCGATGGAAAAGACTTTGGATAAGATTGGTTTTAATAGAAAACATCAAATTATCCACGGGGTAACTTAGGAGAATTCGCCATTCGATGGAGTTTCAGGGAACTGATCGAGATGCGGTTAGTCCCTATTAGAGAAATCCAGGAGATCAAAAAGCGAGTTAAAAAGAGAAGTTGCAAATACACTCTCATGGATTCATATCGGGCCATAAGAGTCGTTATTAAAGCAACATTCAAAAGAAGGAATAGATTCGCCACTCAATCAGGCTATCTTTGATAAGCAAATCTCAAATCTCAAGGATTCATGCCTTGGAGCGATTCTGAGAAATTTGTATCTTTGGGAAATTGGCATTTAATGTCTATCCTAGAATTGCATACAATTTGGGAGATCGAGATTTCAACGAGTCCGAACCCTTCATAAGATTTCAAAAGAGACGATTTGATGAAAGAAGGAAACAGACCCTACTCGATCACATACAAGATATACTATGCTCTCTCGAATACACATCATTCAAGTATTCTTGAGAAAGGAATTTATTGAAGTCCCAAGAATCTTTGAGGACTTTGCGGGAGTGATTCTACCCGGAAATCATGGAGTCTCGAGCTATCAAGGTGATTGATATGAAAATACAAGATCAACCAGTCTTCAACAAAAGTCGAAGTCTTGGAGTTGAGCCCAGAAGGATGTCTTTCAAACAGGACAGAATGGTGGCTTGATGGCCGTTGGGAAAGAAAAAAGACCAAATGAGTTCAACGCATTCGGATATTTTCAAAAGCAGCAGGAGAGAGCTGAAATGTCGAGAAGGATGGCGAGAAGTTGAAGTAATATTCGACATCACTCAAAAAGGATAATATTTTTCCTTATGATGTTTTATATTATCTCCAACAACCTATAGTTGGAAGGTATCAAGGAAGCCTGAATATAGGAGAAATTGAGTTGACTATCACAGGGGTTGCAGGGAAAATCCCAGAGTAATTAATACTGGGAATTGAATTTCTTGAGGATCATAAACCTTGGGAAAGATTACAAGAGGGAATGGAGTTCATAGTGGTTGATAAAAGATACGAATTAGATGACCACTAGTCCATTTTCCATATACATTTCTATCGGAATGTTATATCTTTGAATCAAGGGAGTATTTCGCCGCCTATATTGATTCAGGTGTCGGAATATGTACTGCAAAGCCGGATGTTTTTTCTAAAGAAATTGGAGAAGAATTACTAGCTATTGCAGGAAGAGATTTCTCTAAAAGAATTCTTATTCTTAACAGAGGAATTAAACAAGCAGAAATTATGATCGGAGGTGCAGGCGGTACCCCATGGTACAAAGTGAAGACGCCACCAATCTATTTCCATGATACAGGAGCAGATGTGTTTCTAGGAAATAATTTCCTACAAACATTCAAGAGATTTACACAGGAAAATGAGACAAGAAGACTTATTTTCACTACATTATGTGATCATAAGATTATTGTCAGCTGCGGGAAGCATTTTCGAGAAAAATGCCTATTAATTTTTCGCAGCAAGCGTGGTGATGAAGTCAAACTTCGCAATCCAAAAATGGCGGATCGAAGAAAATTTGGTGAAGCGTTATTATCCTATAAACAATTCGGAAGTCGGAAGATAAGAAGATATGGGATAATAACTTGTATTCATTCAGAGTACAAGGAGAAGAATGAGTTACTCCAGAAGCCATTGGAGAATTATGGATGAGTTTAATGGAGAATGCACAGAGTGACATTACCATAGAAGAACAAATATCACTCGAGGATATCAAGAAGAAGATCCAAAGGAATTATAATGAAGATCCTTTGTCTTGGTGGGATAAGAACGAGCTTAAAGCTTCCTTAAAGGTTAAACCCGGAAAGGAGTACGAGTTCGTGAGATTTAAATCAATCCTTATGAATCAGGAAGATCGTGAGGATATGCAGAAGATACTTAAGGAACATCTTGACCTTAAGTTAATTTCACCAGGAGTTTATCCATACGGTAGTTCGAGGATTCTTAGTCGAAACCATGAAGAAATCAAAAGAGGAAAGCGAGAACTTTTATTAATTACAAGGGATTAATAACATTTTGGAGTTCGATGGATACTATATCCCAAGAGAGAACATCACGGTTAAGTATCAAAGGTGCCAAGATATTCTCAAAGTTCGATTGCAAGTCTGGATTTTACCAGATTAAAATGGATGAAGAAGGCAAGAAGTTCACAGCTTTCTCCACACCACAAGGACATTATATTTGGAACGTAATGCCGATGGGATTGGCTAACGCACCCCAAATATATCAAAAGAAGATGGATAATCTCTTCAAAGATTATTTGTTTCATGTTCGTGTACATCGATGATATTCTTATCGCATCAAAGAACATGAAGGAGCATCTCAAGCATTTGGAGATATTTTCAGATGTTTGTCATAAGGAAGGATTAGTGCTTTCGGAGAAGAAGGCGGTGATCGCAACAAGACAGATTGAATTTCTCGGAATTGAGATCGATGAATCTGGAATCATCCTACAAAGTCATATTATAGAAAAGATACGAGGATTTCCGGATACCTTTGAAAGACAAAGCGACTTGAGTTTTCTTAGAGTTGTCAATTTTGCTGGAATGTTTATACACAATCTAGCACATTACAGGAAGGTGTTTAGCCCATTGCTTAAAAAAGATGCAGTATTCAAATGGGAAGATGAACATCAAGAAGGAATTAAGCGACTTAAAGAAGTTTGCAAAAAGCTTCCTAAACTTGCAATTCCACGGGATGAAGATGTGGTCTTTTACGGATGCGAGTGATTATTGGTGGCGGATTCTTACTAAAGCTACACCAAAGCGGTGAAGTGCCATGCGAGATATTGCGGTGGTCTTTTTCTGCGATGAAGCAACTCGGTGGCATATCAACGAGCGAATTCTTTGCGATCGAGAAGGCTTTCAAAAATGGCCTTTTTATTTTCTTGGCTAAAGTTTATCTTAAAAATAGATAATTCAAGTGTTAAAGCTTTTAAAGAAAAACAAAATTGAATCAAAACCGAGAAAAACTAGAATACTTAGATGGCAATTTGAATGTCGATATTATGATTATGATATTGTCATTATAAAATCTCACGAAAATGTTCTTCTTTGATTTTTTAACAAGAGATGGAGGAAATTGAAGGCGATTCCATCCTTGACCTCAAGACATCTTGGAGACCAGCTTGAAATGCTACTCACGAGAATTTGATACCCAGTCATCAATCTTTGATTTAGTAGGGAAATTACAAAAGAATGATCGGGCAAAATAAAGATCGTATACGAGCATGTGTCCAGGACTCACTCTCGATTGAGAACGGCAATTCAAGAACCCTCCTGCGGGCCGCTAATAAGCAATCGGAGCGTTTAAAGCACGGGGCTCCCCAACTGAGAGAGGATTCCAATACCTCTAGCACAAGTCTGGCAGCGGCAATGTTGGCCCGAGGAAAAGCGATACTTCGAGTCAAATCCCGAGTTATCACATCAACCAAAGACGTCGGGGTAAAGGATGGAGAGATCAATCTTAGGCTATGATGGCGATTCTAATGTTGATATGAGCGAGATTAAAGTTTCTTCTTCTTGGCGGGAATATCGGGCGAATTTGGAGAAAGCGATCACCAGGCAAGGATATCTCAGAAAAAAACAAAGATCGATATTTCGAAAAATATCTAAGGGTTTGGATGTTACCAAATTCCCTTACGAAGAAGTGAAGAGGTGGTACGAGTTTGGGGCTTTGGCTCGATCTATACTATTTCACCGGCGCCTTCCGGAGATCGCAAAATTGCCAAAATGTATCCAGGGAAGCGATTCCAGTCTTTGGTCCAACAATGACACCTAAAACGAGGGGATACATTGGAGTTGTATTTCATAAGTGCGGCAAGTGAGAGCCCGTAGAAAAAGTGGACATGAAGCCTTCCATTACATCGAGGCGATGACGGATGAAAGAGCCTTCATAAATATCAAGGAGACTAATTCGGAAGAAATACAATTGTTATGACCTTCATAGAAAATCGAGTTACAACAAGAAGGGCATGGGGATTGTGGGTCGTCTATCTCACGGAGATGGACAAAGTCAAGTTTCCGTTCAAGTTCTACGAGAATTAAGTAAGCGGGTCATTCTATTAAATACCATGACGGGAAAAACTACAAGGTTTGCGGAAGACCTGTTTGAAAAGAAAAGAAAAGAAATCATACGTAGGAAAACAAGGTTGCCGGGAGTAAAGAAACTAGCCATAAATGCGTAATATGGCTCACATCGGCCAATGGGAACTTGGTCTGTCCGAATGTCAAAACCAGAAGAAACCAGGAATTTGGCGGGATTTGTCCAAAAAGTTGATCGGAGAAGACCGGTGACGGAGAAGAAAAGTCGCGAGTATCAGTTTGGGGACCACCAAAAAAATAGATTCCCTAACAAAGTTAGTGGAGGCGTATGACTCAGACGGTGACAACCACTCAACAAAAAGAGCGAAAAGTGGGTCGATGAAGATGCCGTCAGTTACTAAAATACGAAGGGCGAGTTAGCATGAATTGGAAGTTTGCATAAAAAACCGAGGATCACACAAGAAGAAGGCCCAACCATTGTGAAGATGAGTTGGATGCCAACTATTTGCTGCAAGTGGAGCGATAACTCAAGAATGAAAGAGACATCTACTTAAGGGCAATAATGAGAACATAGAAGTGCTACCTCTACATAAATGTCAAGATCTGCCGAGGAGGAAGGCTAAAGGCATCGAGCATCTCCATAGTCTTCTAACAATAAATTTTCTTTGTAAAATTAGTGGAGTGTTTAGAATTTCGAGAGTGCTTTGACTTTTAAATTTTTAGTTTTAATTTTATGTACAAAGAGTGTGATAGCCTTGATGAGAGGCTAAACAAGTTTTCTCCTCCCAAAGGAGATTCTTGATGTAATAAATTTTTCTTTAAGTTCTTAATAAAATAAAGGTTTTGTTCAACATGTGTTCATAGTGTCTATTGATCTATCCCTTTGAAGAATTACTTATAAGCTGGGGTAGGAAGCGAACGAGTTGTCTTTGGCGATTCTTTGAAGGAGTCGGATAACTGCGAGATCATCTTACGAGGGTGAGGTTAACAGTGAGAAGTTGTTTGTCAAGCGATCACGGGGGTAGTAATTTTCCATTTGGTGGTGTTGCGAGCCGTCTCACCATGTCTTTGTTTGATCGAAAAGAAGGTATGAATTCTAAAGGGATTTATTAATTTTACGGAAGCATGTTGTGCCTTAATATGGTCGTAATGGACTATTTCCATTTTTCACTGTAAACCTTAGTTTGGGCGATAACATAGAATCAAACGTCTTTTAATTATATGACCTGTTAAGTTTATCGGTGGAAATCGACATGATCTATTTAAAACCTCGAAATGGATTTGGATCTAAGTAGGTGTAACAATGCCATGAGCGAAATAGGTAATAAAGCGAAAGTGTTATGATACGTGATATCGCCAGCTTAATTTAATCATGTTTCCTTATTTGTTATAAAGGGTATAATGGGAACTTGGTGAATATTTGAACTCTTTTAATATGGAAGGTATAGTTATAATCGAAACATCAAAAATAGGTCATTCTTGAACTGCGATAAGATTGGCCTACTAGCTTAGGGCATCTCCAGGTGGTTAGAGTTTCAAAGCTGTTTTTTTTGTGGTTCACACCGCTTGGCATTATCTGCCACATCAAAAGTTATAAAACCACAATATTTTCTCCACTACCAAAAAACCTCTCAACAGCTTTTTATTAATGTACCAGATTAAAGAAATATTTTTAATATTAAAAATATTTTAAAAAAAAAAAAAGAACACTTCACCAAAAAGTGACGAACAGTGAAAAATACAAAAAGTCAACAAAAGCAACCAATAAGAAGCTTGAAGGGTTGCAGCATTCTCCAAAAAACCCGCTTTGTAGTTACGACCGCTTTGTACATAAAAACTTCAAATCCCAACTCCCAATGTCATTAGATTTTTTTATACAACTTTTTTCTCCAAAAACCTCCCCTAAAAACCTCCATTGTAGATGCTCGTAGGGGAGAAAGCTAAAAAGTAGAAACAAGCACCAGAAAAGCATATGAAAATGCTTGGGAAAAGGAAGACCAGGAGCACAACCTTTTTGATGAGTGTGGTGATGTTTACTTTAAATGTTCAGTCAACTTTGGTTATGAAATAAAGACTAAAGCATTAATGGCCCACTAAGAGGTTGAAAGAGAGGCAAGTTTTTATGTACCTTGTTGTATTATTTTTTATTTTTATTTTTCTAATCTTACATTTTTCAGTTTTTAGGGAATTTTCCACATTTTGGAACTATTAACAATTACTAAATAATTTGTGCAAATTTTAGTAAAACCGAAGTTGCATTTCACCCATAGTCCAAGAGCACTCTTCTGGATCAACGTTATGTTTTAGTGGTAGAAACATATTATCGGCGAATGACTCAAATTTGATCGTGTGAGTGTGTATCGTCTCTTCAATTATCCTCATTGTACTAAAAATAAATAGTATCCTCCCTAGCCTTGGTGACCGTTGTCACCTATTATTATTATTATTATTATTATTATTATTATTATTATTATTATTATTATTATTATTATTATTATTATTATTATTTTACTTTTTTCCATTATGGGAAAATGGTTTTAAATTTTATATTTTGTCCCCTTTATGGGAGTTTTTGATTTTTCATTTATCGAATAAATTATTTTTGTTATAAGATTTTCGGGTAGAAGATTCGGATAATCTATCATCGGAAGATTAGTGACAAATCTTAGGTATGTGATTTGTCGATCTTATTGTAAGTTTCGATTCTAATAGATCAATTAGATCTACAAAGGTTTAAAATATATTTATGTTTTAGATCTGTTTATAGATTTATAATTTTTCGGGCTTACAATTTTGATCTTGTAATCCAGTTGTGATGTTCTTGACGAATGAAATGATTGATTCGGGAAAAAAGAAAAGCAAAAATCATTTACTAAAAAATTGACAATCAATGCTCATTTACGAATAAAAGTCATCAATTAATCACTATTGAAATTAATAGATAGACATACTTTTAATGAGATTTAAACATAGTACACATAATTTAAAGCGATTAAAAATTTATAAGACTGTCTTACGGGTTTAAATCCATAAGGCATTTGATTCTACTTACCCGACCCGCTTTATATACCCGCCCGTATTCAATTTTTTTTTTTTTTTCATTTTATTCTTTTTGTTTTTCGGTTTTAAACTAGGGTTTATTCTTTTTTCCATTTTCATTTCTTCTTCTTATGTGCTTCTTTTTCTTCTTACATTCTTCTTCTCTCTTCGTCTCCGTCCCAACCTAATCCTTCTCTGTTCTTTCTTGCTTAGTGTGTTTGTCGTTCCTTTCTTTTTGTTTTGTTTCTTCTCGTTTTGTCGCTTCCAATGTACATTTTCTATTTGGTGGTTTTTTTCGTAGGTGAAGTGTCTTTACACCATTGAAATTTGAAGGTTTGTAAATTAGTTTGTCAATTTCAGAAATATATTTGCAATATTTTTTGTAAATATATTTTGTCAATTTTCTTATAGTTTATTGAAGTGGAAAATTTGCAGATTTGTGTGTTGAACTTTTTATCAAAATGCATTTTTGTTAGATTTGTTGTTAGATGGTAGGTAGAAATTGTGAACATTGTTGTTATAATACTTAAAATACATATATTAACCCTACATACTAAAAGAGAAAACAAAGTTGACACATGTCATCACCTCATTAATTTTGACATATCATCGACCTCATTATCGATTACACATGTCTACTTTATAATTATCCATGTGGCATTTGCTATCTACAAATTAAAGGTAAATTGATAATATATTTTTGAATTTTGAATCTAAAAGATTACAAATTTAAAAGATAATAACAACTTTAAGAGATAAGAAGTAATTTAAATATCAAGGATTTTTTTATGTTATCATTTAAAACTATTATCTTTCAAAAATATATTTGATTTATATGCACAATTTAATTTCGATTTATCTTAACTTTAACGTATATTTCAAATTACTCTTATTAAATCAAGGTTTGACCCATTAACCATTTATATTCACAATTAAATAAATAATTCAATCCAAATTATAATCAAATTAAATAAGCTCATCATAGATATAAATGAGTCTATCCCGATAATTAAAATTAAAATAAACGATTTATTCAATTATCGATCCGAGGCCCGATAAGCGATTATACTACATGATTCTCTCAAATTATCTTTAATTCTCTCAACAAATTAGAAAGCATCAAGGAATCTAACAACTAAAAGAAATTGGGGTTTGACATACATTTAAAAATATTATCTTTCAACAATATATTTGGTTTATATGTACCTTTTAGTTTCGATTTTTTTTGCCACTACGAAATTCAAATCTCAACTCTAAGAGATAAAATATAAATACCAAAATAAAGGAATTTCTCACAATCTTAACTCTAAAAGATAAATTGTAATCCCAAATATAAAGAATGTTATCACATTCTCACGGTCAACTTTATGTGGCCATATCGAGAGTTTAGAGCAAAAGGGGTTTGAAAATTCTTTATTGTGACAAAAGAAGTACACTTGGAAATAGAGCATATAGTGTAGTTTACAAAGAAATTTTTCGAGAATCTAAAGTGAACTATTTGTATGATACTCTTCTAATTTTTGATTTCATTTTTAATATTTCTAATTGGTATTTTTATCTCCTATAATTATTACTGATAAATTTGTAACACCAAAATTTTAATTTTGGATAAAACCCGTATAACACACGGATGTTGTTCTAGTTGTTATTATAGTACAAATTTGTGAACATTGATGCTTGAAAATATCAGAAATTGCAATAAAAGTATCACAAATTACCTTAAAAGTATCAATTTTTTGTCATTTTATTTCAACATTGAACATATACTTATATGATTGTATCATGTATTTCAACATTGATCTTTTTATTAAACTGCATTTTTGTTTGTTTTATTGTTAGATGGTGATTGAAATTGTTAGATTTATTAATATGTGTGTTTCAGAATTTTGCCTTTAAAGTATCAACGGGGGTGGACTAAGCTTCACTACTTTGGGCCTTCCACACCCTCGGTGATCTCAGCCGCCGGAGGGCTTTCGACATCCCCTATGCGATCCCAGTGCGAGTAGGGTCTTAGATAGATCTCCCTTGATGGACTCACCGCCTTAGGGTCTTTAGTGGCATCCCGGAGTCTCAACTCATAGGATTGCACTTTCGGGGCGAGTCTCAACTCCATTCGTCCTTTCCATCATGTGCCTTATTTGCATCAGCGCCATCGCCGGTGCGATTGAAGTCTCGGTGAGAACAACTGAGCCTCGTCGGCGTCGTTAACTTCACTCTGTTTGTGCAATTTGATTCTCACCTTCGCCTCCAAAATCCATTTGTTGGTCTCCACAAAGCATCCTCGACTGGTTGTGGTGGTGAGAGCTTCACTCGGGCGCACCGGCTAAGTTAAAGTAGTGGGTTGCTCTGTGCACGAGACTCTTTGTTTTTCCTTTGAGTGATCGGGCGTGGGGGCGGGTGTCTCAACATCTTCTGCAGGAGTTTGCTTGGCTAGGGTGTCCACTTCATCACCTTCCCTAGCTTCATCGCTAGACTTCGGAGTGCCATTTTACGAGTGCACGGGGGATGTGGTGGCGGAATATTGCGGTATGTTATGCACCACATCCATAGGGTCAAAGCTAGGAGATTTGAGAAGACTCTCCAAGACCCTCTTGCATTTGTTGCTCGTGCATGGCTTTAGATTCTCGATGGCTTTCTTTGAATTCATCTTTCTCTCACTACGGTGGAGAGGGTCGATCTCCTCTAAGTCACTATCGCTCATGTCACCGGTGATTCCATGGTATGTTGAGGTCCACCGGTGAATAAACATGTCTTTGACTTCTCAATAGTATTGGCCTTCTCCAAGGCTATTTGTTTTCTTCTTCTTCCTTCACGTCACAAAGAATAGTCATACAAAAATCTTGATCGAGGCGGAGCGGAGAGATATGTTCCCCCAGCTGACTTAAGAGAGCCTCTTCTTCTTCTATGAACTTCGGGTTCTCAAATTATTGTCTCAAGTAAGCTTAGCTTCCAGCTTTTCTCCATTCCTCAATCTCTCTTGAACTTGGGATACATAGGAGATAGCATTATTACATCATCATCATCTCATTCCTCCCGAATGGTGGGAAGTGGAGTGTGCTCCTCCTCGGTTCATTTTCATCCGTCTGAGGGGATTGGATGACTCTTTCCTCATTAATCTCGAGATGTCTCGGCCGTTCTCTTCCACGTAGTCTCTCGGCGGTTGGGTTTTTTTGTCTGTTGATCGACATGATCTTCTCTTTGTCCATGGTGGATGCATCTCCACCATCTTTTTCTTTTTTGCTCCTCTTGAGTTTCAACAATCTCTTCCCTAAGCTTCTCCTGCCGGTGAGTGGCGGCTGAGATTTCTCGAGTTCGGACATCTTATATAGTCTTCTTCTCTTGGTTTTAACAAGAGGAATTTCTTCCTCTTGACTTAAGAGGTGGCTTCTGGCTCCACCATCTTTATCTTCTTTTTGCTGCTAGCTTGCGAGGCACAACTAAGCGTTTCTTCTTCATGCCGGGGAAGGCGTAGATGTATCCTTCGGTCCGGCTACATGGGCAGTGCTTTTGGTTCGATTCTTGGGCGGGGAGAGCCTTCTTCAACTTGGGTGCAGGGGGCGGAGTGCTAAGCTTAGTTGTAGCTTGACTCTCTTCTTTTGGATGGGCTTAGGAGAGAGTGGGATGGTTGCGATTGTGTCTACGGAAGCGGTCGACTAACTCACCTCGCTTGTGTTAGCTTTCCTTGCATGCGCTTGCCTCTAGCGCCCAGGCAGTTGGCTTGAACATCTTCTTGTTAACATGAAATGGCTTTCCATGTCTCAAGGCAATCCCCTTCACCTCCATGAGATGGCCAATCACCCCGGGGCGATATCCCAATGAGCCTCCCAAACAAACCATCTTTCTTAATGGTTTTGTTGATCACATTCGACATATTCGGTGAAGACAAACTCGGCTGTTTACCTTGTTTTCTTCCGGTATGGCGGCCATCACCACCCGCTTAGTTCGAGATAGTGATTAAAGGCTTAGAACTTCATGTCAACATACTTGACACGATGTCCATCAGTTTATGGTAGTCTCGCTTGATGAAGCCTTCTTGGCTATATAGACGACGCCCTTGTTGACTCGGGCTTGGCAATTTCCAAGCGATGTAGCTGGTTCACGTCCTTCTCAATAATCACCTTTAGCCCTTGATGCGATTTGCAATGTTCAACAAGGTCGTGATAATCTTGATCTCCTTGATGTGGACGAGATGAGCGAATCTCATCATCATGGACCTGCGTTGACATAGAACATGGTAACTTCTTTAATTACGTATGTGAGTACTCCATTGTGAGAAAATCCTTGAGGCGGATTTCTCAAGCTTTTTTCGCAATCTTCTTCACCAGGGCCTTATCGGTACCTGTTTGAGATTCCTCCAAAGTCGATTTATCGATCTTGAGTGGATCTTTCGGACATGTTGATGAAATCATACGATCTTCCATTTTTTTGAAAATAAACGGTGAATGAAACAAAAAAATCTTGTCTTTTTTGGAACTAGGGTTTCACACTTTCACGAGAGAGAGAACTTGCTTTTCTTTGCTTTTCTTGAAGGCGAGTGTTTGTAAGGAGAGATAAAATAGGTTTTGGCTTATATTGAACTTGAAAGGATGGTTTTTAAGGAATTTGAAAATTTTGATCAAAATCGATGATCAGGATTTATCTTTTGAAACCGCATTAATTTTCCCGTATTAAATGCCGCAAAGCATTTATATCCAATCATAGGCTAAAGCGTGCGACTTTTGTTACGACATCATAATTACGCTGACATAATCCTTATAAACATTCACGCTCGCAGAAAATGATTGTCTTTTGTCACTAAGCTCATAATAACTCGGCTATCATCCAAAAGTGACTTAACTCTACTTCTCTCTTCTCATAAGATCACTCATTTGTCAATTTAACTCGTCTGGTGATTTCCGTCTTGGCTATTTCATTTGAAATGTGAAACTTGCTTATTTTTCTTTCTCTCTTCTTTGTCTCTGTGATTGAGTCTTCTAAGTGTCTAAATCGGCCAATTAGTCCTAGCTCATTCTTAAGCTCTTCAAATCTCGATTCATATAGAGGTTTAGTGAATATATCATCAACTTGCTTATCAATTGAGATGTATTCAAGTGATGTATTTCTTTTCAACATGATCTCTTATAAAATGGTATCGACATCAATGTGTTTTGTTCTTGAGTACAACATTTGGATTACGAGTAATTGCAATAGCACTAGTGTTATCACACAAAATTGGAATTTGTTTCTTCTATATCATAGCTCTCGATTTGTTGTCTCATCAGGAAAACTTAGGTAACAATTTACTCGCCATTATGTACTCTCTTCATTTTGTGGATATAGCTATTGAATTTTGTTTCTTGCTGAACCAAGAAACCAATCTATTTCCAAGCATTTGACAGGTGCCAGGAGTACTCTTCCTGTCCACTCTACATCCAGTATAGTCTGAGTCTGAGTAGCCTGTAAGCTTGAATCCTCCTTCCTTTGGATACCATAAGCCAACTTCTTGGCATCCCTTCAAATACCTTAGGATTCCCTTAGTTGCCGTCATGTGTAGTGTTGTTCATTCGGTTAATTTGGTTAACCATTAATCGAAAAATGTCGAAAACCGATTAATCAAATTTGCTAATTGGTAAAACCATTAACTTAGAATCGAAATTATATTTATCAAATTAAGAAACGAATTATATTTCGGTTAACTAACAAGAAATTTCTTTAAAATACAAAAAAATGTATATTGTATATATAATATATGATATAAATAAATAAATATAATTCAGAGAAATTTATTTAAAATAAAAAATATAACTTTTTATGTATAATATATGATATAAATAAATAAATATATATGATATATATTATATATAATTATAATTATATATAAAATATATGTTTAATATAATATTTCGGTAAATCGGTTAATTCGGTTAATTTTGAATTTTCAAACCGAATTAACCGATAATCAGAAATTCTTCAAAACCCTTAACCATTCACCAAACCGAAATAATTCGACATTCGATCAATTAACCGAATTGATTCGTTAACGATTAAGAAAAAAATCGGTTAATTGAACACCCATAGTCATGTGACTCTCTTTTGGTGCGATTGAAATCTAGCACATACACGTACAACAAAGGTGATGTACGGCTTTTACTTTTGTTAAATAGAGCAATGATCCAATGAGATCTCTATATCTAGTTTGATCAATAACTTTTCCATCCGCATCCATAATAATCTTGATTGATGTATTCATAGGAATCTTCACGGATGACTTCTCTTTCATACCAATTTTCTTCATTAAATCTCTGGTATATTTGGTTTGACTTATGAAGGTTCCATCCTTCAATTGCTTGATTTGAAGTCTAAGAAAAAAATCACTCTCCCATCATGCTCATTTCAAACTTCCACTTGCATGAGGTTTGAGAACTTGTAACCATGACTCTTTGTTTGTGGATTAAAAGATGATATCATCCACATATATTTGAACAAGTAGTATACTCTCTCCATCTTGAATTCTGAAGAGTGTTCTGTCAACTTTGCCTTTGGTGAATCCATTGTCAATTAGAAACTGAGACATTGTGTTATACCAAGCTCACAGGTGCTTGTTTCAATCTACAATGCCGTTTTTGAGCTTGTAAACCTTATCTCCAATAGTTTTCTTCTCAAAACCTTGAGGTTGTTCAACATAGACTTCTTTCCTCTAAAAGTCCATTCAGAAATGCACTCTTCACATGCATTTGATATACAGTGAAGTTCTTGTGTGCAGCATAAGCAAGAAACATCCTAATTGCTTCCAATCTGGCAACAGGAGCAAAGGTTTCATCAAAATCTATACCTTCCTCTTGGCAATACCCTTTGGCTACTAGTCTTGCTTTATTTCTAACAATAGATACTTCCTCATTCATCTTGTTTCTGAATACTCACTTAGTACCAATGACATTTTGGTGAGTAGGCCTTTAAACCAATTCCAACACTTTGTTTCTCTCAAACTGATTTAGCTCTTCTGGCATGGCCTGAATCCAATGTATGTCATTCAATGCTTGAGACACATCTTTAGGCTATATTTGGGAAATAAAACAAGTGAACATAGCTTCATCGAGCTGCGGATCGGTTCTTATGGCATCTCTAACATCTCCAATAATTAACTCGGTGGATGGTCTCTCGGCCCATCTCACATCCAGTTGGAGTAAGTCTGCTGGATTGGCCATCTTGCTGACTAAGTTGTCTTGATCGGCTTCTTCATCACCATTCAAACAGAGACCTTAGCTCTCTTTGAGATTCAACTATCTCATCATCTTGGGGTTGAGTGCTCTCATATCCGCTTCAACATAGGACTCTTCTACATAGTTGGTTGATTCGCTTCTCGGCTAACTCATCAATGTCTTCTCCATTTACATTTGGCTCATCAAACACCACATGGATAGACTCTTCGTGACCATAGTCCCTCTTGTTTAGCACTCTATAAGCTTTACTCTCGGATGAGTATCCCAAAAAAGATACATTCATCATCTTTAGCATCAAAAGCCTTCAAGTTGTCTTTGACATTGTTGTGGATGAAGCACTTACATCCAAATATCTTGAAATATCCAACATTTGGCTTTCTTTCTGTCCAAATCTCATAGGGAGTCTTGGTCAATTGCCTATTGATCATGCATCTATTCTGAGTGTAGCATGATGTATTTAACCAAAAATCTTTTAGGCAACCCAACTTCAGCTAACATTGTCCTAACAGTTTCCTTAAGAGTTATGTTTCTTCTTTCAGCTACTCCGTTACATTGTGGGGTTCTAGCGGTGATAAGCGATGAGCAATACCATTTTCAACACAATCTTCGAGTTATAATCCCATTGACAAACTCAGTTCTCCTATCAGGCCTTATCTTTGTAATGGTTTGGCTCTTCTCATTTTGAACTCTTCTCATGAGTTGAGGCAATCTCTACAGTGTTTCTTTCTTTTTACACATGAAGATTGTCCATGTATATCTTGAATAATCATCCACCACCACTAAGGTGTATTTCTTTCCACCGATGCTAGCTGGCTCACAGGACCAAATAAGTCGATATCGGATGCAAAATCCTTGTTGAAGAAGGACTTGGCTTATCCTTGAGCGATGATTTGATTTGTTTCCCATCGGCATGCATCACAAATACTTTCTTTCTTGTATCTCGATTGAGCAATCCTTCCACAAGATGACTCCTTGCAAGCTTATTGATTGTCTTGAAGTTCAGGTGACTCGGCTTAACGTACCAAACCAACTTGATTCGGTTGTACTCTTTCTTCATGAACATGTCTAGGTGTAGAAGTTGACCAATCCACTACATACATGTTCTTTTGCATTGTTCCTTGTAGCACAATCTCATTTGATTCAACATCCTTGATTTGGCATACTCCCATGTTGAATTCCACATTGTAGCTTTGTCGCGAGTTGGTGATGCTTAGCGATTGAAGTTGAGACCTTCAACATATGCAACATCGTGATCTTGATCCATTTTTCTTTATGGATCATGTGCCTTTGAATTCCCCTGGAGTTTTATTTCTCTCGGATATGATTTTGCAACTTTGATTTCCTTGAATTTTGACATATTTTCCTTGTTCCATGTCATATGTCTAGAATAAAGTCACTATTCATGTATCAAGTTCCTTGGCACTTTGTTGTTCTTTGAACCCGCAATCAAGGAAATTAATTTTTAGGTACACATACTTGCCAGGTCCTGGGGGTTAGTCTTTATAAGATGGTCCAACCAGCTTATAGCGGATGATCGACACTAAGAAGTTGTCATCTATCGATTCTATAATCATAATGCACCTTAGCAAATTGCTTGAGGTTTTCGGATCATACAAGTTGTCTCTTTTTTCGTATGCTTGTGTGTTTGTTTGAGAAATTGCTTTCTTGGGTAATAATAGTGGAATTTCGGGTGTTGTGCCTAGGTGCGTAAGTGTTGATAATAGCCCTTTGCCTTGGGAATGACCTTTCTTTGAGGTTTAAGTCTTTGCCATTTTGGCTTGTATCCCATAGAACTTTCTTTGATATTTCACATGGTTATTCCAATCAGCTTGGTTAAGATAGTTTCTACCATTCCCATCATATGTATTCCTTTGCTGAAATCTCAGGGGCTTTTGGTAGCTCTCTTTGGCTTTTACAGAGTATTTTCTATTTGGAGTTTGCTGATGGACTTTTCTGAATTTTGTTTCAGTTGTCCTTTCAGCATACTCTACTGGCTTCTTTCATTTTCCCTCATATCCAAGGCCAGTATGGTTGTGATTGTGTTTTGGTGTGGGTGTTGGTGCAACATATGGTGTTTTGGGTTTTTGGACTCTCTCACTGCTTGAGGATCTTTTCTCCAAAATCACTCTAGGAGCTTGACTATGCACAAAGGAATTGAATCCTATGTCTGTCTTGTCTCCACACTCTTTTTGACTCATTATCAGTTCATCCAATGATTTAATGCGTTTGTAAATGAGGCAATCACATTTTTAAGATCTTTTCTCTCTTTTCAAATGTGACTAACTATTTAAGATCTTGGCATTTTCAGCCTTCAGCTTGGTGTTCTCATCAGCTATTTGACTTAGAGTACTCAGCTCTTTAGTCAGCTGTTTTCCTTATTTAGAAATGTGTGTGAGATTTTAGTGTGCTCAAAGTCTTTAATCATTTTGCCTAATGAATCATAAAGATACGTGGGTGATGAAGTGTATGTGTCACGATCCTTTATCACTAGAATCAATGAGATGGGTTAGATTGTACCTCATCTTCTTGATCTTTTGAATCTTGTTGTTTGGCCATGAGGCGAGATCATAGCATCTTTCGCCACTCGAGTAGTCCGCTTCACCACTATCCGAGTTTGTTCTTCCTTGCACTTGGGCCGGCTCGGCCCAACATGGAAGGTGTTGAATGTCTCTGGAGGTCTCCCTTTTTCTTTTATAGTTCTTGTTGAAGAACTTGTTGAACATCTTTACCCGGAGAGCAATTTCCTCCTGGTCAATGGATTCCTTTGGCTCGATTTTTTTCCCTTCACGGCCATCAATCTACGGTATGTCTTGGGTACAACTATCTTGTCATGCTCTTTCTTCTCGCTCAAACTCATAGGGCTTTGAGATCTCGAGAGCGACTCATGATTTGATGTTTTGAGAGGTCATGGAGTATCTCGGGGCCATGACCTTCATTTCCCATCGAGTGTACTCCTTCCCAAGAGCTGAAAGCTCATTTGTGATCTATGTGAATCTGGCATCCAAATGATCCAGACTTTCACCTGCAAGCATTTTACAATTTTTAAATTTTTGAACAACAACTGTTAGTTTGTTTTCTTTTATCAGTTCAGATCCTTCACAAATCAGGGTTAGCTTATCCCAGATTTCGTTGGCTGATTTGCATGACAACTTTATTGAACACAACCTTGTCCAATGTCTTGTAGAGAATATCATTGGCAACATTGTCCAGGTTGTATCTCTCCCTATCTTCATTTTTCCATTCACAGCGAGGTTTTTCAACCATGGCTGGTCTATGTTTGATAAATGGTGTTATCATGATTTAGATGATTTTGTTCAAAAGTATTTTTACACCAAAACAATGTTCTAAATGTTTTCCAAATACTCCGATCGTTTTAAAATGTTTTTACTATTTTTGGAGTATTTCTTGAAGTTTATCTTCGATAAAAATTAGACAATACTTACATGCCACCATCTCGAGACTCGGCCAGAGCTCTATAGGCAAACCGTACCTTTGTTGAGTTTTGAAACAGAAAAAAGGACGGAAGACAAAATAGGGAGGGGCACTGGTCGACCGGAGGTCAATCAAGAGGGGCGAGGTGCACGAATGGTGCTCGATAGAGCAGAACTCCCGCTTCTTAAAATTGACACCTCCAACCTGGTCCACGATAAGGCGACAGTCGGACCCCGTCCGTCGGTCCCCCTATGTAATTTTGAGAAAATTGCATTTTGAACTTATCTCTGGCCGTCGTATCGCATCCACGTTTGAGGCAAAGAAAGAGAAAAGAAAAATCATAGTTGTGCGTGAGACCAACTTTCCTTAATTTGTGGGATTAATTTCTAACAAATGACTATATTCTTGATATTAAATTATTTTTTTCCGTAGATTTTCAATCTCCAAGAGGAGCCTATGCTTGATAATTCATCTCCTATAAATAAAGGAAGTTTTGGAGCAACCTAACAACAATTGAGATACAACACAACAAGATACATTCAAGAAAACACATTAGCTCTTCATTGTTATTATTCTTGTTGTAATTTGCTAGCTTATCACTTTCACATCTTTGAGGTCTAGGCTTTATTTCTTGATTACACATGCACTCAAATTGTATCATTCATTATTGAGTTGTAATCTTGATTTTGGTCATCATTCAACACAAGACATCCTTGTGAGTATTCTTGTGGAAAGAATACACTGGGGTGATCTAGATGATAGGTGTTTCAAGAGTGTGGTGCTCTTGAGGTGTTGAAGAATTTGGTGTTCTTCAAGGTTGAAGATTGTGGTGATCTTCACAAGGTGCCGTTGGAGATTGTGGTAATGTTTAAGAGAGATTGTGGTAATCTCAAAGGTGGTGTTGTAAGAAGAGTGTGGTGCTTTCTTCAAGGTGATGTTAAGGTGTTGTATTAACTTTGGTAATTAATAAAATCTTTTTCTTTTTTGAAATCCATCCGGATATCTTTGGGGTGGTAGAGGATTAAGCCCTAAGTGGGTTGAACCTCTATAAATCGTGCGTGTTATTTACTTCCCGCGCTTTATTATTGTTCGCTTGTTTTGTTCGATAAAGAGGGCGAAATCGAAAAGATGGAGATAATATATTCATCCTCCCCTCTAGATTATCGTAGCCGCTTGGACTTACAAGTGGTATCAAAGCCAAATTCTTTGGCAAGCTCGTTCCACATCGCGAGTAAAGAGGAACGATCATCGGCTACGAATGAAGTCTACTATACGGGCGCCTCCACCACGGAAAACCACCACTATTTGATTCCAAAATTATACATTTTGGAAAGAAAAAATGGAATGCTATCTACAAAGTTGCGGGTTCGGTATTTGGAACACGGTCATTAATGGAGAATCCATTAGATGATAAATTCACCTTACACCTCCAAAGCCTACAAGGAGCTCGATGATGAAGAGAAGAAAATCATCTCCCTTAAATGGTAAAGCTCTTAACATTTTTGTATTGTTCACTTACCTCTTTGGAGTTTGATCATATAGTAGGAATAAAATCGGCACATGGAGTATGGAGTAAATTAGAAGAAGTATATGCAAATGAAAGGAGTCATACAAAAGCATCTCTTCTCAAATTGGTTAAACCTCAAACCCAACAACATGGTATGAGACGCCTACAACCTCCACGACGATGAAGGCGAGCGTTGTCTTATGGGCTTAGAAGAAAATGAGGTAAGTTCTAAACCTTCTACTTCCTATGATAAGGAATTACATAATGATTATAGTGATTTGCAAAATGATTTTGATGAGCTTCAAAATGAATTCCAAAGCTTACTTGTTAAATACAAAAATTTGAAAAAGGAATTCAATGTATTGAAAAATGATAAGGATATTTATTTCTTCCTATGAATCACTATCATGTGCTCACACCACCACGCTTGATAATGTTAGAAACCTTGAAAAGGAAAATAGTACTCTTGTTGAGAATATTAATTGCATGAAAAAGATTTATTCAAACCAACTTGAGTACCAAAAATGACCAAGATTGTTGATGTTCAAAATTGTGATAAAGGACTTGTTCATAAGCTCTAATGTCAAACATATGAAAAAGAATCAGAATCTCTATGCATAATGGTCATTATGCTTCTAGAATTATTTCTTGCTTTTATTGTGGTAAAGGGTCATTCGGTAAATACTTGTCGAGCTAGAAATAGCTCTAATTATTATTGGAGACCTAAAAGTCTCAAAGCTAATCCCAAAGGACCCAAACACTTGAGGGTACCACAAAATAATTTCAATTTAGGTATCCGATGGATTAACGATCAAAGAAAATTCATACCACCAAAAAGACATCAAATGACCAGGTGTCATTTGATCAAAAGAAGACATCACCACAATGAATTTCAAGAGGAAAATTTCATCAACAATGGGAAGGTAACAAGTCTTGGAAATGGAGCAATTGGAGAAGTCATCATCAACAAGATGATTTCCCATGAGGAAGATACTACCAATAAAGGGAAATACATAACTCGTGGAAATGGCGAAATTGGTAAATTTGTATCTCCTTATTTAAATATGCATTTTATTTTGCTATTATTCATGTTTTTATTTGTGCCTTAATTGTCAAAATGAGTTTTCAAATATTTTTTAGTCTTCAAATTATATTTGTGTTTTAATTTTTTTGAAAAGGGAGACCTTTCATGATGTTCTTAAAATGCTTGTACATTTATTGAGGCCGATGTGCTTTATTATCTCTTACGGATTTATATAGCATAAGCATATTTGTGACATTACTTATTGCTTTTAGCCTACACTTGTATCATTATATTTGTACAAAAATTTGCTTAAAGATTGTGTAGGATATATATTCTCAAATGGCTATTCGCCTCTTAATGTGTCCTTAAACTATCAAGGTACGTTCACTCATATTTTTTTTTAGAACTCGATGTTTTTTCATGACATAATCATGCGCCTATCTTCCAAACCGTTTTATTGAATTCTCTTTAGTGCCATTAAATGATTTTGTCAATTTTTCTTAAAAGGGCATTGCTCATAAAACCTCGTTTTTATTCGAGTTTATTCTTATTATGACTCGTATATGTTGGATACGATCCGTGATTATCATTTCTCAAGTTTTAAAACTTTTGGGGTGAAAAATCAAATTTTAGAAAATTCACGAAATTGCAAAAATCGCAGGGGCTGATGCAAAAGGGGTCGAGTGCCGCTCACACTCGGCCGTCGCACCCACCTTTGGCCGTCGCCCTCGGGCTTGTTTTATTTCTTAAAACTCATTGTCTCTTTTTTGAGAAAAAGTTCATCCCTTCAAACCCTTGTTGGCGAAAATTTCCCCTTTTTCTATAATCTTTCAAATCTTCACCAAATCTTGTGATTTTTTTTGCTAATCCACTCTATTTTGCAAGAATCTTACTACTATGGCACCTCCAGGAATTCTACCTATCATAATCCCAATCCCAGCGAAGAAGAAGCCGAGAGGGAACTTTCGAGAAATCGGCAAGAGGAAATAGTTTAACAATGCGATATTGAGCTACCCAACGAAATGTAGCTCAAGAACACGAGGATATTCAAAACCCTATACTTTCTCGGCCTCAAATTGCCGAACTTCATGGGACCATTTCGCCGACAATTGTCGTTGGGCAAGTAAGAAATCTCTTATCTCTCAAGCTCCTCGCTAAAGTGAATGCTTTAGATTTTATTAATAAATATGCGGAGTGGTATTATGAGTATTTGAAATTGGGTCTTTATTGCTCGTACAAAAATTTGTCAGTTTGTTTCTTTTCGAATGAATATCCGACTATACGTGGATTTTTGAAGAATAAGATTGGATGCATTGTGGGAGCATCTTATATGTTGTATGATGATGATGTGATTTTGCATTTTTATGCTAATTTGTGAGTTAAGTATGATGCTCAAAGGAAACTTTATTATGTTGAACTTCGTTTGTGAGAGGTCGTCATTTTTCGATGGACTCAGGATGATATTTATCGATTATTGCATGTGCGAGAGGGTGGTTGGGATTACTTTAGGTGTACAAAGTGGAATGATGAAATGATGGGTGTCACTATGGAAGAGGTTAAGACCTTTTGGGCTTTTGGCCACAAAATTGGTCGTTATTGGCCATGACTCTCGAGCATAGAGTTATCTCTATAATTGTCGCTTATTGCATTTGTGGTAAAGCGGGGAAAAATGCTCAGCAATTTGGACTTCTTTTTGACATATAAAATTCTAGAAGGAACAGCTAAATTTTGGTGCAATTCTAATTCAATGCATCATTGAGTCAATCACCCCGAGGGACGAAGAAGTTTGTCATGGGAATTGGATTTGCAAGCTTCTAATAAACTCGGGCTTACCACTCATCGGAGTGTAATTCGGAGATGTTTCAAAATGATTTCGATATTGATAATATTTTACAAGTAGTCCACATGCGCAAGAATATGCCTATTCGTCTACTAAAATGGCAAAAGGAAGAAGCGAGGTTCTACATCTCAAAATCCAACGACATTTTGATGATGCCAAAGTCGATAGATTGGCGGGGTGACTAACAAGCACGGAGGGTATCTGGATGCTCAACGGAAGTCTCGGGTTCCGATTTCAAACCAATTTAATGAATATAAGAAGTCCTTGAGATGCTCGGTATGAGGCGTTAAGTCAAGAGAACTCTCTAGATTGAAAAAGTCGATGGGTAAATTGAAGAAACTCATCAAGGATCTCATCCAAGAATGCATCTTTTCATCCGATGAAGAATGACGATCTTATCACTTATCTTGTTTTACTTTTCATGTCATTTATTTTATTATGTAATGAACTATTGTGTACAACTCTATTGTTCTAATGATATTTGCTTGTTGTTTTTCTTAAAGGGGATGAACTAGCAAGGATGCTAGTAGCTTTTGATTATAATCTTGATGGAGTATTTGATGGTAAAAATACCTAATTTATGCAATTTTGATATCTTTGGATGAAAGGTTGAAGTACTTGATGGTAAAAGTGTTTCTTTTTTAATTCTTGGTGGTATTTGTAATGCCTTGATTCTATTGCTTTGTTGGTTTTCTCAATTGGGTTGAACCTGAGTATATATCTTGTTATTGTTGGTTAATATTAGTTGAATGATGGTGATGATATATTGGCTTGGCAAATTTGTTTCAAAAGGGCTACACAATTCCTTTTATACTTAATGCATGGTGTTCGATAAAATGTTTTTAAGGAAAATTCGTCCTTACATGACTCTCTTAACTTCAAATGTCTTATATTTTATAGAGATCATGTTTCTTTAGTTAAATAAGCTTTCACAAGTTCTTACAAGTCTTTTAATCACTCTTCCCTTTACTTTTGGAAATATAAGCTTCTATGATCATATAGCTCGATAAATTGCACACTTTGATATGGATTTATGATGTTTCTATCGTGCTAATATTCTTTTCGATGATTCCAGAGGAAACGGTTATAAGCTCATTAGCCATAAAAGCTAATATATAGATCATTGCTATTTTATTTTGGAAAATTGGTAAACTTCTAAACGGTTAGTTGTTTTTCTGGGAAAATCGGTTTTTTAAAATTAGGTCCTCTAAATATTTCTAAAAATTGTTTTGTTTTCAAAATCTACCTCGCGTTAAATTGTTTTGGTTTGTAATCATCAAAAAGGGGGAGGTTGTTTGATAAATGGTGTTATCATGATTTTGATGATTTTGTTCAAAAGTATTTTACACCAAAACAATGTTCCTAAATGTTGTCCAAATACTCCGAATCATTTTAAAATGTTTTTACTATTTTTCGGAGTATTTCTTTGAAGTTTATCTTCGATAAAATTGGACAATACGCCTGCCCGAGCTCGGCCAAGTCGCCACTATAGGGCTATCCGTACTGTGTTGAGTTTTGAAAGCAGAAAAAGGGACGGAAGACAAAATAGGGGAGGCGGCCAGTCGACCCGGAGGTCAATCAGTGAGAAGTAAAGCGGTGAGTCGACCCTATGGGCGCACGGTGCACGAATGGTGCTCGAGAGAACAGAACTCCTGCTTTCTTAAAATTGACACCTCCAACGGTCACGCATACGGGCGGCCGGTCGGACCGTCGGCCGGTCCCCTATGTAATTTTTGAGAAAATTGCATTTTGAACTTATCTCTGCGGCCACGTAATTTCCACCCACATTGATGACAAAATTCTAGTTGTGCGGAGACCAACTTTCCTTAATTTGTGGAATTGATTTCTAACAGCTATATTCTTGATATTAATTGTATTTTTCGTAGATTTTCAATCCCCAGAGAGGACTATCTTGATCATACATCTCCTATAAATAGAGGAAGTTTTGGAGCAACCTAACAACAATTGAGATACAACACATGATAAGATACATTCAAGAAAACACTTTAGCTCTTCATTGTTATTATTCTTATTAATTTGCCTAGCTTATCACTTTCACATCTTTGAGGTCTAGGCTTTATTTCTTGATTACACTTGCACTCAAATTGTATCATTCATTGTTAAGTTGTAATCTTGATTTTGGTCATCATTCACCACAAGACATCTTGTGGTATTCTTGTGGAAAGAATACACTTTGGTGATCTAGGTGATATGTGTTTCAAGAGTGTGGTGCTCTTGAGGTGTTGAAGAATTTGGTGTTCTTCAAGGTTGAAGATTGTGGTGATCTTCACAAGGTGTCAGTTGGAGGTGTGGTAATCTTTAAGAGAGATTATCTAATCTCAAAGGTGGTGTTGTAAGAAGAGTGTGGTGCTCTTTAAGGTGATGTTGTAAGGTGTTGTATTAATTTTAGTAATTAATAAAATCTTTTTCTTTTTAAAATCCATCCAGGATATCTTGGGGTGGTTGGGGTTAGGCCTAGGTGGGTTGAACCTCTAAAAATCGACGCGTGTTGTTTACTTCCCGCACCTTTATTATTGTTTTGGCTTGTTTTGTTCGATAAAGAGGCGAAATCAAAAAGATGGAGATAATCTATTCACCCCTCAGATTATCGTGGCAGACTTACAAGTGGTATCGAAATCAAACTCTTTGCAAGCTCGTTCCACATTGCGAGTAAAGAGGAACGATCATCATTTCTACGAATGAAGTCTACTTATCTGGCTCCACTCCACCAAACCACCATTATTTGATTCCAAAAATTATACATTTTTGGAAAGAAAGAATGGAATGATATCTATAAAGTTGCGGGTTCGATATTTGGAACACGGTCATTAATGGAGAATCCATTAGATGATAAATTCACCTTACACCTCCAAAGCCTACAAGGAGCTCAATGATGAAGAGAAGAAAATCATCTCCTTAAATGGTAAAAACTCTTAGCATTTTGTATTGTTCACTTACCTCTTTGGAGTTTGATCATATTGTAAGAATAAAATCGGCACATGGAGTATGGAGTAAATTAGAAGAAGTATATGCAAATGAAAGGAGTCACAAAAGCATCTACTTCTCAAATTGGTACAACCTCAAACCCAACAACATGGGATGAGACGCTTCAACCTCCGACGACGATGAAGACGAACGTTGTCTTATGGGCTTAGAAGAAAATGAGGTAAGTTCTAAACCTTCTACTTCCTATGATAAGGAATTACATAATGATTATAGTGATTTGCAAAATGATTTTGATGAGCTTCAAAATGAATTTCAAAGCTTACTTGTTAAATACAAAAATTTGAAAAAGGAATTCAATGTATTGAAAATTGATAAGGATAGTTTATTTACTTCCTATGAATCACTATCATGTGCTCACACCACCACACTTGATAAAGTTAGAAACCTTGAAAAGGAAAATAGTACTCTTGTTGAGAATATTAATTGCATGAAAAAAGATTTATTCAAATCCAACTTGAGTACCAAGAAAATGACCAAGATTGTTGATGTTCAAAATCAGATAAAGGACTTGTTCATAAGCCTAATGTTGTCAAGATATGAAAAAGAATCAAGTCTCCCCATGCATAATGGTCATTATGCTTCTAGAATTATTTTTGCTTTTATTGGTAAAAAGATCATTCGGTAAATACTTGTCGGGCTAGAAATAGCTTTAATTATTATTGAGACCTAAAAGTCTCAAAGCTCATCCCAAAGGACCCAAACACTTGAGGGTACCAACAAAATAATCCTTAGGGGTGTGAGGTAAGGTTTAGAAGAGGGGGTTGAATGAACCTTGCCAACATAGTTGATTTAAATCGCCTAAGTCCTCGGGGACACTGACAGTGAGCTTATCAAAGAAAGTTACCTCCGCCATTTCACTGCACTCCATCGAGCCGCTGATAGTATAACTTTCTGCGCGCGTCCTAACACTTAACTTTTAGTTGATTTGGTTTTATACAGCGGAAGACTTAACACCCTTGCTAGTTTTAAACATGTTTTAACACTTGTTTTTAGCAATGTTATTATCACTGGTTATAATTTAACTTAACAAAGAAATATAAATGTATGCAAGAAAGTAAAGTGCTGTCAAGTAAATGACACAAGTAAATTTTATATCGTTCGAGGATGGGGTATTCCTCTAATCCACTCTTTCTCCAACTCCCCGGAGGAATCCACCAAGTACCGTGACATCAGGTTACAAAGTAGTTCTTCAGTCAGAGATAGCCTTGATCACACAATAACCGGCTTCTCATACGACTCCCTTTCCTTCACAAGACATGCCTCGCTACTGTACTCTCCTCTCTTCAAACCCTTGAATTGATCACACAAACCCTTCTCCAACGAGCTTGAAACTTCCGGGTTTGACCTTGAACCTTACTATAGCTCCTTCAACTTAGAGAGTAGACCCTTTCTCGCTCTAAAAACTTTTTCCCTTAAGTAGTTGAAGATTCTTTCCTTCACAACGCAGTGTCGATCGAGTTCCTTAGAGTTTTAGGCTTGAGGAACTTATTGACAAGCTTGAGAGAATGTTTGCGATATTGCTTGTTTTCATTGCTTAGTAATGTTTATCTCGAGTGTCATTCATTGTTTCTCTCTTGCTTTCACCCTTTTATAGTGCTCATTTGAAAATTTGTCCGTCAAGAGATAAGCCATTTTCAAAATGACATTTTCTTGTTCGTCATTATCTTTTCTTGACTCACAGTATTGGTGATGCTGATATATCCTCAGATGTTCCACTTTGCGTTTTTGTGTCCCCGACACAAGCTTCAAGAGCTTCCCATTCGTTCATTCTTTTTGCACTGGGACAAACAATTTAAGATAGGCGTACTGACTTATTACTATATTCGTAATATCCTTCCTGACTTCCATCATCAGACAATGTCGGGCCGACTTGACATGACAACTGCTTTTACCTTCGACTGAGTCCGCCCTCCATCCTTTTAGAAAGACTCAACCTGCTGGGCCTAACTGCAGCATTTGGCTCTTTATCAAATGACTGCTTTTCCTTCAATCTTTACACAGCTTTTTCCTCACCGGATGTCTCAACAGTCTTTGTCTTTCATCTTAATCGCACTCACCGACACTACACAAACCGGTCTTTGCTTTCCGCCTCTTTAGTTGACTTCTCAGATTTTCAACATAGTCGATTTCACTCACCATACCCCATTCTATTACAAAATAGAAATACAAGGAAAATGGGGTGCAAACTTCCTACTTTAAGTTTTACATGGTATCATCAAAATCTAATAATAAATTTCCTAACATTTTAATGAACCATAAAGATCAATGGGTGATGACGCGGTAGCGCTATTATTACTATTATCAGAATGTGAATCAAAATGAGTTAGAGATTACCCTTTCATCTTCCTCCCGCTTCCTTTGCCATGAGAGACAAATTAGTGCCTCTTCTTGTTGTCGTAAAAGTAGTCACTTAATCGCTTATCCGACTCAAATCGCTTCTTTACACTTGGTCGTTGTTTCCATTAATGTACCATCATTGCCTTTTTTCTTTCTTTCTTGTCTTCTTTTTCCCTTAGGATTTTCTTTTCCTCATCATTCCTTTATTTGTTGGTGGTGGATAAGTCGAT